>OY787622.1:8984121-9584121 GCA_963678935.1 Umbilicus rupestris
GCAACTCAATTCCCTGACCCTCTATTCAGTTTGAATTCTTGTTGAGAGAAGGAAGTAGTTGTTGTTGAGGGAACTAGTGGTGAGAAGAGGAGGTCACTTTTGACCAGTGGAAAATATTGGCCGATGGGAAAGAGACTTAAATTGACTACAGGAAAAGTGATTGACAGACACCTGATAAACTGACAAATGACCTTATATTTGTCCATAATTTTCCCCTTACTTCTTGTTTGTTCCGTTATTTTATAAAGTCATTTGATGTTTTCTTTGTCCGTTTAAGGTTGAAAATGTGTACTACATGATACGAAGTGGCCCAAAGAAAATCTGGATGAGTTCCAGTCGATCAAGATCAAAAGCAGCAAAATTAGGCAAGACTGCAGAAGTGATTCGCCCACAGCATGGCCCAATCACCTCAGCTGCACGAATCAAATTGACTCAGGGAGAATTTGAGTGGTTTGACCGAATCACATGTGAGGTTGACCGAATCAAAAAGTGATTCGGCCAAAAGTAATCGATTCGGCCAAGCGGAAGACAGCACTGAGTATATGACACGGCCGAATCAGAAAGTGATTCGTCCAGGTGCCCGAATCACTTCAGCTCTATAAGGATCTTGACCGAATCAAATAAGGGTTGACCGAATCAAAAAGTGATTCGGCCAGGACAAAGTGATTCGCCCAGCTCGAAACAGCACTGAGTAAATGACTCGGACACCACTGTCCGAATCAGTTTCTTTAAGCCTTGTCCGAATCAAGTGATTCGGGCACTGCGGGCAAAATTTGGAAATTTTCAAAAGGTATAAATAGAATGAGATGCAAAATTAGAATCTCTCTCTTCCAGAATTCAAAACCCTAGGCGATTGGTTCTTGGAAAAGTTGGAGAATTGTCGAGGATTGAAGGAAGAGACACGCAATTGGAAATCCTACATCAACCCTCTACTCATCCACTACTCTTTTTCATCCAATTGGTGAACAATTTCAATTTGAATATCATGTTTTGTTTCAAACTCACCATAAGTGAGTAGTCCCATTGTAGTTGGGATCCTTATGGATCCCTTAGGTTTGATTGTAATGCAAGACTTGTCTTTTTATCTATATGAATGAAGTTTGGTTGAAAATTCTCATGCTTTCTCTTCATATCATTTTTGTGCACACCAAGTGTTTGACGAAACGCATGAATGAGTACGAATTGGTAGAACACCTAGGGATGGAATGAGAGTTGAACCTAGGTTGTTTAGAAGATCAAGCATGATTATTTTAGGTTGCGTTTGTGTGCGAGAGTGACATACGCATTCCACTAGGCTAAGTATTGAGCGACTTTAGTTAACTATCAATAGACCGAGAGGTTGAGATTGGGAGACTTTAGTTCTTCGCGGTTCAATAGAGCGAGAGTTTGAGAACCGTACTATTTAGGTATTATTCCCATTCTAGAGAAGGAGCGAGAGTTGAATTTAGAATGTGTGATACCTTAGCCTAGAACCATCACTCGAAATTACTCATGATTTAGACAAGTTTTGTGTTGCTAATCGCATGACCTAGGGGTGAAGTAGGATTCCGACTATGCTTTCTCTATTATTTTCTCTTAGACCATATTTCATCTTGTCTTTAGTATTCACTAGAGATACCTCGCCTAGAGGAAAAACCCCCCTTTATTTAGTAGACTTGCATTAGGCATTACTAGCTAGCTTTAGACTAATCTAGGCTTTTGTCTTGGGTTCGACTCGAGGTCACTCGGATTATAAATATTGTTTGAACACGGTGATTAGACTAGTATTTTCACTACCGCAACAACCACAGCATTCAAAATGGTGCCGTTGCCGGGGATTAGCCATTAGACTAGTTTGCTATTTAGTATTGCTTTAGTTAGTCTACTTTATTTTTTTTCTTTACTTTGTTGATCGTGATTGCGTGTTTGCGTGCTATTCTTGCCTACTCTAATTTAAGTTCACACTTACTAACGCTTTCTTCGATCGCTTGGTAGGTGGTTGAATGCAAACTCGATCGCGCACGAAAAAGGCACAAGAACAAGCTTCCGCATCAACACCAAATTTTGATACCCCCCTTCCTCAAATTCAAGCTGATCAACTTATAATGGAGAATATGGAACAACCACCAGCAAGAATTGCAGATCAACCGAATCCGAGGAGGCAAGGGAATGACGCTCGTTCGCAAGAGGACGATGAGAGATCGGTTGGGGAATACATTGCCCCAACCATTGGACATTACGGATCACCCATTTATTTGGAAGAGGGTGACGATAAGGAATTCGAAATAAAGTCGGCGCTTCTCCACATGGTAGCCGCGAATCAATTTGAAGGGTATGGTAACCCTAATGCGCATTTAGCACAATTTACAGAATTATGTCACACTTACAAAGTGCAGGGGATCAGACCGGAGGCCATATCTATGAAGGTATTTCCATTCTCGCTAAACGGAAAAACCAAGGATTGGCTAATGAGTCACGAGCCGAATACCTTCCACATATGGGAATAACTTGCTCAAGCCTTCCTAATTCAATTCTTCCCACCGGAAAAGACTAAGAAAATCCGGGATAGAATCTGCCAATTCACACAACAAGATGACGAGAATTTTCATGAGGCATATGAGCGCTTCAAAGAGCTACAAAGAGACTGTCCGCATCACGGATTCAGCAAATGGCAGCTCATGCAAAGCTTCTATGATGGAATGGATCAAGACGCGAGAAACCATATGGACCAAGCTAGCGGAGGAGCAATGATGGACTTGAGAGCCTCCAATGGATTCAAGATTATTGACAAAATCGCGCGGAATTCACATCAATGGGGTGGAGAAAGGAACCTGATGATGCAGTATGACAGTGTTTGACAAAACCAGCACACGTGAACAAGATGTTGCTATAGCCGGAGTCCAGCATACGTGAACAAGATCAGTGAACAAGATGCTGCTATAGCAGGAGTCCAGCTTTCGTGAACAAGATCAGTGAACAAGGAGCAGCTATAGTTGGAGGAAGCTATAGCAGGAGCTTGTTCAGAAGAGCTGTAGCGTCTGCCCGAGCAGCAGCAACCTGGGTCTTTGGAAAGAGGGCTTGGCAGTCCTTCTAAGAGCATCACAGGAGTTTCTAAGTTGCTGCAAAGAATATTTCAGTGGAGATTCCTAGCTGAAGTAGGAGATTTGATTGTGGGAGATTTGAATCTCAAATCAAATCTAATCTCCTAAAAGTTAGGAGATATTGATATTACTAGGGAAATTGCTAAATCCTGATAATGATGCAAGTGGGTGCTCCTATATAAAGAAGACCCTTGATCGCGCGTCGTTGTACGCGTCAAATTAATCCTTCCTATTCCACTAGTACAGCGGTTAAGTCAGGGTCGATCTCCACAGGGAGCAAGCAGTTCAGTTTTAACCAGTGACCTACACTTACGAAAGTTGGGGGGGGGTGAGTGATTGGGTGGCGCAATGCACAAGTAAATAGTAGCTAACGCAGAACTTGCACCAGACGTGCGCAGGCAGTAGAGATTAAATACTATGACTATGAGAAGTATTGGGCAGACAATCTTCTATGAGCGCATTCCTTATCATTGACTCTAAACGTCTATAGTTTGATTTCACTTAAGTTAGTGTCCGATCAAGGCTTCCTAACATGTGCGCATGTTCCGATCAAAGTTCATGTGCTATTAATTCTTGCACTAAACTAAACAACTACGAATCCGATCAAGGTAGCAATTGCTTATCCTAGCGCGTTACTCCTAGTTGGCACCGTCAGGCTATTCAACTAGTTTAACATACAACAACAAGCAACAAGAGTAAGATTGCGGTTCAAGGCTTCCCCTACTCATGCAACTAGCTGCCAATAATGTGCACATAATTAATATAAGAAAACAAGCTATGCATTAAGCGCAAGTCTCAAAGGAAATACTCATAGATTCATGCCCAACCAATACCAAGCGTTTAGCTAGACATGCTAGTGGTAAATATCATAGAAACAACAAGTAATAACTAAAGTATCCAAGAAAACAATAGCAAACAGTGCGTGCAGGTTGCAGTCTTGGCTGGCACAGTCGGCTAGCGCAGGTCCTCTCGATTGTATGATGATGATCAAACCCTAGCCTTCTTCTCTTCTTTATATACTGCTCAGAGACTCATTCTTGGCAACTTCCAAATCTGGTGGTGTCGGGATTTGGAAACACCATCATTTGCGCATGGCGCACGGCATCTTGGTTAGCGCAATCGGTTAGCGCACCGTGGTCGACTCGGCCAATTCTTCTGTTTGCGCCGCTAGCTCCGCAGGCTGTGTGATGCGCGTCCTAAACGCTGCCTGTTAGCGCGTATCCGACTTAGGCCCTCGTTTCGCCCTGAAATACAAAAACACTGGAAACCAGTAATCTTGTACACAAAATAATGCAAACAAGCATAGGGTTAGGATCTAAATAATGTGTATAAATAGGCTCTATCAAACCCCCCACACTTGCCCCTTGTTCGTCCTCGAACAAGTACTCAAGCACGGATACCATTACCTCTCTAGAGTCTAGCGCACAGTCTTGCACTCTGGCGCGATCTGCACTACTGATTACCTTGCGCTGCTCTACCACCTGCGCGCATCTGCTTTCAACAGTTTTTAATATATTAATTCGAAATTCATTACCTCTCAGCTGGGATGAAGATCATTTCGGATGGCTGGGAGATAGCTCTTCATAGGCTCCAGGTTGTCAGCTCGCACTCCGAGGATGGGTATATGGTTAACAGCGCAGCTTCTTCCCGTGCGTGATTCTTCCGCGCACTTCCTGGGAACTCAAGCCTTCTGATGATTTTCTTTGTGGATTTTGCGCACGCTGGTGCTTATTCGTGCTCATGCTGATTCTTTTTTTGTAGCGCATATCATCTGCTGGTATTTTTCTTTTGTACAGCTTTGTCTATGGTTCCTATCTTTCCCAGAACGGTTCCGGTCTCGGCCTCCGGATAATAGCTATGGAACACCGCCCCGCTCTCCCTCCGTGGTCAATCTGCGCAGGTCGGCGCACGCGTTTACACCAGCGCCCGCCTTCCTTAGCTCGACTTCAAGAGGAAAGGTGGTCTGTTTTCCCACCTTGCCACGCTTTGGGTATTTCGCCTTCGGCATCTGCGTGACTGAGCGCGCTCTCTTGTTCCAAAGGTCGCGAAGCACAGGCCTCCACTAGCGCTCTCGACCATATACCTCACCTCCGAATCTCGAACGACTAACTGCCTCTCTAGAGCGTTTCTGTAAACTCCACACCCCCTGTATATCCCAACTAACAGGAGCAGAAAAAAGAAAAAGAAATACTAAACCAGTTGGTAGCAGCGCACGCAGTATGGATAGCGCAAAACAAGCTGACAGTATGCGCAACCCGCACACAAGCGCACTACTGCTACTGTTTCCTTCAATTAAACTAAGCTACACTATAAAGCTCAAAAATACGTGAAATGTAAATGTAACGCTCCCCCCCCACACTTAAACAGAGACGTGTCCCCACGACTCAAGCTCAAGCGCACGGAGAATGCGCACATGCATGCAAGCAAAATAAAGAATATAAAAAACTAAGAACATATAGTCAAAGCAGCACAATATAGCATAGGGACACAAAATATGTAGCACAAGAGTTCAGCATATAGCAACATAATATCGAATAATGTTCAGCATATAAAAGAAAAAGACACCACCCGAAAGGAATAATGCGCGCCCCCCCGCAACTCTAGATGTCCTCGGAGCTGGACGCAGCCGCTGAACCATGCGCCTCCTCCTCTGAAGAATCCGTCACATCGGTGCTGGAGGAAGGCGGGACAACAGAAAGGGCGACAGGCTGCGCCACGAAGTCGTCCTCTGAGACGGGGTCCCATAGCGAGTCGGAGCTGGTGCTAATGATGGGTTCGCCTACAGGGGACCTCGGAATGGACGGCTGGGCAGGGGATGGTGCAGGTGCTGGTACTTGTTCTGGTTCGGGGGTGGGCTCTGTTTCTGGGGCTGCTGGTGCTGGCTCTGGTGCTGGGGCTGGTGCTGGGGTTGGGAAAGGAGAGGGCTCTGCTGGGTGCACTGGGGGCTGAGTAAGAGGGCTGGCTGGCTGGCGCGGCTCGCTGGGGGAACCTGGAGGTGGCCGGCGCAGGCTGAGGAGAGGGGGAATCGCGTCTCCAAATCTCCACCTTGATGGTGGGCTCATGCTTAAGTCCGCCCCTCTGGCGCTAAATACTCGAGCACGCGCATGACGTTGAAAATCATGCGCTGCTCTGCTGATGCTTCCTCAGGCGCCTCCTCAGCCTCGGTCCTCGGGCGCTTCCTTTGTGCACGTGGGGGAGAATCCTCGATGGAAATGGTAACTGGCTCCCCCTGCGGTGCACGGGCCCTCCGATGCGCTCCAGTCTGCGCGCGGGTCCTCGCGCGCCTGACTGGAGGCACAACTGGCTCTGGGGCCTCGTCCTCCTCCATCTCCCACGCAGCCTCTGCTGCTTGCGCATTGCTCTCTGCTCTTGGCCGCTGCACTCTGGCCGGCTGCAGGCGGTAGCACCACTCCAATGTGCCATCCTCCCGTACGGCTACCGCCCGAATCTGCAGCATGTGGGCGCGGTCCAGAGGGACAGCCGGCACCACTGTGTGGTCTGGCACCTCAGGCTCTCCATGTAACGCCCGCAGCAGGTGCATAATAATTCCTCCGCAAGTCAGCGGCCCCTTGGTGCTGACTCGGCTCCAGTGGTGCACCATGTTCAGGACAAAAAGCACCCTCTTCCCATAATAAAACCCCTTCAAAATCTCCATATCCAGCAAACTGATCTTCGGCGCACCATTAAAACGCCCAATAATCGCATAGGCGACCAGGCGCCACAAGTAGAACATCCATGGGTCACGCAACTCTCGTCCCCTGCTGCGCCCCGCGGCAAAGACTAGCCCGGTCGCCATCTCGCGCCACGCCTCTTGATTCGTGTGCGCGTCCATGTCAGCTTCTCTCACCTTAGCGCACCTCAGTGTGCGCTTCAGCCTCTTAGCCGAGGCAATGTACCACACCCCGCGGTGCCGGTACCTTATCTCCATCTCACCTGGTTCTAACGACGCCAGGAACTCGCAGGTGTCCTCCTTGTCTGATGCGCTGTTGAGTTCCAACAGCGCCTCCCAGCCTGCTAATGCCAGCCTCTCCACAACGAGGTCCTCCAGTCCGACCTCGCGCAGGAAGTCCCTGCTGATGTACGGAGTCCCGTACATTTCTAGCCTCAGAAATACGGCGTACCTGCTGGCGAAAACAGCTGGGGTTTCTTGGTCCTCGGCAGGCTGCATCGTGGCTGGGTCTCTCTGGTCAACTCCGGTCAACACTCCAAAAATCCAAACTCCTCCGAATGCCCTGAAACTTTCACCAAATGGGCGCCTACTGCCCGCCTACAAAACCCTCTAACCAATACTCCAATCGGTGCACTCTAGCCTGGTGCGATTTCAAAACCCTAGAACACTCCTCTACCGCACAAACCCTACTGGAATCTGCTCAAATCTGGGGGAAAGGTTACCTGGTGGGTGGTCGACGGAATGCTCCTCAAATCTCTCTAGACGGAAGCTGGTTTGAGCGCCGGACGGTGAGCGGAGGTGTGAGGGCGGGAGTGGTACTTGCAACGGTCGAGTGAAAAAGTGCTGAAATTTTCTAAGTACTGCCCTTATATACCCCCTGACTGGCGCAGCTGTCCTGCGCACTGAAGTCCTAAACTAGCTAAAAGACACTAGGAAAACTAAAAGAAAGACATGTAAAAAAAGAAGCGAGTCGGGTTACCTCCCGACAAGTGTCTTTGTTTAACGTCGTTGGCTCGACTGTACCTCGTTACTTGCGTGAAAGTATACCAGCGGCCTCCCCCACTCTTGCTCCTGAGTGATCCCGCGCTTGTGCGTGTGTGGCGCATTCCATGGTCCTGCGCAAAGGATCAAAAGGGTAGTCAGCATGGATAATAGGATGTGATAAATTACAAGCAACGAGGGAAGGTAAAGAGGGAGAAGAAATATGAGCAATAGTGTCCAGTTCTCCCTCTGGTGCATCTGGTGATGATGCTGGCGCAGCAACCTGCGCATCTGCTATCTCAGGTTCTGCCAACTCAATGTCGCGCGCTGTACCATCCCAAGGTTCTCCTAAGTATTTCTTGACTCTCTGCCCATTGATCTGAAAACGATGCCGGTGCTCGTTTTCTAACCTTGGTGACTGTGTACGGTCCTGTCCATTTGCTGCGCAGCTTCCCTGGCATGAGCTTTAGGCGCGAGGAGAACAACAGTACCTGGTCTTCTGGCTCAAAAGTGCGTCTAAGAATATTCTTGTCGTGAAATGCCTTGGTGCGTGCTTTGTAATCGCGCAGTCCCTCATAGGCATCCAGGCGCAGCTCTTCTAATTCGCTCAGGTCAAACGCGCGTTCCTTGCCAGCCTCATCCAAGTTTAGGTTGCATATGCGCAGTGCCCAGTATGCTTTGTGCTCCAATTCTACTGGCAGATGGCACGCCTTTCCATAGACCAACCTAAACGGTGAAGTCCCGATTGGTGTCTTATGTGCGGTCCGGTATGCCCACAGCGCATCGTCTAGGCGCTAGCTCCAGTCCTTCCGTGATGGTCTTACGATTTTTTCCAGGATGCGCTTGATCTCTCGGTTGGAAACCTCGGCCTGTCCATTCGTCTGAGGGTGGTAAGTGGTGGACGTCTTGTGGCGCACTCCATAGTGCTTGAAAACTTGCGCCACAACTCTGTTGCAGAAATGTGTCCCCTGGTCGCTGATGATTGCCTTAGGCACCCCGTACCTGCAAAAGATGTTAGTTTTTAGAAACTCAACGACTGTCTTACCATCATCCTTCCGTGTGGCCTTAGCTTTGACCCATTTGGAGACATAATCCACTGCGACCAATATGTACTCGTATCCGGCAGATGGAGGGAATGGCTACATGAAGTCAATGCCCCAAATATCAAACACTTCATCCACTAGAATCGGCGTTTGCGGCATCTCGTTGCGCGTTGATATGCTCCCTGTGCGCTGGCACCTGTCACAATTCCGGCAGTGATCATATGCATCTCTAAACAGGTGCGGCCAATAAAATCCGCAGTCCAAGACTTTTCTACTGGTGCGCTTGGGACCAAAGTGCCCTCCACATGCGTGCGCATGACAAAACATCAAAACAGAGTTAATTTCATGGTCAGGCACGCAGCGCCTCAATATGTGATCTGGTCCTATTCTGAGCATATATGGATCATCCCAAATGTAATGCTTGGACTCATGTTTCAATATCATGCACTCGGTTTTATTGAAATGCGGAGGAAACGTACCTGCGACCAGGTAATTCGCAATGTGCGCATACCATGGTACCTTACCTGTCAGCGCCATCAGATGCTCGTCAGGAAATGTCTCCGTGATCTGCCCTGGCTCCTCCTCTTTCACGATCTTGCTCAGGTGGTCTGCGACTGTGTTCTCCGTGCCCTTCTTATCTTTGATCTCCAAGTCAAATTCCTGAAGTAGGAGCACCCAGCGCATCAGGCGCGGCTTAGTCTCCTTCTTGGACAGTAAGTAGCGGATGGCTGCGTGGTCTATGTAGATGACGACTCTGGCGCCTAGAACATATGCGCGGAACTTCTCTAGCGCAAAAACGATTGCCAGAAGCTCCTTCTCCGTTTTGGTGTAGTTCCTCTGCGCAGAGTCCAGTGTGCGCGATGCATAATAAATGGCGTGCGGTTTCTTGTCCACGCGCTGTCCCAGGACTGCTCCTACTGCGTAATCACTTGCGTCGCACATTAGTTCGAATGGTAGGCTCCAGTCTGGCGCGCGCAACACTGGCACACTTGTCAGCACCTCCTTCAGCTTATTAAACGCGGCCCTGCACTCATCAGTAAAGTCGAAGCACACATCCTTTTGCAAGAGGTTAGACAGGGGTATACAAATTTTAGAGAAGTCTTTTATGAAACGCTTGTAAAACCCGGCAAGCCCAAGGAATGACTTCACGTCGCGCACGTTCGTGGCATAAGGTAGATTAGAAATAAGATCTATCTTAGCTTTATCTACCTTGATCCCCTCCTCTGAGATGATATGTCCTAGTACTACACCATGCGTTACCATGAAATGACATTTTTCATAATTGAGTACTAGATTCTTTGAAATGCAGCGCGCTAAGACCTTATCAAGATGAGTTAAGGATGCATCAAAGGTACCTCCATACACAGTAAAATCATCCATGAACACTTCTATGCATATACCAATCATATCAGAAAAAATGCTCATGACAAGGCGTTGGAACGTACCTGGCGCGTTACACAGCCCAAATGACATACGCCGAAACGCAAATGTACCGAACGGGCAGGTGAACGTGGTATTCTCTTGATCCTCCACAGCTATGGGTATCTGGTTGTACCCTGAATATCCGTCCAAAAAACAAAAATAGGGCTTTCCTGCTAATCTGTCCAGCATTTGGTCGATGAAGGGTAGCGGGAAATGGTCCTTGCGAGTGACTGCGTTAAGCTTCCTGTAGTCGATGCACATGCGCCATCCAGTTTGCATGCGCTTGGGAACTAGCTTGCCCTGCGCATTCTCCTCTACGGTAATTCCTCCTTTCTTCGGCACAACGTGCACTGGACTGACCCATTTGCTATCCGAAATCGGGTAAATGACTCCTGCGTCAAGCATCTTCAGGATCTCCTTTTGCACCACCTCCATCATATTCGGATTTAATCTGCGCTGAGCCTCCCTGGATGGTTTGGCACCATCTTCCAATAGAATTCTATGCATGCACACGTCTGGGCTCACTCCACGCAGATCGGCAAGTGTCCATCCTATAGCGCGCTGGTTCTTGCGCAGTACCTGCCGTAATTGCGCCTCGTGCTCCTCTTCTAATCCTTTCTTTATGATCACTGGCAGGGTGTCCTCATTTCCTAAGAAAATGTATTTGAGGTGCTCAGGAAGTTGCTTCAGCTCGATCTTGGGTGCCTGTTCAATAGAGGGCAAGATTTTATTAGCAGTGCAAATATGAACTATATCATGTACCTGTTTGGATTCTGGTTCAGCACTGCTCAGCTCCTCTTCCTGTTCCTCCAACTCTGCTTGTGCTAGTGGCTCTGGTCCTACCGTTGCGCTTGCGCATTGCGCATCTGTGACATAATCATCAATGCTGTCCATTGCGTGCACTGTGGCGTCCTCATGTGGGTGCTGCGTCCCTTTAAATATGTTGAAGTGGATTTCTTCGCCATCAACCTCCATAGAGAGTGTGCCCCTCCACACGTCTATCTTTGTGCGCCCGGTCATCAGAAAAGGTCTGCCTAGTAAGATCTGCGCACTGCTGGTGCTCGATTCACCCTCCATTTCTAGCACATAGAAATCTGCTGGGAACACCAGCTCTCCTACTCGCACAAGAACATCCTCTATCATGCCCGCAGGTTGTTTGCACGACCGATCTGCTAGCTGAATGGTGAGACCTGCACGCTTTAGTGGTCCAAGGCGCAATGTCGCATATAGGGAATAGGGTAGCAAATTTATGGATGCGCCTAAATCAATCATGCAATTGCTTACTGTGGTCTTACCTAAAGTGCATGCGATAGTGAACGTACCTGGATCTCGGCACTTAGGTGGTACCTTATGTTGCACGATGGCTGAGGCCTGCGCATTTAGCATTACCTGTCCTTTCCTTCGCTTGTTTGTGCACAGCTCCTTCAAAAATTTGGCGTACCTAGGGATCTGTCGAACTGCTTCAATAAGGGGAATGTTTATTTCCACCTTACTGAATAATTCATAGAGCTCTTTATCCAGCGCTTCCTTCCTAGCCAAGGGTGCCTGCACAGGGAAAGGTGCAGGTGTATTAGTACGATTCGTGCCCTTGTCTTTTAATTGTGTGATACCTGGCGCTTCGCCCTGCTGGCTTGTGGCTGGTGTTTCTGGTTGCGCGTCTGGCTCCGGTTGCACATTCTGCTCTGCTGGATCCGGGACTTGCGCAGCTGGTTGTGCGGGCGCCTTCGCGGTCTGCTCTGTTCCTATCGTGCGCCCAGTCCTCAGTGTCACAGCATTGACTCCTCCCTTGGGGTTCTGAATCACTTGCGAAGGTAGGTTGCCATCGCTCTTTTTTAGCTCATACACCGTGGTAGCGATCTGTGATAGCTGCTTTTCAATGGACTCGAACCGCTTGTCATACTTCTCGTCATTTTTTGCGCACTGTGTCTGCTAGCTGCCCCACGATATCTTCCAAAGATCGCCTCGGTTGCTGGTTGTTATGCGCTGGTGCGTCAGTGCAGCGATGCGGTTGATTGTAGGGCGCAGCTTGTTGCGTCTGCTGTGGCGCGCGCTGATCCGTGGACTGCCTCTGGAAATTATTTTCCTCCTTCCATCTAAACCCATTTGCAGCGAGTCCAAAGCGCGGCTGATTCTGCCTCTGTGGTCCTCTGTTATCCCATCCTCCAAGAGCATTGACATCTCCTGATTCCTCGAAAAGTGTGGGACATTCATCAGTTTTGTGTTCGGTGGACCTGCAGAATTCACATACCTTTGGCGCAGCTGGTTGTGCGCCTTGCGCACTCATCAACTTCTGCAGCATGGCCTTCATTTCCTTGATCTCAGCGCTTGTTTCTACCTGATGCACAGAACGAGTACGACTATTTTCAAGCGTTAGCTGATGTCTTACCTGACCAGCAGAGTCTTCTATCAGCTGCCACGCGTCTTCTGGATACATGTTGCAAATGTCGCCTCCTGCGCATGCGTTCAATAACCTCAGCTCCATGGGCAGCAATCCGTTCAGGAAGTTCTCTATCAGCACATTTTGGGGCAAGTCGTGATTGTAGCAGTTGGCCTCCAGCTCCCTGAAACGCTCGTAATATTCTGACAGTGACTCCCCTGCGCTCTACCTATGTGCGGCCAGTTCTCTCCTGAGTAGCGCGATCTTTGCTGCGGGATAGAATTTGTCCAGGAACTTCTTCTGCAGCTGCTCCCATGTGTGAATTGATCCTGCGGGTAAGTTCATCAACCAATGTCTGGTTGTATCACATAGTGAAAATGGGAAGGCCTTCATCTTCAGCGCCTCATCGCTCTCTCCTTCGGTCTTCATGTTCTCGCAGATGACTAGGAACTCTCGCACATGTTTGACTGGATTTTCGTTGTTCATCCCGTGGAACTTGGGCATGTGATCAATGAGCGAGCTCCTTAGTTCAAAATGTCCGTCTGGCGGAAGCACGATGCACCATGGCTGGTTAACTGTGATTGGGGCTGACATCTCGCGCACTGTTCTGGGTCGCGCAGCTTGTCGCGCGGGTGGCGCATTATACAATTCAGCAGCCATCCGTGCTTCAACCTCGCGCTGCACTTCCTCTCTGATCAAGGCTGCGCGGTTGTGTGCTATTGCTTCTTCCGGGGTTCTGTCCCCTAAGTTATCCCCAACGACACTGTTATCCTCCATAACCTGTTCTAAATCTCAAAGGAAACGAAATTAAAAGATAACTAATGCTGCTGCGTCTGTCAGTGCGCAACTAGAATCTGCGCAGCGCAACTGTTTCAAGGTTGCGCAGGTTGATGTTGATTGCTCGCTGTCAGAAACAACAACGAGAAAACAAAACAAACTGAAATAACTAGTTACTAAAAAAAAGGAAAAACGTAAACTAGCTAAAACTTAGCTGTGTTGCTCCCCGGCAACGGCGCCAAAATTTGATCGCGCGTCGTTGTACGGGTCAAATTAATCCTTCCTCTTCCACTAGTACAGCGGTTAAGTCAGGGTCGATCTCCACAGGGAGCAAGCACTTCAGTTTTAACCAGTGACCTACACTTACGAAAGTTGGGGGGGGGGGGTGAGTGATTGGGTTGCGCAATGCGCAAGTAAATAGTAGCTAATGCAGAACTTGCACCAGACGTGCGCAGGCAGTAGAGATTAAATACTATGACTATGAGAAGTATTGGGCAGACAATCCTCTATGAGCGCATTCCTTATCATTGACTCTAAACGTCTATAGTTTGATTTCACTTAAGTTAGTGTCCGATCAAGGCTTCCTAACATGTGCGCATGTTCCGATCAAAGTTCATGTGCTATTAATTCTTGCACTAAACTAAACAACTACGAATCCGATCAAGGTAGCAATTGCTTATCCTAGCGCGTTACTCCTAGTTGGCACCGTCAGGCTATTCAACTAGTTTAACATACAACAACAAGCAGCAAGAGTAAGATTGCGGTTCAAGGCTTCCCCTACTCATGCAACTAGCTGCCAACAATGTGCACATAATTAATATAAGAAAACAAGCTATGCATTAAGCGCAAGTCTCAAAGGAAATACTCATAGATTCATGCCCAACCAATACCAAGCGTTTAGCTAGACATGCTAGTGGTAAACATCATAGAAACAACAAGTAATAACTAAAGTATCCAAGAAAACAATAGCAAATAGTGCGTGCAGGTTGCAGTCTTGGCTGGCGCAGTCGGCTAGCGCAGGTCCTCTCGATTGTATGATGATGATCAAACCCTAGCCTTCTTCTCTTCTTTATATACTGCTCAGAGACTCATTCTTGGCAACTTCCAAATCTGGTGGTGTCGGGATTTGGAAACACCATCATCTGCGCATGGCGCACGGCATCTTGGTTAGCGCAATCGGTTAGCGCACCGTGGTCGACTAGGCCAATTCTTCTGTTTGCGCCGCTAGCTCCGCAGGCTGTGTGATGCGCGTCCTAAACGCTGCCTGTTAGCGCGTATCCGACTTAGGCCCTCGTTTCGCCCTGAAATACAAAAACACTGGAAACCCGTAATATTGTACACAAAATAATGCAAACAAGCATAGGGTTAAGATCTAAATAATGTGTATAAATAGGCTCTATCAACCCTTCAGAGCAAGGAAGTTAATCGAAGAAGTGCAGAGAGTGAGAACACACACAGAATTCTGAGAGAGTATTTTGGGTGTGCGAACGAGATCTTCGATTATCACCAAGAGCAGAGCGTGAGCGCAGAGCTGTGGTAATAGAAGCAGAAGGTGATCAGGACTTGCGTAGTCTGATCCAAGCTTGATCTGGAAGCCAATTCAGAGTAGAGAGTGCTTGTTGGTTGATCAAGGGCAGCCGCGGATGAACTGACGAGTAAGTGACTCGGTCTGAAATTCACAGCGTCTTAGTTAGACAGATATGTGAACAAGCAGTTGCTGCAGCACACTCTTGTTCACTTGGAAATTGTCTCAGCAACCAATGAACAAGACAGAGGTTTGTTCACCCAGTTCGGCCAACTGCCTACGTCTGGGGAGGACTTTTCTCCAATCCTCAATCCACTAACCACGAAGGTCTCAAAGTACACTCGGTTACAACTCCACGCAACCTATGCTACTCAACCTTGTGTGGATCACTTGACACAATCAGAACAGACTCTGACTTGTGTCTGCACACCCTCTACAAATGTCAATCTAGAATAGCTACAGACGTCTCAAGACCCAGCCTATTCTAAACTACACTCACTCAGCAGGGTTGCTGTAGGAACTGCTGTAACACACAGCTGAAGCACAATTTGTCCGCGTCGCTCCAAAACCTTCTGCCGAGCCGTTCGAACGATTCCACGAGCGCTGCACACTCTGGAATACTCCCCCTCACTCAGTGACCACCTGCCACTAGCGAGAACCACCGCTTAGACACTTGACCGAGCCACACACCTGTCAGTTCTTCCGCGGATGTCCTTGATCAACCAACAAGCACACCTGCTCTGAATTGGCTTCCAGATCAAGCTCGAATCAGACTCTGCAAGTCCTCATTCCCTTCTGCTTCTTTCACCACAGCTCTGCGCTCACGCTCTGCTCTCTGAATTCTGTGTATGCACTCGTGTATCACTCTGCTTCGATCAACCGTTCTGCTCTAAACCCCTTTCTCTTAAATAGCAGCACTAGCTTTAAGCAAGACCAGGTTTAAGCAATGTCCCAAAAAGAACAATTATCTCCTAAAATCTAGGATATTAGATTTGATTTTGATCTTCAATCCAAAACTCCTTCTCTGACTAGGAAACCTCACTGGAAAAACTCCACAGCATTTTAGAAAATCTTCTGATGATCTCCGTAGCGATCCCAGCCCTTCTAGACAAGCCCAGGACGCTGCTGCTACTTGGCCAGATGATGCAGCCACTTGATCAAGCTCATGTTATAGCATTCCCTGCTGCAGCTGCTGCTTGTTCACTTGTGCTGTAACAGCTCCTTGTTCACTTGTGCTGGTTTTGTCAAACACTGCCATACTACATCATCAATCTCCCCCTTGGCATTTTGACAAAACTCTACAGAGAGTTGTTTGCAGAATAATTTCTTAACCTCCCCTTCTTCTCCTTATCGTCTCCTCCCCCATTTTGGAATAAATGACACGGGGGGGGGGGGGGGGGTTCCTGGCTGCCCTATGGAGGTAACACACAGAGCCCCAGAGAGGCTCTCAGGTCTTCGAACCGGACTGCATCCAGAGCTTTTGTGAAGATATCAGCAAGTTGTTTGGCAGACACCACATGCTGTAGCGCAATGATATTCTTTTCTACTAGATCACGGATGAAGTGATGACGAATGTCAATGTGCTTGGTTCTGCTGTGCTGAACCGGATTCTTAGATATGCTGATGGCACTCATGTTGTCACAGTAGAGAGTCATTTCATCTTGATCAAGCCCATACTCACTCAACATTTGCTTCATCCACAGCATTTGTGCGCAGCAGCTCCCAGCAGCTATGTATTCAGCCTCGGCAGTGGATAGAGAAATGCTGTTTTGCTTCCTGCTGAACCAAGAGACCAGGTTATTTCCTAGGAAGAAGCATCCTCCCGAAGTGCTCTTCCTGTCCTCTGAGCATCCTGCCCAGTCCGCATCACTGTATCCTACCAGATTAGCATTTGTGTCCTTAGTATACCATAATCCATAGTGCACAGTTCCTCCAACATACCGAATGATGCGCTTGACCAACTTGCAAGTGACTATCTTTGGGACACGCTTGAAATCTGGCACAGACTCCTACTGCAAAGGAAATGTCAGGGCGGCTGGCAGTCAGGTATAGCAAACTCCCAATCATGCTTCTGTAGATAGTCTGACTCACTTCCATTCCGTGCTCATCTTTAATGGCTTTAACATGAGTGGCAGCAGGAGTTCGTTTGTGACTGGCCTTATCTAGCTGGAATTTCTGCACAAGATTCTTGCTAAATTTGCTTTGAGCAATAAAGATGCCATCTTCTTTCTGGGTAATCTCCAGACCAAGAAAGTATGCCAGTTCTCCCACCATGCTCATTTGAAATTCTTGCTGCATGTGATTCACAAACTGCTTCACCAGGTGCTGAGACTTTGATCCAAAAACAATATCATCCACATAGATTTGAGCAATGATCACATCTGACTGAGTTCTTTTGACAAATAGAGTTTTATCAGCTCCCCCTCGTTTGTAGCCATATTTTTCTAGGAACACTGACAGCCTCTCATACCATGCCCGAGGAGCCTGTTTCAGTCCATATAAGGCTTTCTTCAACTTATATACATGCTCTGGGTGATGAGGATCTTCAAAACCTTTTGGCTGAGAAACATATACTTCTTCAGAGAGGTCTCCATTCAGGAACACACTTTTGACATCCATTTGATATAGTTTAAACCCCAGGAAACAAGACATTGCTAGAAGAAGTCTGATGGCCTCCAGGCGAGCAACTGGGGCAAACGTTTCTTCAAAGTCTAGACCCTCAATCTGAGAATATCCCTGGGCAACCAGTCTGGCTTTATTTCTTTTAATGTTTCCCTTTTCATCAGTTTTGTTTTTGAACACCCACTTTGTGCCTATAATATTTACTCCATTTGGTCTGTCCACCAGATCCCAAACATCGTGTCTTTCAAACTCTGCCAATTCTTCCTGCATCGCCATTATCCAGAATTCATCATTCATGGCTTCCTTGAAGTTCTTAGGTTCAATGCTGGACATAAAACATGTATTGAGGTAAGCATGGCTTCTGGTTCTTCTTCTTTCTGCCGGATCTCCAATTACATTTGTCAGGGGATTTCTTCTGAATCTTCTTCGGAGGCTGCCTTGAAGAAGGATCAGAAGTCTCGGAGTTCACATCTTCAGACAAGCTTTCTAATTGTATATCTGGATTTTCTGCTTCAGCACTTGCTGTAGCATCTTTTGGAGCCACAGCTTGTTCACTTCTGTTCTGACTGACAGACACCTCTTCAAGATCAGAGTCTTCATCATCAGTGGCAGTATCAGAGGGAGGGACTTCTTCAGCATCGTTGACAACAACATTTATGGATTCCATTACTGTATGTGTCCGCTGGTTATAGACTCGATAAGCCCTGCTGTTTGTTGAATAACCCAAGAACAAACCAGGATCACTCTTTGGGTCAAGTTTCTTCCTATACTCCCGATCTCTCAGAATAAAGCAGTCACTTCCAAAGACGTGAAAGTATTTAACTATGGGCTTCTTCTGATTCCAGAGCTCATAGCAGGTCTGGTTGGTTCCTCTCCGTAAGGTGACTCTATTGATGATGTAACATGCGGTGTTCATGGCCTCTGCCCGGAATCTCATGGTAACCCTCTTAGCATGAATCATGACTCTGGCCATTTCTTGGATTGTTCGATTCTTTCGTTCCACTACACCATTCTGCTGAGGGGTAATGGGAGAGGAGTACTGATGTGAGATACCCCTTTGACGACAGAAATCATCCATAGCTTCGTTTTCAAATTCCCTGCCATGATCACTGCGAATGCTGCTGATTCTGAGATTTTTCTCTTGCTCTAGCCGAGACACCAGTGACACAATAACTCTCACAGTATCTGATTTTTCTCTGATAAAATCAATCCAGGTGAATCTGGAGTAGTCATCTACACAAACAAATGCATACCTCTTTCTGCCCAGACTCTCGACTTCCATTGGTCCCATCAGGTCCATGTGAATCAACTGTAGAGGCCTGGTAGTACCTATATCTTTAACTCTTGGATGCGAAGCCTTCTTTTGTTTCCCAATCTGACAATCTCCACAGATAGAGCCTGTCTCCCCTTTTAACAGCGGTATTCCTCTGACTAGCCCTTCTGTTGCAATTCTCTTCAGAGTTCTCAGGTTAACATGCCCCATCCTTCTGTGCCATAGACTCATTTCTTCGGCCTTTGTCAGCATACATTTCGGAGCCGGTGAGTTTGAACTCACATTGAGAAGATAACAGTTACTTTTTGATCTGGCTCCTTCCATAATACATTTTCCAGATTTGTCGAAAACTTTGCACGAGTCTTTCGTAAATTTCACCTGTTTAGTCCCATCACACAGCTGACTAATGCTTATGAGATTTGCCTTTAGCCCTTCTACTAGTAAGACATTGCTCAGGCTCGGCATTCCTTCAACTGCCAAGGTTCCCTTTCCCAGAACTCTTCCTTTTAGGCCGTTTCCAAACTTCACCCGTTGTTCCAGACAGAGTATAATGTTGTTCAAAAAGGATCTTTCTCCTGTCATGTGTCCTGAACAACCACTATCAAAGTACCAGCTTATCCTGTCCAAGGTGCTTGTTGTGCTTACAAGCGCGAGGAGCTGAGTCTGTGCATGATTCTGCTTGATAGGTCCCCTGGCTGAAGCTATTCCGGCATGAGCTGAGGAACAGTTTCTTTTTATGTGACCTTTGTGCCCGCAGCTATAGCATTTTTTATACTTTGAAGCTTTCTTATTACGGTGATACAGAGGTTGCTGTAGCAAGTGCTGGTTCACTCTTCCTTGTGTTTTTATGCCTCTTCTGACTGATCTGTATCTGGCCAAGTTGCATTCATCCTCACTCAGATCTTTTTCGTCTTCACTTCCACTGACAGAGAGAGGCCTCTTTTTCATTAGTTTGCTAGTGCAGTTGATTTGTCGATGACCGTAACCTGCACAGTTCCAGCATTGGACTCCCTTTTTCATTTCTTGCTTTTCGTCTTCATTCTGAGCTGGTTCCTTCCCTTTCCTTTTATTTTCACTACCCCTTCTGAATTGTTTTCGCGAGGAAGAGCTTTTCCCAGTTCTGGATTCCATTTTCTTCAGGAGCTTTCCAAGGTTCTTAACAAGCATACTCAGCTGATCATCTGGAACTGGCTTCTTGGTTTCTGTTTCAGCTTTTAGTCCAACATTCTTGTCCTTGGAAGTGGTGTCTTCTTTAACCAGCTTCATCTGGAATTGTTTGAGGGACCCCATCAACTCTTCAAGCCTCATGAATCTGACATTTTGAGCTTCTTCAATGGCCGTCACTTTCATGTCAAATCTTGTGGGCAGCGATCTGAGAACCTTTCTGATTAGCTTTTCTTCAGGAATGGGTTCACCAAGAGCATGGGCTTCATTTGCAAGATCACAGAATTTAGCATTAAACTCAGTGACAGTCTCCTCTTCCAGCATTCTCAGATTCTCAAACAGTGTAGCAGTGATCTGGAGTCTTGACAGCTTCACTCTATCAGTTCCTTCATGAGCAGTTTGCAGAATTTCCCACGCTTGTTTGGCCATGTCACAATTTGATATCAGCCTGAAATTGTTAGCATCAACAGCAGCAAAATAATTAGTTGCTGCAGCTCCCTCTTCAGCAGTCCATTGTTCTTCAGGCTTAATCCGTGTGACTCCCTGTTCGTCCATAGTAATTGGGGGAGACCACTGGACCATGATTGCTCTCCAGGTGTTTTCATCAATGGCCTTGAGAAAGGCTTTCATCCTAGCCTTCCAATATCCATAGTTGCTTTCTTCCAACAATGGAGGTCTGCTTGTGCTCTGTCCTTCCTTCATTGTCGTGGCTACTTCAAAGACACTGTAGGATCTTTTACTCTATGTGTCGAGCTCCCGCTCTGATACCAATTGAAATTCACAGCGTCTTAGTTAGACAGATATGTGAACAAGCAGTTGCTGCAGCACACTCTTGTTCACTTGGAAATTGTCTCAGCAACCAATGAACAAGACAGAGGTTTGTTCACCCAGTTCGGCCAACTGCCTACGTCTGGGGAGGACTTTTCTCCAATCCTCAATCCACTAACCACGAAGGTCTCAAAGTACACTCGGTTACAACTCCACGCAACCTATGCTACTCAACCTTGTGTGGATCACTTGACACAATCAAAACAGGCTCTGACTTGTGTCTGCACACCCTCTACAAATGTCAATCTAGAATAGCTACAGACTTCTCAAGACCCAGCCTATTCTAAACTACACTCACTCAGCAGGGTTGCTGTAGGAACTGCTGTAACACACAGCTGAAGCACAATTTGTCCGCGTCGCTCCAAAGCCTTCTGCCAAGCCGTTCGAACGATTCCACGAGCGCTGCACACTCTGGAATACTCCCCCTCACTCAGTGACCACCTGCCACTAGCGAGAACCACCGCTTAGACACTTGACTGAGCTACACACCCGTCAGTTCTTCCGCGGCTGTCCTTGATCAACCAACAAGCACACCTGCTCTGAATTGGCTTCCAGATCAAGCTCGAATCAGACACTGTAAGTCCTGATTCCCTTCTGCTTCTGTCACCACAGCTCTGCGCTCACACTCTGCTCTCGGGTGATGATCGAAGAATTCGTCCGTCGCACACCAAAAATTGCTCTCTCTGAATTCTGTGTATGCACTCGTGTATCACTCTGCTTCAATCAACCGTTCTGCTCTAAACCCCTTTCTCTTAAATAGCAGCACTAGCTTTAAGCAAGACCAGGTTTAAGCAATGTCCCAAAAAGAACAATTATCTCTTAAAATCTAGGAGATTAGATTTGATTTTGATCTTCAATCCAAAACTCCTTCTCTGACTAGGAAACCTCACTGGAAAAACTCCACAGCATTTTAGAAAATCTTTTGATGATCTTCGTAGCGATCCCAGCACTTGTAGACAAGCCCAGGACGCTGCTGCTACTTGGTCAGATGATGCAGCCACTTGAACAAGCTCCTGCTATAGCATTCCCTGCTGCAGCTGCTGCTTGTTCACTTGTGCTGTAACAACTCCTTGTTCACTTGTGCTGGTTTTGTCAAACACTGTCATACTACATCATCACGGTCGAGTGTCTGGGCAGCAGTGCTCGCTAGTGACAGGATGTCACTGAGTGAGGGGGAGTATTCGAGAGTGTGCAGCGCTCGTGGAATCGTTCGAACGGCTCAGCGGAAGGCTTCGAAGCGACGCGGACAATTTGTGCATCAGCTGTGCGCTACAGCAGATGCTATAGCAACCCTGCAGTATCTGAGTTTTCAGTAGAATAGGCTGAGTTTCGAGGAGACAGTAGCTATTCTAGATTGATATCAGTAGAGGGTGTGCAGACACAAGTCAGAGCCTGTTCTGATTTTGTTCGAGGATCCACCTAAGGTTGAGTAGCATAGGTTGCGTGGAGTTGTAACCGTGTGTACTTGGAGACCTTTGAGATTAGTGGATTGAGGACTGAGAATAGTCCTCCCCAGACGTAGGCAATTGGCCGAACTGGATAAACAAATATTTATCCTTGTTCATTATTGCTGAAACAATTTCCGGGTGAACAAGTTCGCTTTCTCTGGCACGTGAGAAATCCAAGCTACGAGGAACTCAACTTTTCTTTTTCTCTTTGGTAGGACAGCTTTTGAAACTTTCTTGTTTTGTTTGGTCCGAAGACTTCACTCAACTCGATTGTTTTTTCTCAATTTTTTTTCTCTTTCACATTTGACTGAATTTCCTTTTGAGCTTTGCTCTCCAATGTGAATTGCTTGTCCCCCTTTTTTTCTTTGAACCGTTCCAATCATCGCCTTCGAATAGTAGCATATGGAGCGCGTCTCGCTCTTTCTCATCATCATCCTTTCAGCACGAGGCAGGATAGGGGTTACCCACCCATTCCCGGTTACTAGGACTAGAGATAGGACGGTTTGTTTTCCCGTCCCACCATTGCATAAACACTACAATGATGGAGTGAAAGTTCTCACCCCTCATAACTTGAAACCCCTATTAGAAGTAGAAGGTGCTCTGGGGGGCCAACCTCCACAAACTCAGCGCGCTACGAGACTTATCCCTCGAACCTTTGAATGTTTGTCAAGTCCCACTAGGACACTGATCGCGCATCGTTGTACGCGTCAAATTAATCCTTCCTTCTCCACTTAGTACAGCGGCTAAGTCAGGGTCGATCCCACAAGGAGCAAGCAGACTCGTTCTAACTAGTAACCTACAACTTACGAAAATTGGGTTGTGAGTGATTGGGTTGCGCAGGTGCGCGAATAAACAGTAGTGAAAATAGAATTTGCACTAGACGTGCGCAGGCAGTAGAGATTAAGTACTATGACTATGAAAAGTATCGGTGCAGACAATCCTCTATGAATGTATTCCTTATCATCGACTCTAAACGTCTATAGTTCGATTTACTGAAGCTAGTGTCCGATCAAGGCTTCCTAACATGTGCGCATGTTCCGATCAAAGTTCATGAGCTATTAATTCTTGAAACTAGTCTAAGCAGCTACGAATCCTGTCACAGTAGCAGCTGATTATCCTAGCGCGTTACTCCTAGTTGTCACCGTCAAGCTACCAACTAGTTTAACATATAACAGACAAGTAGTACGAGTAAGATTGCGGTTCAAGGCTTCCCCTATTCATACAACTAGCTGTCAACCGTGTGCACAGAATTAACACAAGCAAACAAACTATGCATTAAGCACAAGTCTCAAAGGAAATACTCATAGAATCATGCCCAACCGATACAAAGCGTTTAGCTAGACATGCTAGTAGCAAACATCATAGAAATAGTAAATAACAACTAAAGTATCCAAGAAAACAGTAACAAGCAGATGCGTGCAGGTTGCAGTGTCTCGGCTGGCGCAGTCGGCTAGCGGAGGTCCTCTCAGTAGCTCGTGTGTTTTTCAGTTCTGCCTCTCTCTCGTGTGCTGTGTTCCTCGATGATGATTCCTGTTCAAACCCTAGCCTTCCTCTCTTTATATATTGCTCATGAGGCCCAAGGACGGCCTTGGCAACTTCCAAATCTGATGGTGTCAAGATTTGGAAACACCAATATCCTGCGCATCGCGCACTGCACACATTGGTTAGCGCAATCGGTCTGCGCACCATAGTCAACTCTGCCACTTCCTATCCTGTTTGCGCTGCTAGCTCCGCAGGCTGTGTGTTGCGCTCGTTAAATGCTGCCTGTTAGCGCGTATCCGACTTAGGCCCTCGTTTTGCCCTGGAATGCAAAAACACCGGAAACCAGTAATCTTGTACACAAAATGATGCAAACAAGCACAGTGTTAGGATCTAAATAGCGCGTATAAATAGACTCTATCAAACCCCCCACACTAGCCCCTTGTTCGTCCCTGATGATGCAGTTTGGCAGGTTGACAAAACTAACATAAGTGAACAAGGAGCTGCTGCAGCTAAATCAATCAAGCAGGCCAGTCAGCAGCAGATACAGCAGGGGATGCTGCAGCAGGTGCTGGTTCAAGTGCTGTATCAACTGTCAGAGTAGCAGTTATGTACTTGGTGAGCTTTGAAGGTATGGCAGTTGTGTTCTTGCTCTTAGAAAAATTTCTAAAATGCTGTTGAGCATATTCCAGCAAGGTTTACTGGTCAGAGGAAGGAGTTTTGCATTGAAGATATAAATCAAATCTAATCTCCTAGATTTTAGGAGATAATTGATCTTGTGGATCAATGGCCTAAACTTGGAAACTGCTTAAAGTGGTGTGGGTATTTAAGCAGAAGGTGTTAGGGCTGAAGAGGGTGATCGAAGCTGAGTGATACACGAGAGTAGACACAGATTTCAGAGTGAGGATTTTTGGTGTGCTACGGACGTTGTTCTTCGATCAAACACACACGGGGAGAGCGTTGAGCGCAGAGCTGTGGTGAGCATTGCAGAAGAGAATCAGGTCTTGCAGAGACTGATTTGTGCATTGATCTGGAAGCCAATTCAGAGCTTTGGAGCTTGTTGGTTGATCAAAGGCAGCCGCGGAAGAACTGACGGGTGGAAGGCTCGTTCGAGGTTCGTGCGGAAGAACTCACTAGTGGCAGGTGGTCACCGAGTGAGGGGGAGTTACTCAGAGTGTGCAGCGCTCTTGGAGAGGTTCGATCGGCTCGGCAGAAGGCCTTGGAGCGACGCGAACATTGTGCTTCAGCTGTGTGTTACAGCTATTGCTGCAGCAACTCTGCTGAGTAGTGTAGTATAGAATAGGCTAAGTTCTTTGAGAGGATTGTAGCTATTCTAGACTGACATATTGTAGAGGGTGTGCTGACACAAATCAGAGCTTGTTCTGATTGTGTTGTGTGATCCACACGGGGTTAAAGTAGCATAGGTTGCGTGCGTTGTAACCGAGTGTGCTTGAGACCTTTGATTGAGTGGATTGAGGACTGGAGAATAGTCCTCCCCAGACGTAGGCAGTTTGGCCGAACTGTGTGAACAAACTTGTGCCTTTGTTCATTGCTTGCTGAGATTATTTCTTGTGAACAAGAGTGTGCTGCAGCAACTGCTAGTTCACAAATCTGTCTAAGTGAGACGCTGTGAAATTTCAGTCCCGAACAAGCACTCAAGCACGGATACAATTAACTCTCTTGCACTCTGGCGCGATCCGCACTACTATTCACCTTGCGCTGCTCTATCACCTGCGCGCATCTGCCTTCAACAGTTTAATATAATAATTTCGCAATTCGTTACCTCTCAGCTGGGATGAAGATCATTTCGGATGGCTGGGAGATAGCTCTTCATAGGCTCCGGGTTGTCAACCTTTACTCCGAGGATGGGTATATGGTTAATAGCGCAAGCTTCTTCCGGTGTGTGATTCTTCAGCGCACTTTCGAGGAACCCGAGCCCTCTTGATGATTTTCCTGTGAAATTTTGCGCCAGCTGGTACGTATTTGTGCGCATGCTGATTCTTTTGTAGCGCATATCATATGCTGGTGTTTTTCTTTTTGTACAGCTTTATCTATGGTTCCAGTCTCGACCCCCAGATAGCAGCTATGGAACAACGCTCCGCTCTTCCTCCTTGGTCTATTTGCGCAGGTCAGCGCACGCGTTTACACTCGCACCCGCCTTCCCTCGCTCGACTTCCAGAGGAAAGGTGGTTTGTTTTCCCACCTCGCCACGCTTTGGGTATTCGCCTTCGGCATCTGCGTGGCTGAGCGCGCTCTCTTGTTCCGAAGGTCGCGAAGCACCGGCCTCCACTAGCGCCCTAGACCATATACCTCACCTTCGAAGCAAAAACGACTAACCGCCTCTCTAGAGCTTTTCTGTCAACTCCACATCCCCTGTATATCCCAACTAACAGGAGCAGAAAAAATGAAAAAAATATACTAAAACAGTTGATAGCAGCGCATGCAATATGAATAGCGCAATACAAGCTGAAAAGTGTGCGCAACCCGCACACAAGCGCACCACTGCTACTATTTTCTTCAACTAAACTAAGCTACACTACAAAGCTCGAAAACGTGAAATGTAAATGTAATGCTCCCCTCCCCCCCACACACTTAAACAGAGACGTGTCCCCACAACTCATGCTCAAGCGCAACGGAGAGCGCACACATGCATGCAAGCAAAACAAAGAATATAAGAAAGAAAAACATATAGTCAGCGTAGCAACAATATAGTAAGGGGTCACAAATATTCAGCACAATATAGCAAAATATAGCAACATCGAGCAATAGTTGGTTCAAAAAGATAAGAAATAGGAAACCACCCGAAAGAAATGCGCGCCCCACTGCAGCCCTAGATATCCTCGGAGCTGGACTCAGCCGCGGATCCGTGCGCCTCTTCCTCTGAAGAATCTGTCTCGTACTCGGTACTGGAGGCTGGCGGCACGACAGAAACGGCGCCGGGCTGAGCCAAGAGGTCGTCCTCTGAGATAGGGTCCCATAGTGAATCTGAGCTGGAACTTATGATGGGATAGGCTTCAGGGGTCCTCTGAACAGAAGGCTGCGCAGGGGGTGCTGCAGGTGCTGGAACTGGGTCTACTGCTGGGATGGGCTCTGCTGCATGGACCAGGGACTGGGTAGGAGGGCTGGCTGGCTGGCGCGGCTCGCTGGGGGATCCTGGAGGCGGCCTACGCAGACTGAGGAGAGGGGGGATAGAATCTCCAAATCTCCACCCTGATGGTGGGCTCATGCTCAGGTCTGCCCCCGCTGGCGCTAAATACTCGAGCACGCACATGACGTTGAACATCATGCGCTGCTCGTCTGATACCACCTCAGGCGCCTACTCTGCCTCTGTCCTGGGGCGCTTTCCTTGTGCACGCGGGGGAGAATCATCAATGGCTATGGTGACTGGCTCCCCCTGCGGTGCACTCCCCCTCCGGCGCGCTCCAGTCTGCGCACGAGTCCTCATGCGCCTGACTTGATGCGCAACTGGCTCTGGGGCCTCGTCCATCTCCCTTTCCTCCGCAGCCTCCTCTGGTTGCGCGCTGCTCTCTGCCCTTTGCCTCGGCGCTCTGGCCGGCTGCAGCTGGTAGCACCATTCCAAGGTCCCATCCTCTCTCACGGCTATCGCTCTAAGCTGGAGCATATGGGCACGGTCCAGGGGAACAGCTGGCACTACTGTGTGCTCGGGCACCTCCGGCTCTCCATGCAACGCACGCAGCAGGTGCGTGATCATTCCGCCACAAGTCAGCGGCCCCTTCATGCTGACCCGACTCCAATGGACCACCATGTCCGAGACAAACAGCACCTTCTTCCCATAGTAAAAACCCTTCAAAATGTCCATGTCCAGCAGGCTGATCTTTGGCGCACCATTAAAACGCCCGATGATTGCATAGGCGACCATGCGCCAAAGGTATAACATCCACGGGTCGCGCAGCTCGCGTCCTCGGCTGCGCCCCGCGGCAAAAACTGGGCCGGTCGCCATCTCACGCCACGCCTCCTGATTCGTGTGTGTGTCTATATCCGCCTCACGCACCTTGGCGCACCTCAGCGTGCGCTTCAGCCTCTTGGCCGAGGCAATGTACCAGACCCCTCTGTGCCGGTACCTTATCTCCAGATCGACCGTCTCCAGTGACGGCAAAAACTCACATGTGTCCTCCTTGTCCGCTGCGCAGTTGATCTTCAACAGCGCCTCCCAGCCCGCCAGCGCGAGCTTCTCCACAATGAGGGCCTCCAACCCTACTTCATGCAGGAAGTCCCTGCTGATGTACGGGGTCCCGTACATCTCCAGCCTCAGAAAGGCGTCATACTTGCTGGCGAATGATGCTGGGGTCGCTTGATCCTCGGCAGGCTGCATGGTGCGCTAGGGTTCCTCCGGTCAACTATGGTCAAAGCTCCACAAATGCTCAAAAATCCAAACTCCGACAAACACCCTGAAATTGTCACCCACAGGTCGCCTAACGCCCGCCTACAAAACCCACTAGTGAGTGTGCGACGGGGAGCTCTTCGAATCTCTCTAAAAGGATGCCTGGTTGAGTGCCGGACGGTGAGCGGATGCTGAGGGCGGGAGCTTGCTTGCAACGGTCGTCTGTAAAAATTGCTGAAATTTTTCTAAGTCCTAGCCTTTTATACCCCCTGTCTGGCACAGCTGTTCTGTGCACCGAAGTTGCGCACTGACCTGCACACTGCTGCGCGACGAAAAAAAATACTAGTCCTAAACTAGCTAAAAGACACTAGAAAACTAAAAAAAACGTGTAAAATTGAAACGTGTCGGGTTACCTCCCGACAAGTGCCTTTTTTTAACGTCGTTGGCTCGACTGTACCTCGTTACTTGCATAAAAGTGTGCCAGCGACCTCCCCCACACTTGCTCCTGAGTGACTCCGCGCTCGTGCGTGTGTTGCGTTCTTCTTGTTCCTGCGCAAAGGATGGGAAGGGTGGTCAGCATGGTTAATAGTATGTGATAACTTATAAGTAACGAGGGTAGGTAAAGAGGAAGAAGAAATATGAGCAATAGTTCCCAGTTCTCCCTCTGGTGCATCTGGAGGCGGTTCTAGCGCATCAACCTGCGCATCTGCTATCTCTGGCTCCGCCAATTCAACTTCGCGCGCTGTGCCATCCCAAGGTTCTCCTTAATACTTTTTGACTCTCTGCCCATTGACATGAAAACGATGCCGGTGCTCGTTTTCTAACTCGATTGTTCCGTAGGGGAAAACCTTGGTAACCGTGTATGGTCCCGTCCATTTGCTGCGCAGCTTCCCAGGCATGAGCTTTAGGCGCGAGGAGAATAATAGTACCTGGTCTCCTGGCTCAAAAGTGCGTCTCAGGATATTTTTGTCATGAAATGCCTTTTTGCGCGCCTTGTAATCGCGCAGTCCCTCATATGCATCCAGGCGCAGCTCTTCTAATTCGCTCAGCTCAAATGCGCGCTCCTTACCAGCTTCGTCTAGGTTCAGGTTGCAAACGCGCAATGCCCAGTATGCTTTGTGCTCCAACTCCACTGGCAGGTGGCACGCTTTTCAATAAACCAACCGAAACGGTGAGGTTTCAATTGGTGTCTTATTTGCGGTTCGGTATGCCCATAGCGCATTGTCAAGGCGCTGGCTCCAGTCTTTGCGCGACGGTCTCACAGTTTTCTCCAGTATACGCTTGATCTCTCGGTTGGAAACCTCAGCCTGGCCATTCATCTGAGGGTGGTAAGCGGTGGACGTCTTGTGGCGCACTCCATAATGCTTGAACACCTGCGCCACTATCCTATTGCAAAAATGCATCCCCTGGTCCCTTATGACTGCCTTAGGGACCGCGTACCTGCAAAAAATGTTAGTTCTCAAAAAGTCAGCGACCGTCTTACCATCATCCTTCCGGGTGGCCTTAGCCTCAACCCATTTGGAGACATAATCCACTGCGACCAATATGTACTCATATCCGGAGGATGGAGGAAATGGCCCCATGAAGTCAATCCCCCAAATATCGAATACTTCATCCACTAGAATTGGCGTCTACGGCATCTCATTGCGCGCTGATAGGCCCCCTGTGCGCTGGCACCTGTCACAATCCCTGCAGTGGTTGTACGAGTCACTAAACAAGTGTGGCCAATAAAATCCGCAATCTAGGATCTTTCTGCTAGTGCGCTTTGGACCAAAGTGTCCTCCACATGCGTGCGCATGACAAAACATCAAAACAGAGTTAATTTCATGGTCAGGCACGCATCGCCTCAAAATCTAATCAGGTCCTATTCTGAGCATATACGGATCATCCCAAATGTAATACCTGGACTCATGCTTTAATCTCATGCATTGGGTTTTAGTGAAATGAGAAGGAAACGTACCTGTGACAAGGTAATTCGCAATGTGCGCATACCATGGTACCTTACCTGTCAGCGCCATCAGATGCTCGTCAGAGAATGTCTCCGTGATCCGCCCTGGCTCCTCCTCCTTTACGATCCTACTCAGGTGGTCAACGACTGTGTTCTCCGTGCCCTTCTTATCCTTGATTTCCAAGTCGAATTCCTGAAGTAGGAGCACCCAGCGCATCAGGCGCGGCTTAGTCTCCTTCTTGGACATCAGGTAACGTATTGCTACGTGGTCTGTGTAGACGATGACTCTGGCGCCTAGAACATATGCGCGGAACTTCTCCAGTGCAAACACGATTGCCAGAAGTTCCTTCTCCGTGGTGGTGTAGTTCCTCTGCGCAGCGTCCAATATGCGCGATGCATAATAGATGGCATGCGGCTTCTCGTCCACGCGCTGTCTCAGTTCAAACGGCAGGCTCCAGTCTGGCGCGCGCATCACTGGCGCACTTGTCAGTGCCTCCTTCAGCTTATCAAACGCGTCCCTGCACTCATCAGTAAATTCGAAACACACATCCTTTTGCAAAAGGTTAGACAAGGGTATACAAATCTTAGAAAAATCTTTTATGAAACGCCTGTAAAACCCAGCATGCCCAAGGAATGATTTCACATCGCGCACGTTAGTGGAATAAGGCAGATTAGAAATAAGACCTATTTTGGCCTTATCTACCTTGATGCCCTCCTGCGAGATAATATGTCCTAGTACTACACCATGCGATACCATGAAATGACATTTCTCATAATTGAGCACTAGGTTTTTTGAAATGCAGCGCGCTAAGACCTTATCAAGATGAGTTAAGCATGCGTCAAATGTACCTCCGTACACAGTAAAATCATCCATGAACACCTCTATGCATATACCAATCATATCAGAAAAGATGCTCATGACTAGACGTTGGAACGTACGTGGCGCGTTACACAACCCAAATGACATGCGCCGAAACGCAAACGTACCGAATGGGCAGGTAAACGTAGTTTTCTCTTGATCCTCCGCAGCTATGGGTATCTGATTGTACCCTGAATACCCGTCCAGGAAGCAAAAGTATGGCTTCCCCGCTAATCGATCTAGCATCTGGTCCATGAAGGGTAGCGGGAAATGGTCCTTGCGCATGACTGCGTTAAGCTTTCTGCAGTCGATGCACATGCGCCATCCATTTTGCATGCGCTTGGAAACTAGCTCGCCCTGCGCATTCTCCTCTACTGTGATTCCTCCTTTCTTCGGCACAACGTGCACTGGACTTACCCATTTGCTAGACTCTTGCGTCAAGCAGCTTCAGGATCTCCTTCTGCACCACCTCCATCATGTTCGGCTTCAATCTGCGCTGAGGCTCCCTGGATGGTTTGGCACCATCTTCCAATAGGATCCTATGCATGCATACGTCCGGGCTCACTCCGCGCAGGTCAGCAAGTGTCCATCCTATGGCGCGCTGGTTCTTGCGCAACACCTGCTGTAATCGCGCCTCCTGCTCCTCTTTTAATCCTTTCTTTATGATTACCGGCAGGGTGTCTTCATTTCCCAAGAATATGTATTTGAGGTGCTCTGGGAGTTGCTTCAGCTCGACCTTGGGTGCCTGTTCAATAGAAGGCAAGATCTTATTAGCAGTGTGTACATTAACTATATCATTGCGCCTGTCTGGATGCTGGTTCAGCACTGCTCAGCTCATCCTCTTGCGCCTCCAACTCTACCTGTGCCAGTGTCGCAGGTTCTTCTGCTGCGCTTGCACATTGCGCATCTGCATCCAAGTCATCTATGCTGTCCTCGCCACAAAGGCGTCCTCATGTTTGTGCACAGCTCCTTTAAAAACTTGGCGTACCTAGGGATCTGCCGAACTGCTTCAATAAGGGGATTGTTTATTTCTACCTTACTGAATAACTCGTAGAGCTCCGTATCAAGCGCTTCCTTTCTAGCCGATGGTGCCTGTACAGGGAAAGGTGCAGGTATGTTAGTACGATTCATGCTTTTGTCTTTTGATTTTGCCATACCTGGCGCCTCGCCCTGCTGGCTTGTGGCTGGCGCTTCTTGTTGCGCATCTGGCTCTGCTGGATCTGGAGCTTGCGCAACTGGTTGCGCGGGCGCCTTTGCGGTCTGCTCTATTCCTACCATGCTCCCAGTCCTCAGTGTCACTGCGTTGACTCCTCCTTTGGGATTCTGGATCACTTGCGAAGGAAGGTTGCCATCGCTCTTTTTCAGCTCATACACCGTGGTAGCGATCTGTGATAGCTGCTTTTCAATAGACTCGAACCTCTTGTCATACTTCTCATCATTCTTGCGCACTGTGTCTGCTAGCTGCCCCACGATATCTTCTAAGGATCGCCTCGGTTGCTGGTTGTTTTGTGCTGGTGCGTCAGTGCGGCGATGCGGTGGATTGTAGGGCGCAGCTTGTTGCGTCTGCTGTGGTGCGCGCTGATCCGCGGACTGCCTCTGGAAATTGTTTTCCTCCTTCCATCTGAACCTATTTGCGGCTAGTCCAAAACGCGGCTAATTCTGCCTCTGTGGCCATCTATTATCCCATCCTCCTAGAGCATTGACATCTCCTGATTCCTCGAAAAGTGTGGGATACGCATCGGTTTTGTGCTCAGTGGATGTGCAAAACTCGTACGCCTTTGGCGCAGCTGGTTGCGCCCCCTGCGCATGCATCAACTTCTACAGCATGGCCTTCATTTCCTTTATCTCAGCGCTTGTTTCTACCTGATGCACAGAACGAGCACGACTATTTTCAAGTGTTAGCTGATGTCTTACCTGTCCAGCAGAGTCTTCTATCAGCTGCCACGCGTCCTCTGGGTACATGTTGCAAATGTCGCCTCCGGCGCATGCATTCAATAATCTCAGCTCCATGGGCAACAATCCATTCAGGAAATTCTCTATCAGCACATTTTGAGGTAGGCCGTGATTGTAGCAGTTGACCTCCAGTTCCCTGAAACGCTCATAGTACTCCGATAGTGACTCTCCTGTGCCCTGCCTAGGTGCGGCCAGCTCCCTCCTGAGTAGCGCGATCTTTGCTGCGGGATAGAACTTGTCCAAGAACTTCTTCTGCAGCTGCTCCCATGTGTGAATTGATCCTGCTGGTAAGCTCATCAGCCAATGCCTGGCCGTGTCACACAGTGAGAATGGGAACGCTTTCATCTTCAGCGCTTCGTCGCTCTCCCCTTCGGCCTTCATGTTCTCGCAAATGACTAGGAATTCTTGCACATGCTTGACTGGGTTCTCGTTGTTCATCCCGTGGAACTTGGGCATGTGATGAATGAGCGAGCTCCTTAGTTCAAAATGACCGTCTGGTGGAAGCACTATGCACCATGGCTGGTTAACCGTGATTGGGGCTGACATCTCGCGCACTGTTCTGCGTCGCGCGGCTTGTCGCGCGGGTGGCGCATTATACACTTCAGCGGCCATCCTTGCTTCAACCTCGCGCTATACCTCCTCTCTGAACCGAGCTGCTCGGTTATCTGCTCCTGCATTGTTTGGGGTTCTGTCTTCTAAGTTGTCTCCAACGACACTGTTATCCTCCATAACCTGTTCTAAATCTCAAAGAAAACGAAATTAAAAGACAACTAAGCTGTCGCGTCTGTCAGTGCGCAACTAAAATCTGCACAGCGCACCTGTTTCAAGGTTGCGCAGGCTGATGTTGATTGCGCGCTGTCTGTGTTGCTCCCTGGCAACGGCGCCAAAATTTGATGCACGCGTTATTGTGCGCGTCAAATTAATCCTTCCTTCTCCACTTAGTATAGCGGCTAAGTCAGGGTCGCTCCCACAAGGAGCAAGCAGATTAGCTCTAACTAGTAACCTACACTTACGAAAATTGGGGTGTGAGTGATTGGGTTGCGCAAGTGCGCGAATGACAATAGTTAACACAGGAATTGCACTAGACGTGCGCAGGCAGTAGAGATTAAGTACTATGACTATGAAAAGTATCGGCGCAGACAATCCTCTATGAATATATTCCTTATCATCGACTCTAAACGTCTATAGTTCGGTTTACTGATGTTAGTCTCCGATCCAGGCTTCCTAACATGTGCGCATGTTCCGATCAAAGTTCATGAGCTATTAATTCTTGAAACTAGTCTAAGCAGCTACGAATCCTGTCACAGTAGCAACTGATTATCCTAGCGCGTTACTCCTAGTTGTCACCGTCAAGCTACCAACCAGTTTAACATATAACAAACAAGTAGCAAGAGTAAGATTGCGGTTCAAGGCTTCCCCTACTCATGCAACTAGCTGTCAACAGTGTGCACAGAATTAATACAAGCAAACAAACTATGCATTAAGCACTAGTCTCAAAGGAAATACTCATAGAATCATGCCCAACCGATACAAAGCGTTTAGCTAGACATGCTAGTAGCAAACATCATAGAAATAGTAAAGAACAACTAAAGTATCCAAGAAAACAGTAACAAGCAGATGCGTGCAGGTTGCAGTGTCTCGGCTGGCGCAGTCGGCTAGCGCAGGTCCTCTCAGTAGCTCGTGTGTTTTTCAGTTCTGCCTCTCTCTCGTGTGCTGTGTTCCTCGATGATGATTCCTGTTCAAACCCTAGCCTTCCTCTCTTTATATACTGCTCATGAGGCCCCAAATCTGATGGTGTCAAGATTTGGAAACACCAATATCCTGCGCATGGCGCACTGCACACATTAGTTAGCGCAATCGGTCTGCGCACCGTAGTCGACTCTGCAACTTCCTATCCTGTTTGCGCTGCTAGCTCCGCAGGCTGTGTGTTGCGCTCCTTAAACGCTGCCTGTTAGCGCGTATCCGACTTAGGCCCTCGTTTTGCCCTGAAATGCAAAAAACACCAGAAACCAGTAATCTTGTACACAAAATGATGCAAACAAGCATAGTGTTAGGATCTAAATAGCACGAATAAATAGGCTCTATCATCAATACAAGCCGAAAAGTGTGCGCAACCCGCACACTAGCGCACCACTGCTACTATTCCCTTCAACTAAACTAAGCTATACTACAAAGCTCAAAAAAACGTTAAATGTAAATGTAACGCCCCCCCCCCCCCCCCCTCCCCACCCCCCCCCCCCCCCCACACTGAAATAGAGACGTGTCCCCACGACTCATGCTCAAGCGCAACGGAGAGCGCACACATGCATGCAAGCAAAACAAAGAACATAAGAAAGAAAAACATATAGTCAGCGCAGCAAAGACAAAGTCAGGGGTTCACAGAAAATTCAGCACAATATAGCAATATAGCAACATCGAGCAATAGTTTTCAAAAAAAGATAAGAAACCACCCGAAAGAAATGAGCGCCCTCCCTGCGGCCCTAGACATCTTCGGAGCTGGACTCAGACACGGATCCATGTGCCTTCTCAGCTGTGGAATCTGTCTCGAATTCGGAACTGGAAGCTGGCGGCACGACAGAAACTGCTGCGGGCTGAGTCAAGAGATCGTCCTCCGGAATAGGGTCCCATAGTGAATCTGAGCTAGAACCTTTGATAGGATCGCCCTCAGAGGACCTCTGTACAGAAGGCTGCGCAGGGGGTGCTGCTGGTGCTGGTACCGGGTCTACTACTGGGGTGGGCTCTGCTGCATGGACCGGGGATTGGGCAGGAGGGCTGGCTTGCTTGAGCTGCTCGCTGGGGGACCCTGGAGGCGGCCTCCGCAGACTCAGGAGAGGGGGGATAGAATCTCCAAATTTCCACCCTGATGGTGGACTGGCGCTCAGGTCTGCCCCCTCTGGCGCTAAATACTCTAGCACGCGCATGACGTTGAACATCATGCGCTGCTCCTCTGTTCTGGGGCGCTTTCCCTGTGCACGCGGGGGAGAATCATCAATGGCTATGGTAACTGGCTCCCCCTGCTGCACACTCGCCCTCCGGCGCGCTCCAATCTGCGCACGAGTCCTCATGCACCTGACTGGAGGTGCAACTGGTGCTGGGGCCTCTTCCATCTCCCCTTTCGCAGTGGCCTCCTCTGGCTGCGCGCTGCTCTCTGCTCTTTGCCTCGGCGCTCTGGCCGGCTGCAGCTGGTAGCACCATTCCAAGGACCCGTCCTCTCTCGCGGCCACCGCTCTGAGCTGCAGCATATGGGCACGGTCCAGGGGAATGGCTGGCACTACCGTGTGCTCGGGCACTTCCGGCTCTCCATGTAGCGCACGCAGCAGGTGCGTAATCATTCCTCCACAAGTCAGCGGCCCTTTGGTGCTGACCCGACTCCAGTGCACCACCATGTTTGAGACAAACAACACCTTCTTCCCATAGTAGAATCCCTTCAATATGTCCATGTCCAGCAGGCTGATCTTGGGCGCACCTTTAAAGCGACCGATGATTGCATAGGCAACCATGCGCTAGAGATAGAACATCCACGGGTCGCACAGCTCGCGTCCTCGGCTGCACCTCGCGGCAAAAACTTGGCTGGTCGCCATCTCACGCCACGCCTCCTGATTTGTGTGCGTGTCTATATCCTCCTCACGCACCTTGGCGCACCTCAGCGCGCGCTTTAGCCTCTTGGCCCAGACCCCTCTATGCCGGTACCTGATCTCCAAATCGGCAGTCTCCAGCGACGCCAAAAACTCACATGTATCCTCCTTATCAGCCACGCTGTTGATCTCCCACAGCGACTCCCAGCCCGCCAACACGAGCTTCTCCACAATGAGTTCCTCCATCCCACCTCGCGCAGGAAGTCCCTGCTGATGTACGGGGTCCCGTACATCTCCAGCCTCATGAAGGCGTCATATTTGCTGGCGAATGACGCCGGGGTCTCCTGATCCTCCGTGGGTCTCATGGTGCGCTGGTGTTCCTCTGGTCAACTACGGTCAAAGCTCAACAAATGCCCAAAAATCCAAACTCCGACTAACGCCCCGAAACGGTCACCTACAGGTCGCCTATCCTCCGCCTACAAAACCCACTACCCAGAACTCCAAATGGTGCGGGCGAACTAGGTGCGATTTCAAACCTAGGGCAACTCTTTTATCGCACAAACCCTAACTGAATCTGCTCAAACTGAGGGGAAGGGTTACCTGGTGTGTGCGACGGTAAGCTCTTCAAATCTTTCTAAACGGATGCCTGGTTGATTGCAAGACGGTGAGCGGAGGCTGAGGGCAGGAGCTTTCTTGCAACGGTCGAATGTGAAAATGATGAAATTTTTTCTAAGTCCTGGCCTTTTATACCCCCTGTCTGGCACAGCTGTTCTGCGCACTGAATTTGCGCACTGACCTGTGCACTACTGCGCGACTAAAAAAAATACAAGTCCTAAACTAGCTAAAAGATACTAGAAAAACTATATAAAAAAACGTGTAAAAGTAAAACGTGTCGAGTTACCTCCCGACAAGTGTCTTTGTTTAACGTCGTTGGCTCGACCGTACCTCGTTACTTGCTTAAAAATGTGCCAGTGACCCCCCCCCCCCCACTCTTGCTCCTGAGTGTCCCCGCGCTCGTGTGTGCGTTGCGTTCTTCTTAGTCCTGCGTAAAGGATCGGAAGGGTGGTCAGCATGGTTAATATCATGTAATAAATCATAAGTAACGAGGTTAGTTAAAGAGGGAGAAGAAATATGAGCAATAGTTCCCAGTTCTCCCTCAGGTGCCTCTGGTGGCGACTCTGGTGCAGCAACCTGCGCATCTTCTATTTCTGGTTCTGCCAGGTCAACTTCGCGCGCTGTGCCATCCAATGGTTCTCCTAAATACTTTTTGACTCTCTGCCCATTGACCTGAAAATGATGTTGATGCTCGTTTTCTAACTCGATTGTTCCGTAAGGTAAAAACTTGGTAACCGTGTATGGTCCCGTCCATTTGCTGCGCAGCTTCCCAGGCATTAGCTTCAGGCGCGAGGAAAATAATAGTACCTGGTCTCCTGGCTCAAAGGTGCGTCTGAGGATGTTTTTGTTGTGAAATGCCTTTGTGCGCGCCTTGTAGTCGCGCAGCCCCTCATACGCATCTAGGCGCAGCTCTTCTAACTCGCTTAGCTCAAATGCGCGCTCCTTACCAGCCTCGTCTAGGTTCAGGTTACAAACGCGCAATGCCCAGTATGCTTTGTGTTCCAACTCCACTGGCAGGTGGCACGCTTTTCCATAAACCAACCGAAACGGTGAAGTCCGAATCGGTGTCTTATGTGCAGTTCTATATGCCCATAGTGCATCGTCAAGGCGTTGGCTCCAGTCTTTGCGCGACGGTCTCACAGTTTTCTCTAGGATGCGCTTGATCTCTCGGTTGGAAACCTCGGCCTAGCCATTCGTCTGAGCATGGTAAGTGGTGGACGTCTTGTGGCGCACCCCATAATGCTTAAATATCTGTGCCACTATCTTATTGCAAAAATGCGTCCCCTGGTCGCTTATGATTGCCTTTGGCACCCCGTACCTGCAAAAGATGTTAGTTCTCAAAAAGTCGGCGACTGTCTTACCATCATCCTTCCGGGTGGCCTTGGCCTCAACCCATTTGGAGACATAATCCACTGCGACCAATATGTACTCATATCCGGAAGATGGAGGAAATGCCCCATGAAGTCAATCCCCTAAATATCGAATACTTCATCCACTAGTATTGGCGTCTGCAGCATCTCATTGCGCACTGATATTCCTCCTGTGCACTGACACCTGTCACAATTCCTGCAGTGGTTATACGAGTCACTAAACAAGTGTGGCCAATAAAATCCGCAATCCAGGATCTTTCTGCTAGTGTGCTTTGGACCAAAGTGTCCTCCACATGCGTGCGCATGACAAAACATCAAAACAGAGTTAATTTCATGGTCAGACACGCATCGCGTCAAAATTTGATTAGGTGCGATTCTGAGCATATACGGATCATCTCAAATGTAATACCTGGACTCATGCTTTAATCTCATGCATTGGGTTTTAGTGAAATGAGGAGGAAACGTAACTGTGACCAGGTAATTCGCAATGTGCGCATACCATGGTACCTTACCTGTCAGCGCCATCAGATGCTCGTCAGGGGATGTCTCCGTGATCCGCCCTGGCTCCTCCTCTTTCATGATCCTGCTCAGGTGGTCAGCGACTGTGTTCTCCGTGCCCTTCTTATCCTTGATTTCCAAGTCGAACTCCTGAAGTAGGAGCACCCAGCGCATCAGGCGCGGCTTAGTTTCCTTCTTGGACATTAGGTAACGGATTGCTGCGTGGTCTGTGTAGATGATGACTCTGGCGCCTAGAACATATGCGCGGAACTTCTCCAGCGCAAACACGATTGCCAGAAGTTCCTTCTCCGTGGTGGTGTAGTTCCTCTGCGCAGCGTCTAGTGTGCGCGATGCATAATAGATGGCGTGCGGCTTCTTGTCCACGCAATGTCCCAAGACTGCACCTACTGCATAGTCACTTGCGTCACACATCAGTTCGAACAGCAGGCTCCAGTCTGGCGCGCGCATCACTGGCGCACTCGTCAGCGCCTCCTTCAGCTTGTCAAACGCAGCCCTGCACTCATCAGTGAATTCGAAACACACATCCTTTTGCAAGAGGTTAGACAGGGGTATACAAATCTTAGAAAAATCTTATATGAAACTCTGGCGCGTTACACAGCCCAAATGACATGCACCGAAACGCAAACGTACCGAACGGGCAGGTGAACGTAGTTTTTTCTTGATCTTCCGCAGCAATGGGTATTTGATTGTACCCTGAGTACCCGTCCAGGAAGCAAAAGTATGGCTTCCCTGCTAATCGATCTAGCATCTGGTCCATGAAGGGCAGCGGAAAATGATCCTTGCGCGTGACTGCGTTAAGCTTCCTGTAGTCTATGCACATGCGCCATCCAGTTTGCATGCGCTTGGGAACAAGCTCGCCCTGTGCATTCTCCTCTACTGTGATTCCTCCTTTCTTCGGTACAACGTGCACTGGACTCACCCATTTGCTGTCCGAGATTGGGTAAATGACTCCTGCATCAAGCAGCTTCAGGATCTCCTTCTGCACCACCTCCATCATATTCGGATTCAATCTGCGCTGAGGCTCCCTGGATGGTTTGGCACCATCTTCCAATAGAATCCTGTGCATGCATAAGTCCGGGCTCACTCCGCGCAGGTCAGCAAGTGTCCATCCTATAGCGCGCTGGTTCTTGCGCAGCACTTCCTGTAATCGCGCCTCGTGCTCTTCTTCTAATCCTTTCTTTATGATTACCGGCAGGGTGTCCTCATTTCCAAAGAAAATGTATTTGAGGTGCTCGGGGAGTTGCTTCAACTCGACCTTGGGTGCCTGTTCAATAGAGGGCAAGATTTTATTAGCAGTGCAGACATTAACTATATCGTGTACCTGTTTGGATACTGGTTCAGCACTGCTCACCTCATCCTCATGCACCTCCATCTCTGCCTGTGTCAGTGGCTCAGGTTCTTCTGCTGTGCTCGCGCATTGCGCTTCTGCAACCAAGTCATCTATGCAGTCCAACGCGTGCACTGTGGCGTCCTCATGAGGGTGCTGCATCCCTTTGATTATGTTAAAATGCATTTCCTCGCCATCGACCCCTCCACACGTCTATCTTTGTGCGTGCTGTCATCAGAAATGGTCTGCCCAGTAGGATCTGCACACTTCCTCAATCATGCAGTTGCTTACTGTAGTCTTACCTAAAGTGCATGGGATGGTGAACGTACCTGAATCCCAGCATTTAGGTGGTACCTTATGTTGCACGATTGCTGAGGCCTGAGCATTTAGCATTACCTGTGCGCACTCGCCTTTCCTCCTCTTGTTTGTGCACAGCTCCTTTAAGAATTTGGCGTACCTAGGGATCTGCCGAACTGCTTCAATAAGGGGAATGTTTATTTCCACCTTACTGAATAACTCGTAGAGCTCTTTATCAAGCGCTTCCTTCCTAGCCGATGGTGCCTGTACAGGAAAAGGTGCGGGTATTTTAGTAAGATTCATGTCTTTGTCTTTTGAGTGCGCCATACCTGGCGCCTCGCCCTGCTGGCTTGTGGCTTGCGCTTCTGGTTGCGCATCTTGCTCTGCTGGATCTGGAGCTTGCGCAACTGGTTGCGCAGGCGCTTTCGCAGTCTGCTCTGTTCCTACCGTGCGCCCAGTCCTCAGTGTCACTGCGTTGACTCCTCCCTTGGGATTCTGGATCACTTGCGAAGGCAGATTGCCATCGCTCTTTTTCAGCTCATACACCGTGGTAGCGATCTGTGATAGCTGCTTTTCAAGGTTGCGCAGGCTGATGTTGATTGCGCGCTGTCAGGAACAACAACGAAAATAAACCAAACAGAAATAACTAACTACTGTAAAAGAAAACTTAAACTAGTTAAAGCTTATTTGTGTTGCTCCCCGGCAACGGCGCCAAAATTTGATCGCGCGTCGTTGTACGCGTCAAATTAATCCTTCCTTCTCCACTTAGTACAGCGGCTAAGTCAGGGTCGATCCCACAAGGAGCAAGCAGACTCGTTCTAACTAGTAACCTACAACTTACGAAAATTGGGTTGTGAGTGATTGGGTTGCGCAGGTGCGCGAATAAACAGTAGTGAAAATAGAATTTGCACTAGACGTGCGCAGGCAGTAGAGATTAAATACTATGACTATGAAAAGTATCGGTGCAGACAATCCTCTATGAATGTATTCCTTATCATCGACTCTAAACGTCTATAGTTTGATTTACTGAAGTTAGTGTCCGATCAAGGCTTCCTAACATGTGCGCATGTTCCGATCAAAGTTCATGAGCTATTAATTCTTGAAACTAGTCTAAGCAGCTACGAATCCTTGCACAGTGGCAGCTGATTATCCTAGCGCGTTACTCCTAGTTGTCACCGTCAAGCTACCAACTAGTTTAACATATAACAGACAAGTAGTACGAGTAAGATTGCGGTTCAAGGCTTCCCCTACTCATACAACTAGCTGTCAACCGTGTGCACAGAATTAACACAAGCAAACAAACTATGCATTAAGCACAAGTCTAAAAGGAAATACTCATAGAATCATGCCCAACCCATACAAAGCGTTTAGCTAGACATGCTAGTAGTAAACATCATAGAAATAGTAAATAAAAACTAAAGTATCCAAGAAAACAGTAACAAGCAGGTGCGTGCACGTTGCTGTGTCTCGGCTCGCGCAGTCGGCTAGCGCAGGTCCTCGCAGCAGCTCGTGTGTTTTTCAGTTCTGGCTCTCTCTCCTCCGTTTCTGTGTCTGTGATGATTCTTCAAACCCTAGCCTTCATCTCTTTATATACTGCTCATGAGGACAATCTTGGCAACTTCCAAATCCTATGATGTTCAAGATTTGGAAACACCAACATCCTGCGCATGGCGCACTACGCACATTGGTTCGCGCAGTCGGTCTATGCACCGCAATCTGACTCTGCCACTTCCTATCCTGTTTGCGCTGCTAGCTCCGCAGGCTGTGTGTTGCGCTCCTAAAACGCGCCTATTAGCACGTATCCGACTTAGGCCCTCGTTTTGCCCTGGAATACAAAAACACCTGAAACCAGTAATCTTGTACACAAAATAATGCAAACAAGCACAGTGTTAAGATCTAAATAGCGCGTATAAATAGGCTCTATCAGACACTTTCTATCAACTCCACATCCTGTAATATCTCAACTCAAAAGCACATATTACATCACGTAACTCGCATCACAAAATTTTAGAAATCATGCAAATCATACATATCAAAACCTCATAGCATCAAACATCATCTCATAAAACCACAGCGTCTTCATCGTAGCATACACAAATCTGAAAAACAAAACGTGCTCTAGCTAATACTAATGCATGCTAATAAGGATATACGTGCTGACAACAGACTCTACTACCCCACCCCACACTGTTGAACATAGCCGTGTCCTCACGGATCGACTTATCCTCAAGGGTGGGTCATCCAACACAACCAAATAACAAAAATGACAAAGAAAGAAATAAAAAAGAAAGAAAACAGAAACTTCCCTAGAACTCGACAGAGCCGTCTGTGGATCCGCTGGGGGATGAAGGAGGATCCCGCGCAATCACGTACTCCGGAGGGATCGGCTGCCCTGGAACCCACCCTGGTTGTGCTGGGACTGGCTGCGTCCCAGGCGGCAAGAAATAATCCAACACCCTATAGGCGTTGAACGCTGCGTCCAACTGTGACTGGGTGAAGGCTAGTGGTGGCTGCTCATCATCTTTGGGTGCTCTCTTATGCGCGGCTCTCCTGGAGCCGGCAGCTGACGACTCAGCCTGCTCTATCGCCCTTGGCTACCTGCGGCACCTGCCTGTCGGTAGCGGGTCATGGAACCTATGATCCAAATGATAAGACCAGGCAAACAGATCAGGCCGACGCGGACGAGTCGTGATAGCCCGCATCCCTACAAAAGCCTCCCGCGTAAGAAATGTCGGCGGGATAAGATGGTGCGAGACCAAGACGGGCTGATCATGCAAACGGCGCAACATATAGGTGATAAGCCCTCCGCAATATAAGGGCAATTTGTCGCCCCCATTGTCTTGCCCGAAGACTGACCCGGAGAGGAGCTTCTGGAGGTAAAAATAGGCCGGGTCACGAAGAGTACGCGCCTTGCTGGCGCTAGGGCTATACTCCCTCGTATCCGAAGAGAGGTCGTTCCAAGTAGGGTAAAATCGGGACTCATGCATCGCCCAGTTGCAGATATCTACCTGCCATCCAAATAAATCCCGCAACTGCGGTGGGTGAGTGTAATAATACTGGCCGCGGTGCCTGTACCGGATACCGAGGTTGTCTGCGCGGCCCACATAGTTAAATGACGCTAGAAACTCCCCGACGTCTTCTACGTACGTCTCTGATCGGATGGTCAAGAGTCCAGGCCAGCCAGCTCCTGTGAGCAACTGTAATACGCGATCGTATAGCCCGTAAGAACTCTTCGTCGACAAAAGTACTAGCACCGCACTGCTTCCGAGAGATCTGTCTGTAAAGTTCCTCGAATGTAGGCTCTCTGTTTGGCGCCATCCTGAAAAAAATCGAAACAAGTGTGTATAAGATGTTTAGTCAACACATGTGAGGGAATGGCGCGCCGGAAGAAGATATTAGGGGGCGCGGTCAACGAGTTAATGTCTGCTACCGGAGCGCGGATAATGTTCTCACCCGGCGCGTGATTTCTGCAGATTCAAACGAAGAACAGCCATGAACCGTAATCGATTTCAACTCCCAATAATCAAAATTAACACCCTAAATCGAAACCCTAGTACCCCAGAACATGTATGAGTAACCTGCAACCACCAAAAACATCCAATATTCCCCGAAATTGTGAATTAAACCTAAATCGTAAAACTCCCAAAACATGACAAACATCCAATATTTGGCTCGAATTGAGTGTGGAATGGAATGAAAACGTACCTGGAATATTTAAGCAGTTGGAGAACGCCCTAAAAATATAGTGAAACCGAGATTTCAAACCTGGAGTGTGGGGGAGTGATCGAGTGAAAGGCGAGAGTGGAGTTATGAGGCGCGCCCCAACTGTTGTAGGGTTAGAACGCGACCTGCTAAATACGGTCCACGCCCCGTGCCAACATTACTTCCGCGCTAGTTGTAGACATTACGTAAGATAAAGTATGTTTACGGCGCGGTACGTAATGTTGCCTGGAGACGACGTACCTCCTGAGATACGCCCCAAATTCGCACAATTCACCCCCTAATGGCATTCTGAAGGGAAGACTCTATGAAACACTAAGTAGACGCACACTAAGAATTAAAATGGAAAGAAGAAAAAGAAAAACATCGGGTTGCCTCCCTCAAAGCGCCTTTGTTTTACATTGTTGGCTCGACGGTACCTCAACTCAGTTATCGCCGTGTGGCTGGCTAGCTCACATTCTTGAGCTTCTGGCTGCGGTCCACCGTAGTAATGCTTCACGCGCTGTCCATTCACCTTGAAACGGTCGCCATCCCGTGGGTTCACCAGCTCCATTGCCCCGTGATTGAAAATCCGCACCACCGTGTATGGACCTGTCCATCTAGAATGCAACTTGCCAGGCATTAGTCGTAATCGTGATGAAAATAAAATTACCTGCTGGTCAATCTCAAATGTCAGTCGTAAGATGAACTTGTCATGATAGAGCTTAGCCCGCGCCTTGTAGTCTGATTGGCTCTCATAAGCCTCTAGGCGCAACTCCTCTAGTTCACTCAATTGTAGCTTGCGTTCCACCCCAGCCTTTGCCAAATCCATGTTGTACTGCTTAAGTGCCCAGTAAGCCCTGTGCTGCAATTCTACCGGTAAATGGCAGGCCTTGCCATACACTAGACGATAAGGAGAGGTTCCGATAGGCGTATTGTAGGCAGTCCTATATGCCCACAATGCATCATTTAAGGGCAAACTCCAGTCCTTCCATGTAGGCTTGACCATCTTTTCGAGGAAACCCTTGATCTCTCGGTTAGAAATCTCAGCTTGGCCATTTGTCTGAGGGTGATAGGCTGTGGATGTACGGTGATGAACATGGTATTGTTTTAGCGTGGCAGCCATCATTCTATTGAAGAAATGTGTCCTCTGATCACTGATTATAGCCTTAGGCACTCCATGTCTGCAAAATAGTTTTAGCGTCACCATACCGAGTAGCCTTAGCTTCTACCCACTTAGACACATAATCTACAGGCACTAAAATGTATAAATAACCATGTGACACAGGAAATGGACCCATAAAATCAATGCCCCATATGTCAAACACTTCATCAATGACAATAGGCGTCTGACGCATCTCATTTTTAGCGGATATGTTTCCTACTCTTTGACATCTATCGCACAGTTTGCAATGCTCAAATGAGTCCTTAAAAATATGCGGCCAATAAAATCCACTGTCTAAAATTTTCCTAGCTGTTCTTTTAGGGCCAAAATGACCACCACATGCATACTCATGACAGAAACTAAGCACAGAAGAAATCTCATCATCAGGGATGCATCTCCTAAGTATTTGGTCTACGCCTATTTGCCACAAAAACGGATCATCCCATATATAATATCTAGCATCATGCTTAAGTTTCAAACATTGGGCCTTAGAAAAAAGAGGTGGGCATTTACCTCCGACTAGGTAGTTCACTATGTGAGCGTACCATGGAGTTTTACCTGTGATGGCATAGAGGTGCTCATCTGGAAATGTCTCAGTAATCTGCCCAGCTTCTTCCTCCCTCACTAATAGACTCAGGTGGTCAGCAACTGTTCTCAACTCCCTTCTTGTCCTTGATTTCGAGGTCAAATTCTTGCAGCAGCAAAATCCAACGAATTAGCCGCGGTTTAGCCTCCTTCTTCATCACCAAGTACCTAATAGCTGCATGATCGGAGAATACAATTACTTTAGTACCCAATAGATAAGGTCTGAATTTTTCTAAAGCAAAGACAACAGCTAGTAATTCTTTCTCAGTGGTGGAATAGTTTCTCTGAGCCGCGTTTAAGGTGCGTGAAGCGTAGTAAATGACAACTGGCTTCCTGTCTGCTCTCTGTCCGAGCACTGCTCCCACAGCATAATCGCTGGCATCGCACATAATCTTGAATGGCTGGCTCCAGTCAGGTGCTCGAATAATAGGCGCACTAGTTAGCGTAATTTTCAGCTCGTCGAATGCCTCCCTGCACTTACTTGTAAACTCAAACGGCACATCTTTCTGCAACAGGTTAGATAAAGGCAGGGCTTTCTTGGAAAAATCCTTAATAAAACAACGATAAAAGCCAGCATGCCCAAGAAACGATTTAATATCACGCACCGTAGAAGGGTAAGGAAGACTAGAAATCAAATCTATTTTTGCTTTATCAACCTGAATCCCCTCACGCGAGACTATATGCCCCAAGACCACACCATGTGTAACCATGAAATGACACTGATAGAGCCTATTTATACACACTATTTAGATCCTAACCCTATGCTTGTTTGATTTATTTTGTGTACAAAATTACTAGTTTCCAGTGTTTTTGTATTTCAGGGCGAAACGAGGGCCTAAGTCGGATACGCGCTAACAGGCAGCGTTTAAGGAGCGCAACACACAGCCTGCGGAGCTAGCAGCGCAAACAGGATAGGAAGTGGCAGAGTCGACTGCGGTTCACAGACCGATTGCGCTAACCAATGTGCAGTGCGCCATGCGCAGATAGTGGTGTTTCCAAATCTTGACACCATCAGATTTGGAAGTTGCCAAGGTTGGGCCTCATGAGCAGTATATAAAGAGAAGAAGGCTAGGGTTTGAAGGGGATAACAACACACCAACACACACCACGACACACAGAGAAACAGGAGAGAGAGGCGGAACTGAAAAACACACGAGCCTACTGAGAGGACCTGCGCTAGCCGAGATACTGCAACCTGCAAGCACCTGCTCGTTACTGTTTTCTTGGATACTCTAGTTATTATTTACTATTTTTATGATGTTTACTACTAGCATGTCTAGCTAAACGCTTTGTATCGGTTGGGCATGATTCTATGTGTATTTCCTTTGAGACAAGTGTTTAATGCATAGTTTGTTTGCTTGTATTAATTCTGTGCACACTGTTGACAGCTAGTTGCATGAGTAGGGGAAGCCTTGAACCGCAATCTTACTCTTGCTACTTGTTTGTTATATGTTAAACTAGTTGAATAGCTTGACGGTGACAACTAGGAGTAACGCGCTAGGATAATCCGCTGCTACTGTGACAGGATTCGTAGCTGCTTAGACTAGTCTTAAGAATTAATAGCTCATGAACTTTGATCGGAATATGCGCACATGTTAGGAAGCCTTGATTGGACACTAACTTGAGTAAACCGAATTATAGACGTTTAGAGTCAATGATAGGGAATACACTCATAGAGGATTGTCTGCGCCGATACTTTTCATAGTCATAGTACTTAATCTCTACTGCCTGCGCACGTCTAGTGCAATTCCTGCGTTAACTATTGTTCATTCGCGCACTTGCGCAACCCAATCACTCACACCCCCCAGTTTTCGTAAGTGCAGGTTCCTAGTTAAAGCTAATCTACTTGCTCCTTGTGGATTCGACCCTGACTTATCCGCTATACTGAGTGGAGAAGGAAGGAATTAATTTGACGCGCACAACGACGCGAGCTATCAAATTTTGGCGCCGTTGCCGGGGAGCAACACAGATAAGCTTTAATTTGCTTAAGTTTTCTTTTACAATAGTTAGTTATTTCTGTTTGCTTTATTCTCGTTGTTGTTTCTGACAGCGCGCAATCAACATCAGCCTGCGCAATCTTGAAACAGTTGCGCTGCGCAGATACTAGTTGCGCACTGACAGACGCAACAGCTTAGTTGTCTTTTAATCCCGTTTTCTTTGAGATTTAGAATAGGTCATGGAGGATAACAGTGTCATTGGAGATAACTTAAGGGACAGAACTCTGAAGGATGCGAGGGCACATAACCGCGCAGCCCTGTTCAGAGAGGAAGTGCAGCGCGAGGGTGAAGCAAGGATGGCCGCTGAAGTGTATAATGCGCCACCCGCGCGTCAAGCCGCGCGACGGAGAACAGTGCGCGAGATGTCAGCCCCAATCACGGTTAACCAGCCATGGTGCATAGTGCTTCCACCAGACGATCATTTTGAACTAAGGAGCTCGTTCATTCATCACATGCCCAAGTTCCACGGGATGAACAACGAGAACCCAGTCAAGCATGTGCGAGAATTCCTAGTCATTTGCGAGAACATGAAGGCCGAAGGGGAAAGCGACGAAGCGCTGAAGATGAAAGTGTTCCCATTTTCATTGTGTGACACGGCCAGGCATTGGCTGATGAACTTACTAGCAGGATCAATTCACACATGGGAGCAGCTACAGAAGAAGTTCTTGGACAAATTCTACCCCGCAGCAAAGATCGCGCTACTCAGGAGGGAGCTGGCCGCACCTAGGCAGGGCGCAGGAGAGTCGCTATCGGAGTATTATGAGCGTTTCATGGAACTGGAGGCCAACTGCTACAATCACGGCCTGCCCCAAAATGTGCTGATAGAGAATTTCCTGAATGGATTGCTGCCCATGGAGCTGAGATTATTGAATGCATGCGCAGGAGGCGACATTTGCAACATGTACCCAGAGGACGCGTGGCAGCTGATAGAAGACTCTGCTGGACAGGTAAGACATCAGCTAACACTTGAAAATAGTCCTGCTCGTTCTGTGCATCAGGTAGAAACCAGCGCTGAGATAAAGGAAATGAAGGCCATGCTACAAAAGTTGATGCATGCGCAGGGGGCGCAACCAGCTGCGCCAAAGGCGTGTGAGTTCTGCACATCCACTGAGCACAAAACCGATGCGTGTCCCACACTTTTCGAGGAATCAGGAGATGTCAATGCTCTAGGAGGATGGGATAATAGAGGGCCGCAGAGGCAGAATCAGTCGCGCCGCAAATGGGTTCAGATGGAAGGAGGAAAACAATTTCCAGAGGCAGTCCACGGACCAGCGCGCGCCACAGCAGACGCAACAAGCTGCGCCCTACAATCCACCGCATCGCCGCACTGACGTACCAGCGCAGAACAACCAGCAACCGAGGCGATCCTTAGAAGATATTGTGGGGCAGCTAGCAGACACAGTGCGCAAGAATGATGAGAAGTATGATAAGAGGTTCGAGTCCATTGAGAACCAACTATCACAGATCGCTACCACGGTGTATGAGCTGAAAAAGAGCGATGGCAACCTGCCTTCGCAAGTAATCTAGAATCCCAAGGGAGGAGTCAATCCAGTGACACTGAGGACTAGGCTCACGGTAGGAACAGAGCAGACCACGAAGGTGCCCACGCAACCAGTTGCGCAAGTTCCAGATCTAGCAGAGCCAGATGCGCAACCAGAAGCGCCAGCCACAAGCCAGCAGGGCGAAGCGCCAGGTATGACATAATCAAAAGACAAAGGCATGAGTCGTACTAACATACCTGCACCTTTCCCTATACAAGCACCATCGGCTAGGAAGGAAGCGCTTGATAAGGAGCTCTACGAGTTATTCAGTAAGGTGGAAATAAACATTCCCCTTATTGAAGCAGTTCGGCAAATCCCTAGGTACGCCAAATTTTTAAAGGAGCTGTGCACAAACAAGAGGAGGAAAGGCGAGTGCGCGCAGGTAATACTAAATGCGCAGGCCTCAGCGATCGTGCAACATAAGGTACCACCTAAATGCCGAGACCCAGGTACGTTCACCATCCCATGCACTTTAGGTAGGACCACAGTGAGCAACTGCATGATTGACTTAGGCGCATCTATAAATGTACTTCCCTATTCCTTGTACGCGTCATTGCGCCTTGGACCACTAAAGCCTGCAGGTCTCACCATTCAGCTAGCAGATCGGTCGTGCAAGCAACCGACAGGCATGATAGAGGACGTCCTCGTCCGAGTAGGAGAGCTGGTGTTCCCAACAGATTTCTATGTCCTGGAAATGGAGGGTGAGTCGAGCAAAGGCAGTGCGCAGATCCTACTGGGCAGACCATTTCTGATGACAGCGCGCACCAAGATAGACGTGTGGAGGGGTATGCTCTCAATGGAGGTTGATGGCGAGGAAATTCATTTTAACATATTCAAAGGGATGCAGCACCCTCATGAGGACGCCACAGTGCACGCGATGGACAGCATAGATGACTTGGTTGCAGATGCGCAATGTGCAAGCGTAGTAGAAGAACCTGAAACACTGGCGCAGGCAGAGTTGGAGGCGCAAGAGGAAGAGCTGAGCAGTACTAAACCAGAATCCAGACAGGTACACGATATAGTTAATGTCTGCACTGCTAATAAAATCTTGCCCTCTATTGAACAGGCACCCAAGGTTGAGCTGAAGCAACTCCCAGAGCACCTCAAGTACATATTCTTGGGAAATGAAGACACCCTGCCAGTAATCATAAAGAAAGGATTGGAAGAAGAGCAGGAGGCGCGATTATAGCAGGTGCTGCGCAAGAACCAGCGCGCTATAGGATGGACACTTGCTGACCTGCGCGGAGTGAGCCCGGACGTATGCATGCATAGGATTCTATTGGAAGATGGTGCCAAACCATCCAGGGAGCCTCAGCGCAGATTGACGCCGAACATGATGGAGGTGGTGCAGAAGGAGATCCTGAAGCTGCTTGACGCAAGAGTCATTTACCCAATCTTGGACAGCAAATGAGTAAGTCCAGTGCACGTTGTGCCGAAGAAAGGAGGAATCACAGTAGAGGAGAATGCGCAGGGCGAGCTAGTTCCCAAGCGCATACAAAATGGATGGCGCATGTGCATCGACTACAGGAAGCTTAACGCAGTCACGCGCAAGGACCATTTCCCGCTATCCTTTATGGATCAGATGCTAGATCGATTAGCGGGGAAGCCCTACTTTTGTTTCTTGGACGGGTATTCAGGGTACAATCAGATACCCATAGCTGCGGAAGATCAAGAGAAAACCACGTTTACCTGCCCGTGCGGCAATAATGTTCTCTTTTGGCGCGGTCCTTGTATTGACCGCGTCCTCTTCACACTTTGGCGGCGCGCCTGTAAAAGACTTTAAGTCCTCGCACGCCATCGTAATGTCCTCTTCGGGCGCTGTATCCCCTGACTTCGGTTGCTTTCTCGCCTCGTTTGCATCCTTGAGCACCTTCCCTCTCCTCAAAGTCATAGCACTAACATTTCCCTTAGGGTTGGAGACCGTCTGAGATGGTAATTTTCCCTGATCATTCTTCAACTCATTGACGACCGTGATTAATTGCGACATCTGCTTTGATAACTTCGCAATAGCACCATCTGTCTTCGCTTGGTAGTGCTGAAAATTCACTGCAAGATCATTAACAGTTAGTGGGTTATTCTGACCTGGCTGATTATAGTTCTTTCTTTGTTGGTACTGATCAGGGCTGTTGTGACCCTCTTACTACTGACGAAATGGTGGTCAATAAAACTGGGTCTGTTGTTGAGGCGCGGCTTGCTCCCTAGGGAATCCACCTTCGTTCTTCCAACTATATCCATTCGCAGCTAATCCAAATTTCCTCTGAGGCGGTCTGTTGTTGAAATTCTGATGTCCTCCTAAAGCGTTCACCTCTGCTGAATTGTCTTCGTACAAGGATGGACACGAATCAGTCTTGTGGCTGACAGCACCACAAAATTCACAAGGCTTCACCACATTAGCTTGTCCCACCATCATCTTCTGCATCATATCCTTCAGCTCTTTGTTTCTGCAGCCATCTGACTGTTGGACGAGTCTGCCTGTGATACATTCCTTGTTCTGCTCGTATCCTCCCTTCGACTGGTCTCCTCCCTGAAACGAGCACCCTCAACGGTCTCATTAATCAAATTACGTACCTCAGTCGGTGTCAAGTTTAGCACTGTGCCACCAGCTGCAGCATCCAACATCATCCTCTCTAAAGGTCTGAGTCCATTCAACAAATACTCCACAACCATCCTTGCTGGCACCCCAAGATTGCAACAACTCTGTTCCAATGAATTAAAGCACTCCAAGTAGTCGTACATCGACTCACCGGATCCTTGTTTGATATTAGAAAGTTCTCTGCGCACTAGTGTTGCCTTTGCTGGCGGGTAGTATTTGTCTAGAAACTTCCGCTGCATATGATCCCAGGTGCAAATACTACCTGAAGGAAGAGACAAAAACCACGATTTTGCTAAGTCAGTTAAACTCAAAGGAAATACTCGAAGCTTAAATCTGTCCTCGGAAGCTGCGTAGGGTCTCAATGTTTGGCAGATTCAGATGAATTCTTGTAAATGCCTCGTCGCTACCTCTCACGGTAATCCTCCAAATTTGGGTAAGTGATGCACCACAGAAGTCTTTATCTCAAAATTGTCCTCTTCTGCACCAGTATTGATGCACCATGGCTGCTCATTGAAGTCTGGTGCAGCCAGCTCTCTCATTGTTGGTTCCGGTCTATGGGCACGCCTGTATGGCTGATGCCCATGAGGCTGCTGCTGCATATATTGCTGAGGCGGTGGGTTGGGCTCATTGAAACCTTCTGCTCGTGCTCCTGCATCCCTAGCCTGAAATTCTCTTTCGCGAAGTTCCCTCTGGCGTGCTCTAAATATTCGCTCAGGCTCTTCATAGAATTGTGAAATTTGTTCATCCTGATTTTGTTCGTTGTTTTGGCAGCCATCACCATTAACACTACCTGCGTGCGACATGCTGGAAAGAGCAATTTACCGCAACACAAAAATAACACAAAAAAAGAATCGAAAACTAAATATAAAAAGAAAAGGAAAAAGAAACTTTTCACTGTAGCAGTTCCTTGGCAAGCAAGGGTCAAACCCAAAAGAACTGACTGTGAACTAAAGGGGGGTTTTGAGTGAATGGTCGCAAGAACGAATGTAATAAAAGTGTGAATGTCAATCGAGAGAAATATTCAGCTCAGGGAATTCAATAGTGAGTGTTATCATCGACTTCTAAAGATACGATTCTAATCAAATGCTTGGTCACTCCGACAAAGGTAATGACCTAAAGTATCCCGACAAAGGTAATACTAAGCCTAGATTCTACTGCTTGTTTCTACGACAAAGCTTCGACAAGAGTTAATAATCAGAATTGATGAGCGGATAGTTTCACGACAAAGTATACGCTAACCGTGCAATACAATTCATGCAATTTAAGATCCACAACTTACGATTGAATAGAAACATGCATTAAATCCAAGTCTCAAACATATATGTCACCAATTGAAAACCCTAAACGGAAATAGAAATTTAGCTACTCATAATCATAACTGAAAAATACATTAATCTGAAAAGAATAACAAAAACCGTTCGAAATCACTGTTCACGCCGGAATCCATTGTTCACGCCGGAAATACTGTTCACGCCAATCTCCAAAATTCCGTACGTTTTTCCGTTCCAAAACTCCGTCGTGTCCGAGCTGCTGTGTCGTTCCGAAAACTCTCCGTCAAAACTGCCCGAAACCCTAATTGAAATAGGGTTCTAAAAATTGATTTTAGGCCGCTGGCCCAATTGCTGACGTCATCATAAGATGACCGCGCTCCAAGAAGACATTATCTTGCGCGCCCGGAGAAGACATTAAGTTGCGGCGCACGTTGCTAATGTTGCCTGCTGGCGCAGTACACTCTGAGTTGCGCACCCTTTCCTTCGAAGTCATCATAAGCTGACTGCGCCCCAAGAAGACATTATTGAACGCGCTATCAAGAGACATTAGTCTCTGGCGCGCGAGCCTAAAGTTGTCTCCAGGCGCGGTACACGCTAAGTTGCACCTCCTTCGTCGAGTTTCGCATTCGGTTCTCTAAAAACACCGTTTTGAGTCGCAACTCTACTTCCATGTATTCCGAACACCTGAAATGCAAACAACACTAAGAAGTAACTGTTCACATAAAAACATGTCGAAATAGTTGGGTTTAAACGGTTTAGCGAGTCGTATAAATACGCCCCATCACCATGTCAAGAAGCTGTTAAAGTCTAAAAAATGCCACAACTGGGGGCACAAAGGTCACATTGAAAGGAACTGTCTTTTAGCATACACCAGGAAGGGTTCAGCCAGGGAACCAACCAAGCAGAAATATGAGAGAACTCAGCATCTCGCACTTTCAGCACAGCAAGTTCCTCGAATAAGGTAAGCTGGTACTTTGACAGTGGCTGCTCGGGGCATATGACGGGAGAAAGATCTTTCTTGAAGAATATAACACCTTCCTTGGAACAACGGGTGAAGTTTGGAAATGGCCTGAGGGGAAGAGTTCTAGGTAAAGGAACACTAGCAGTTGAAGGGATGCCCAAACTAAGCAATGTCATGCTGGTGGAAGGACTAAAGGCGAACCTCATAAGCATTAGCCAGTTGTGTGATGGCACTCAACAGGTAAGGTTTACGAAAGATTCATGCAAAGTCTTCAACAAAACTGGAGAATGTATAATGGAGGGGGCAGATCAAAAAGCAACTGCTATCTTCTCAAAGTGGGTACAAACTCTCTTTCACCAAGATGCATGCTGACTAATTCTGAGGAAATGAATCTCTGGCACAGAAGGATGGGTCATGTCAACCTGAGGACTCTGAAGAAAATTGAAACAGAAGGGTTAGTCAGAGGAATACAGCTGATTAAAGGCGAGACAAGCTCCATCTATGGAGATTGTCAGATTGGGAAACAGAAGAAGGCTTCACACCCAAAAGTCAAAGATACAAATACAACCAGACCTCTCCAGTTGATACACATGGACCTGATGGGTCCTATGGAAGTCGAGAGTGTGGGCAGGAAAAGATATGCTTTCATCTGTGTTGATGACTATACCCGGTTCACTTGGATTGATTTTGTCAGGAAGAAATCGGATACTGTAAAAGTTATAGTCTCTTTGGTATCCCGACTAGAGCAAGAGAAAAATCTCAAAATCACCAACATCTGCAGTGATCATGGTAGGGAATTTGAAAACAAAGCAGTTGATGAGTTCTATCGTCAAAAGGGTATCTCACATCAGTATTCTTCTCCCATCACTCGTCAGCAGAATGGTGTAGTGGAACGAAAGAATCGGACAATACAAGAAATGGCCAGAGTCATGATTCATGCCAAGAGGGTTCCCCTGAGATTCTGGGCTGAGGCAATGAACACCGCATGTTACATCATCAACAGAGTCACCATATGGAAATGTACCAACCAGACTTGCTATGAGCTCTGGAATCAGAAGAAGGCCACAGTTAAATACTTCCACACCTTTGGAAGTGACTGCTTCATTCTGAGAGATCGGGAGTACAGAAAGAAGCTTGACCCAAAGAGCGATGCTGGATTGTTCCTGGGATATTCAATGAACAGTAGGGCATATCGAGTGTACAACCAGAGGACAAGGACAGTGATGGAATCCATAAATGTAGTAGTCAACGATGTTGAAGAAGTCTCTTCGACTGTCCTTGACGACGAAGACTCTGACATTAAAGATGCTCCTGCCAGTCAGAGCAGAAGTGAACAAACTTCGGCTCCAGAAGATGCTACAGCAAGTGCTGAAGCAGAAAGTCCAGACGAACAATTAGAGAGCTTGCATGAAGAACAGAATAATGAGACTCATGATCCACCATCAAGGCAGCCTCCAAAGAAGATTTAGAAGAATCATCTGCTGACCAATATGATTGGAGACCCGACAGAAAGAAGGAGAACAAGAAGCAACGCTTACCTCAATACCTGCTTCCTATCTAGTATGGAACCGAAGAACTTCAAGGAAGCTATGAGTGACAAATTCTGGATGATAGGCATGCAGGAAGAACTAGCAGAGTTCGAAAGACACGATGTTTGGGACTTGGTGGACAGACCTAAAGGAGTAAACATTATAGGCACCAAGTGGATCTTCAAAAACAAAACTGATGAAAAGGAAAATATCACAAGAAATAAAGCCAGACTTCTTGCTCAAGGATACACTCAAATTGAGGGGCTAGATTTCGAAGAAACTTTTGCTCCAGTTGCTCGTCTGGAGGCCATCAAACCTGGTAGGATATAGTGATGCGGACTGGGCAGGATGCTCTGAGGATAGGAAGAGCACTTCTGGAGGCTGCTTCTTCCTGGGAAACAACCTGGTGTCCTGGTACAGTAGAAACCAAAATAGCATCTCGTTAGCTATAGCTGAGGCAGAGTACATAGCTGCTGGGAGCTGCTGTGCACAGATGATATGGATCAAGCAAATGCTGGGTGAGTATGGACTCGATCAAGGCGAAATGACTCTCTACTGTGACAACATGAGTGCTATCAGCATCTCCAAGAACTGTTCAGCACAGCAGAGCCAAACACATTGACATTCGACATCTCTTCATCTGTGATATGGTGGAAAAGAAAATCATTGCTCTTCAGCATGTTGTGTTGGCCAAACAGCTTGCTGATATCTTCACGAAAGCTCTGGACGCAGTCCGATTCGAAGACCTGAGATCCTCTCTAGGGCTCTGTGTCTCGCCTCCCTGAGACAGCCAGGAACTTCCCCTTGTCACTTGTTCCAAAAAGGGGGAGAAAAAGGGTAGGGAGATACCGGAGAATTTGAATTGAAACATTCAAAGGGGTTTTGTCAAAATGCCAAGGGGGAGATTGATGATGTAGTATGGCAGTGTTTGACAAAACTAGCACACGTGAACAAGATGCTGCTCTAGCCGGAGTAACCAAATCAGTGAACAAGATGCTGCTATAGCAGGAATCCAGCTTTTGTGAACAAGATCAGTGAACAAGGAGCAGCTATAGCTGGAGGAAGCTATAGCAGGAGCTTGTTCAGAAGAGCTGTAGCGTCTGTCCGAGCAGCAGCAACCTAGGTCTTTGGAAAGAGGGCTTGACAGTCCTTCTAAGAGCATCAGAGGAGTTTCTAAGTTGCTGCAGAGAATATTCCAGTGGAGATTCCTAGCTGAAGTAGGAAATTTGATTGTGGGAGATTTGAATCTCAAATCAAATCAAATCTCCAAAAAATTAGGAGATATTGATATTACTAGGGAAATTGCTAAATCCTGATAATGATGCAAGTGGTGCTCCTATATAAAGAAGACCCTTCAAAGCAAGGAAGTTGATCGAAGAAGAGTGCAGAGAGCGAGAACACACACAGAATTCCGAGAGAGTATTTTTGGTGTGCGAACGAGATCTTCGATTATCACCCAGAGCAGAGCGTGAGCTGTGGTGACAGATGCAGAAGGTGATCAGGACTTGCGTAGTCTGATCCAAGCTTGATCTGGAAGCCAATTCAGAGTAGAGAATGCTTGTTGGTTGCTCAAGGGCAGCCGCGGAAGAACTGACGAGTAAGTGACTCGGTCGAGTGTCTGGGCGGCAGTGCTCGCTAGTGACAGGAGGTCACTGAGTGAGGGGGAGTATTCCAGAGTGTGCAGCGCTCGTGGAATCGTTCGAACGGCTCAGCGGAAGGCTTCGGAGTGACGCGGACAATTTGTGCATCAGCTGTGTGCTACAGCAGATGCTATAGCAACCCTGCAGTATCTGAGTTTTCAGTAGAAAAGGCTGAGTTTTGAGGAGACAGTAGCTATTCTAGATTGATATCAGTAGAGGGTGTGCAGACACAAGTCAGAGCCTGTTCTGATTGTGTTCGAGGATCCACCTAAGGTTGAGTAGCATAGGTTGCATGGAGTTGTAACCGTGTGTACTTGGAGACCTTTGAGATTAGTGGATTGAGGACTGAGAATAGTCCTCCCCAGACGTAGGCAATTGGCCGAACTGGGTAAATAAATATTTGTCCTTGTTCATTCTTGCTGAAACAGTTTCCGGGTGAACAAGAGTGTGTTGTAGCAACTGCTTGCTCACGAATCTGTTTATCAGAGGCGCTACAAATTTCAGAACCACCTAAAAAAGAAAGGGAAGGAGCATACCTCCAAAGCTGTGACGAAAGAAGAATTCAATTCCCTAGCAAAGACGGTGAATTCCTTGGCAGCTTCAATTGGAAATTTAAACCTCAACAAAAAGAGAGAAAACCAGCAAATTTGCGGCATTTGTTCTAGCCTAGCGCATAATGATGACTCGTGCACCGCAAAGCACGCGGAGGAGTATGAGGATATTAATTACTTGGTAAGAAATCAAGGGAGAGAATATGCGCCACCGCAACCTAGCGGTTATCAGCCACGGAATCCTCCAGCCCATGTGAGATTCCATGAAGATCCGAATTTTCCAAGAAGACCGCCGCTGAATATAGAGCCCAAACCAGCGCCGCCAAAATTTGTTCCAATAAATCAAAATCAAGGAGCTCCCTCCAACACATATCAGCCGAGGAATGGTTATCAAAGCGGAAACTATCCATGACCAAACAATTTCAGCCATCAAAATCAGGGAACGCACCAAAGGCACGAAGAGAAACAAAGCAACGAGGAGCCGTTCCTGATTTCTATTGTTGCCCAGTTAGCCGCGACTCAAGCTCAGCAGCAAAAAGACAACCAGCTTATTCTTCAGAGGCTAGATCAATTGCAAGCGCACAATAAAATGCTCGAAAATCAGATTGCGTAACAAGCTGGCTCGTCTTCAAAATATCAAGGGAAGCTGCCCTCGCAACCTGATGTGAACTCCTCCGAGACGATCAACGCAATTACACTCAAGAGTGGGAGAGTTCTAGAGGAGCCGCAGCCAAAGGCCAAAGTGGGAAAGGCAGCAGATGGAGTTGTCGAAGAAGAGTCTTTGCCGCAGAATTCGAGTGATGTACGGGAGAAGGAAAAGCCGCAGGAGCCAGCACCTTATGTGCCGCCGATTCCATTCCCTCAAAGGCTGAAAAAGAAGAAGGAGGATGCGCATTTCAAGCGCTTTGCGGAGATGCTGAAAAAGCTGCAAGTGACTTTGCCATTTACGGAGGTACTTACTCAAAAGCCTACTTATGCTAAATTTTTGAAAGATATTATGTCTCATAGAAGGGAAATGCATGATTTAGACCATGTGGCTTTAGATGCAAATTGTAGTGCTATAATTCAGCATGCCATGCCTAGGAAGCTTAACGATCATGGTCATTTTCTATTCCTATTTCTATTGGAGAAATTAGCATAGCTAGTGCATTGTGTGATTTAGGTGCTAGCATATCTTTAATGCCTTACTCACTTTTTAATAAGCTAGATATGGGGGAATTGACTCCAACCACGGTTAATTTGAGATTAGCGGATCGTTCTTCTCGGGCACCTAAGGGTATCCTAGAAGACGTTCCCATTAAGGTTGGACAATTTTATGTTCCGGTTGATTTTTACGTGTTAGACATGGATGAAGATAAGGAAATCCCCATAATTATAGGTAGACCACGGTTAAGGCTATTATAGATTGCGGGAAAGGTACAATCGAATTAAATATTGGTAGTGAAAAGATTAAATTCGATTTGAAAAGCATGCTTAGAACACCTAGTAATTCTATGGATTGTCACTTGATTGAATCATATGATGCGTATAATGTTTTTGACTCTCTTGGTGAACTAACGAGCCTTGAGTATGAGTTGCTTGCACAAGAGGAAAATAGCTCGTCGTTCACCTCTATAATGGAAATTGATGAGGATCCCGCTGATTTTAATGATGGTGTGAAAGGAATAAATGAGGCGCCAAAAGGTAAGGAATTCGGTGAGGGGTTGAAACCTCTTCCACCGAATCTAAGGTATGAATTCTTGGGACCAAACGAATCTTTACTTGTTATCGTAGAAGCTTCTTTGAATGATGTTGAAACTTCTAAATTGATGAATGTGTTGCATGAATATAAAGGTGCCACTGGGCACTCCATTGATGATTTGAAGGGGATTAACCTCGATGTTTACATGCATAGAATTCGTTTAGAAGATAATGCGAAGCCTAGTCGTGAGTTCCTTAGGTGTTTAAATCCTAAGCTAGGAGAAGTTGTACTGAAGGAAGTCATGAAATTGCAAAATGCAGGGATTATTTATGATGTCCCAGATTCTGAATGGGTGAGCCCGATTCATGTGGTGCCTAAAAAAGGCGGGCTCACCGTGGTTAGAAATGAGAAGAATGAGTTGATACCTACGCGTACGGTCACGGGGTGGAGAATGTGCGTAGACTATAGGAAGTTAAATTCAGCCACTAAGAAAGATCACTTTCCCATTCCCTTTATAGATCAAATGTTAGAACGTCTAGCGGGACATGAATATTTCTGTTTTCTTGATGGGTATAGTGGCTTCATTCAAATTCCTATCCACCCCGATGACCAAGAAAAGACCACATTTACTTGCCCCTGTGGCACATTTGCATATAGCAGGATGCTCTTTGGTCTTTGTAATGCACCGGGAACTTTTCAACGTTATATGATGTCCATTTTTGCTGAGTTTTTAGAGACTTTTATGGAAGTATTTATGGACAATTTTTATATGCATGGTTACTCAGTTGATGATTGTCTCACAAATTTGTCTCGTGTGTTGGCTAGGTGTATTGAGATGGACCTAGTACTAAATTGGGAGAAATGCCATTTTATGATCGATAGGGCCAAAATTGATGTTATTAAGGTCGATAGGGCCAAAATTGATGTTATTTCGATGAACCGTGCCATCAAACTTTTCAAACGCTAAAGACAGCTTTGGTGTCCACCCCGATAATTCAACCACCGAATTGGGAAATTCCATTTGAGCTAATGTGTGACGCTAGCGATAGCGCTATTGGAGCGGTATTGGGACAAAGGGTCGACAAGCACTTGCACGTGATTTATTATGTGAGTAAAGCCCTTGACTCTGCACAAGAAAATTATTCGACCACAGAAAAAGAGATGCTTGCCATTGTTTATGCCTTCGAGAAATTCAGACAATACTTGATCGGGTCCAAAACAATTGTCTACACGAACCATGCAGCGATTTAAATATCTTATGGCAAAGAAGGAGGTGATGTGCGCGCAAAGTGCATAGTATTTATGTGCATTCCCCTTTTAGTTCTTGTTCATTCCGTGATGTTATATAAGTCTTTTAATGCTTTTCGCATGCGTTTCAGGTTTATATCGAGTAGTTGGAGTCACGCAGCAGCTTAGAAGAGTTTCGGACAAAATCCAGTCGATTGCGGGTGAAAGCGCAAAAGAATCATGATAATGAAGATTCGCCCGAGTCACATTGTGACTCGCCCGAGTCAACTATTTGACTCGGTCAACGCTGGTCAACTCGGTCAATGCTGGTCAAACCTTCTAGGTATAAATGAAAAGCTTTGAAGAGAGAGAAATAAATCTCAATTTTAAAGAAAACTCAAGAAATCTCTCAAACCCTAAAGAGCAAAGATCAAACCTTTGGAGAACATCAAGCTTGGTTGAAGATTGGAGCTTGGATTGAAGATCATTCAAGACCTAGACTACTTTTTCTAAACCCTTAACTTTGTATTTACATTCATGTTTCACTTATTAATCATGTATTTGTGTACACTCATTATGAGTGAGTAGTTGTTCTTGTGGTTGGGGATTAAATGGATCCCCTAGGATTGGATATGATGTAGAACTCTAATTTATTGCATTGAATGAAGTTTGGTTTGATTATATTGTGCCCTAGCTATGTATTCATTGTATGCACACCAAGTGTTTGACGAAATGCTTAAGTGAGTATGCTTGGTTAGAACCCCTAAGGAAGGAGCGAGAGTTGAACTTAGGATGTTTCATAGCTATTGTATGATCATAGATGGAGTGTTTGTGCGTGAGAGCGACATGCATTCTTGACATTAGGCTAAGTTTTGAGCGGATTTGAGTAACCGGCCAATAGACCGAGAGGGTGCGGTTATGGGACTCAAATTCTACACGGTTCAATAGAATGAGAGTTTGAGAACCATGTCATTTATGTATCCTCTCCATTCTAGGGAAGGAGCGAGAGTTGAACCTAGAGCGGACGATGCATTAGCCTTGCTTTTATCAACCAAATGTAGTTCATGCATGTATTAGTGAGTTATTTCATTTCCTCATATCTTAGGAGAGAAGTTGAATCCCTAGTCACCCTTTTTATTCATTAAGCAAAACCCAAAAATATCATTTATCTTTAGTGCTTGCTAGAGATACCTCTATGGAGGACAAACCCCCCCCCCCCCCCCCCAAAAAAAACCGTAGACTTACATTAGTAGCATTGATTAGTTGTCAATTAGTCTAAGCTTTTCCCTTGGGTTCGATCCGAGGTCACTCGGTTATAAATATTGTTTGATATTTGCGTGACTAGAATAGCACTTCATTTTGCTTGCCTAAAACGCCAACGTCAAAATGGCGCCGTTGCCGGGGATTAGCCATTAGACTAGATTGCTAATTAGTATTACTTTTAGTTAGTTTACTTCACTTTCTATTTTTCTTTTATTTAGTTGTCGCAAAGCCGAGACTAATTCGCTGGATTCTCCTTTTACAAGAGTTCGATGTTGAAATTAAAGATAAGAAAGGAGTGGAAAATGTGGTCGCGGATCACCTATCGAGGCTTGAGCAAATTGGTGGTGATGATGCCAAGAGTGTGCCGATTGAAGACTCTTTTATTAGCGAATATTTGTTGAGCATTGAGACGACGCAAGCCCCTTGGTATGATGATTTCGTAAATTTTCTTGCTTGTGGTATTCTACCGGAAGGGGCAAATCACAATCAAAGGAATAAATTTCTCCATGACGTGCACCGTTATTATTGCGATGAGTGATTTCTTTATAGGCTATGCCAACCTACGGGAAATATTTCTAAGCGTGACTAGATGCTGCAGAAGGAAATCCTTGAGGTTGAAATATTTGATGTTTGGGGAATAGATGTCATGGGACCGTTCCCATCATCAAATGGGAACAAATATATTTTGGTTGCCGTCGATTACGTCTCCAAATGGGTGGAAGCCGTCACTACTCCTTCTTGTGATGCTAATGCGGTAAAGAGACTTTTCACCAAAATAATATTTCCAAGGTTCGGTGCGCCAAGGACAGTGATTAGTGATAATGGATCGCACTTTAAAGAAACATAGTTAGAGGAATTGCTCCGAAAATATGGTGTCTACCACAAGATAGCGACGCCGTATCAGCTTCAAACCAGTGGGCAAGTTGAAGTCTCTAATCGAGAGATCAAGGCAATATTGGAGAAAACGGTTAGTAGTTCTCGCAAGGATTGGTCGTCAAAGCTTGATGAAGCATTATGGGCTTACCGAACTGCGTTTAAGACACCAATCGGTATGTCCCCTTATAGACTCGTGTACGGGAAACCTTGCCATCTCCCTGTGGAACTCGAATATAAAGCCATGTGGGCTGTAAAGAAGCTGAATTTCGACTTAAAATCGGCAGGGGAAAAGAGGCTGGTCCAGTTTAATGAGCTAGATGAAATCAGACTTGACTCGTATGAAAATGCCAGAATTTACAAGGAGAAGACCAAGCTGTGGCACGACAAGAAAATTCATAGGAGAACTTTCTCGAAGGGAGATAGCGTATTACTTTTCAACTCTAGACTTAGACTATTCCCGGGAAAGCTGAAATCAAGGTGGTCTCCTGGACCTTTCAAGGTCGAAAAAGTGTACGAAGATGGCCACTTCGAATTGATGAACAAAGAAGGCGAAACTTTCAAAGTGAATGGCCATCGAATTAAAGCGTACCATGGAGACGAGCAAAGCTTGGAGCTCGGAGACTTCAAGCTTGATGATTCTACCTAATTCCCAAATTATTGCATGCCACTTGAGAAGGGATCCTCGCAAAGAACTTCTCAAGTGTGTTTCTTATGAAGAAGGGAATCGGCTACGTCTTAGCCAAGACGTTAAACTAGGCTGGTGAGTATTTGTGCTTTTGCTTCTACTTGTTGGTAGTGTAGAGTTATTTTTGACTTTGTGGTGCACCATGCCTACATTAAGTTAGAGGTTTTAGGGATTTTGTGTTTGAGTGCACTCGAATTACCCCTTTGGTTTAATCATCTATGTGTAGAGTGTTTTGAGTGAGTATTAGGGATATTTAAGTGATTGTGGAATCTGGTGCATTTTTGTGAAAAAAATTTATGCAGAGTGGCTGTTAACACACAACAGTTGATTCGGCCGAATCAGTTTTCTGGCTTGCCCGAATCAGTTGACTCGTGCAGCCTGAAACTTCTCAAGCCAGCATTGAGTAAATGATTCGGGCGAATCATTGTTAGCCACCCCGAATCACTTTCGATTCGGGCAAAGTCCGCGAATCAGTTGATTCGTGCTGCCTCAAAGCAGCACTGAGTAAATGATTCGGCCGAATCATGTCTGATATGGGTAACAACCCTTCACTCACCCTTGCCCGAATCAAATTGTATTCGGGCTTATATCCCTAATCGGCCTTTATTCTCTCTCATTTTTCTCCCACTCCGTCCGAACCCGTCCGTCGCCAGTCTCTTTCCTTCCGACCTAGCTTTCCATCGCCAACACTTCCCACCCGAGCGAACCCTTAAACGCAGCCTCCATCCAACCTAGCCGCACGCGTCCCGCTTCGCCCGAAACACTCGCTCCAGCCGCTTCGCCCGTGCCCGACTCAGCTCTAATCGGGCCGACTCACTCTCTGCCTGCCCTACTCCCATTGCTCACACCAATTCGAACACAACTGGGAGACCAACACAGCCGCCCACCAAGAAACTATCCGCAGCTCAGAAAGGAAAGGGAGTTGCTAAACCTAAAGCCCCAGCCAAAACCAAGCCAAAGCCAAGGCAAGCTGCTGGCGGCAATGTCTTCCTCCCCTCTCCCCAGCCGTCTCCAGCCAGTACATCATCATCCTCCTCTTCCGAGGAATACAGACCTGTGGGAGAATCATCCCGTGCACCAACCAACTTAGCCATCGTCCCACATTCGAGCACAGAAAGGGCAAGGACGCCCTTTCCTTTTAGTGGAGAAATTCTGGCTGCCGATGCTCAGATGAAGGCCCTGTTGGCGCAGCACAACAGCTATGAGGTACTAGCTCCCATTTACCCGCATCGTCCCACACTAAATGAGCTCAAAATCTTTGATGAAATCAGTCACTATCTAAGTGTTAGTGATCTTCACTATATCTTGATGAGTGATCCGGGTACTTACCCGAGGCTGGTTAAGGAATTTATGGCCTCGTTTTCAGCGACTTGGGAAGATCGTCAATATGATTCAAATTGCAAAGGCAAGAGGAAGCGCTTTGTGCATTTTTGGAACTTTCGTTTGGGCGGCCAGACCTTTGACATGCCAACCGTTGATATCAGAAAGGCATTTGGGTGCACTAAGTATGGTGAATATACGACGTTCAGGGAAAGCAAACGGTACAAGTTCTGGAAGGAAATTAATTTGGCAGGACATTTTCTTCACCCCACCCCAACCAGCATCGATGATTCAATCCCAAGTTTGGCGGCTGATCCATCGCTTTATTGCGACGTTTATTCACATCCGCAAAGATGGTGGACGGTATGTGAACAACGCAGATATGGACCTTCTGCTTCAAATTCGTTCTGGCCGGCCGATTTGCATTGTCCACGCTTTAACTCTCCAGTTCGAGTCTTATCAGAATCCCCAATACAAGGGGCGTGCCTTAGGTGGAGGATCGTTCATTATGCTTCTAGCGAAGCACTTGGGCTTCACATTGGACTTGGGCACGCCTCTGCCCAAGAAGGTGCTTGACATAGAAGGGCTTCGCAAGATGCACATGATAGACATAAAGACGAAAGAATGGATTGTTCGCAAGGAAGTCCCGAAACAGCTAGAGAAACGGATAGCGAAGAAGAGAAAAGAACATGGGGCTCCTCGACTTCCAACACCGCCTAGAGCAGCCAGCGAGCAGCTTCCAGCACATAAACCTTCCCCCGCCCCCGTCTCAGCACATACTCCAGAATTCAAGCCATCTTCCACTGCCCCTCCTCCCGCTGAGACCGAGCCACTTGCACACGAGGACCTGAGATTGATGAGCGCACGATTGGACTCACTTTCAGATTCTCACACACGCTCATTCGCTCCCACGAGGTATTATCCACACTAGTCCACGATTTTGTCGCATGGTAAGGAGGTGTCGTGGCGCGTATGGCAGCGCACATGGGTATTGCAGACATTCCATTACCGCCAACACCATGTTCTCAGCCACCACCTCAGTCGACTATGCAGCCAGCAGCCACGAGCGATGACTCCATTTCAGCCATGATTGAAGGCAGAGTTGCTGGGGAAAATGGTGAGGGAGCTACCAGGGTAGGCAGTGGAGCGCGACATTTAGACGAGGGGACAGCCACTGAAGAAAGTGAAGAATCCGGTCTCGAGAGGCGCACGAAGCGTAGGAATGATGTTTAGATTGTTTTTATGTTTGTCATGACTTGTGGTGCTTTTATTACTATGTTATTTGCTTGACTTATCGATTTGTACTTTGACGCCCTTCACCGCGATATTTTTTTTTTGCAAGACAGATGGTTTTCCTACTTGTACATCTCTTTCATTTGGCAGATTTCTCCATTAAAACAACATTTTGAACTGCCCTGGTAAATCGATTCGGACATACTGGCCGAATCACCTTTTTGGCCTTGTCTGAATCACCTGTGATTCGGGGAACCATGCTATCCTAACTCATTTGATTCGGACACCCTGGCCGGATCACATTGTTTTGCCTTTCCCGAATCAAATTTTAATTCGGACAAGCACATATTATCCGGACTGTACTGATTCGACCAGGGTGTGGCCGAATCACATATTTTGCCTTCCCCGAATCAGAAAGTGATTCGGTCAGTCTTGAGCAGCACTTTTCTCAGTTCACTTTGGAAACTTCTGCCACTTATTTGCATTTGTTCGAAACCTTCTGCAAGCACTATAATACACTAGTTCATGACTTTTGTTGCACATGGATATATCCAAGGTGAAATTCACAGCGCCTCTGATACATAGATTGGTGAACAAGCAGTTGCTACAGCACACTCTTGTTCACTCGGAAACTGTTTCAGCAGGAAAGAACAAGGACACAAGTTTGTTCACCCAGTTCAGCCAAATTGCCTACGTCTAGGAAGGACTCTTCTCAAACCTCAATCCACTAATCTCAAGGTTTCCAAGTACCCACGCAACCTATGCTACTCAACCTTACGTGGATCCTTGCACACAATCAGAACAGGCTCTGACTTGTGTCTGCAAACCCTCTACTGATATCTATCTAGAATAGCTACTGTATCTCGAAACTCAGCCTATTCTAAACAATACTCAAGTTCTGCAGGGTTGCTATAGCATCTGCTGTAGCACACAGCTAATGCACAAATTGTCCGCGTCGCTCAAAAGCCTTCTGCTGAGCCGTTCGAACGATTCCACGAGTGCTGCACACTCTGGAATACTCCCCTCACTCAGTGACCTCCTGTCACTAGCAAGCACTGCCGTCCAAACATTCGACTGAGTCACTCACCCGTCAATTCTTCCGCGGCTGCCCTTGATCAACCAACAAGCACCACTGCTCTGAATTGGCTTCCAGATCAAACTTGGATCAGACTACACAAGTCCTGATCACCCTCTGCTTCTGTCACCATAGCTCTGCGCTCACGCTCTGCTCTCGGTGATAATCGAAGACTTCGTTCGCACACCAAAATTACTCTCTCGGAAATCTGTGTGTTCTCGCTTTCAGCTCTCTTCTTCGATCACCCTTCATCGCTCTGAAGGGTCTCCATCATATAGGCGCGTCCACTGCTATCATTATCAGATTATAGCAGTTCCCCTAGCAACATCAATATCTCCTAATTTCTAAGAGATTAGATTGGATTTGAGATTCAAACCAAAACTCCTACTTCAGCTAGGAATCTCCACTCTGGAATATTCTCTGCAGCAACTCTGAACCTCCTCTGATGCTCTTCGAAGAACTGCCACACCTTCTTTCCAAAAAACAGATTGCTGCTGCACGGACAAACGCTATAGCTCCTCTGAACAAGCTCCTGCTATAGCTGCTCCTTGTTCACTTGCTTGTTCACTTGTGCTGAACTTTGGTTGTAGCTGCATCTTGTTCACTTGCTTGTTCACTTGTGTTGGTTTTGTCAAACACTGCCATACTGCATCATCAATCTCCCCCTTGGCATTTTGACAAAACCCTAAGCCACTGATGCACACTCCCATGTACAGGCAAGAAAAAAACTTACTACAAAAATATTTTTAAAACAAGAGTAATGGCCACAATCGGCCTTAGCAAAGCAACGCAGGGCCAAAGGCAAATAAGAGTTCAAAGTTCCAACAGTGGGTTGCATGTCCATCAGAGGCAGCTCCTTACTTCCTCTCCCCCTTTTTGTCATAGATGCTCAAGGGGCCTGTCCTCCATCCTCCGAAAATTCCAAGTCTCTATGTAGACTTCTGATTTGACCGCGTCTAGCATCCCTTCTCTTTGCTTCTGCTTCCAAAGCGAGCAGCTCAGATCTTAGGTGGCTGACAATTCTGGCACGGAGGGCTGTTTCGATAGAAGCAACAGGGGGAAGTGGTTCCTCCAGAGTGGATGGGGCTGAAGAACCAACCCGGAGAGGATCCTCATGGGCTATGTCCACTACATGCTTTCCTTTGAAGAGTTTATGATCCACTATAAAAACCTGCAGCTCCTCGGACAACCCCTCAGTAATCTCACCTAGTTCTGGATGCTGTGAGACCATCATACCACAAATGAGGGACGGTAACACAATGGGCTTGCTGGAGGAGGCACTGCCAGCATGAGCAGTCACCAGGGGAAACATCAGACTACCCAAGCTAATTTTTCTTTTTATATGAGATTCTTGGCTCACGTGCCCTGCATCTGCATTTCTCAATCTTTAGCAACCAGATTATTTGAACAAGCTTCGTCAGGCCAGGTTGCTATAGTAGGCAAGAGCTGGTTCTCCTACACATCCTGGATAACACCTTTGTAGGGAGGATCCTCGTGAGACTCTGATAACTGTTTCTTTACCCACACTTGAGTTTGTCTTGATTTCCCCCTCTTCTGACCCACAAGTTCCTGGTCTGTTCGCTTCTCACATTTGAGTTTCCACAGTTTCAGAGTTTCAACTTCATTGTTTTTCAGTTTGTTGCCTTTGGGTTTCCATAACTGAGTTTTCTTTGATACTCTCTTGCTTGATCCATCCCAGTGTGCTGGTTTCTCTATTATTTTGACTCTCCATTTCAGTTCTAATCGTTGATGAAAATTGCCAAGATAAGCTGAGGTGCAGGACATTTGACAGTGATCGTTGAGCTTAGATTTCCTTCTTCTGAAGTTACCCCTGGTCCTGGTAACTCTTCTGTGCATCAGAGGATCCTGCAAGGTGAAATATTTTCGTTGAGGACCTTTCTCCTTTCCACAGGGCTGTGGATTGCCTCCTTTGTGAAGATGGGCATTTGATACAGGAGGTTTATACAGTGGTTGCTGAAGCACTTTCTGGTTCAGATTGACAGTTAATTCTTCCTCCATCAGTTTCTGGCAGAGTCCACCTTTCTCTTCACTATCCTCGATTTTCTTTGTTTCTACAGCCTTAACAAAGACTGGTTTACTAGAGGTTTCCTCACCTGTATATCCCAGGCCCATTCTTCCTCCTCCAAATCTTTGATATGACAGAATTTGATCCAGTATATTTTTCTGAGGATCAATTGTTGGAGGAACACTGACAGCAGGGTTCTTGAAGGCAGCTTCTCCATTCTTCTGTAGGATGACTGTTCTACTGAGTGTTGACAATTTCTCAAGCAACTCCTCCCTCTCTTCTTCCAGATGGTTGACTCTGTCATTTAAAGCTAGGTTTACTTTCAGGGCATCCTCACAATGGCGAAGAATGTCTTGCAGATTTTCTAACATGTTGTGAGTATAGTCATTTTCTTCTTCGCTATCTGAGACATCAATCCCATAATTGAACTCTGACGTTGGCGTTTTAGGCAAGCAAAATGAAGTGCTATTCTAGTCACGCAAATATCAAACAATATTTATAATCGAGTGACCTCGAGTCGAACCCAAGGGAAAAGCTTAGACTAATTGACAACTAATCAATGCTACTAATGTAAGTCTACGGTTTTTGGGGAGGAATATGTCCTCCTATAGAGGTATCTCTAGCAAGCACTAAAGATAAATGATATTCTTGAGTTCTACTTAATGAATAAAAAAGGGGTGACTAGGGATTCAACTTCTCTCCTAGGATATGAGGAAAATGAAATAACTCACTAACACATGCATGAACTACATTGGGTTGATAAAAGCAAGGCTAATGCATCGTCTACTCTAGGTTCAACTCTCGCTCCTTCCCTAGAGTGGAGAGGATACACAAAGGACATGGTTCTCAAACTCTCGCTCTATTGAACCGTGTAGAACTTGAGTCCCATAACCGCACCCTCTCGGTCTATTGGCCGGTTACTCAAATCCGCTTAAAACTTAGCCTAATGTCAAGAGTGCATGTCGCTCTCACGCACAAACACTCCATCTATGATCATACAATAGCTATGAGACATCCTAAGTTCAACTCTCGCTCCTTCCTTAGGGGTTTTAACCAAGCATACTCACTTAAGCATTTCGTCAAACACTTGGTGTGCATACAATGAATACATAGCTAGGGCACAATATAATCAAACCAAACTTCATTCAATTCAATAAATTAGAGTTCTACATCATATCCAATCCTAGGGGATCCATTTAATCCCCAACCACAAGAACAACTACTCACTCATAATGAGTGTGCACAAAAACATGACAACTAAAGGAAGCATGAATGTAAATACAAAGGGTAAAGGGTTTAAGAGAGGTTGATGTAGAATCTTCAATCCAAGCTTGGGTCTTCACCCAAGCTTGGTCTTCTCCGAGCTCCAGTCGCCTAGGGTTGAGAAAATGTGGAAGCTCCTTTCTTAGGGTTGAGAGAAAAGCAAGCCTTTTTTACTTCACTTCCATCTCATTCTATTTATACTCTTTGAAGTTTCCCACAAAATGACCGAAGTGACCGAATCACTTGACTCGGTCAATGTCCATGTGATTCGCTCGAACCTTTTGTTCAGTGCAGTTTTGAGTTTGGGCGAATCAATTATCCTGGCCGAATCACTTTTGATTCGGTCAAATGTCTTTGTTTTGATACGGTCAAACGCCTTGTGGAGCTAAACTGATTCGGGCACCTCTGGGCGAATCAACTCTGATTCGGCCGAATCATCTGTTCAGTAGCTTCTTGACTGGGCGAATCACTTCTCTTGGCCGAATCACCATTGATTCGGTCACACCCATTATGTGATTCGGTCAAACCTTCAGGACTTCCCCGGATCAAGTCAATTTGTGCAGCTGAGGGTGATTCGGTCAAGCTGGTGGGCGAATCACTAGTGATTCGGCCGAATCACTTATGCAGTTTGCTCAGCTTTTCTTCTTTTGATCTCCATTGACCAGAATTCGCCTAGATTTCTTCGGTCCACTTCGCATTGCGAGATACGTAATTTTAACCTGAAATGGACGAAGAAATCATCAAATGACTTTATAAAATAGCGGAACAAAGAAGAAGTAAGGGGAAAATATGGACAAATATAAGGTCATTTATCCGCTCATCAAACTCATTCTTTATTGCTGTTTCAGATTCATAAGCGGATACACTAGCTAACACAATAACATTTTCTTCATCGCTTTCCTCAGAGTCACTCCATGTTGCTGTTAGTGACTTGTTGTCTTTCTTGTCCGAGTCTTTGGTTTGCTTGCTGGGACACTCGGCTTCTCTGTGACCGTACCCCTCACAGTTCCAGCACTGAATCCCTTTTCTTCTTTCTTTGTTTTCTTCTTCCTCTTCAGCTGATTCTTTGCTCTTTCTCTGATTTCCTCCACCTCTTCTGGATTGTCTTCGAGAAGTTGAGGTCTGCCATGACCGTGTTCCCATGTTTTTCAAGAGCTTTCCGAGATTTTTTACCAGCAGACCCAGTTGATCATCAGCTGAGGGTTTCTTTTCATCTGTTTCAGCGTTCAATCCAACATCAGTGTTTTTGAGAGGAGCATCTACTTTGACTAACTTCATCTCAAACTGTTTGAGCGATCCATTAATTCCTCCAGCCTCATGTGTCTGACATTTTGAGCTTCTTCAAAGGCAGTCACTTTCATGTCAAATCTTGTGGGCAATGATCTGAGTACCTTCCTAATCAGCTTCTCTTCAGGGATAGGTTCTCCAAGAGCATGGGCTTCATTTGCCAGGTCACAAAGTTTTGCATTGAACTCAGTGATCGTCTCCTCTTCTAACATTCTCAAAATTTCAAACTGTGTAGCAATAATCTGTAATCTTGACAGCTTTACTTTATCAGTTCCTTCATGGGCAGTTTGCAGGATCTCCCAAGCTTGCTTGGCCATATCACAGTTTGATATCAACCTGAAATTGTTAGCATCAACCGCAGCAAAGATAGCATTCAGAGCCTTTGAATTACCAGTTGCTGCAGCTCCCTCTTCGGCAGTCCATCGTTCTTCAGGTTTTATCCGTGTAACTCCCTATTCATCCATGGTGATCGGAGGAGACCACTGGACCACAATAGCTCTCTAGGTCTTCTCATCAATGGCTTTGAGAAAGGCCTTCATCCTAGCCTTCCAATATCCATAGTTGCTTTTTTCCAACAATGGAGGTCTGCTCGTGCTCTGTCCTTCCTTCATTGTTCCTTGACTTCTTCAGAGGCGATGTAGGATCTTTTACTCTGTGTGTTGAGCTCTCGCTCTGATACCAATTGAAATTCACAGCACCTCTGATACACAGATTGGTGAATATGCAATTGCTACAACACACTCTTGTTCACTCGGAAACTGTTTCAGCAGAAAAAAAACAAGGACACAAGTTTGTTCACCCAGTTCAGCCAAATTGCCTAAGTCTGGGAAGGACTCTTCTCAGTCCTCAATCCACTAATCTCAAGGTTTCCAAGGACCCACGGTTACAACCCACGCAACCTATGCTACTCAACCTTAGGTGGATCCTCGCACACAATCAGAACAGGCTCTGACTTGTCTCTGCACACCCTCTACTGATATCTATCTAGAATAGCTACTATCTCCTCAAGTTCTGTAGGGTTGCTATAGCATCTGCTGTAGCACACAGCTAATGCACAAATTGTCCGCGTCGCTCCAAAGCCTTCCGCTAAGCCGTTCGAACGATTCCACGAGTGCTGCACACTCTGGAATACTTCCCCTCACTCAGTGACCTCCTGTCACTAGCAAGCACTGCCGTCCAAACACTCGACTGACTCACTCACCCGTCAATTCTTCCGCGGCTGCCCTTGATCAACCAACAAGCACCACTGCTCTGAATTGGCTTCCAGATCAAGCTTGGATCAGACTACACAAGTCCTGATCACCCTCTGCTTCTGTCACCACAGCTCTGCGCTCACGCTCTGCTCTCGGTGATAATCGAAGACTTCGTTCGCACACCAAAATTACTCTCTCGGAAATCTGTGTGTTCTCGCTTTCAGCTCTCTTCTTCGATCACCCTTCATCGCTCTGAAGGGTCTCCATTATATAGGCGCGTCCACTGCTATCATTATCAGATTATAGCAGTTTCCCTAGCAACATCAATATCTCCTAATTTCTAGGAGATTAGATTTGATTTGAGATTCAAACCAAAACTCCTACTTCAGCAAGGAATCTCCACTCTGGAATATTCTCTGCAGCAACTCTGAACCTCCTCTGATGCTCTTCGAAAGACTGCCACACCTTTCCAAAAAGCAGATTGCTGCTGCACGGACAGACGCTACAGCTCTTCTGAACAAGCTCCTGCTAAAGCTTCCTCCTGCTATAGCTGCTCTTTGTTCACTTGTGCTTGTTTTGTCAAACACTGCCATACTGCATCATCATAAGGGAACTCATCGTATGAATTATCGCACACTTGTTTTTCCAAATCTTTTGCCTAGCTATATATGTCATAGGTAGCTGTTTTTCCTCTGGGAATTCAGGTTTTGCGCTAACCTTTTTCTTGAGTTTCAGATTTATTACAACGGATTGGAACATCATTCACGGACCCGATCGGATGTTCATTTGGCTACCTCCACACGGGAGAAGTTCCTTCGCAACTTTCTCTTTATTCTTTATATTGCTTAGGGACTAAGCAAATTTTTAAGTGTGGGGTGTTTTGCGCTTTCGCTTTTATTTTCTTAAGACATGATTCTATGCTACACATTTACTTTGAGCACATTATACTCGCATGATTGCTTTCATCCTAGCTTTAAATACTGATCACCCGGAGTAATGTTTGCTAAGCACTTAAGTAGTATCATTTAAAATTCTTTTGGAATGAGTTGTGCTTTGAATTCATGAATCATATCTTTAAGTCGATTGACATTCTTTGTGATGATTTTATTCGCATGATTCGGTATCTTGACTAGCTTAGCTTGATTCGTTTTTGAGCACTTTCCGTGCATGAAAAATGAAGTGAAGTTTAGCGAGCACAAGAATAAAACAAAAAAACAGTTTTCATACAAAAACCTTGTACTTGCTTTTGTTTGCTTTTAGGTGACTTTAGCATTCCTATTTAGCCTTTGCATTTGTTTAGCTCACACTTCATGCTCCATCATATATCACTTAGGCACATTGTCAAGTATTAAGTGTGGGGTGTTTTGAAGTGTTTGCGAAAAAAAAAGGAGGCACAAGAAAAGAAAAAATTTTATTTTTAAGGTTTTACAAATGTCAAGGGTTAGGAAGGTAAGTTTCCCCTTGAAAGCATTTGTATAAACACAAAAATATTATTTGTTTGTTTTTTGGGTCAAGAAAAAGTTTTACAAATGCTGAGGGTTAGGAAGGTAAGTTTCCCCTTGAAAGCATTTGTATAAACGCAAAAATATAATAAGCACACTTAATTCTTGACTTTGTGCCTATTCCGCAATTTCTTTCGCATGAGTGTGAGTAGAGCATTTGCATTTCGCTTTTAGGAAGTGTCTAAGGTATGACCCTCATAATTTATTACTTGAGCATCAAGATTTGTATGAATGAATTTTAAAACTTTCAATATCGGACTCCTCTTCTCTTACGGATTATGAAGTATCGTCTAAAACTTGGGAATGAGTTTGTTGTCATGAGCTTATGGACTTGCCCTTAGCAAGCATGTGTGATTGACTCGACAAAATTCTTGTGTAAACGACGCTTTTCTTCATACTACTTGCATGGGAAATTGAGCGATAATTTGAATTTGACGAATGCTAGTCTTGACATCGATTCTATGTGAAATTTCACAGTGTCTCAATTAGGCAGATTTGTGAACAAGCAGTTGCTGCAGCACACTCTTGTTCACTCGGAAATTGTCTCAGCAAACAATGAACAAGACAAAGTTTGTTCACCCAGTTCGGCCAACTGCCTACGTCTGGGGAGGACTCTTCTCCAGTCCTCAATCCACTCAAAACAAAGGTCTCCAAGAACACTCGGTTACAACTCACGCAACCTATGCTACTCAACCTTGTGTGGATCACTCAACACAATCAGAACAAGCTCTGACTTGTGACTGCACACCCTCTACAAATGTCAATCTAGAATAGCTACAGACTTCTCAAGACTCAGCCTATTCTAAACTATACTCAGCCAGCAGGGTTGCTGTAGCAACTGCTGTAACACACAGCTGAAGCACAATTTGTCCGCGTCGCTCCAAAGCCTTCTGCCGAGCCGTTCGAACGATTCCACGAGCACTGCACACTCTGGAATACTCCCCCTCACTCAGTGACCACCTACCACTAGCGAGTACTGCCGCACGACACTTGACCGAGCCAACCACCCGTCAGTTCTTCCGCGGCTGTCCTTGATCAACCAACAAGTACCCAGCTCTGAATTGACTTCCAGATCAAGCTTGGATCAGACTATGCAAGTCCTGACCACCTTCTGCTTCTATCACCACAGCTCTGCGCTCACGCTCTACTCTCGGGTGATGATCGAAGATTTCGTCCGTCGCACACCAAGAATTGCTCTCTCTGAATTCTGTGTATGCACTCGTGTATCCCTCAGCTTCGATCAACCTCTCAGCTCTGAACATCTCTCGCTTAAATAGGAGCACCAGCTTTAAGCAATGTCCAGGTTTAGGCAATGTCCCAAAAGGAACAATTATCTCCTAAAATCTAGGAGATTAGATTTGATCTTTATCTTCAATGCAAATCTCCTTCTCTAACTAGTAAACCTCACTAGAAAATACTCCATAGTAATTTAGAAATTCTTCAGATGCTCTCTGTAGAGATTCCAGCCCTTCGATACAAGCCCAGGTAGCTGCTGCTTCTCGGACAGATGCACTAGCCAGTTGAACAAGCTCTTGCTATAGCATCCCCTGCTGCAGCTGCTGCTAGTTCACTTCTGCTGGTCTGCTTGGTCACTTGTGCTGTAGCAGCTCCTTGTTCACTTGTGCTGGTTTTGTCAAACATTGTCATACTACATTATCAATCTCCCCCTTGGCATTTTGACAAAACCTCAGAACATATGCACTCTCCCATGAACCAGAAAAAAAACTCTAAATACTCTAGACAAGAAAGGTCCAACAATAGAGAGTAAGTAGTAAGTAGGTGTGGCCACACTCAGCCATAGCACAACCACGCAAGGTCAGCAAAAACAAGTTTCATCAAGGTTCATCAGTAGCAGTAGCATAATAATCTTCTCTCCCCCTTTTTGTCACAGATGCTCAAGGGGCCTGCTCCTCATCTGCCGGGAACTCCAGGTCTCTGAGGAGGCTTCTGATCTGTCCACGCCTAGCATCCCTCCGTTTGGCTTCTGCTTCAAGAATGACCAGCTCCGATCTGAGATGGCTTACAATTCTGGCGCGGAGGGCTGATTGTATTGTTGCAGCAAGGGGAAGAGCATCCTCCAGGGGAGCTGGAGCTGAGTCACCTACCAGAAGAAGATCTTCATAAGCTATGTCCACTGCATGCTTCCCTTTGAACAGCTTGTGATCAACTGTGAAGACCTGCAGTTCCTCAGATAGTCCTTCAGTAATCTCACCAAGCTCCGTATGCTGGGAGACCATCATCCCATAGATGAGGGAGGGGAGCACAATGGGCTTGCTGGAGGAAGCGCTGCCGGCATGAGTAGCTAGCTGGGGAAACATCACACTGCCCAGGCTAATGTGCCTCCTTTTCCCAATGGAGTAGAGAAGGTTAGCAAAGGTTTTGCTAACCTTCCCCCTGTCAGAGCTGGGGATCCAGTTTCTGATGCCCAGATGATATAACAAGGCATTCTTGGAGGTCAGTTCAGCTACACTCAGATTGGGACCTCCCCAAGACAGGCACACTCCCCCTGTCAGGACCTTAGCCAGCATCTCAGGCTGCACATCAGTGGGAGCTCTAGCATTCTCATGGATCCCAAGGAAATCATCAATTTTTTCTGGGGTAATAATAACTGTCTTACCCCATACCCAACTTCTTCCATACTCATCTACTCCTTCCTCACCAAACTTCTCTTCCATATTCACAATAAATTCCCTAACCAGAGCTATATTGAATCTGAATGGAAAGGTTAGGGACTTGAGCAGATTTACCTCTGTGAGAAGCTGAATGATTGCTGCTGATCTGTACTTGTCTAAGTCCAGCCTCTTCTCTGACACAATATGCTTCCTCTCAACTACACTCCAGGATTGAGAAGCGCTCCTATTTCTGAACCAAATACCTCCCACTGTGGTTGCAGCTGTGTCTACCAATACAGGACCTCTCACAGAAGGTTCACCAGAAGCACCTGCATTTTCTTCACTAGATTCCTCTTCTTCACTGCTGGAGACTGGGATTAGGATAGGAGCTTTTCCTTTGTCTGAGGGAGGAGGAGGGTGTGCTGCAGCAGGTTCTTGTACAGGGGACTCAGCTACTGTTTCCTCCCCTTCACCCACAATGCCCGGGGACATAACCAGTGTTCTGCACCTTTCTTCTGTAGGACCTGCTACAGCATCCTCTGTAGCTTGTTCTTCTCCAGGGACTTCCTCAGTCACAGCCTCTTCAGATAGCACATCGGCACTGGATACGGGTTCTCCGTCACGTACCAGGCGCCTCCTCTTCTGCGAAGTTCCTTCATGAGGAGAGGGCTCGCTGTGCGACACAAGGAGAGGTGCTGGTTCCCATACCACCACATCCAGCCGCTGAGCAGGAGCTTCATTGAGCCCCTTGGTCCTCCTCTCAGACCTGCCTTGGCGGTCTACTGCCAGATTCTTTTTCAACCCGCGCGTCTTCACCATTGTAGCTAGATTGCAGAAGGTTTGAGGAGCGTTCAGAGGCTGATCGGCAACGATTTTTGGGAAGCACCTTGCACCTTGTCTTTGCCCTAGAAAATGATTTACCCATTATTTGCTTTTCCATTTTGAAGTTGTTAGATCACGTGCCTCACATGTGCCTTCTCCCATCATTAGCAACCAAAACATGTGAACAAGCTCATTTTGGCCAGGTTGCTATAGCAGATACGAGCTGGTTCACCTACTTATTTCAGACGACAGCTTTGCTCAGAGAATCCTTAAGAGGTTCTGGTGGAGATTTCTTCACCCACACCTGGGATAGGCTAGAGGTTCTCCTCTTCTGACTCTCCAGCCTCCTATCTCTTCGTTTGTCATGTTTGGGTTTCCATACCTGTAAAACCTGTGGTTTTCCCTTGTCTTTAGCAATCCAGTGCCCTTGTGCAGCAGTCTTAGCGATCCTCCTCGGTGATTCTTTCCAGCAAAGAGCTTTTCTTGTAGCAGCATGAAACGGAGTCTTTATGCAGCATGTGTTGGTTCTGGATTTTGCTCCCCCTATTTCAACTGAGGAGGTTTTGTGCTGCTTCTTCAGATTGGAGATAATCTTTTGATTCCCAACACTTGTACAAGAATCCCTTTTATTCTGAACCATTTGCTTTGTTTTAGAGGAAAGATGTGCCCGGTGCTGCAACATCCTCTTGTTCACATGTCTAGTTCCATCTTTGTCTGCAGATTTTGAGGAGTCATCTGAATTATTCTTTTCATCTATCACAGCATCCGAGGCTTTAATGAAAACTGTCCCTCTAGAGCTTTCTTCACCAGTATACTCAAGCCCTGTTCTTCCTTTTCCAAGTCTTTGGTAAGACAGAATTTCGTCCAAGATATTCTTCTGGGAATCGGCTGTCTTGGCGGTTGCTGGAGAAGAGCCAACAGAGATCTGTCTTCCAGAGTCTTCCCTTTTCAGTATGGTACCTTGACTATTGGATGAGAAGAGACATTTCCTTCGTTCCTCTTCCAAGAGATTGACTCTGTCAGTCAAGGCTTGATTGGTCTGAAGAACTGCCTCACACTGTTTGAGTATCTTCCCCAGATAGTCAACAAGGCTGTCAGATGAGTCCTCTTCTTTTTCACTTTCAGATACTTCAATCTCATAGTGCAACTCTTCCTTCTTTAGCTCTTTGAGGTTGAAATCTGATACACTGGTTAGCACAACACAGTTTTCTTCATCACTTTCATCAGAGTCACTCCATTTTGCTGTCATGGACTTACTGTTCTTTTTCTCTGAATTTTTGAAGGATTTGCTTGGACAGTCAGCCTCAATGTGTCCATACCCTTCACAGTTCCAGCATTGAACTCCCTTTTTCATTTCTTTTTTCTCATCTTCATCCAGAGCGGGTTCCTTCCCTTTCCTTTTATTTTCACCACCTCTTCTGAATTGTTTTCGTGAGGAGGAGCTTTTCCCAATTCTTGAGTCCATGTTCTTCAGGAGCTTTCCAAGGTTCTTGACAAGCATACTCAGCTGATCATCTGGAACTGTCTTCTTGTCTTCTGTTTCAGCTTTCAGTCCAACATTCTTGTCCTTGGTCGTGGTGTCTTCTTTAACCAGTTTCATCTCAAATTGTTTGAGAGACCCCATCAACTCTTCCAACCTCATGAATCTGGCATTTTGAGCTTCTTCAATGGCGTCACTTTCATGTCAAATTTTGTGGGCAGTGATCTGAGAACCTTCCTGATCAGCTTTTCTTCAGGAATAGGCTCACCAAGGGCATGGGCTTCATTTGCAAGATCACAGAGTTTAGCATTAAACTCAGTGACAGTCTCCTCTTCCAGCATTCTCAGATTCTCAAACTGTGTGGCAATGATCTGGATTCTTGACAGCTTCACTCTATCAGTTCCTTCATGTGCAGTTTGCAGAATTTCCCACGCTTGTTTGGCCATGTCGCAGTTTGGAATCAACCTGAAGTTGTTAGCATCCACTGCAGCAAAAATTGCATTCAGAGCCTTTGAATTACCAGTTGCTGCAGCTCCTTCTTCAGCAGTCCATTGTTCTTCAAGCTTTATCCTTGTGACTCCTTGCTCATCCATGGTCATTAGGGGTGACCACTGGACCAAGACAGCTCTCCATGTCTTCTCATCAATAGCCTTGAGAAAGGCTTTCATTCTAGCTTTTCAATATCCATAGTTGCTCTCTTCCAACAATGGAGGTCTGCTTGTGCTCTGTCCTTCCTTCATTGTCTTGGCTTCTTCAGAGACACTGTAGGATCTTTTACTCTGTGTGTCGAGCTCCCGCTCTGATACCAATTGAAATTTCACAGTGTCTCAATTAGGCAGATTTGTGAACAAGCAGTTGCTGCAGCACACTCTTGTTCACTCGGAAATTGTCTCAGCAAACAATGAACAAGACAAAGTTTGTTCACCCAGTTCGGCCAACTGCCTACGTCTGGGGAGGACTCTTCTCCAGTCCTCAATCCACTCAAAACAAAGGTCTCCAAGAACACTCGGTTACAACTCACGCAACCTATGCTACTCAACCTTGTGTGGATCACTCAACACAATTAGAACAAGCTCTGACTTGTGATTGCACACCCTCTACAAATGTCAATCTATAATAGCTACAGACTTCTCAAGACTCAGCCTATTCTAAACTACACTCAGCCAGCAGGGTTGCTGTAGCAACTGCTGTAACACACAGCTGAAGCACAATATGTCCGCGTCGCTTCAAAGCCTTCTGCCGAGCCGTTCGAACGATTCCACGAGCACTGCACACTCTGGAATACTCCCCCTCACTCAGTGACCACCTACCACTAGCGAGTACTGCCGCACGACACTTGACCGAGCCAACCACCCGTCAGTTCTTCCGCGGCTGTCCTTGATCAACCAACAAGCACCCAGCTCTGAATTGGCTTCCAGATCAAGCTTGGATCAGACTTTGCAAGTCCTGACCACCTTCTGCTTCTATCACCACAGCTCTGTGCTCACGCTCTGCTCTCGGGTGATGATTGAAGATTTCGTCCGTCGCACACCAAGAATTGCTCTCTCTGAATTCTGTGTATGCACTCGTGTATCCCTCAGCTTCGATCAACCTCTCAGCTCTGAACATCTCTGGCTTAAATAGGAGCACCAGCTTTAAGCAATGTCCAAGTTTAGGCAATGTCCCAAAAGGAACAATTATCTCCTAAAATCTAGGAGATTAGATTTTATCTTTATCTTCAATGCAAATCTCCTTCTCTAACTAGTAAACCTCACTGGAAAATACTCCATAGTAATTTAGAAATTCTTCAGATGCTCTCTGTAGAGATTCCAGCCCTTCGATACAAGCCCAGGTAGCTGCTGCTTCTCGGACAGATGCACTAGCCAGTTGAACAAGCTCCTGCTATAGCATCCCCTGCTGCAGCTGCTGCTAGTTCACTTTTGCTGGTCTGCTTGGTCACTTGTGCTGTAGCAGCTCCTTGTTCACTTGTGCTGGTTTTGTCAAACACTGCCATACTACATTATCACTATGAATATTTGTTGTCACATTGAAGTGAATGATCCTTAGAGTTTACATGAAGTGAATGATTCGCACGACTTTATTATCATTTGAGGTGATAGTAAACTACTTACTTAGCTAACTATATTTGGATTATGAACTCTTATGGGTGATGGCAAATGGGATTTGTGAGTATTCCTATTCTGAAAACTCTCACGAGACTATAACTCGTCCACTAAAGTAGCTTAGGGGTTTAAAGGCTTGATGCATATGCTAAATGCATCCATGATTCCTACGACAGTGAGTTAGAAGTAGATTATAATTTTTTTTCATTTAGTTACTTTTAGGTTAGGTTACATGAGTAGGGGGTGGATGTGCTATATGTGCGTAAGTTGTGCTACATGCTTGATATTGTGATATATGATTTAGCATCTTACTCTCCGCTTGACTTATGCATATACTTGTTCGGGACGAACAAGACTTAAGTGTGGATAAGCGGACAAATGACCTTATATTTGCCATAATTTTCCCCTTACTTCTTGTTTGTTCCGCTATTTTATAAAGTCATTTGATGTTTTCTTTGTCCGTTTCAGGTTGAAAATGTGTACTACATGATACGAAGTGGCCCGAAGAAAATCTGGATGAATTCCAGTGGAGCGAGATCAAAAGCAGCAAAATTGGGCAAGACTGCAGAAGTGATTCGCCCGAATCACAAAGTGATTCGCCCACCAGCATGGCCGAATCACCTCAGCTGCACGAATCAAATTGACCGTATCAAATAAGGGTTGACCGAATCAAAAAGTGATTCGCCCAGGACAAAGTGATTCGCCCAGCTCGAAACAACACTGAGTAAATGATTCGGACACCCCTGTCCGAATCAGTTTCTTTAAGCCTTGTCCGAATCAAGTGATTCGGGCACTGCGGGCAAAATTTGAAAATTTTCAAAGGGTATAAATAGAATGAGACGCAAAATTAGAATCTCTCTCTTCCAGAATTCAAAACCCTAGGCGATTGGCTCTTGGAGAAGTTGGAGAATTGTCAAGGATTGAAGGAAGAGACACGCAATTGGAGATCCTACATCAACCCTCTACTCATCCACTACTCTTTTGCATCCAATTGGTGAACAATTTCAATTTGAATATCATGTTTTGTTTCAAACTCACCATGAGTGAGTAGTCCCATTGTAGTTGGGATCCTTATGGATCCCTTAGGTTCGATTGTAATGCAAGACTTGTCTTTTTATCTATATGAATGAAGTTTGGTTGAAAATTCTCATGCTTTCTCTTCATATCAATTTTGTGCACACCAAGTGTTTGACGAAACGCATGAACGAGTACGAATTGGTAGAACACCTAGGGATGGAATGAGAGTTGAACCTCGGTTGTTTAGAAGATCAAGCATGATTATTTTAGGTTGCGTTTGTGTGCGAGAGTGACATACGCATTCCACTAGGCTAAGTATTGAGCTACTTTAGTTAACTATCAATAGACCGAGAGGTTGAGATTGGGTGACTTTAGTTCTACGCGGTTCAATAGAGCGAGAGTTTGAGAACCGTACTAATTAGGGATTATTCCCATTCTAGAGAAGGAGCGAGAGTTAAATTTAGAATGTGTGATACCTTAGCCTAGAACCATCACTCGAAATTACTCATGATTTAGACAAGTTTTGTGTTGCTAATCGCATGACCTAGGGGTGAAGTAGGATTCCGACTATGCTTTCTCTATTATTTTCTCTTAGACTATATTTCATATTATCTTTAGTATTCACTAGAGATACCTGATCGCGCGTCGTTGTACGCATCAAATTAATCCTTCCTTCTCCACTTAGTACAGCGGCTAAGTCAGGGTCGATTCCACAAGGAGCAAGCAGACTCGTTCTAACCAGTAACCTACAACTTAACGAAAATTGGGTTGTGAGTGGTTGAGTTGCGCAGGTGCGCGAATAAACAGTAGTGAACGCAGAATTTGCACTAGACGTGCGCAGGCAATAGAGATTAAGTACTATGACTATGAAAAGTATCGGTGCAGACAATCCTCTATGAATGTATTCGTTATCATTGACTCTAAACGTCTATAGTTCGATTTACTGAAGTTAGTGTCCGATCAAGGCTTCCTAACATGTGCGCATGTTCCGATCAAAGTTCATGAGCTATTAATTCTTGAAACTAGTCTAAGCAGCTACGAATCCTGTCATAGTAGCAACTGATTATCCTAGCGCGTTACTCCTAGTTGTCACCGTCAAGCTACCAACTAGTTTAACATACAACAGACAAGTAGTAAGAGTAAGATTGCGGTTCAAGGCTTCCCCTACTCATGCAACTAGCTGTCAACAGTGTGCACAGAATTAATACAAGCAAACAAACTATGCATTAAGCACAAGTCTCAAAGGAAATACTCATAGAATCATGCCCAACCGATACAAAGCGTTTAGCTAGACATACTAGTGGTAAACATCATAGAAATAGTAAATAACAGCTAAAGTATCCAAGAAAACAGTAACAAGCAGGTGCGTGCAGGTTGTTGTGTCTCGGCTCGCGCAATCGGCTAGCGCAGGTCCTTGATCGCGCGTCGTTGTGCGCGTCAAATTAATTCCTTCCTCTTCCACTAGTACAGCGGTTAAGTAAGGGTCGATCTCCACAGGGAGCAAGCAGTTCAGTTTTAGCCAGTAACCTACACTTACGAAGATTGGGGGGTGAGTGATCGGGGTTGCGCGATGCGCAAGTAAACAGTGGTATCGTAACGCAGGAAATTGCACTAGACGTGCGCAGGCAATAGAGATTAAGTACTATGACTTATGAGAAGTATCGGCGCAGACAATCCTCTATGAGTGTATTCCTTATCATCGACTCTAAATGTCTATAGCTCGATTTGCTAATGTTAGTGTCCGATCAAGGCTTCCTAACATGTGCGCATGTTCCAATCAAAGTTCATGTGCTATTAATTCTTACACTAGACTAAAGAACTACGAATCCGATCAAGGTAGTAATTGCCTAACCTAGCGCGTTACTCCTAGTTGGCACCGTCAGGCTATTCAACTAGTTTAACAGACAACAACAAGCGACAAGAGTAAGATTGCGGTTCAAGGCTTCCCCTACTCATGTAACAAGCTGCCAGTAATGTGCACAGAATTAATATCAGCAAGCAAGCTATGCATTAAGCGCAAGTCTCAAAAGGAAATACTCATAGATTCATGTCCAACCGATACTAAGCGTTTAGCTAGACATGCTAGTAATAAACATCATAGAAATAGTAGATAATAACTAAAGTGTCCAAGAAAACAATAGCAAATAGTGCGTGCAGGTTGTTGTCTTGGCTGGCGCAATCGGCTGGCGCAGATCCTCTCAACAAGCTCGTGTGTTTTCCAGTCCTGCTGCGCAGTGCCTCCTGGGTCTACGAATTGTGAGTCCTGAGAATCGTCTGTGTGTCTCTGTAACCCTAGCCTCCTTCTCTTCTTTATATACTGCTCAGAGGCTCACTCTTGGCAACTTCCAAATCTGGTCGTGTCAGGATTTGGAAACACCAACATCTGCGCCTGGCGCACGGCATCTGCTTAGCGCAATCGGTTAGCGCACCGTGGTCGACTCTGCCAATTCTTCTGTTTGCGCCGCTAGCTCCGCAGGCTGTGTGATGCGCGACCTAAACGCTGCCTGTTAGCGCATATCCGACTTAGGCCCTCGTTTTGCCCTGAAATACAAAAACACTGGAAACCAGTAATCTTGTACACAAAATATTGCAAACAAGCACAGGGTTATGATCTAAATAATGCGTATAAATAGGCTCTATCAGTCCTCGCAGCAGCTCGTGTGTTTTTCAATTCTGGCTCTCTCTCCTCGATAATGCCTCTTCTGATGTGTCTCTCTGTGTCTCCCCAAACCTTAGCCTTCCTCTCTTTATATACTGCTCATGAGGACAATCTTGGCAACTTCCAAATCTTATGGTGTCAAGATTTGGAAACACCACTATCCTGCGCATGGCGCACTGCGCACATTGGTTCGCGCAGTCGGTCTGCGCACCGCACTCTGAATCTGCCACTTCCTATCCTGTTTGCGCTGCTAGCTCCGCAGGCTGTGTGTTGCGCTTCTTAAACGCGCCTATTAGCACGTATCCGACTTAGGCCCTCGTTTCGCCCTGGAATACAAAAACATCGGAAACCAGTAATCTTGTACACAAAATAATGCAAACAAGCATAGTGTTAGGATCTAAATAGCGCGTATAAATAGGCTCTATCAAACCCCCCCACACTTGCCCTTGTTCGTCCCGTACAAGCACTCAAGCACGGATACAATTACCTCTCTAGAGTCTAGCGCACAGTCTTGCACTCTAGCGCGATCTGCACTGCCATTCACATTGCGCTGCTCTATCACCTACGCGCATCTGCCTTCAACAGTTTAATATAACAATTTCGCAATTTGTTACCTCTCAGCTGGGATGGAGATCACTTCGGATGGCTGGGAGATAGCTCTTCATAGGCTCCGGGTTGTCAGTCTTTACTTCGAGGATGGGTATATGGTTAATAGCGCAAGCTTCTTCCGGTGCGTGATTCTTCCGCGCTCTTCCTGGGAACTCGAGCCTTCTTCATGATTTTCTTGGGAACTTGCGCACGCTGGTACGGAGTTGTGGGTATGCTGGTTTCTTTAGCACATATCATCTGCTGGTATTTTTCTTTTTGTACAGCTTTATCTATGGTTTCTATGTTCCGAGAATGGTTCCAGTCTCGGCCTCCGGATAGCAGTTATGGAACAACGCTCCGCTCTCCCTCCTTGATCTATTTGCGCAGGTCAGCGCACGCGTTTACACCCGCGCCCGCCTTCCCTCGCTCGACTTCCAGAGGAAAGGTGGTCTGTTTTCCCACCTCGCCACGCTTTGGGTATTCGCCTTTGGCATCTGCGTGGCTGAGCGTGCTCTATTGTTCCGAAGGTCGCGAAGCACCGGCCTCCACTAGCGCTCTCGACCATATACCTTACCTTCGAAGCAAAAACGACTAACCGCCTCTCTAGAGCTTTTCAGTCAACTCCACATCCCCTGTATATCCCAACTAAAAGGAGCAGAAAAAACGAAAAAAAATATACTAAAAGAGTTGAAAGCAGCGCATGCAAAATGAATAGCGCAATACAAGCTGAAAAGTGTGCGCAACCCGCACACTAGCGCACCACTGCTACTATTCCCTTCAACTAAACTAAGCTACACTACAAAGCTCAAAAAACGTGAAATGTAAATGTAACGCCCCCCCCCCCCACACACACACTTAAACAGAGACGTGTCCCCACGACTCATGCTCAAGCGCAACGGAGAGCGCACACATGCATGCAAGCAAAACAAAGAACATAAGAAAAAAACATATAGTCATCGCAGCAAAGACAAAGTCAGGGGTCACAAAATATTCAGCACAAGATAGCAATATAGCAACATCGAGCAATAGTTTTCAAAAGATAAGAAACCACCCGAAAGAAATGAGCGCCCTCCCTGCGGCCCTAGACATCTTCGGAGCTGGACTCGGCCGCGGATCCGTGCGCCTCCTCATCGGTGGAATCTGTCTCAAATTCGGAACTGGAAGCTGGCGGCACGACAGAAACTGCGGCGGGCTGAGCCAAGAGGTCGTCCTCCGAGATGGGGTCCCAAAGTGAATTTGAGCTCGAACTAATGATGGGATCGCCCTCAGACGACCTTTGTACAGAAGGTTGCGCAGGGGGTGCTGCTGGTGTTGGTGCCGGGTCTACTGCTGGTGAGGGCCCTGCTGCATGGACCGGGGATTGGGCAGGAGGGCTGGCTGGCTTGCACTGCTCGCTGGGGGACCCTGGAGGCGGCCTACGCAGACTGAGGAGAGGGGGGATAGAATCTCCAAATTTCCACCCTGATGGTGGACTGACGCTCAGGTCTGCCCCCTCTGGCGCTAAATACTCTAGCACACGCATGACGTTGAACATCATGCGCTGCTCCTCTGATGCCTCCTCAGGCGCCTCCTCTGCCTCTGTTCTGGGGCGCTTTCCCTGTGCACACGGGGGAGAATCATCAATGGCTATGGTTACTCGCTCCCCTTGCGGCGCACTCGCCCTCTGGCGCGCTCCAGTCTGCGCACGAGTCCTCATGCGCCTGACTGGAGGCGCAACTGGCTCTGGGGCCTCTTCCACTCCCTTTCCTCAGCGGCTTCCTCTGGCTGCGCGCTGCTCTCTGCTCTTTGCCTCGGCGCTCTGGCCGGCTGTAGCTGGTAGCACCATTCCAAGGACCCGTCCTCTCTCGCGGCCACCGCTCTGAGCTGCAGCATATGGGCACGGTCCAGGGGAACGGCTGGCACTACCGTGCGCTCGGGCACTTCAAGCTCTCCATGCAGCGCACGCAGCAGGTGCGTAATCATTCCTCCACAAGTCAGCGGCCCTTTGGTGCTGACCCGACTCCAGTGCACCACCATGTTTGAGACAAACAGCACCTTCTTCCCATAGTAGAATCCCTTCAATATGTCCATGTCCAGCAGGCTGATCTTGGGCGCACCATTAAAACGCCCGATGATTGCATAGGCGACCATGCGCCAGAGGTAGAACATCCACGGGTCGCGCAGCTCGCGTCCTCGGCTGCGCCCCGCGGCAAAAACTTGGCCGGTAGCCATCTCACGCCACGCCTCCTGATTTGTGTGCGTGTCTATATCCTAATCACGCACCTTGGCGCACCTCAGCGCGCGCTTCAGCCTCTTGGCCGAGGCTATGTACCAGACCCCTCTGTGCCGGTACCTGATCTCCAAATCGGCAGTCTCCAACGACGCCAAGAACTCACATGTATCCTCCTTATCAGCAGCGCTGTTGACCACCAACAGCGCCTCCTAGCCCGCCAGCACGAGCTTCTCCACAATGAGGTCCTCCATCCCGACCTCGCGCAGGAAGTCCCTGCTTATGTACGGGGTCCCGTACATATCCAGCCTCATGAAAGCGTCATATTTGCTGGCGAATGATGCTGGGGTCTCTTGATCCTCCGCTGGCCTCATGGTGCGCTGGTGTTCCTCTGGTCAACTATGGTCAACGCTCAACAAATGCCCAAAATCCAAACTCCGACTAACGCCCTGAAACTGTCACCTACAGGTCGCCTATCCTCCGCCTACAAAACCCACTACCCAGAACTCCAAATGGTGCAGGCGAACTAGGTGCGATTTCAAACCTAGGGCAACTCCTCTATCACACAAAACCCTACTGAATCGGCTCAAACTGAGGGGAAGGGTTACCTGGTGTGTGTGCGACGGTAAGCTCTTCAAATCTTTCTAAACGGATGCCTGGTTGATTGCCGGACGGTGAGCGGAGGCGGAGGGCAGGAGCTTTCTTGCAACGGTCGAATGTGAAAATGCTGAAATTTTTCTAAGTCCTGGCCCTTTATACCCCCTGTCGGGCGCATCTGTTCTGCGCACCTTAATTTGCGCACTGACCTGTGCACTGCTGCGCGACTAAAAAACTACAAGTCCTAAACTAGCTAAAAGACACTAGGAAAACTAAAAGAAAACGTGTAAAAGTAAAACGTGTCGGGTTACCTCCCGACAAGTGCCTTTGTTTAACGTCGTTGGCTCGACCGTACCTCGTTACTTGCTTAAAAGTGTGCCAGTGACCTCCCCCACTCTTGCTCCTGAGTGACCTCGCGCTCGTGTGTGCGTTGCGTTCTTCTTAGTCTTGCGCAAAGGATCAGAAGGGTGGTCAGCAAGGTTAATAGTATGTGATATACCATAAGTAACGAGGTTAGTTAAAGTGGGGGAAGAAATATGAGCAATAGTTCCCAGTTCTCCCTCTGGTGCATCTGGTGGCGACTCTGGCGCAGCAACCTGCGCATCTTCTATTTCTGGCTCTGCCAGGTCAACTTCGCGCGTTGTGCCATCCCAAGGTTCTCTTAAATACTTTTTGACTCTCTGCCCATTGACCTGAAAACGATGCTGGTGCTCGTTTTCTAACTCGATTGTTCCGTAAGGGAAAACCTTGGTAATCGTGTATGGTCCCATCCATTTGCTGTGCAGCTTCCCAGGCATTAGCTTTAGGCGCGAGAAAAACAATAGTACCTGGTCTCCTGGCTCAAAGGTGCGTCTGAGGATGTGTTTGTCGTGAAATGCTTTTGTGTGCGCCTTGTAGTCGCGCAGCCCCTCATACGCATCCAGGCGCAGCTCCTCTAACTCGCTTAGCTCAAATGCGCACTCCTTACCAGTCTCGTCTAGGTTCAGGTTGCAAACGCGCAATGCCCAGTATGCCTTGTGCTCCAACTCCACTGGCAGGTGGCACGCTTTTCCATAAACCAACGAAACGGTGAAGTCCCAATTGGTGTCTTATGTGCAGTTCTGTATGCCCATAGCGCATGGTCAAGGCGTTGTCTCCAGTCCTTGCGCGACGGTCTCACAGTTTTCTCCAGGATGCGCTTAATCTCTCGGTTGGAAACCTCGGCCTGGCCATTCGTCTGAGGATGGTAAGCGGTGGACGTCTTGTGGCGCACCCCATAATGCTTGAATACCTGCGCCACTATCCTATTACAGAAATGCGTCCCCTGGTCGCTTATGACTGCCTTAGGCACCCCTTACCTGTAAAAAATGTTAGTTCTCAAAAAGTCAGCGACCGTCTTACCATCATCCTTCCGGGTGGCCTTGGCCTCAACCCATTTGGAGACATAATCCACTGCGACCAATATGTACTCTTATCCGGAAGATGGAGGAAATGGCCCCATGAAGTCGATCCCCCAAATATCAAATACTTCATCCACTAGTATGGGCGTCTGCGGCATCTCATTGCGCGCTGATATTCCTCCTGTGCGCTGACACCTGTCACAATACCTGTAGTGGTTATATGAGCCACTAAACAAGTGTGGCCAATAAAATCCGCAATCCAGGATCTTTCTGCTAGTGCGCTTTGGACCAAAGTGTCCTCCACAAGCGTGCGCATGACAAAACATCAAAACAGAGTTAATTTCATGGTCAGGCACGCATCGCCTCAAAATCTGATCAGGTCCTATTTTGAGCATATACGGATCATCCAAAATGTAATACCTGGACTCATGCTTTAATCTCATGCATTGGGTTTTAGTAAAATGAGGAGGAAACGTACCTGTGACCAGGTAATTCGCAATGTGCGCATACCATGGTACCTTACCTGTCAGCGCCATCAGATGCTCGTCAGGGAATGTCTCCGTGATCTGCCCTGGCTCCTCTGCTTTCACGATCCTGCTCAGGTGGTCAGCGACTGTGTTCTCCGTGCCCTTCTTATCCTTGATTTCCAAGTCGAACTCCTGAAGTAGGAGCACCCAGCGCATCAGGCGCGGCTTAGTCTCCTTCTTGGACATCAGGTAACGGATTGCTGCGTGGTCTGTGTAGACGATGACTCTGGCGCCTAGAACATATGCGCAGAACTTCTCCAGTGCAAACACGATTGCCAGAAGATCCTTTTCTGTGGTGGTATAATTCCTCTGTGCAGCATCCAGTGTGCGCGATGCATAATAGATGGCATGCGGCTTCTTGTCCACGCGCTGTCCCAGGACTGCACCTACTGCATAGTCACTTGCGTCGCACATCAGTTCAAACGGCAGGCTCCAGTCTGGCGCGCGCATCACTGGCGCACTCTTCAGCGCCTCCTTCAGCTTGTCAAATGCAGCCCTGCACTCATCAGTGAATTCGAAACACACATCCTTTTGCAAGAGGTTAGACAGGGGTATACAAATCTTAGAAAAATCTTTTATGAAACGCCTGTAAAACTCTGCACGTTAGTGTAATAAGGCAGATTAGAAATAAGATCTATTTTGGCCTTGTCTACCTTGATCCCCTCCTGCGAGATAATATGTCCTAGTACTACTCCATGTGATACCATAAAATGACATTTTTCATAATTGAGCACTAGGTTTTTTGAAATGCAGCGCACTAAGACCTTATCAAGATGGTTTAACCATGCGTCAAAGGTACCTCCGTACACAGTAAAATCATCCATGAACACCTCTATGCATATACCAATCATATCAGAAAAGATGCTCATGACTAGACGTTGGAACGTACCTAGCGTGTTACACAGCCCAAATGACATGCGCCGAAACGCAAACGTACCGAATGGGCAGGTAAACGTGGTTTTCTCTTGATCTTCCGCAGCAATGGGTATCTGATTGTACCCTGAGTACCCGTCCAGGAAGCAAAAGTATGGCTTTCCTGCTAATCGATCTAACATCTGATCCATGAAGGGCAGCGGAAAATGATCCTTGCGCGTGACTGCGTTAAGCTTTCTGTAGTCGATACATATGCGCCATCCAGTTTGCATGCGCTTGGGAACTAGCTCGCCCTGCGCATTCTCCTCCACTGTGATTCCTCCTTTTTTCGGCACAACGTGCACTGGACTCACCCATTTGCTGTCTGAGATTGGGTAAATGACTCCTGCGTCAAGCAGCTTCAGGATCTCCTTCTGCACCACCTCCATCATATTCGGGTTCAATCTGCGCTGAGGCTCCCTGGATGGTTAGGCACCATCTTCCAATAGAATTCTATGCATGCATACGTCCGGGCTCACTCCGCGCAGGTCAGCAAGTGTCCATCCTATAGCGCGCTGGTTCTTGCGTAGCACTTCCTGTAATCGCGCCTCCTGCTCCTCTTCTAATCCTTTCTTTATGATTACCGGCAGGGTGTCCTCATTTTCCAAGAATATGTACTTTAGGTGCTCGGGGAGTTGCTTCAGCTCGACCTTGGGTGCCTGTTCAATAGAGGGCAAGATTTTATTAGCAGTGCAGACATTAACTATATCGTGTACCTGTCTGGATACTGGTTCAGCACTGCTCAGCTCATCCCCATGCGCCTCTATCTCTGCCTGTGTCAGTGGCTCAGGTTCTTCTGCTGCGCTCGCACATTGCGCATCTGCAACCAAGTCATCTATGCTGTCCAACGCGTGCACTGTGGCGTCCTCATGAGGGTGCTGCATCCCTTTGAAGATGTTAAAATGAATTTCCTCGCCATTGACCTCCATTGAGAGTGTACCCCTCCATACGTCTATCTTTGTGCGCGCTGTCATCAGAAATGGTCTGCCCAATACGATTTGCGCACTTCCTTTGCTCGACTCACCCTCCATCTCTAGGACATAGAAATCTGCTGGAAACACCAGCTCTCCTAGTCGGACGAGGACGTCCTCTATCATGCCCGTCGGTTGCTTGCACGACCGATCCGCTAGCTGAATGGTGAGACCTGCAGGCTTTAGTGGTCCAAGGCGCAATGACGCATACAAGGAATAGGGAAGCACATTTATAGATGCGCCTAAGTCAATCATGCAGTTGCTTACTGTGGTCTTACCTAAAGTGCATGGGATGGTGAACGTACCTGGATCCCGGCATTTAGGTGGTACCTTATGTTGCACGATTGCTGAGGCCTGCGCATTTAGCATTACCTGAGCGCACTCGCCTTTCCTCCTCTTGTTTGTGCACAGCTCCTTTAAGAATTTGGCGTACCTAGGGATCTGCCGAACTGCTTCAATAAGGGGAACGTTTATTTCCACCTTACTGAATAACTCGTAGAGCTCCTTATCAAGCGCTTCTTTCCTAGCCAATGGTACCTGTACAGGGAAAGGTGCAGGTATGTTAGTACGATTCATGTCTTTATTTTTCGATTGCGCCATACCTGGCGCCTCGTCCTGCTGGCTTGTGGCTGGCGCTTCTGGTTGCGCATCTTGCTCTGCTGAATCTGGAGCTTGCGCGACTGGTTGCGCGGGCCCCTTTGCAGTCTGCTCTGTTCCTACCGTGCGCCCAGTCCTCAGTGTCACTGCGTTGACTCCTCCCTTGGGATTCTGAATCACTTGCGAAGGCAGGTTGCCATCGCTCTTTTTCAGCTCATACACCGTGGTAGCGATCTGTTACAGCTGCTTTTCAATGGACTCGAACCTCTTGTCATATTTCTCATCATTCTTGCGCAATGTGTCTGCTAGCTGCCCCACTATATCTTCTAAGGATCGCCTCGGCTGCTGGTTGTTTTGCGCTGGCACGTCAGTGCGGCGATGCGGTGGATTGTAGGGCGCAGCTTGTTGCGTCTGCTGTGGTGCGCGCTGCTCCATGGACTGCCTCTTGAAATTGTTGTCCTCCTTCCATCTGAACCCATTTGCGGCTAGTCCAAAACGCGGCTGATTCTGCCTCTGCGGCCCTCTATTATCCCATCCTCCTAGAGCATTGACATCTCCTAATTCCTCGAAAAGTGTGGGACAGGCATAGGTTTTGTGCTCAGTGGACGTACAGAACTCGCATGCCTTTGGCGCAGCTGGTTGCGCCCCTGCGCATGCATCAACTTCTGCATCATGGCCTTCATTTCCTTTATCTCAGCGCTTGTTTCTACCTGATGCACAGAACGAGCACGACTATTTTCAAGTGTTAGCTGATGTCTTACCTGTCCAGCAGAGTCTTCTATCAGCTGTCACGCGTCCTCTGGGTACATGTTGCAAATGTCGCCTCCTGCGCATGCATTCAATAATCTCAGCTCCATGGGTAGCAATCCGTTCAGGAAATTCTCTATCAGCACATTCTGGGGCAGGCCGTGATTGTAGCAATTAGCCTCCAGCTCCCTGAAACGCTCATAATACTCCGATAATGATTCTCCTGCGCCCTGCTTAGGTGCGGCCAACTCCCTCCTGAGTAGCGCGATCTTGGCTGCAGGATAGAACTTGTCCAAGAACTTCTTCTGCAGCTGCTCCCATGTGTGAATAGATCCTACTGGTAAGCTCATCAGCCAATGCCTGGCCGTGTCACACAATGAAAAAGGGAACGCCTTCATCTTTAGCGCTTCGTCGCTCTCCCCTTCGGCCTTCATGTTCTCGCAAATGACTAGGAATTCTCGCAAATGCTTGACTAGGTTCTCGTTGTTCATCCCGTGGAACTTGGGCATGTGATGAATGAGCGAGCTCCTTAGCTCAAAATGACCGTCTGGTGGAAGCACTATGCACCATGGCTGGTTAACCGTGATTGGAGCTGACATCTCGCGCACTGTTCTGCGTCGCGCGGCCTGTCGCGCGGGTGGCGCATTATACACTTCAGCGGCCATCCTCGCTTCAACTTCGCGCTGCACTTCCTCTCTGAACCGAACTGCGCGGTTATCTGCCCTCGCATTGTCTGGGGTTCTGTCTCCTAAATTATCTCCAACGACACTGTTATCCTCCATGACCTGTACTAAATCTCAAAGGAAACGAAATTAAAAGACACCAAAGTTGTCGAGTCTGTCAGTGCGCAACTAGAATCTGCGCAGCGCAACTGTTTCAAGGTTGCGCAGGCTGATGTTGATTGCGCGCTGTCAGAAATAACAACGACAATAAAGCAAACAGAAATAACTAACTACTGTAAAAGAAAACTTAAACTGGTTAAAGCTTATCTGTGTTGCTCCCCGGCAACGGCGCCAAAATTTGATCGCGCGTCGTTGTACGCGTCAAATTAATCCTTCCTTCTCCACTTAGTACAGCGGCTAAGTCAGGGTCGATTCCACAAGGAGCAAGCAGACTCGTTCTAACCAGTAACCTACAACTTAACGAAAATTGGGTTGTGAGTGGTTGGGTTGCGCAGGTGCGCGAATAAACAGTAGTGAACGCAGAATTTGCACTATACGTGTGCAGGCAATAGAGATTAAGTACTATGACTATGAAAAGTATCGGTGCAGACAATCCTCTATGAATGTATTCCTTATCATTGGCTCTAAACGTCTATAGTTCGATTTACTGAAGTTAGTGTCCGATCAAGGCTTCCGAACATGTGTGCATGTTCCGATCAAAGTTCATGAGCTATTAATTCTTGAAACTCGTCTAAGCAGCTACGAATCCTGTCACAGTAGCAACTGATTATCTTAGTGCGTTACTCCTAGTTGTCACCGTCAAGCTACCAACTAGTTTAACATACAACAGACAAGTAGTAAGAGTAAGATTGCGGTTCAAGGCTTCCCCTACTCATGCAACTAGCTGTCAACAGTGTGCACAGAATTAATACAAGCAAACAAACTATGCATTAAGCACAAGTCTCAAAGGAAATACTCATAGAATCATGCCCAACCGATACAAAGCGTTTAGCTAGACATGCTAGTGGTAAACATCATAGAAATAGTAAATAACAACTAAAGTATCCAAGAAAACAGTAACAAGCAGGTGCGTGCAGGTTGTTGTGTCTCGGCTCGCACAGTCGGCTAGCGCAGGTCCTCGCAGCAGCTCGTGTGTTTTTCAATTCTGGCTCTCTCTCCTCGATAATGCCTCTTCTGATGTGTCTCTCTGTGTCTCCCCAAACCCTAGCCTTCCTCTCTTTATATACTGCTCATGAGGACAATCTTGGCAACTTCCAAATCTTATGGTGTCAAGATTTGGAAACACCACTATCCTGCGCATGGCGCACTGCGCACATTGGTTCGCGCAGTCGGTCTGCGCACCGCACTCTGAATCTGCCACTTCCTATCCTGTTTGCGCTGCTAGCTCCGCAGGCTGTGTGTTGCGCTCCTTAAACGCGCCTATTAGCACGTATCCGACTTAGGCCCTCGTTTCGCCCTGGAATTCAAAAACACCGGAAACCAGTAATCTTGTACACAAAATAATGCAAACAAGCATAGTGTTAGGATCTAAATAGCGCGTATAAATAGGCTCTATCAATACCTCACCTAGAGGAAAAACCCTCCTTTATTTAGTAGACTTTCATTAGGCATTACTAGCTAGCTTTAGACTAATCTGGGCTTTTCTCTTGGGTTCGACTCGAGGTCACTCGGATTATAAATATTGTTTGAACACCGTGATTGGACTAGTATTTTTACTACCGCAACAACCACAGCATTCAACACCTAGGTACAAGGTATGCTCAGGGGATGAAGAAGATAATGTTGTAGATGTAAGAATTACTATTCCTGAAGTTGGATCGGGAGAAGGAGACAACAATTAGGAAATTGTTCCTGGTCAGAATGTCGCTGAGGAGATTAAGGGTGAGCAAGCTCCATCTGATAGGGGTATTTCTGATGATGTAGCTGCAAGAACTGAAGATGCTCTAGTGGTGTTAGTTGAGGACAGTACCGGGGAGGTTCAATATGAAGATGAAGGAGCCGATGATGTGAAATCTGTTGACTCGTCAGATTCACTGGAGAAGATGTTTGATGGGGTAGAAGAAGTTGTTCAAAAATTAATGGAGGAAATGGCGCTGCATATCCATATCCGAGATATTCTAGGAATATTGATAAGTTACAGATGGAATATTCAAGTCGGTTAATATAGATCTTCTAGGGATTGGATGGAAACTTGTTTAGCAAGGAAGATCAAATATTTGAAAAGGTAGAATCAAATCTTGTTGTTGAGATTTGATTACCAAATATGGATAAGCAAACCGAGGCTATAAATTGAGTGACTGAGGTTAGCAGTCGGTACACACTCAAAATAGAAGATACATTGAGAAGATTCATAGAAGTGACGTCGACCAGAGAACTCCATCATCATTCGCCAGTATTCACTGTAGCAGAGTTCTCATCGGAAGGTTACATCAGCCGAAGTTGTTCAACGTTCCAGACGGACACCACCATTGTTGAGGCAATCATTGGGAAGCTTTCAGGTGGAAAGCTTAGATCTTCTGGAGGAAGATCTTTGGTGGTAGAGGAGATGCAATAACAAACTCGGTTGTTAGTGTGTGCTCACTAGAGGTGTAAAAGTAAGATCGCTTGAGCTTGCGTGTCTTGATAAGCACTGTGATTTGTACACTAAACTCACATAGTGAATTGCCCTCCTTGAACTTTAAATAAGTCCCCCAAACGTAGGCTGTTGTGTCGAATTGGATAACATATCGTGTGTTCTGTTTTTACATTCCACATTAATTTTGTTTCAGTCGAAATTGTCCTACAAGTTAACCTTTCAGATTAACTGGAATAAGATTAATCACACACACACGATTTCAAAACCTAAAGCCCATCAAAACTCGGCCCGCCCACATCCAAGCCGAGCTCAAAGTTTATTGAACTAGACCCGTGAAACCTGGCCCAGCTCAAAGCCTGGCCAGTATGAAAACCTTACTAAATAAATACTACTTCACACTAATACTTTAAGGTTTCTCTTTTTTCTTGGTGTAGCTTCACTCACCTCCCCTTCTATCCTCTTTCTCCCTTTCCCAACTCGAGTCGACGTCCACCAAGCCTTAAATTTAGCACAATGTTCGAAGCTATGAAACTTTAATTTAACAAGTATTAGACTAAATTTCAACAATATTTTTCTTAACACCTATGAGGGATCTTAGATTTAAACTTGAGCTTGGATGAATTTGTATGATCCCTCTGATTTAGAAAAAGAAATCAAACTTCGGGCTGATGTCGTTGGTGTTGCCGTTAATGAAGAAGATAAATTTTAGTTCGAACCGCTGCTTCTATGACTTGAGTTTGTTCAACTGCTGATTTTATGACCTAACCTTGATTATTTATCGAATTCTAATTTGTGATTATTTTTTTGTAAATAGAAAAAGTAAAATGTATTTTGATAACCTTGGTTATACTTGTAAAAATTTTGATTTTAACAAAGCAGTTATACTATTTTTTTATTATAAATAAATTTTAAATATAAGCTAATATAGATAATATAGGTAATTTCCACCAGATCTAGCAAAGCGTGGTCCACTGTTTTAAACATCTGATCTAAGTCTAACCCAACTTTGACTGAATCGGCCCGATCTGTTGGACGGAATGATTTAGGGTGTGTTCTTTTGTATTTATATTTTATAATGATATTTATTACTTTACTAATATTTACTATTCATCATCTCTTTCCACAACACCCCACCACCACAACCACACTACCACTACCACCACCACCACCATTACAACACCACCACCACCATTACCACAACACTACTACCACCACAATTACCACCACAATTACCACCAACAACACCACACCACCACCACACAACCACCGCCATACACCACCACAACACTACCCCACCACAAATCCATCACTATCACCCCCACCCACAACACCACCACAATTACAACATCACTGTTACCACCACAACACCACACTATCACTGTCACCATAATAAAATTATAATTATAATGTATTTATTTTAACTAACTGAACTTATTTATTGAAAATTTAAGTGCAAATGAACATAGCCTTATATTTACTTATATGTACATTAATTATTATTTTTATTATGGTAGAGGTTGTTTTGGTGGTGGTAGCGGCGGTGTGGTGTGGTGGTGTAGTGGTTGGAGTGGTGGTGTAGTGGTTGGAGTAGTGGTGTTGTGGTGGTGGTGGTGTGTGTGGATGAAAGAAATGATGAATAGTGATCGTGGTGATGAATAGTGGTGGTGATGTGTTGATGAAAGAGATGATGAATAGTGGTGGTATTGTTATGGTGGTGATGGTGATGAATAGTGGTAGTGATGCGTTGATGAAAGAGATGATGAATAGTGATGGTATTATTTTTATGGTGTTTGTGGTGGCGGTGATGAATAATAATGGTGGTGTGTTGATGAAAAATATGATGAATAGTGATAGTAGTCTTATTTTATGATGAGTAATTATATTTTCTTATATATATTTATATATACTTATAAATACTTTATAAACACAAAACAACCTTCCATAATTAATTCAATTCTTTATAAATAAATCAGGTCGGTTCAATTATTTAATTGATCCGATTAGGTTTATGATGGCCCAATCAAACCTCTCTTCGACGCAACCAAGAAGAGGAAGAAGAAGCTAGAGGTTATCTCGCTCTCCCTCTCTCTTGTCGTTCTTTGTCAAATCACCTTCTCACTCGCCTCGTCCGCCGTCATTCATTCGGCCGCTGTGTTTGATTTGAAGGAAACAATTGAGGATAACAGTGTTATTGTGTTTATTTCTAGTCCGGAGACAAACAATGTCAGGAAGAGAAGTTCGAGAATACACAAATCTGTCCGACCCTAAAGGTATATCTCTCCTCCTGACCTACATCACATTGTTTTTTGGTTTTCAAATCAATTGCTTCGTCCTACTATTCAAATAAACTTATATTTTTGCTTGGTGCATCTGCTGGAAATATGTGTAGATAGGAAGTCCGGGAAAGGGAAAGATAAGATTGATGATGAGGATATCACCTTTCAACGAATGGTTTCGAAGGTTTCCTTCTTATTCCCAGCTTCTTACGTTAATAAGTTCCAATCTGTCTCCGTTGGTCTTTGTTTTATCATTTAAGCAGTTACACCACATTGTTTTCTCAGCTTCTTACTTAAACTGTACGTGTATACTGATGGCAGTAGATGTAAATTCGGCATATGCCTGCATTTAAGCAGTTATGTTTTTATTAGACGTAGAAAGTTGGCCACTTCTACTCTTTTTAACTACACCTTTGTTTAGGAATTGAAAAGGATCCTTTATTAATTTCTGATGTGCATTACCCATTTCAAACCGGATTCTGTCAGATTTTCGGGTTTCATCTTGAAAGTTGGGGAAACTATGAGCTAACTTCAAATTGGATTTCAGAAAAATTACATATATCATAAAATACTGCAAATTTTATGTCAAAACTCGCACGCGTATGTATTGAGGATGTTTTACCTTACCTCTGTATATTAGAATTGGAAGGAGATAGGGAACTCTGCGATGGCTTCTCTATTATGGATTTTGATTAAAATATTATGCTAATGCTCGCGCCATGTTTGTATCTCTTAATTAATATAAATGGGAACGTATATACTAACACTAATGGCAACCATTTGAATCAGCCGAGAAAATTTTCTTTCTAATAACCTGCCCTGGCAGGGATTCTGGCTTTTCCTGCTGGCTATTAACATGAACAGATGCAAGAGGTTGCTGGAGATCGTGGTGGTTACCTCCATGGACGAGGCGGTAACAATGTTTTCTTATTCTTCCATATTAATATTATTTCCCCTGTTGAGCTTCTGGCATCTTAACGCTTCTGTTGCTGCGCCTTTGTTTCTTAAACTGTAACAATATTTGATTTTCTAGCACTGGATAGTGATGATCTACTCTATCTGAAAGAACAAATGGAGGCTGAGGAGGATGCAGAACGTCTCTTGCGCCGAACTGAAAAGCGGGCATTTGCTGCATTTAAAATATCCTTTCACATTTCTTTCCGTCTATTTACTGAAAAGTAGCATTTACTCTATCTGGTTGTGTTGACTGTTGTCTATAAATATTTTACCTGAGGAAAAGCTATTTCTTGTGAACCCATTTTGCTTAATCTTTGAGCAGTTAAGAAACCAGTTTTATTTACAAACCTCATAAGGCTGGTGCTGTTTCTTTTTATGCTTTATTTTTTCTTTTTAAATTTCAGCAACACTTTAGCTGCGCATCTCAGCTTGATGAACATTCTCAACCAATACCATAGTGCTTGATTCTGTTTGAGATAAATATATTTTACGAGTTTTTGTAACTCGCTAATACATGAATATATTATCATATTATTATGCCTGAGAAGTTGTGATTTTTGGTTCGATACAAGTGTTGGATTTGTTTTTTGTATTTTTATGATGTAAAAATAATTTTATACTCTAATGTGGAATGAGGCTTGTCCCATTTTGATGTTTCCTTAATCCTTCAACACAAAGCTGCAAGTTTGGCAGATTATTCACCTGCACCTGTTGCGCTACCGGTTCGTGTTGAACCAAAGCCAAAGAGCGGCATCAGGTTCTTTTTTTGATATCTGCTTTATCTAAATAAAATAAAATAAGTTTTAATTTTATATTATCAACATATTCAACCTGTAGACAACAAGACCTACTGAAGAAAGTTGTAGAAGTCAAACCAAAGAGGCCAAAAGTTTCATACGAGTCCACAGCATCGGCTGACCAAAAACATATAACAGATAAGATCAACGAAGAGAAGGATGAGTCGGTCACCAAAATATCAGATGAAGGACAGTTAAAAACGGAAGAAACAAAAACAGGGAATCCTTTGAAAAGCTTGTTAGGCTTAGCATATGGAAGTTCAGATGATGAAGAAGACTAATTATGGTTTGCCGAGGTATGTGTTAAGTGCACTACTGTTGTATCTCTTGACCAGATACTGATTCAGGCACTTTATCCTTTTTATACAGACAACAACTGAATTATCAATAATCATAACAACAAATAATCGATGACTCACATTTTAAAGAAATCAACGCTATCTACCAATGTTGTAAATTTATTTTACAAAAATCATTTTAAAGTCTACATATACATTGTTTATGACTCATCGAGTGCTCATCTTCTTCCTGACTGTACTTTGTTCTTCCTTCAACATCTAGACCTTTTTGGAGCATCGTAGGACACCTGAGTTTCTGGTCAGGGACCTTACTTATTTAGCATCTGCAACATGGAAAGCTTGATCACGATCATAACATGATGGGTTGGTTTGCCTTGCTTCTTGAACGACCAACAGAAGCTTCATTCACAAATGTATCATTTACAGACTGAAAACTCCATGTGTTCCCTTTATGTGCTTATCCTGTCTTCTAGAAACTTGTTTGTCATTCGGCGGAGAGTTTAGTTATCATATACAGTATAATGGATTTAGTTATCATATGCAGTATAATGGTTTATTTTGCTGTTTACCTTTGTTTTAGTGCATATTGGCTTCGCTCGTTAGCTAGGATTGAAGCTCCCTCCAATTGCATACTCTGACCTTTCTTTGTGAAGGTTGCTTGCTACATATATCCTAGTGCCACCTTGCCAAACTATGATTGACAGATCTGCTCTCATAATTAAAAACATGATATGATTCGGTAGTTAATTATTTTACCTTGGCATTCTTTGGTAGCCACGAGGGACAAAATAATTGTAGAATGCTCGTCTCTCTTGTACCATGGTTGTGACCCGGAAGCACTACCTTGTCATGGTTTCCAAACCAGTAGAACCATGAGTGCCATCAAGGACTGGTACATTGTTGTAAAGGACTAAACAGATTTTTTAATAGTAGGTCAACCTGATTCTGTCGCCAACATCTGCCTGATTTGGGGAGTCTGGGCCAGCAGGTTTAGGTCGGCAATGCTTGTTCCTTATCCTGCCGATTATTACATCAGTTATGAACAGTTTTGGTAGAGGGGAGTTTGTTATGATCTGTGACCGTTTCTGGCCTTGTCAATAAAATGTTAACTAACGGCAGATAAACCTTTTAGAGGACTATGCAGGACCCTCTAGCAATGTGGATGAGGGCGTGGCTACTAACAAGTACCTGCTGCTTTATCACCCTCTGGAACATGATCGGCACCATATTCTGGGGTTCCCAGCCTAGGCTTTACAGGGTCGTCAAAAGAATTAGTTGCCCCACAATGTATAACACCTTTACCAATGTTTCCATGCATCTTATCAACTAGGGTTCAATCTCCAGCACAAGTAACATCATCATGACGGAACCCTTGATATCTGAGCAAGGCTGGGGCTTGGTGTGCTGCTATTTACGGTCACAATAAGGAAGAAAAGTAGAGTTAAATGGTTTGAGCCAAGGTTATAAAAATTGCGCTAGTCGGACGAAAAGAATCTTCATGGATTAATCTGTTTTGAATTTTTATATTTTTATTATTAATGAGAAATATTTATATAAATAATATTAAAAATTAAATTACTTTATTTTTAGAGTTTTGGTTTATTTGTTTTGAATTCTATTAGTTCATTTTATCTAAATCAAATGTTTAACATTGTTTGTTTTTATTATTAATCATTTATTACTTTCTTATTGACTCGATTCGGTAGGAAACAAGAACTCTCAAGTTTTAGATTAAGTATAACGTTATACCAATCACAACATAATGCGGTCAGACTTGGCGCAGTGGCTAGATTAGAAATCAAAAGGTTCCTGGTTCTTATAACAGGCCTAAATGTATAGGAAATCCAGAACCCGATTCTCCATACCTTCACTCTTTTGCCCGATCTTGCCAAAGATGGCTTTTTGGGGCGTGGTCGGAGTGATTTTTTGTGGGTTGGTTAAGAGCTAGTATAACTGTACAACATAATGATAATTATAGAACTACTGTAATCAAAGCATTTGAACCTTATTCATTTGTTGATTTCTCGATTGCAACCACATGACTAAGGGTTGGTTGAATGATTCTTGATGCTATGGTATAGAGTATGCTCATATCAAAATTTGATTTTAACAATGATTCCGTTATTAATGGTATCAGAACCAGTTAGAAGTAGTAGATATGATTAATTAATGATTTTTCACATATCAACCTTCTTGAATTATGAATTTCATGCGGAAAACTCCCACAGTATGAAAGAAGAATTTGATATTGCTAAGAACCTTGATGCACTTAATAAGTGTACTATTCCAAAAGTTGAACCCAATTTGATTTATGGAACATTTGAAAAACTCGGGATTAAACAAATAATTAAGACTACCAAAGAAACGATCCCTTTTAACTCAGAAGAGTTAACAATTAAACTTATAGATGAAAGCGATATATTATCCTATAAAACATTCATAAATTCATCCATATAGGACTAGTTCAAATTGCCTTTAAGCCATTAACCATTGAAGGGTTATCTAATAGCATTATTGTAGCCCTTAGAGACGGGAGGAATCTAAACTGAACAAATTCCCTTATGGGAATTATCCACCAGTTTAGCCCACGACCTAGTATACTTTGACCTAAATCCAAATCTCAAAATCTTGTTAACTGATATCAACATCCTTGATTCCTTAACATTAAATGTTAAAACACATGGTTATAACTATAAACCAGGAACTGAAGTTATAGGAATTTGCTATAGAATATATTATTAACCTTTATATACCCTAAACCCCATGTATAGAATGGTTGATAAACAAATTAATGAGACAATATTCATAGAAACTAATTTCAACAAGAAAAATATAACGACTAGAAGCAAAATTAAGTGAGAAGAAATTGAATTCCTCACAAACTAGAAGTTGGAACAGGCAGTTCCACCTCAATCAGTCATTTTTCAGAACAATCTTATTGATATCTTCCAAACCTCTGAAGGAATTATAAACCTCCGGTTTGAAAACTTTTGAAATTGTAGCACCTTCGTTTGCTGAGGATGTACCAGCAGGTTGCTATAGCAACCTCTTGTACCAAATTAGCTTGTACTGTGAATAACCTGAAAGAAATCACACACGATGATTTGTTCACCCAGTTCAGCCAACTGTCTACGTCTAGGGAGGACTACTCTCGAATCCTCAACGATTTTACTAGTTCTCTAATTCTCAGTAAGACACAGACTTGACTTTAGGCCTACATTAGATCAATCTATGCTACCAACCCAACTAGCACGAATCGCACCTGATCTGAACACCCTCAGATCATTGCCACACTCCTACACACTCGAATTAATTAAATAGTTATCTCTGCTCACAAACTCAGCCTATTCTAATTAAACAGTGTTACAGTAGGATGCTATAGCATACCCTTGTGCACGTAGCTTGTGCCGAATTTGTCCGCGATGCTCCAAGCCTTCCGTAGAGCCAAACAAACTTTTCCGCGAGCACTGCACACTCCGATTACTCCCCCTCACTCTTTAACCGCTTGTCACTGAAGGGAGTGAGTGTTCTGCCGTTGTCCGAGTTCCTCAGATGCTCACGACGCTCCCTCAACTCACGTTGATCAATCAGCGAGTCTCCTGCTCCAACTGATCTTCTTTGATCAAGCACTGATCAGACCCTGCAAGTCTCGATCAGTCTCACAATCACTCCTGCTCTGCGCGCACGCTCTGCTAAATGAATGATGGATCCATTCTCTTCGCTCTGCTCAATTCTCCACTTTGCACTCTTGCTCTGCGTTTGATAGCTCCAATTGATTGATTCTCTGGATTTATGGATGCTTGGATGGATTGATTCTGGATGCCTATGCCCTCCGCCGAGGCTTACTTATATATGTCGAGCTCCGCACGCTCATCGTCAAGCGAAATGGTAAGTGCAAATCCCCTCCTACTTTGTCGGATACTTGATAAGGACACTTACCTAAGTTGGTTTGTTGAAGATGATCTAGATCCAGGGAATATTCTAATCATCATTAGGATACTTACGTTGCTCCGTTCTTCAATTCTGGGCAACTGTAGATCACGCGGTAATTTTGCTCTCAGGATGCTCCAGCTCTTCTGCTACACATGCTGCTGTAGCAACCCCTTGTGCACTTCAGCTTGTTCACTCTGGAGGATTTCAATTGAATGTCATTATCTTAACAAATTTAAACTAAGAAATCCTACTATTTCCTCAGTACCTAGGCACATAAGGTCTAGCTCGATGTATTCTTACATCTGTTCTCTAGATTATAAGGTGGAGTCCAATAGAATCTTCAAGAGCCTCTACGTCTTAAACAAGAGAAACTAAAAAAATTGAGAAATTAATTATTGACCAAGATAATATTATCAGAGGATTAAACAGTATGAAAGGTCCAAAAATAACCGAGTTAAAGATGGATTTTCCTATTTTATTATGTCTACTACAACTATTGACTTCAGTCTTGAAGCCCAGGCTAGAAAAATTATTATGTTAGAATTTGAAACGGAGAAATGGAAAATGTGCAAATATGCCTATAAGATAGCTTTAACCAAGAAGAATTTAAATATATTAGCACGACTTTTTACAGGTAATGTGCTAAGAATAACAAATTATTATTATTTGTACCATGATTTGTCACTACATATATACAACAATTTGTGTCCATAATTGAAAGAAATTATAAGCTTAGCACAGGAAAGTTTATAACACAAGTCTTTCCTCCTCAACAACTTTTTTAGATAGAAAAAAAATGAAAAAATTCATAATTTCCTAGATTTTTCAAAATTACTTGAAAACAAACCTTGACTATAACTTGTCAACAAATTAATAAATTGATTGAACAAAATAATTACACCAATTTATACCTAAACATTATTGGAGAACAATTCCTGTCTTTACAAAACAGGATTGACCAAATTGCCAAATCACCCAATAATAGTCAGGAGAACTAAGGAAACAACCTTGGCTACTCCTAGTATCCAGCCTCCATCTGAAAAAATAGGATTCAAGTTAATATGTATTAATGAGTTAGAAGATTTCCTAGAACAGTGTAAGAATATTAAACTTAGCACGTTTCATAAAAAGCTTACAGAAAAACTTATTGAAAATTCAGATCATGAACAGATTTACATTGACCAAATTAACAAAATTCATAAATGGACAGACAAACCAATCTCTAGTAAATATTATTACCCTAGGCCGACCCTTTGATGTCTTGATTGAAGAGTCAAATGACATTATTTCCAATAGCTATAGTGGTAGCCACATCTGTGAATGGAACATAGATGGTTTTGCTCATCAACATGTTTATAACACTATGCATAGGATGTTAATAGATTCTACAATATGGAAAAATAACGGTAATACTGATAAGAATATAGCAAATATGATAATATCAGGTTTTACGGGCCATCGGAAAGGCTGGTGGGATAACTACCTTACTCAAGGAGACAAATTGAGCATTCTTAGTACCGTTAAATGGGAAAGTGATGAAGTGAGGGAAGACGTTGTCTACACTTTAGTTATTAACATTACTGAACATGTAACAGGATGATATACTGAAAGTAGTGAAAACGTTAGAACTCTGTTACAAAACTTAAGGTGTAAAACACTAACAGATTTTAGATGGATACCTTCCTTAATAGAGTCATGGAGTTACCTGACTGTAACAATACTCACAGTAAGTCAAAATTTATGAATGGATTACCCAATCTATTTGCTGAAAGAATTAAAAATGTTTTTAAGTAGAGTACTGATCATATTCCTTATGAGTCTAGATAACCTAGCTTGAAAATTGAGAATAAAGGAATATAAAGAAAATTGAGTAAAACTTGAAAACCATCCAGGCAATATAAACCTCACTATAAATCAGAATATAAAAGAAAGAAGAAGAAATAACCGCAAGGAGATGCTATAGCATCCTGTCGCGACAAAAGCTAGAGCATGCTGTCTGAAGTCAGCAGTCAACATCTAGAAGATGCTATAGCATACCGTGAAGACTCATAGCTAGAAAAAAGTAGCCGGTCAACATGGAGTAGTACAAAGAAAGTCCGGAAGACTGTTGCCGGCATCGCAACTCTTAAGGGAGCCTTCAACAAGTACCCGGAAGAAGATAAGCTTCCAAATTGATTTTAGGAATTCGATTCTCAACAAACTTACAAGAATCTAAGATAAGATTCAATGTGCTAAAGTTGGTTGGAAAGATCTGCGAATCCTATAGGAATTAAGATTCCTATGTTTGTTCGATTGCTGCAGCTATATAAGGGAAGGCAGACATCAACACAAATACACAACAAACAAGAGAAAGACACATAAGCAAAGAGCGGAAGCAAAAAGCTAAAGCGCGGAGTTGTGGAGGAGCTGAGAGAAGATCACGACCAGAGGTGTCTGATCGAAGCTGGATCTAAGAACTTCAACTGGAGAATTGTCTAATTGAAAGATCAAGTACTTGCTTTGGAGCATAGTCACGGAGAGGAGCGATCGGACTGTCAGAGATCAAAGTTGAGTTCCTAGATATTGACTGAAGGTCATTGATCGAGAGGAAGCATCGCTAGAGTCTGGAGTACTCGTGGAAGTCCGACTGCTCAGCAGAGAGTGCATGGAGAGTCGTGGACAGAAGCTACAACAACTTGACTGTGTAAGTTGCTATATTATCTTTCTGTTACACAGTGTATTAGTATAGGCTAAGTCTGTGTTCAAATCTGTAGCTATCTTTTACTGGAGTGTTTAGACAGTGTAAGCTAGTCTGCGCGATCAGACTGAGCATAGATTCGAGCTAGGTTAGAAGCAAAGGTTGGATTAGCGTAGGCTGAGTTCTAATATCCTTGTTTTAGAAATCGTGCTTAGTAGAATCTTGAGGACTCGAGAGAAGTCCTCCCCAGACGTAGGCAATTGCTGAACTGGGTAATCAAAATGTGTGCACCTGACAAGGTGCGGCCAAAGTTAAGAAATTCCGCAAAATGACCTAAAGGTTGCTATAGCAACCTTCTGATCCTATCGCCAACAGTGCTCGTAATTTCACTTTCTAAGATCCTTCTTAACTCAGAAGACTCTAGATCAGCTCTATCAGAGAGTCATCCTCAATGAGTAAAGAGCTGAAAATTCTCAGAAATGAAAACCTCTCAACATATTTTTAATCTAAATGTGAGCTTTGTGTTCTTAGAAAAATGTGCCCTAGCCAAGAACTAGAGAGCAACCTGGACAAAGAACAACTTTATAAGATTCAAGCTCAATTTCAAGACTTTAAAATCAACGTCTTAGATAATAAAAGCGCTTTAGGATTATTAAAAATTATTAAAGATCCTACCCTCAGATCAAAAATATTTGATCAATTAGAAGATATCCAGAAACTTCCGAATCATAGGAAGATAAAAAAAGAAACTATTTCTTCCTCCTCAGAACCATATTTGATGACAGAAGTATACAAAAGAATTAAAGAAAGAAAAGGAGTTGAAAGTCCCACATCAACATATGATTTAACCATTGAGATCAATAATCTCAAAAACGAAATTCTTGAGATTAAGCAAGAAAATAAAACGTTTGACAAAAGAATTTCAAAAATTGAGAAAGGAAAAGGAGTAATAACTTCAGAGGTGGTTACCAATGGTTAAGAACTCGATAAGATTGAATCTGATAAACATTGCTTATCAAAATTAGAAATGTTTTTAACACAAAAATGGTATATTAAATTTACACTGCTAATTGATAATTATTACTCTAAAGAATCCATTGCTCTTGGTGATAGTGGAGCGGATTTTAATGACATCAAGGAAGGTCTTATTCCAACAAAATATTTTAATAAGACTATTCATACCTTGTCTCATGCGGGAGGGGAAAAATTAAATATCATCTAGAAGATTTCTAAAGCAAAAATTTGCATAAACAAAGGTCTATATTCAGACAAGCTTTTATTATCCAAGGATATTACTATTCAGGTCATTCTTGGAACTGAAGAAATCATAGGAACATTTAAGGGAAGGATATGTTTCTTGAATTTAAGATAGAACCCCTTACTAAGGCTCTTCACGAGATTTATAACTCAATTATTATTAAAGAAAGCCAACTTAGCTTTCTGAAACATGAATTAAGCATCTTAACTATAGAAGAAAAACTTCGAAACCCTAAATTAAAGGATAAAATCAAACTCCTATTTAGCGAATTCTCTGTCGACATTTGCAATGATAATCCAAATGCATTTTAAGATAGAAAAAGACATATTATCTCTCTTCCCTATGAAGAGTGAAAGTTGCACGTCTGTTGCACTCGAATTGTTCCAGAGCACTTGTTAGCTATTTCACAATGCTTAAACAGATCGTATTTAGATAGTTGTTAGTCACAGCATAAATGGTACGATAAACTGCAAAGGACACATGATATGTTTACCCTGTTCAGCTCCACGAGCCTACTAAGGGGAGGTTTCTCTGAACCCTAAGTGGAAAGCACTTCACTAATCAAATGATCAAATACAATAGATCTTATGTAGCACGACTCCCTCTGTTACCGCTATGTAATTGGATCACCTAGAGTGCGTCTGACTCCCTCAGACTAAGATACCTCTCTTATCTACCTCGATCTGCCTCTCGTAGATCGGAAGTTCTCCTCCCAGAACTCAAGCACTTCACCGAGTGTTTGCTTTTACAGACTGTTCGTACAGCAGTTTAACAGCCCGTAGTTATCTTCGAGTGAGCTCTACTTCTATCCGATCTCCAATGATATTGAGCTCACTCCCGATGTATTCTTCCCCACAAATTTTATCTTTGCTTATGGGATTCAATGCTTCTTGCACTATTGGTTCCCCCCCCCCCCTTTTACAATCTTGTCTTCTACGCAAATATTGTTCCTCGGGATCTATCAATTATACCATCAAATTGCGTATAGTATATGCATCAAATAGAATATCGAATCCATCCCAATCTTGCGAATATCCGATGATCATACTTTCCTTATTGAGCACCCCAATCTTCCGTCCGAGATCTCATGAATATCATCAGCATATTATTTGCATAAGATCTTATGAATATCCGACATATTTTGATTTTAGCAACGCAATATTCGCTGACAATCTAACTGCGCCTCTGTTCAAGCTAACTCTGGCTCACCCTCTGATTCAAGCTTGAACTTCTTTGGTATTGTGAACCTTGTTGGTCTGCTTCGACACCCCTAATATAGATTATAGACTCTTGACTTATACAGACTCCGTTTGCCAAAAACATGCCACACACATCCATGAGACACATGAATTTAACAAAGAGGATTTTCATGAAGATAGAATCTCAGTTAAAGCCAAAAACCTTGTTAAATGAACAAGGAATATCTTGAGCTTTGTAAAAAAGATATTGATACCTTAATAAGGAAAAAGCTTATTAGCCCTTAAAAATCCCCAGGGTCATGCACAGCTTTCTATGTAAACAAATATAATGAACAGGAACGAGGTGTTCCAATGTTAGTCATTAATTACAAACCCCTTAATGCTCTCAAAATGGATAAGATATCCAATTCCAAATAAAAAAGATCTTTTAGATAGACTTTATGCATTCATATTTTCGAAATCCGATTTAAAATCAGAATATTGGCAAATTCAAATTGATAAGCCAGATGTATATAAGATTGCCTGCAATGTCCCATCGGACAGTATGAGTGTGATAATGCAATGGCATTCAACTGACAAAACCTGCCAGAGTGTACAAGCTCAGTGAACAAGCAAGTGCTACAGCAGGAGCTGTAGCAGCAGAGCAGCAGTGTAGGCGCAAAGAGAAATCTATTCAGTTATGAACAGGCCGTGCAATGGGAGGCTTCCAAATACTCTCAGAATATCCCCAGCGAAGATTCCATGCCAGAGCTTGAATATTTGATTGGGAAATCAAATGTCCTACAAAGTAGGAGATAGGATCTTGTTGAGATTTTTTAGGAACTTCCTAAAGTTGATATTGATGGAGCCGGAGTTTCTATTTAGGGAAGACTAGGCAGAGGCACAACGATCTATCAAAGAGAGAATCCAAACACCTCAGATTGCAGAGAGAGATCAGAGAGTCGTGCGGAGAATTGGATCACTACCATGGGCAGAGCGTGAGTGTTTACAGTAGAGACTGATCGAAGACTTGTAGAGTCCGGTCAATGTTTGATCAGAGAAGGCCAATTCAGAGAAAGACATGCTTGTTGGCTGATCAAGGAAGGCGGCAGGACAGTTGTCGAGTGGAGGAACTCGGAAAATCTGTAGAAGGTCTGATCTCCCTAGTGATAGGCGGTCACTGAGTGAGGGGGAGCATCTCGGAGTGAGGATCACTCACCACGTTCGAACAGCTCAGCGGAAGGCTTTGGAGCAGCTCGGACAGAACCTGCACAAGCTAGTTGCACAAGGGTGTTCTATAGCAAACCTACGGAGACAATGTTTAATTAGAATAGGCTGATGAGTCTGTGGGATCAGTGGAGTAGCTACTCTGAATTAATTCGAGTGTGTAGGCATGTGAGACACAAATCAGAGGGTGTTCTGATTGGGTGAGTACTACTAGTTGAGGTAGGGTAGCATAGGTTGGCCGTGTGTCGAATTTGTATTGTACGGAGAACCTTGAAGACTAGTGGATTAAGGACTGGAGTATAGTCCTCCTCTAACGTAGGCAGTTGGCCGAACTAGGTGAACAAATCACTATTCATTATTTCCTTGCTGCTTAGGATTCGTCTGTACAAGAGGTTGCTATAGCAACTGCTTGTACTCAATCGCTAACTTAGTAGCGCTGCGAATTTCAATTGTTATCAGTGCAGGAACTCGACACACAGAGTAAAGATCCTGAGCGCCTAGCTGAGAAAAGCAGGAAACAATGAAGGAAGGTCAGAGTACGAGCCGACCACCCTTGTTGGAAGAGAGCAACTATGGATATTGGAAGGCTAGAATGAAAGTATTCCTGAAGGCTATTGATGAGAAGGTTTGGAAAGCTGTTGTGGCTGAATGGTCTCCTCCCTTGACGATTGATGAGAAGGGGGTCACCAGGAAGATACTCGAGGAGTGGACTGATAAAGAGGGAGCTACATCAACTGGTAACTCAAAGGCTCTAAATGCTATCTTTGCTGCTGTAAATGCTAACAATTTCAGGTTGATCTCCAACTACGACATTGCAAAACATGCGTGGGAGATTTTGCAGATAGCTCATAAAGGCACTGAGAGAGTAAAGACATCCAATATGCAGATTATCACTTCTCATTTTGAGAGCCTAAAGATGCAAGAGGAGGAGTCCATCGCAGAATTCAATGCCAAACTGTGTGATTTGTCAAATGAAGCTCATGCACTCGGAGAACCAATTCCTGAAGAGAAGCGTATAAAGAAAGTTCTCAGATCATTACCTACTAGATTTAACATGAAGGTGACAGCTATTGAAGAAGCTCAGAATATCAAGTTTATGAGGCTGGAAGAGTTGATAGGATCTCTCAAGCAATTTGAAATGAAACTAAGCAAGGATGACACTCTAGCAAAGGTAAAAAATGTTGGGCTAAATGTTGAGACGGAAGGAGAGAAGATCTCAAGGGAGGTTCAGATTGGCCTGCTAGTCAAAAATCTTGACAAATATCTAGAGAAAATGAACTTTGGACCAGATTCACCAAATCAACCTAGAAGAGGCAGAGGCAGTCAAAGGAAAGAAAAGGAATCTGTCGTAGAAGATGATGAGAAGAAGATGAGGAGGAAAGGGCTACAGTGCTGGAGCTGTGGAGAATATGGTCATCGAAAGGTGGACTGTTCGGATAAACAAAAAGGGAAGACCAAATCCATCTTAGTCAATTGGAGTGATGATAATACCAAGCAACAGCGATGACGAATGCAACATTGTCAGATCCAAACCTATCAGAAAATTGGCCAATTACACCGGGAAAGTAGTGCTTGCAAAATTGAACAAGAAGTTGCTACGGCAACCCCTGTACCACCATCAGAGTACTGGAAGAAGTCCAAAAAATAGAAATCGAAGATGCTATACTTGTGGACACCAGGGACACATTAAGAGGGTCTGTCCATCTATAGTCGGATACTTGAAACCAGCTACAGTACCCGGACCACAGAGGCGAGAAAGTGCTATCCACTATGCACTTGTCAGCACCTCAAGATCATCAAGCGAAGAAAGCTGGTATTTTGATAGTGGGTGCTCAGGACATATGATTGGAGAAAGATCGTTTTTGAAGAATGTAACACCCTGCTCAGATAAAGTTCGGAAACAGATTGAAGGGAAGAGTTCTGGGAAAAGGAACATTGGCAATTCAAGGGCTACCCAAGTTAAAAAATGTAATGTTGGTAGATGGATTGAAAGCAGATCTCATAAGCATCAGCCAGCTCTTTAACGACACACATCATGTAAAATTCACTCAAGACTCTTGTCAGGTTTTTAACGAGACTGGAGTGTATATAATGTAGGGAACTAGATCAAAGAACAACTGCTACTTACTCAAGGTTGGTACATCAACCCCTTCACCAACGTGCATGTTGACCAACACAGAAGAAATATCTCTGGATAGAAGGATGGGCCACAGCAACTTAAGAACTCTGAAGAAAATTGCAGCTGAAGGATTAGTTAGAAGAGTTCCTATGATCAAAGGAGAGCTCAAAATTGGAATGTCAGATACGTAAGCAGAAGAAGGCTTCCCACCCCAAAATTGGAAACATCAACACCATTAGACCTCTTCAATTATTACACATGGATCTGATGGGACCAATGGAAGTTGAAAGTTGTGGAAGGAAGAGGTACGCATTTGTGTGTGTTGATGATTATACTAGATATACATGGGTTGACTTCATCAGGAAAAAGTCATACACTGTGAGAGTGATATTTACCCTAGTATCTATGTTAGAACAAGAGAAGAACCTCAGAATCGCTGCCATCAGAAGTAATCATGGAAGGGAATTCGAGAATGAAGCTGTGGACAGCTTCTGCAGCAAACGTGGAATCGCTCATCAGTACTCTTTGCCAATTACTCCTCAACAAAATTGTGTGGTGGAGCGAAAGAATCGAACAATTCAAGAAATGGCCCGAGTCATGATACATGCCAAGAAAGTTCCCTTGAAGTTTTGGGCCGAAGCTATGAACACAGCTTGCTATATCATCAACAGAGTCTCCATAAGAAAAGGAACAAATCAGACATGCTATGAGCTTTGGAACCAGAAGAAGCCCACGGTCAAATATGTGGATTATTCGGGAGTGACTGTGATATTCTGAGGGATCGGAAAAACAGAAGGAAGCTTGATCCGAAGAGTGACGCTGGGATATTTTTGGGTTACTTAGTTAACAGCCGAGCCTATTGTGTCTACAACAAGCGAACAGAACCTGTGATGGAATCCATAAATGTAGGCATTAATGATGTTGAATAAGAGGCCTCCACTAGCTTGAAAGATGAAGACTCAGACACAGAAGTCAGCCTTCCAAAGTAGAACAGAAGTGAACAAGGAGTTGTACAAGAGGATGTTATAGCAGATGCTGAAGCAGAGCCGCTGGATTAAAACATTGACAACACTGTCGCAGAATAGAGCAATGAGGGCTCTCATACAACACTAAGGCAACCTCCCAAGAAGATTCAAAGGAACCATCCGTTGTCAAATGTGCTTGGAGATCCCTCAGTAAGAAGACGAACCTGGAGTTCATCTCAGTTCAGCACCTGCGAGTCTATCTCCAATTCCTATTTTTTGTCCTGTGCAGAGCTAACTTCAAGGAGGCTATGGGTGACGAATATTGGATACTGGCAATGCAGGAAGAATTAGCAGAATTCGAAAGACATGATGTATGGGATCTAGTGGCCAAACCAGAAGTAGTGAACATCATAGAAGCCAAGTGGATCTTCAAGAACAAGACTGATGAAAAAGGAAATATCCAAGAAATAAGGCCAGAGTAGTTGCACAAGGATACACCCAGATTGAAGGCTTGGACTTTGATGAAACATTTGCACCAGTAGCCCGATTAGAAGCCATCAAACTTCTCCTAGCATTATCCTGCTACCTCGGATTCAAACTCCACCAGATGGACCTAAAGAGTGCATTCTTGAATGGTGAACTATCAGAGGAGGTATATGTGGCGCAGCCCAAAGGTTTTGAAGATCACCATCCGGAGCATGTGTACAAGCTTAAGAAGAAGGGACTGTATGGATTAAAGCAGGCCCGTAGAGGGGTTCATATCATCTATCATCCTCGTCCTTCTCCCTAAGGTTAAACATGTCACTGTCAGTCCTCTTATCTCGTTGAAGTATGGTCGTGCCAAAACCTCAGACAGCCGCCACCTCTTGAATCAAGTCGATCAGGCTTCCCCACAACGCTATACCACCCAATCCATCATCCTCTATGGTGGATTCCATCCCGGCGCCTTCCCATGAGGCCGATTCAGCTAGTCGCAGAAGTCGTGATCGGATCTCCACCTGCAGCCGCAGCTAAAGGTCCAACCTTTACGTCGATGATGGCTCGATCTGCCCCTAAATCACGCCTCCCTAATGTTCCTTTGACGTCGCGTCAATATGGGATCAAAGACGGCATCCCATAAGTGGCTTTCTCACCGGCTGAGCATCAAGCTCTCACCCAACGGCTTCGTCATACCGTAATTGCTAAATTCCAGATTGGACGACCATTGTTGGCAATAATCAAAGACTTCATCAAGTCTAATTGGCGCATCAAAGGTGGATTTTCCATGAGTGATAAATGGGATGACCGACATGTTTTTGTTTTCATTGATTCTGAGAAGGATGTTTGTGCAGCCCTAACATGTCCTTTCCGGAAAGTTTAGCACGCTTATTTCTGGTTATTCACGTGGTCGGTTGATTACAATCCCAAAAGGAGTCAACTTTGGTGACTAAATGGATTAGGTTTTCTGAGCTACTGATGGAGTACTTCACAAAATCAGGTAACAAAGCAATCGTTTCCTCTTTTGCTGATTTTCTTGATATTGATGATCGTACATAGGAGATGAATGATTTACAAGCTGCACGTGCATGTGATTGATATTTCAAAGCCTATTCCTTCCAAGATTTGGATCCATGTTGGGGATGTTGGATTCTTCCAAGATATTGTTGTTGAAGGAGGTATTTCGTATTGCATAAAGTGTAAGCTCGATGGACATGATGTTTCTTTCTACAAAAAGATGGCTAAAGTTTTGTCTCGTTCTGTCCAAGATAAACTAATTGAAAAGCAAAATTCGGTTTCTAATGGAAACAAGGAGGAGTGGCAGGCTGTGAGAAGAGGAAGGAATGCCAAGGGTGGTAGAGATGATTCCTCAGCTTCGAGAGATATTCATCACAAGGGGGATAATCCCATTCAAGAAGTCAATAATATGATGCTAGGCATCTCCAAGAATGCTTCCAAAAGTATTCCCCAGGAAGGTGTTCAAACCAATGTCCAAAGCAGCATTCATGCAGCTACTTGCTCTCGCTCTCCAGAATCTGAGGTGCATTTGGATCGAACTTTGTATTCGGAAAAGCTGTCATCACCACCGATATTTCCAAGAAAATGGAGGAGGTAAAACGAAGAATTCAGCTACAAAAGGAAAGTTGTTCAGATTTGGCAGCCGGGCAGAGAACAACGCAAAGTGTAACACCTTCGAAAGCAGCTATCCCAGGAGGTACTAAGTCGCTGCCAATTTGTTCCATTCTAAAAAAATCTTCCGTCATGCTTTCGGAAACTCCCCGGAACAACCAAACTGATCAGGAATCAGCCTCTCATGAGGTGCTAGGTGATAGGTCTTCTATTGCCTCGCCTGATGGTTGAGTTTATTTGTTGGAATGCAAGGGGTGTGGGGAATAGATGCACTTCCACCCACCTCAAAGACTTGATAGAGCGCCATCATCCTTATTTCTTGGTGATTATCGAACCAAAGATTGATGACTCTCTGCTGGCCGGCTTTGCTAGAACCCTTGGCTACTTGAATCATGCTCATGGGAATGAAGTTAGTAATCGTATCTGGCTGATTTGAAAGGATGAGGTGTCAACGACTGATTTTATTTGGGGTTCCCATTACGTATTTGTTACAGTTTCTTGTAGCTCTAACAATATTGCAATTACATATACTTTTGTTCATGCTCCATGTGATATTCTTGAGAGGAAACGGTTATGGGACTGTATTGTCAATCTCCATGATAACATTCAGAATCCTTGGATTATTGCTGGGGATTTCAATGCCATTTCTTGTCTTGAAGAAAAACGAGGAGGTGACAATGAAGATGATGATTCCATCAGGGATTTTAGTATGTTTCAAGTTCAAGATGGTATTACTAATGTTGGTTTTCATGGGAACGCCTTCACGTGGTCTAATAATCAAAGGGATCAGAATCAAATTTGGGAGAGGCTGGATAGAGTTATGGCTAACGGGATTGCTCTTTCTAATCTTCCAATAATTCAGGTTGAGCACCTTGCTAGAGTGCATTCAGATCATTGTCCTCTCCTAGTGAAGTTTCAGACTGGGCAGGCGAGGAAAGGTTTTTTCAAGTATCAAAGATTTTGGAAAACGCATCAAAACTTCATGGACTTTGTTCATCAGTGGTGGGAGGGATCTCTCCATGCAAACCCTCTCCATAATTTTAGCTTGAAGCTAAGGAATCTAAGGAATAAGCTGCGCACTTGAAACTGGGAGGTTTTTGGCCATTTAGATCTCAGAATTGAGAAGACCCAAGCTGAAATTTTGAGTAAGGAAGTGATTCTTCAGGATAGATGGGATGCTTGACCTGCTGATCTCTTGAACGCCCTCAAATTTGATCTTTAACCTGCAAGGATACAAAGCAGATATGCTCTGAGAAAAAGCTCGCCTGAACTGGATATCTGAGGGAGACCAAAATACCAAATTCTATCATGCTCCCATCAAAGCTCAGAACAACAGTAACAAATTCAGCTTGATGTTAGAAGCTGGATCCGATCCACTACTTCGGATGGAAACATCATCGGAGAAAGAGCTGTTAACTTCTTCAACGATCTCTTTATAGGTTATACTCAGCCGCCCCCTACTAGAGACATGAGCATTCTTGATTGCATTGTTTCCGAGTCTGTGAATATTGCTTTATGCGAGATCCCTACCGAAGAAGATATTCAAGGGGCTATTCTTTCAATGAATAAAGATAGCGCTCCTGGTCGTGATGATTTTTCGGGACAGTTTTATGTTGATTGTTGGGATATTATCAAGGAAGATCTAACCGCCGCGGTTAGGGGCTTCTTTTGTGGCATGCAGCTCCCATCTCAACAACTCATCTGTTCCTGCTTCCAAAAGTGTCTGATGCCAACTCTATCAATCAGCTTCAGCCTATCAGTCTTTTCAATTTCAGTCACAAGATCATCTCATACATCCTCATGAAAAGGCTGGCTATCTTGTTGCCTAAGCTCATTAGTGAAGAGCAAGCTGGCTTTGTTCCCTGGGCGTTCCATGCATGATAATATTGGTCTAGCTCACGATTTGACCTTTGATTTGGATCACGCTGTCATAGGATAGAATGTTGTGATAAAGTTAGACCTGGCTAAGGCGTATGATCGGCTTTCATGGGCTTTTCTTATTAGGGTCATGCGAGGCTTTGGTTTTTGTGAGAAATGGTGTGATCTAATCTTTCGTTGTATTTCGTCCTGTGCCTACTCAGTCAAATGGGATGGCAATATTTATGGTTTCTTCCGGTCCACCAGGGGAGTTTGTCAAGGGGATCCTCTATCTCATAGTCTCTTCATTTTGGCCATGGATTGGTTTAGTAGAAGCCTGAATAATGCGGTGATCAATGGCATTATTTGTCCCTATGTTGTTCACCGGCATGCTATCCAGGTTAACCACTTGCTTTTTGTTGATGATTTCCTCCTCTTTACAAACGATGACACTGATTATCTGTCTAATCTTATTGAGCTAACATTTTTTGCAGCATCTCGGGGGGAAAGCTTAATCCATCTAAGAGCACCATCATTTTTGCCTTTAATTCTGTTACTACCTTGCTCTAGTCTGCTATTCAGGTTACCGGTTTTGCAGAAGGTACGCTGACCATTACTTATCTTGGTGTTCCCTTTTATAAAGGTCGCACTCCGTTGATCATTTTCAGTTCTAGAGGCGAGGGTTAGGGACCGAGTTCAGAGTTGGACTCGCTATTTCTTATCCCTAGGTGGGCGTGTGATGCTTGTTAATGCAGTGCTGAATTCTATGGCTGTGCATGCCATGATGGTCCTGCCAGTTCCAGTCACTACTCTGGGGAATCTGTCCTCTTTGATGGCTAATTTTATTTGGAATAGTGGCTCAGAAAGGAGAAGGCACTGGATTTCTTGGGAGAGGTTGTGTGTACCCAAAGATTCAGGGGGGCCTAGCTTGAGGGATCCGAAAAACAATTATGAAATCCCCATTATACAAAGATGGCATGGAAGTATCTGACATACGACTCCTTGTGGGCGCGTTTTGCCAAGTCTCGGTATAAAAAAAGCCAAAGAGGCTCTCCCCTTTGGAATGCTTTTTCTCTGCTGATCCCAAAGGTGCGAGCAATGGGGTTTGGAGGATTGGCAATGGTAACACAGTGACTAAGCATATCCGTGGAATCCTAAGTGTACCTGCTCCTGCCAGATTAGCGAGAGAGACCATTCGTTCCGTTCTTGATAACCCAGGGCAGCGTTTTGATTTTGTGCAGCTTATTCCAGACAGAGACAAGCATAGCATTGAGGGTATTTTCTTCTCTGATCGGCCAGATGCGTTCTATTTTAAACATGCTGAAAGTTGTACGTCTGTCCCACATGGACTGTTCAAGATTACTTATTGACTATTTCATAAAGCTTTAACAGATTGCGTTTTGGTGTTTGTTAGTCTCAGTAAAAACAGTACGAATGAAGGTAAATGAGACAGGATATGTTTACCCTGTTCAGCTCATCGAGCCTACTCAGGGGGTTGCTCGGAACCCCAAGTGGAATCACTCACAATGTATACCATCAAATACAACAGATATTTGAGTAACCCAACATCAACCGTTACCACTATGTAGTTGAAGTATTGTGAGTGCGTCTGACTCCCTCAGACGGAGATCCTTCTCTTCCCACCTAGATCTATCTCCCACAGACTGGTAATTCTTATCCCGAGAATGTCAGTACTATAACACAGTTTGTTCAATGGTTTCCTTAAGCTCACAATGATCAATCTTTGGCTCTTTCAATTTCAGTCTATCTCCGATGATGATCGCCGGTCTGCAGCTTCCGTTCTTCTCCGTTCTCAGTTCTGATAGTTTCGATAATCGGCTCTGCAATATCCGATCCCTCATATACAGATTAGATTTGCTTTTTTTCATTTCAAAGGAAAACATGATAATGCTTGATCATGCTTTCCTAATTTAGGAACAGATCCAATCTTCTGAGCGCGGAATCTAATCTTCATAGCGCAGAATCTGGCAGAATATATCCTCGGAATATCTCAAGAATAATTCCTTGTTGATGCACTATATTCTCAGATCTCGACTGATAATATTACAGCGTCTGTCTGAACAGATACCGTCTCACCTTCTGTCGCAGCCGAGTTTCTTTGCCTTGTTTGTCAAAAATATGTCATTCAAGAATCCATGAACTACCTGGATCTAACATCTCCCCCTTGCCACTTTTCTGACAAAACTTCCTCTTCATAGGACGCGAATGACGTGTATCTACTGAGTGCTGATCAATAATACTCCCCCTTTTTACAAACAAAAGTGACAAGGATGGATAACAAATCATAAAAGTCTTAAGAGATCAAAGTACGAGTCAATACCCCAAATAGAAATAACAAAATAACATGTTTTTCATGACCACTGTTTTACTCGACAGATTCTGCTGAGACGGATGTTGCTTCAGACTCTTCCTCTTCCACCGGATACTTGAGATTCCTCAGAACCATCTTTACCTCTCTTTAGCTGCTGAGATTTGAGAAGACATATCCAGCAAAAGCAGCTACTTTTCAAGATGAGCAATTACCTTTGAAATATAGTCAGGCTGTCCAGATTTCTTGATCAGCACTGTTCTGCTAGCTATTTCACCAGGTGATTACTTTAGTCAGAGCAATGCCTGCTAAACTAAGTATGGAATAGTGACATCAACTTGATGTTTCCCGGTGAAGAGCTTGTAATCTGTGCTAAATGGTGCAGGAGGAAGAGACTGATGATGTAAGTATGGCAGTGTTTGACAAAACCAGCACAAGTGAACAAGGAGTTGCTGCAGCTCAAGTTATCAAGCAGGCCAGCAGAAGTGAACTAGCAGCAGCTGCAGCAGGGGATGCTACAGCAGGAGCTTGTTCAACTGGCTGTATCAACCGTCCAAGAAGCAGCAGCAACCCGGGCTTGTCCAGAAGGGCTGGAAACTCTATGGAGAGCATCTGAAGAATTTCTAAACTGCTGAAGAATATATTCCAGTGAGGTTTACTAATCAGAGAAGGAGATTTATATTGAAGATAAATATCAAATCTAATCTCCTAGATTTTAGGAGATAATTGTTCTTGTTGGACATTGCCTAAACCTGGACATTGCTTAAAGTTGGTGCGCTATTTAAGTGAAAAGCATGGAGAGCAGGATGGTTGATCGAAGCTGAGGGATACATGAGTGCATACACAGATTTTAGAGAGAGCTATCTTTGGTGTGCGACGGACGAATTCTTCGATCATCACCCGAGAGTAGAGCGTGAGCGCAGAGCTGTGGTGATTGTAGCAGAAGGGAATCAGGTCTTGCAGAGTCTGATTCAAGCTTGATCTGGAAGCCAATTCAGAGCTGCGGAGCTTGTTGGTTGATCAAGGGCAGCCGCGGAAGAACTGACGGGTGTGTGGCTCGGTCGAGCTTCTAAGCGGCAGTACTCACTAGTGGCAGGTGGTCACTGAGTGAGGGCGAGTATTCCAGAGTGTGCAGCGCTCGTGGAATCGTTCGATCGGCTCGGCAGAAGGCTTTGGAGCGACGCGGACAATTTGTGCTTCAGCTGTGTGTTACAGCAGTTGCTACAGCAACCCTGCTGAGTAGGTGTAGTTTAGAATAGGTTGAGTTCTTTCAGAAGACTGTAGCTATTCTAGATTGACATATTATAGAGGGTGTGCAGAGACAAATCAGAACTTGTTCTGATTGTGTCAAGTGATCCACACAAGGTTGAGTAGCATAGGTTGCGTGAGTTGTAACCGTGTGTACTTGGAGACCTTTCGAGTTAGTGAATTGAGGACTGAAGAATAGTCCTCCCCAGACGTGGGCAGTTGGCCGAACTGGGTGAACAAACTTTGTCTTGTTCATTGCTTGCTGAGACGATTTCCGAGTGAACAAGAGTGTGCTGCAGCAATTGCTTGTTCACAAATCTGTCGAACTAAGACACTGCGAATTTCAATTGGTATCAGAGCGGGAGCTCAACACACAGAGTAAAAGATCCTACAGTGTCTCTGAAGAAGCCAAGACAATGAAGGAAGGACAGAGCAAACCCCTCAAAAACTTAGAGAAAAAGAACAGTAAGTCCATGACAGCAAAATGGAGTGACTCTGATGAAAGTGATGAAGAAAACTGTGCTGTGCTAACCAGTGTATCAGATTTCAACCTCAAAGAGCTAAAGAAGGAAGAATTTCACTATGGGATTTAAGTATCTGAAAGTGAAGATGAAGAGGACCCATCTGACAGCCTTGTTGACTATCTGAGGAAGATACTCGAGCAGTGTGAGGCAGTTCTTCAGACCAATCAAGCATTGACTGACAGAGTCCATCTCTTGGAAGAAGAACAAAAGAAAAGTCTCTTCTCATCCAATAATCAAGTCACCATTCTGAAAAGGGAAGACTCTGGAAGACAGATCTCTGTTGGATCCTCTCCAGTAACAGCCAAGACAGCTGATCCGCAGAATAATATCTTGGACGAAATACTGTCTTACCAAAGACTTGGAAAAGGGAGAACAGGGCTTGGATATACTGGTGAAGAAAGCTTTAGAGGGACAGTTTTCATTAAAGCCTCGAATGCTGAGATAGATGAAAAGAATAATTCAGATGACTCTTCAAAACCTGCAGAGAAAGATGGAACTAGGCATGTGAACAAGAGAATGCTGCAGCACCGGGCACATCATTTTTCTATAACAAAGCTAAAGGCTTAGAATAAAAGGGGCTCTTGTACAAGTGTTGGGAATCAGAAGATTACCTCCAATCTGAAGCAGCTGCACAAAACCTCCTCAGTTGAAAAAGGGGGAGCAAAATCCAGAACCAACACATGCTGCATAAAGACTGCGTATCATGTAGCTTCAAGAAAAGCTCCTTGCTGGAAAGAATCGCTGAGGATGATTGCTAAGACTGCTGCACAAGGGGACTGGATCGCTAAAGACAAGGGAAAACCACAGGCTTTACAGGTATGGAAACCCAAACATGACAAACGAAGAGATAGGAGGCTGGAGGGTCAGAAAAGGAGAAACTATGGCGTAGCTCAGGTGTGGGTAAAGAAATCTCCATCAGAACCTCTTAAGGATCCTCCTAGCAAAGCCGTTGTCTGAACTAAGCAGGTGAACTAGCTCGCATGTGCTATTGGCCAAGAATAAGCTTGTTCACATGTTTTGGTTGCTAATGTTGGGAGAAGGCACATGTGAGGTACGTGATCTAACAACTTCAAAATGGAAAAGAAAATAACGGGTAAATCATTTTCTAGGGCAAAGACAAGGTGCAAGGCGCTTCTCAAAAATCGCTGCCGATCATCCTCTGAACGCTCCTTAAACCTTCTGCAATCTAGCTACAATGGTGAAGACGCGCGGTTTGAAGAAGAATCTGGCAGCAGACCGACAAAACAGGTCTGAAAGAAGGACCAAGTCTCGCAATGAAGCCCCTGCTCAACGACTGGATGTGGTAGTGTGGGAACCAGCTCCTATTCCCATGTCGCACAGCGATCCTACCTCACAAGAAGGATCCTCACAGAAAAGGAGGCGCCTGGTACGTGATGGAGAACCTGTATCCAGTTCAGCTGTGCTATCTGAAGAAGCTGTGGCTGAGGAAGCCTCTGGAGAAGAACACGCTACAGAAGATGCTGTAGCAGGTTCTGTAGAAGAAAGTTGCAGAACACTTGTTATGTCCCCTGGCATTGTGGGTGAAGGGGAGGAAACAGGAGTCGAGTCTCCTGAACAAGAACCTGCTGCAGCACATCCTCCTCCTCCTTCAGACAAAGGAAAAGCTACTATCCTAATCCCAGTCTCCAGCAGTGAAGAAGAAGAAGCAAGTGAAGAAAATGCAGGTGCTTCTGGTGAACCGTCTGTGAGAGGACATTCAGTGGCAGACTTATCTGCTCTCACAGTTGAAGGTATTTGGTTCAGAAACAGGAGTGCGTCTCAATCTTGGAGTGCTGTTGAGAGGAAGCACATTGTGGCCGAAAAGAGACTGGTCCAGGACAAGTACAAATCAGCAGCTATGATCCAGCTTCTCACAGAGGTAAACCTTCTCAAGTCCCTAACCTTTCCATTCAGATTCAACATAGCTCTGGTTAGGGAATTTATTGTGAATATGGAAGAGAAATTTGGAGAAGAAGGAGCGGATGAGTTTGGGAAAAGTTGGGTAAGGGGTAAGACAGTGTTTATTACCCCTGAAAAAATTGATGAATTTCTTGGGATCCATGAGAATGCCAGAGCTCCCACTATTGTTCAGCCAGAGATATTGGCTAAAGTTCTGACAGGGGGAGTGTGCCTGTCTTGGGGCTGTCCAAACCTCAATGCTGCTGAGCTAACCTCCAAGAATACCCTGCTGTATCATCTGGGCATCAGAAACTGGATCCCTAGCTCTCACAGGGGGAAGGTTAGTAGAGACTTTGCTAACCTTCTCTACTCTATTGGGAAGAAGAGGAGAATCAGCCTGGGCAGTGTTATGTTTCCTCAGCTGGCCACTCATGCCGGGAGTGCCTCCTCCAGCAAGCCCATAGTGCTACCCTCTCTCATCTATGGGATAATGGTCTCTCAGCATTCGGAGCTTGGTGAGATTTCTGAAGGCTTATCTGAAGAGCTGCAGGTCTTCACAGTAGACCACAAGTTATTCAAAGGAGAGCATGAAGTGGATATTGCATATGAGGATCCTCTTCTGGTTGGTTCTTCTGCATCAGCTCCTCTGGAGGAATCTCTTCCCCCTGCTGCAACAATTCAGTCAGCCCTTCGTGCCAGAATTGTGAGCCATCTCAGGTCTGAGCTGCTCATTCTTGAAGCTGAAGCCAAACGAAGAGATGCCAGGCGTGGCCAGATTAGGAGTCTACTCAGAGACTTGGAGTTCCCGGAGGATGAGGAGCAGGCCCCTTGAGCATCTGTGACAAAAAGGGGGAGAGAAGATTTATATTGCTGAACTGCTATTGATGAACTGGTGTTTTTTTTTTCTTTTGACCCTGCGTGGTCATGCTATGGCTGTGTGTGGCCACCCTCTGAATCTTTTTCTCTCTTGTTCTCTTGTTGAATTTTTATTTAGAACCTTTTCTGGTTCATGTAAGTTTGCTCCAGTGTTCTAAGGTTTTGTCAAAATGCCAAGGAGGAGATTGATGATGTAAGTATGGCAGTGTTTGACAAAACCAGCACAACTGAACAAGGAGTGCTGCAGCTCAAGTTATCAAGCAGGCCAGCAGAAGTGAACTAGCAGCAGCTGCAGCAGGGGATGCTACAGCAGGAGCTTGTTCAATTGGTTGTATCAACCGTCCAAGAAGCAGCAGCAACCCGGGCTTGTCCAGAAGGGCTGGAAACTCTATGGAGAGCATCTGAAGAATTTCTAAACTGCTGAAGAATATATTCCAGTGAGGTTTACTAATCAGAGAAGGAGATTTATATTGAAGATAAATATCAAATCTAATCTCCTAGATTTTAGGAGATAATTGTTCTTGTTGGACATTGCCTAAACCTGGACATTGCTTAAAGTTGGTGCGCTATTTAAGTGAAAAGCATGGAGAGCAGGATGGTTGATCGAAGCTGAGGGATACATGAGTGCATACACAGATTTTAGAGAGAGCTATCTTTGGTGTGCGACGGACGAATTCTTCGATCATCACCCGAGAGTAGAGCGTGAGCGCAGAGCTGTGGTGATTGTAGCAGAAGGGAATCAGGTCTTGCAGAGTCTGATTCAAGCTTGATCTGGAAGCCAATTCAGAGCTGCGGAGCTTGTTGGTTGATCAAGGGCAGCCGCGGAAGAACTGACGGGTGTGTGGCTCGGTCGAGTGTCTAAGCGGCAGTACTCACTAGTGGCAGGTGGTCACTGAGTGAGGGCGAGTATTCCAGAGTGTGCAGCACTCGTGGAATCGTTCGATCGGCTCGGCAGAAGGCTTTGGAGCGACGCGGACAATTTGTGCTTCAGCTGTGTGTTACAGCAGTTGCTACAGCAACCCTGCTGAGTAGGTGTAGTTTAGAATAGGCTGAGTTCTTTGAGAAGACTGTAGCTATTCTAGATTGACATATTATAGAGGGTGTGCAGACACAAATTAGAGCTTGTTCTGATTGTGTCAAGTGATCCACACAAGGTTGAGTAGCATAGGTTGCGTGAGTTGTAACCGTGTGTACTTGGAGACCTTTCGAGTTAGTGAATTGAGGACTAGAGAATAGTCCTCCCCAGACGTAGGCAGTTGGCCGAACTGGGTGAACAAACTTTGTCTTGTTCATTGCTTGCTGAGACGATTTCCGAGTGAACAAGAGTGTGCTGCAGCAACTGCTTGTTCACAAATCTGTCGAACTAAGACACTGCGAATTTCAGAGACATTTTGATCGAGTCATCACAAATGTCAGAGCATTGATCAACCATCATCTCAAACAGCATCGAAGGACAACCAATCGGGACATTAGGCATGTCAGAAACAATATGCTGACTTAGATGGTTAAAAATAATTTCCCTAGGTTTACCTTTATTCCTCGAGCCACTTGCAGAATGAATACTGCGATGGGCTTGCTGACAGTGGTCATGTGCAGTGTGGGCATCCAATTCTTGATACACATCCCAAGCAAAATAGCATATTTGGTTGTCAAGTGGCCTGATTCGAGCGAGCTCTTCTTCCATGATGTTATCCGCCCATTTTTTATTTCTGAGGCAATCTTTCCAATTCTGGTAAGTCTGGTACAAATGCAGCTTGATAAATCCCGAAGTACTCGTTGATGGACTCTGGAGTAATTACCACTCGTTGCCCTCTTATCTGAACCACACCATAATCTGCACTGGATATTGTTCTGAATTGTTGTGTCAGACTCACAACAAGTTCTCTCACAAACTGTTAAGAAAACTGTTGAGGCAACTTGATAGTTTTTAGCAGACCAGCTTCTTCAATAGCATGCCCCACTTCCGGTACTTCAAATTTTCTTTCTACAAAATTTCTCTCCTGGACAATCTTCAGTCCAAATAATCTGCCACCTCTTGGCATTCTCACTGTCACAAAACCATACCCCAGTTTTCATAACCCCTCCTGTCAAGGACTCTCCTCCAAACTTCTTTGAGTCTGATTTCTTTACTGATTTCGAGGCAACACGTTTCCTCTTCAAAACTGCTCCTCCTGTTTGAGTTCCCTCCTTTTCTGTCTTTCTGCTTGGCTCTGCACTTTTCCCCCTTTTCCGCTTGGACAACCGCTCGGCCACTTAAGTCACATTCAGTACCTCTTCCAGATTATCATCTACATGGACTGTCTCAAATGGATCCAGAGTGTCATCTACAACGGTTCTTGAGGTCTATAATTGGTCGGTTCTTGAGGGCTTTCTTATTTTTGCTCTTTGAGCGCCCCTTATTGTAATACCCACGGCTCAGGTTTTTTGAGCCTATAAAAAAAAAACAGGCCCCTAGAGCATGGTATGAGACGCTAACTGTTTTTCTGGAGAAGCATAGATATGAAAGAAGAGGAGCTGACAAGACACTCTTTGCAACAACAACTAGGTCAGATCTGATCATAGCACATATTTACGTTGATGACATTGTTTTTGGCTCCGGAACTCAGCAGCTGGTGAAGCAATTCGTGGACCCAATGAAGAATGAATTAAAGATGAGCATGGTGGGAGAACTAACCTACCTCCTAGGACTGGAAGTATGCCAAAAGAATGATGGAATCTTTATATCACAAAGAAAATATAGCCAGAATCTAGTAAAGAAGTTCCAGCTAGATAAAGCAAGTCACAAACGTACACCAGCTGCCACCCATATCAAAGCTGTCACAGATGAAACTGGAGTTGAAGTAAATCAAGCTACATACCGAAGCATGATTGGAAGCCTGCTATATCTTACAGCTAGTCGCCCTGATATCTCCTATTCAGTAGGAGTCTGTGCAAGGTTCCAAGCCTGTCCGAAGGAGAGTCACATGTAGCTGGTCAAGAGAATCATCGGGTATGTTAGAGGGACTCTGAACTATGGCCTATGGTATACCAAGGACACAAATGCAAATTTGGTGGATCAGTGATACAGACTAAGCAGGATGCGCAGAAGACTGAAAAAGCACATCTGGTGGTTGTTTCTTCACAGGGAATAACATGGTATCATGGTTTAGCAAAAAGAAAAATGGCATCTCCCTTTCCACAGCCGAGGCAAAGTATGTTGCTGTGCTCAAATGGTATGAATGAAGCGGATGTTAACTGAATATGGGATGAGTCAAAAAGAAATGGTTCTCTACCGTGACAACACGAGTGCTATCAGCATCTCCAAGAATCCAGTGCAACACTCAAGAACCAAACACATTGACATAAGGCACCACTTTATCAGGGAACTGGTAGAGAAGAAGATCATCGTCCTAGAGCATATTGTAACTGATAAGCAGCTAGCTGACATCTTCACCAAGCCTCTAGATGAAGCAAGATTCGAAGCTCTAAGATCCTCTCTGGGTCTCTGTGTTTTATCTACCTAGCCAGTTCTAGCATTCCCCCTCAGTCATTTATAATAAAAAGGGGGAGAGTAGGTGGAGACAAAGGAGAGTCTTACACCACGGGAATATCGAGCTCAAGGTATCAGTGGACATTAGGTTTTGTCAAAAATGCCAAGGGATAGATTGATAATGCAAATGACATTCAATTGACAAAACCTGCCAGAGTGTACAAGCTTAGTGAATAAGCAGTTGCTACAGCAGGAGCTGTAGCAGCAGAGCAGCGTGTAGGCACAAAGAGAAATCTGTTCAGATATGAAGAGGTTGTGCAACGGGAGGCTTCCAAATACTCTCAGAATATCCCAGCGAAGATTCCATGCCAGAGCTTGAAGATTTGATTGGGAAATCAAATCTCCTACAAAGTAGGAGATAAGATCTTGTTGAGATCTTTTAGGAACTTCCCAAGTTGTTATTGATGGAGCACGGAGTTTCTATTTAGAAAAGACTGGGCAGAGCAGCAACTATCGATCAAAGAGAGAATCCAAGCACCTGAGATTGCAGAGAGATATGAGAGAGTCGTGTAGAGAATTAGATAACCACCCTGAGCAGAGCGTGAGTGCAGAGTTGAGTGGTTAGAGCAGAGACTGATCAGAGAAGGCCAATGCAGATCAGGACGTGCTTGTTGGCTGATCAAGGAAGGCGACAAGAGAGTTGTCGAGTGGAGGAACTCCGACAATCTGCAGAATGCCAGATCTCGCTAGTGAGAGGCGGTCACTGAGTGAGGGGGAGCATCCGAGAGAGAGGATCACTCACATAGTTCGAACAGCTCAGCGGAAGGGTGTGTCCTATAGCAAACCTACGGAGACATTATTTAATTAGAATAAGCTGAGTCTGTGAGATCAGAGAGTAGCTATTCTTTGAATTAATTCGAGTGTGTAGGTGTGTGAGACACAAATCAGAGGGTGTTCTGAGTGTGTGAGTACTACTAGTTGAGGTTGGGTAGCATAGGTTTACCGTGTGTCGAATCTGTGTTGTACGGAGAACCTTGGAGACTAGTGGATTGAGGACTGGAGTATAGTCCTCCCCAGACGTAGGCAGTTGGCTGAACTGGGTGAACAAATCACTATTCATTGTTTCCTTGCTGCACAGGATCCGTCTGTACAAAAGGTTGCTATAGCAACTGTTCAGAGTGGAATGTCATGCTTAGCGGGCTTAAAAGTGCCCAATCTGAATTTAAAAAAATCATTAATGACATTTTTATCCTCTGCAATGAATTTACCTTGCCTTATGGTTTCCAATCCTTATTGGGAAAACATCTCATAGAAATCCATACTTTAGGCGGAACCGGTTTGGTAACGTCGATTTCTGCACAAGCTCTAGCACAATTCAACGCATTCATCCCATATGTTCTATCATCAATATCAAGAAAATTTGCAAAAGAGGAAATAATTGCCTTAACACATGACCTGGTGAAGAACTCCATTGGTAAACCGGGAGTTTGATCCATTTAGTCACCGTCGTAGATTCCTTCTTAGGATTATAGTCTTGTGTCCATCGAAATAAACAAAAGTATGTATGTTGGACCTTGCAAAATGGGCATATGAGTGCTGCATTAACATCCTAAATTGAATCCAGAAAAAATACAATGTGACATCCATCCCAATTCGAACTCATGGTGATGTTGCCCTTGATTTTCCAATGTAATTGCACAAAGGCTTCGATGGTTATCAAATTTTGTCGAACCCCTTGGAACTTCGCCACCACAGTGAAACGGATCCTATGTGTTAAGGCTTGGTGTTTGGCTGGCAAGAAGGTGATGCTTGGAATATCCTCCTTCGATCCATACTGGCGCGCCGGGAGAGAGATGTGAGGGTAACTGTCACGAACCAAAGTCCGAGCCATCATTGCTGCAAAAGAAATCGGCGATTCCGAAGTCGTAACGGCTAGGGTTGTTGCCGAAGAAGTCGGATTTGGAGGTTTGGGTGAAGGGAGGGTCGGAACGGACATGGGAGCGCAGGCCATGCAAGCCGGACGAGGCTGCAGTAGCCGACGGCTGGGGCGGAAACCCTAGATCGCTTGCCAGAACCGATCTCTGATGGCTATTTCTATTCTTCCAGAGGTGTTCGACCGAGTGCTATAACACTTTCTTGTGCTTGTCGCTGTACTTTGTTGTTGTTTTGTTAATCTTCAGATTGTGCTCCAGCTACAATTTTCAGGGAGTGCTGTAACATCTTCTTATGTTGTTTTGCCAACAATGTCATACCTTAACAATCTCCCCCTTCGCATTTTTGACAAAACCCCAGCAACACTATTAGAAAATTTAGAGACATGTGAGTCAGTGTGAAATTCGCAGCGCCTCTGAGTTGCAGATTGTGTACAAGCAGTTGCTGCAGCACACTCTTGTTCACTTAAATATTGTCACAGCAAGCAATGAACAAGGCACAGGTTTGTTCACCCAGTTCGGCCAATCTGCCTACGTCTGGGGAGGACTATTCTCCAGTCCTCAATCCACTCAATCAAAGGTTCCAAGTACACTAGGTTATAACTCACGCAACCTATGCTACTCAACCTTGTATGGACCACTCAACACAATCAGAACAAGCTCTGATTTGTGTCTGCACACCCTCTACAATATGTCAATCTAGAATAGCTACAATCCTCTCAAAGAACTCAGCCTATTCTAAATGACACTACTCAGCAGGGTTGCTGCAGCAACAGCTGTAACACACAGCTGAAGCACAATGTCCGCGTCGCTCCAAGGCCTTCTGCCGAGCCGATCGAACCTCTCCAAGAGCGCTGCACACTCTGGACAACTCCCCCTCACTCAGTGACCTCCTGCCACTAGTGAGTACTGCCGCACGACACTAGACCGAGCCTTCCACCCGTCAGTTCTTCCGCGGCTGCCCTTGATCAACCAACAAGCTCCCCAGCTCTGAATTGGCTTCCAGATCAAGCACGAATCAGACTCTGCAAGTTCTGATTCTCTTCTGCAACACTCACCTCAGCTCTGTGCTCAACGCTCTGCTCTTGGGTGATGATCGAAGTAAACTCCCGTCGCACACAACAAATTGCTCTCCGTGAATTCTGTGTATGCACTCGTGTATCCCTCAGCTTCGATCAACCTCTTCAGCCCTGAACACCTTCTGCTTAAATAGCTGCACCACTTTAAGCAATTTCCAGGTTTAGGCAATTGACCCAACAAGATCAATTATCTCCTAAAATCTAGGAGATTAGATTTGATTATTATCTCCAATGCAAATCTCCTTCTCTGACTAGTAAACCTCTCTGAAATAAACTCTTCAGCAATTTAGAAATTCTTCAGAGGCTCTGCATAGAGTTTCCAGCCCTTCCGGACAAGCCCAGGCAGCTGCTACTACTTGGTCAGTTGAACCAGCCTGTTGAACAAGCTCCTGCTGTAGCATCCCCTGCTGCAGCTGCTGCTAGTTCACTTCTGCTTGGCTTGCTTGATAATTTGAGCTGAAGCTGCTCCTTGTTCACTTATGCTGGTTTTGTCAAACACTGCCATACTTGCATCATCAATCTCCCCCTTGGCATTTTGACAAAACCTTAGGAGCATATGCACTCTTCCATGAACCAGAAAAAAAAATACTCTAAATAAAACAGTAGAGAGTAAGTGATGTGAGGCCACAGATGGCCATAGCATGACCTCGCAGGGTCAGTAAAAAAAATGTTCATCAACAGTAGCAGTTAAGTAAAACAAAAACATCTGCTCTCCCCCTTTTTGTCATAGATGCTCAAGGGGCCTGCTCCTCATCTGCAGGAAACTCCAGGTCTCGGATGAGGCTTCTGATCTGACCACGCCTAGCATCCCTTCGCTTAGCTTCTGCTTCAAGAATGGCCAACTCCGATCTGAGATGGCTCACAATTCTGGCCCGGAGAGCTGGCTGAATTGTTGCAGCAGGGGGAAGAGAGTCCTCCAGGGGAGCTGGAGCTGAAGAACCAACCATTAGAAGATCCTCATAGGCAACATCCACTACATGTTTTCCCTTGAATAGCTTGTGATCTACTGTGAAGACTTGCAGCTCCTCAGATAAACCTTCAGAAATCTCACCAAACTCTGGGTGCTGAGAGACCATGATCCCATAGATGAGAGAGGGTAGCACAATAGGCTTGCTGGAGGAGGCACTCCCGGCATGAGTAGCCACCTGAGGGAACATAACACTGCCCAGGCTGATCTTCCTCTTCTTCCCAATAGAATAGAGAAGGTTAGCAAAGTCTTTGTTAACCTTCCCCCTGTGAGAGCTAGGGATCCAGTTTCGAATGCCCAGATGATACAGCAGGGCAAACTTGGAGGTAAGTTCAGCAGCATTGAGGTTAGGACAACCCCAAGACAGGCACACTCCCCCTGTCAGAGTCTTCGCCACAAATTCTGGCTTAACATCAGTGGGAGCTCTTGCATTCTCAGAAATTCCAAGAAATGCATCAATAATTTCAGGGGTAATAACCACTGACTTACCCCGTACCCAGCTTTCCCATACTCAACCGCTCCTTCCTCTCCAAATTTCTCTTCCATATTCACAATAAATTCTCTAACCAGGATAATATTGAATCGGTGAGGAAAGGTCAGGGACTTGAGAAGATTTACCTCTATCAGAAGCTGAATCATAGCAGCTGATCTGTACTTGTCGTGGACCAGTCTCTTCTCATACACAATGTGTTTCCTCTCAACAGCACTCCAGGATTGAGAGGCGCTTCTATTTCTGAACCAAGTACCTCCCACTGTGAGAGCAGACAAGTCTACCGCTGGAGGTCCTCTCTCAGAAGGTCCACTAAGAGAATCTTCTTCTTCTTCTTCTTCACTGGATGATCCTTCACTGCTGGAAACTGGGATCAACATAGGGGCTTTTCCCTTGTCTGAAGGAGGAGGAGGATGTGCTGCAGCAGGTTCTTGATCAGGAGACTCAGCCCCTGTTTCCACCCCTTCACCAATAATGCCTGGGGACATGACAAGTGATCTGCACTCTTCTTCTGCAGAGGCTGCCACAGCAGCCTCTGCTGCTTGTTCTTTTCCAGAGACAGCTTCAGCCCCAGCCTCTTCTGACAGCACAGCAGTACTGGAGACAAGTTCTCCCTCACGTACCAACCGCCTCCTTTTCTGTGAAGTTCCTTCAGAAGGTGAGGGCTCGCTGTGCGACACAGGGAGAGGTGTTGGTTCCCATACCACCACATCCAGGGGCTGAGCAGGGTCTTCATTGCGAGACTTGGTCCTTCTTTTAGACCTCCCTTGTCGGTCTGCTGCCAGATTCTTCTTCAAACCGCGCGTCTTCACCATTGTAGCTAGATTGCAGAAGGTTTAAGGAGCGCACAGAGGATGATCGGCAGTGATTTTGGAAATCCCTTTGCACCTTTGTCTTTGCCCTAGAAAATATTTACCCGTTATTTTCTTGAATTTGATATATCCGTTATTCCATTTTAAGCTTGTGAACACACGTGCCTCCCATGTGCCTTCTCCCATTATTAGCGACCAAAACATGTGAACAAGCTTAATTCAAGACCCAGTTGCTGTAGCACATGAGAGCTGGTTCACTTATTTAGTTCAGACTGCAGCTTTGCTCGGAGGATCCTTAAGAGATTCTGATGGAACTTTATTCACCCACACCTGAGATAAACCAGAGTTTTTCCTCTTTTGATCTTCCAGCCTTCCATCTCTTCGTTTGTCATGTTTGGGTTTCCATATCTGTAACACCTGTGATTTACCCTTGTTTTTAGCAATCCAGTGCCCTTGTGCAACCGTCTTAGCAAGCCTCCTCTGTGATTCTTTCAGGCAAAGAACTTTTTGAGAAGCAGCATGAAACGGAGACTTTATGCAACGTGTGCTGATTCTGGATTCTGCTCCTTCTTTTTTATCTGAGCAGATTCTGTACTGCTGCTTCAGATTTGAGTGGATCTTCTGATTCCCAATACTTGTTCTAGAACTCGGTTTAATCTGAACCTTTTGCTTTGTATTAGAAAAAAAATGTGCCCGGTGCTGCAGCATCCCCTTGTTCACATGTCTGGTTCCATCTTTGTCTGCAGTATTTGGGAAGTCTGCTGAATTTCTCATTTCATCTTTCACAGCACTCGAGGCTTTAACAAAAACTGTCCCTCTCGAGCTTTCGTCACCAGTATACCCCAGTCCCATTCTTCCTTTACCAAATCTTTGGAAAGACAGGATCTCATCCAAGATATTTTTCTGGGAAATATCTGTCTTGGCTGTTGCTGATGAATCACCAATATCTGTAACCTTTCTTCCAGTGTCTTCCCTTTTCAGAATGGTAACTTGACTGTTGGAGTAGAGAGGACATTTCCTTCGTTCTTCTTCCAAGAGATTGATTCTGTCAGTCAATGCTTGATTTGTCTGAAGGACTGCTTCACACTGTTTGAGTATCTTCTCCAGATAGTCAACAAGTCTGCCAGATAAGTCCTCCTCATCTTTACTGGCAGATGAGTCACCCTCATCTTCACTTTCAGATACTACAATCCCATAGTGGATTTTATCCTTCTTTATCTCCTTAAGGTTAAAATCAGATATACTGGTCAGCACAACACATTTTTCTTCATCACTTTCCTCAGAGTCACTCCATTTTGCTGTCATGGACTTACTGTTCTTTTTCTCTGAGCTCTTGAGGGGTTTGCTTGGACAGTCAGCCTCAATGTGTCCATACCCTTCACAATTCCAGCATTGAACACCCTTTTTAATCTCTTTCCTCTCATCTTCATTCTGAGCAGAATCTTTCCCTTTTCTCTTATTTTCTCCACCTCTTCTGAATTTTCGTGAGGATGAGCTTTGTCCAGTTCTTGAGTCCATGTTTTTCAGAAGTTTTCCAAGGTTCTTGACAATCATACTCAGCTGATCCTCTGAAACTGTCTGCTTGGTTTCTGTTTCAGCTTTCAATCCAACATCCTTATCCTTAAGAGTGGTGTCTCCTTTAACCAGCTTCATCTCAAATTGTTTGAGAGACCCCATCAGCTCTTCCAACTTCATGAATCTGACATTTTGAGCTTCTTCAATAGCTGTCACTTTCATGTCAAATTTTGTGGGCAATGATCTGAGAACCTTTCGGATAAGCTTTTCTTCAGGGATGGGTTCACCAAGGGCATGAGCTTCATTTGCAAGATCACAGAGTTTAGCATTAAACTCAGTGACTGTTTCCTCATCCAGCATCCTCAGATTCTCAAATTGTGTGGCAATTATCTGGAGTCTTGACAGCTTCACTCTGTCAGTTCCCTCATGCGCAGTTTGCAGAATCTCCCATGCTTGCTTGGCCAAATCGCAGTTTGATATCAACCTGAAATTGTTAGCATCTACTGCAGCAAAAATTGCATTCAAAGCCTTTGAATTACCAGTTGCTGCAGCACTTTCTTCAGCAGTCCATTGCTCTTCAGGTTTTATTCTTGTCACTCCTTGCTCATCCATGGTGATTGGGGGAGACCACTGAACCACAACAGCTCTCCATGTCTTCTCATCAATAGCCTTGAGAAAGGCTTTCATTCTAGCTTTCCAATATCCATAATTGCTCTCTTCCAATAATGGAGGTCTGCTTGTGCTCTGTCCTTCCTTCATTGTCTTGGCTTCTTCAAAGACACTGTAGGATCTTTTAACTCTGTGTGTCGAGTTCCTGCTCTGATACCAATTGAAATTCGTTGTGTCTTAGTTCGACAGATTCTGTGAACAAGCAGTTGCTGCAGCACACTCTTGTTCACTTAAATATTGTCACAGCAAGCAATGAACAAGGCACAGGTTTGTTCACCCAGTTCGGCCAATCTGCCTACGTCTGGGGAGGACTATTCTCCAGTCCTCAATCCACTCAATCAAAGGTTCCAAGTACACTAGGTTATAACTCACGCAACCTATGCTACTCAACCTTGTATGGACCACTCAACACAATCAGAACAAGCTCTGATTTGTGTCTGCACACCCTCTACAATATGTCAATCTAGAATAGCTACAATCCTCTCAAAGAACTCAGCCTATTCTAAATTACACTACTCAGCAGGGTTGCTGCAGCAACAGCTGTAACACACAGCTGAAGCACAATGTCCGCGTCGCTCCAAGGCCTTCTGCCGAGCCGATCGAACCTCTCCAAGAGCGCTGCACACTCTGGACAACTCCCCCTCACTCAGTGACCTCCTGCCACTAGTGAGTACTGCCGCACGACACTAGACCGAGCCTTCCACCCGTCAGTTCTTCCGCGGCTGCCCTTGATCAACCAACAAGCTCCCCAGCTCTGAATTGGCTTCCAGATCAAGCACGAATCAGACTCTGCAAGTTCTGATTCTCTTCTGCAACACTCACCTCAGCTCTGTGCTCAACGCTCTGCTCTTGGGTGATGATCGAAGTAAACTCCCGTCGCACACAACAAATTGCTCTCCGTGAATTCTGTGTATGCACTCGTGTATCCCTCAGCTTCGATCAACATCTTCAGCCCTGAACACCTTCTGCTTAAATAGCTGCACCACTTTAAGCAATTTCCAGGTTTAGGCAATTGACCCAACAAGATCAATTATCTCCTAAAATCTAGGAGATTAGATTTGATTATTATCTCCAATGCAAATCTCCTTCTCTGACTAGTAAACCTCTCTGAAATAAACTCTTCAGCAATTTAGAAATTCTTCAGAGGCTCTGCATAGAGTTTCCAGCCCTTCCGGACAAGCCCAGGCAGCTGCTACTACTTGGTCAGTTGAACCAGCCTGTTGAACAAGCTCCTGCTGTAGCATCCCCTGCTGCAGCTGCTGCTAGTTCACTTCTGCTTGGCTTGCTTGATAATTTGAGCTGAAGCTGCTCCTTGTTCACTTATGCTGGTTTTGTCAAACACTGCCATACTTGCATCATCAGTTTCCTTCTCCTTTTTCTCAGCTTTCAACCCAAGATTTTTCTCAGAGAGTAGTGTAGCATCTTCGGTAACTTTCATCTCAATTTGTCTTAGCAAACCAATCAGTGTCTCCAGCCTCATGTTCTTGACATCTTGGGCTTCTTTTATGACTGTGACCTTTATATCAAACTTCGAGGTGAGAGATCTGAGAACTTTCCTCACAAAATTGTCCTCCTGAATTGGTTCTCCAAGAGCATGGGCCTCGTTTGAGAGATCACACAACCTTGCATTGAATTCTGAGATGGTCTCTCCTTCCAGCATCTTCAAGCTTTTAAATCTTGAGGTGATCATCTTGATTATGGAAATCTTCACTTTGTCTGTTCCTTCATGAACAGTTTCAAGAATCTCCCAAGCTTGTTTGGCCACATCACAATTTGAGATCAGCTTGAAATTGTTAGCATTAACAACATCAAATATAGCATTTAGAGCTTTGGAGTTGTCGGATGTTATAGCTTACTCTTCCACAGTCCACTTGTCTTCAGATTTTTTTCCTACAACTCCTGCGCTGTCGAACGGTCAGTGGGTGAGACCGTAATGATATGACTACCCTCCATACCTTTTCATCAATAGCCTTGAGAAAAGCCTCCATCCGAGCTTTCCAGTAGCTATAATTTCCTTCCTAGAGAAGTAGCAGTCGGCTGGTGCTCTGTCCTTCTTTCATGGTTGTCGTAGATGTCAGCAACGCACTCCCGGATCACACTCTGTATATCGAGTGTCGGTTCTGATATCAATTGAAATTTACTGGGTGCTGCTGATGAAGATACAGCGATTGCTGTAGCACTCTCTGTATCACTTTTGCGGAATTTGTTTCTCTGGCCGAACTTGACAGACACAAGGCACTTTGTGTATCCAGTTCGGCAACTGCCTAAATCCGTCCTGTGACTTGTAGCGCCACAAAACTCACAAGCTTTCACCGTTTGGCTTGGCTCACTGACATTCTTTGGATCGTTTCTTTCAACTCTTTGATCTTTTTCATTAGCTGGCTGTCATTCGCCTCCACTGGAGATACATTCCTTTTTCGGTCGTCCCTACGACTTGTTTCCTCACCTTGCACTTTCTCCAGTCTCTGTGATCATGTCACGTACTTGGTGTCAAGTTCAGCACGGTGCCACCAGCTGCGGCATCCAATATCCTTTCTAGAGGTCGTAGCCCATCCAACAAATATTCTACCAACATCTTTCCCGGGACTCCAAAGTTGCTGCAACTTTGTTCCAATGAGTTGAACCTCTCCATGTAGTCTTACATCGAATCACTTGATCCTTGTTTATTGATTGATAGCTCTCTTCTGACTTGCGTCGCTTTAGCCGGACGGTAGTATTTATGCAGGAACTTCCTTTGCATTTGGTCCCATGTCCTTATACGACCTGAAGGCAAAGACAAAAACCACGATTTTGCTAGGTCAATTAAACTCAATTGAAATACTTTTAACCTAAACCTTTCCTCCGGAACTGCGTATGGCCACAACGTTTGGCAGATTCCGTTGAACTCTTGTAAGTGCCTAGTTATGACTTCTCCCGGTAATCCTCCAAATTTTGGTAGATGGTGCACTACTGCGGTTTTAATCTCGAAATTGTCTTCTTTCAGGCAAGTGTTGATGCACCACGGCTGATTTTGGAATGTAGGGGCTGAAAGCTCCCTCATGGTTGGCTCGTGACGGGCTGTTTGTCTATATTGTTGTAGATGTGGCTGTGGAATATGCTCATCGTAGTGTTGATATTCAACCCTCGCATTCTGTTGTGCCAAGTACTGCAATCTTCTTCTTGCCCCTAACTCTCGTTTGGGCTCATCAAAATATGGTGGTGGATCTTGTCTAGGTGGTACTTCATTGTTCACCTGATCAATCTCATGGTGCTGGCGACCATCGCATTATTGACGCTCTCTGCATTAGGCATACCGAAAACCGCAGTAAAATAAAAAAATAGTAAACAACCTCCGATGGGCGAAAAAGTGTTTGCGTCACGAGCGAAGCTATCGTAGGCTCGTTCCGCCTAGAAAAACACCTTATAATAGCCGATCGGACATCGATAGCCCAAACTGCACTACCTGCCGCCAAAAAAGGGAAATAGCAAATAAAAACAAAAGAAAATAAGAAAACTCTATACTAAGTGTTGCTCTGAGAAATTGTGCAGCGTTGCTGATGCAGAGTTATAGCTTCTGTAGTTATAGCTTCTGCTTAACCACTCTCTGTAGCTTTCTGCGGGATTTTTCTACTGGAAGAATAAGAAAGACACAGTAATTTGTTGACTCAGTTCGGCAACTTGCCTACGTCTGGGAAGGATATACGGATCCTCAAGATTCCACTATCTCAGTTTGAAGTACAACTGACTCACACCTCTACGTCTTACCTAGCCGAAAACTTCCGCTCTGTCTAATCACCTAGATCAGCTAGCATTCTGATCACACAGACTCTCTTCGTGCAACCTACACTCTCAATAATGAATAGCTACAGATTTGACTCTTAGACGTAGCCTATTCTATTACAATGTGTAGCTCACGGAATGCTTAAGCGCACTCTTCACCAGAGTTGCTGTATCTTCAGTCAACAATTTTTTTTAACAAACATTTTTATTTATTTTTCCTATTCTACCCCAAAACCCCTCACCAGAGCCCCTGCGCTGGCCCCATCAGGAATCGACTCCTAGTTGCTAAGATGTTTGACGTCCCTTTTGCCACTAGACCACGTCCTGATGAGCGCATTCATTTGTAGATCTTCAGTCAACAACTACTCTAGCTCTCCCGCCAAACAATTAGCATCTGTGACAAAGCGGAAGCTCCCGAGCAAAAGAAGAGGCTACAACAAACTCTCGTACAAGGCGCTAGTACTTACAAATGAAGACTCACAAAACAAAAGAGGCAGAAGAAGCTATACCATCCTGTGACGACTAGAGCTAGTGCAAATGATCAGAAGGGATCAAGACAAGAACCAGAAGAAGCTATAGCATCTCCTGAAGATTCAAGGCTAAAACTAAACGAAAAAAAGAGGCTAAAATTAAGAGAGTATCTTTGTAGCATTATCATTCTAGAGGAGCTCAGAGTTGTCCAAGAGATTGGTGTCGTCGTTGCAATAGGCAGTGGACGGCCCAGATGATTAGAGAATCTTCAGCAGTGGCACGGATGAAGGCCAACAAGATAAGGTTTCTAAACTCTACTTTTAGGAAACCGAATCTCAACAACATTCTAGGAATCCAGAGGAACATTCAGAAGGTAGGATTATATGCGGAAGGTGGAATCGTCATGAGGAGCTAAACTTCCTAAGGTGCGAAAGCTACATATGCTGGGGCAGAGACCGAAGCATATCATCGATCAATTGAAGAAAACACACACACTGAGCAGAGATCTGAGGAGTAATCTAGACTAGAGTAGTCTGATTACTATATTGATTCGAGGAAGTCAACTGGAGCGAAGCCTGGTCGACAGGCCGAGATATTGATAGTCGTAAAGTGCAGCTTGCACGGACTGTCCTAGCGTGCTCCTTGGTAGTGACAGAAGGTCATTGATTGAGGGGGAGCAGCGCAGAGTGTCCGACTACTCAGTAGGAAGTGCTTGGAGAAGTCATCGACATAAGTGTCAGCAACACGATGGAAGAAGTTGCTATAGAATTCAATGTAACATATTGTAAAAGGATAGATTGAGTCTGTGAGATCAAGTCATTAGCTATCTATTACTGAAGTGTGTTGATAGTGTAGGCTATGTTGACAGATTGAGCAGAGACTTCGGCTAGGTTAGGAGTAGTGGTTAGACTAGCGGTGACTGAGTTGTTGGAAACCATTGTACTCTAACTGTGATAGTGAAGTCTTGAGGACTGAGAGTACTCCTCCCCAGACGTAGGCCATTGCCGAACTGGGTGAACAAATTTGTGTGTGCTTTTTCAAGTTTGGTCGAAGCAAAGCGCTAGCAATTTAACGAAAGAAGTTGCTGAAGCAAAGCGTGGGTTGTCAACTACAGTAACACAGTGCCAATTTCACGGACTTATGGTCGTGTTATTTTTTGCTACATGATTATTTTGATACTAACACGTGTTTGAAGAAGGGGATCTGCTGTCCCCTTATCTTTTTGCTCTAGATATGGAGATACTAACTAGAAGGCTCAACTTATTAAAGCTTTGAAAATGATTTTGGGTTCCACCCTAAAACCACTACCTTTCAATATTCCCTAGAAGGGTCTGTGAAAAGACTAGTTTCTGTATTTAGGATATTCTTGCTAAGTACAAAAGACTAAGTTACTCACTAGTACACCCATACAAGTTCTAACTTATCTCTGTTACTCTAGCTCAACCCAACCTTGCACCGATGTTTCTCACTCTTGAACTTGACCGTTCAAGCTTCTGATGCTGACAACAAGCTTTTCTCCGTTTTGCACACTTTTCTTCTTTTTCTCTTTTTCCGCACACTTGATCCAACGCTCTATTTCGTCTATTTAAAGCTCCTTATTGCATCATGGATATCCTGCCTAGAAATATTTGATTAGGATTTTTCAATCAAAAACAAATATTCCCACTGTTCGAATATTATCTCCTATATTTAAATAGGAAAGTATTATCTAACAAATTATATTTGTTTCCATATTTATTAGGGAAATATATTTGTTATGTCCAAAATATATCCCAAAATATATTTTAGATTTGATGAACAACTTCCCATAAAGTTGCCATCAATATCTTCAAATCTTCTCAAAATATTCTTTAAGATCAATATATTTTGGATTTAATGCCAACTTCTCATAAAGTTGCCATCAAATATCTTCGGATCTTTTCAAGATATTCTTTAAAATCCATCTTTCTTTTTGATTTGATAACATCTTTTAATTATCTTCCACATAATATCTTTCTTATTCGACTTGTGCATTTAATGAAGTGAAGATCTTTCCTGCACACCTTAGGAATCCAACAAATTCCCCCTTTTTGATGATGACAAACACTTCTTCGATAAGCAGGAATCAACACACACAAAAAATGTGACCATGAAGTGCGCAGTGTTTTAGAAGTGCCCTATTCAATTTCCTATCAGGTGTGTAGCATGTATGATCATTCCCTATGAGGTGTAGCATGTATGACCGTTTCCTATCAGGTGTAGCACCGATTAGTTCCCCCTCAGAAAAACATGTGTATAGAGAAGATTATTTCACTTCCCCCTCATTTTGTGCATCCCCTATTTTACTTCCCCCTTTTGAGCATCATCAAAAAGAAATCGTTAGTAACAAGTTAAACACCACATCAAATTAGAAACTTCATTTATCAATCATATCCGGATGTCATAAGAAGTGACACCAACCGCAAGATAGGAGGCATAATAAACGACTAACATAGATAAAAGGCAGTGCATGATGAGGAACAAAAAATAGCAAAGAACGGATATAATGAGGCAGGGAAACAAGGAGGGGATGAACCATAATGTTGGATTCCTAAGGTTTTGATGATAGTAAACACTTAAATAATTAATCTAATTAGTGTGCAGGAAAGATCTTAACCTCATTTATTACAAGAAGTCAAATAGGAAAGAAGATCATAAGAAGACAAAATGAGAATATGCGTTTGTTTCTCATCGACGCTATCTATGAGGGTAAAGGTGAGGGTTAAAACTCATGCTATGAAATCTTGATTTCTCATCATAATAACGTGAGGGTCATCAAGCTCAACTAACTTGTGGGCATCTTATCATTGACTAGGAGATCAAGGGACAAATACCCTAATTTGCCGCCTCGTTTCCTGGCCGTTCTGGCCATCATGGCCACCTCTACCACGTCGCAAGATGTTCCCCATCATCCAAATCCTTCAGATCCGAGAGCTGAGAACCAGACTCAAGCCCCTCCAACCGGCACGATGTCTTTTGCCTCCATGGTCGCACGTCCCAAAAACCTAAGTCGCTTGCCAAAGATTCAACTGCCTAATCAGCAATATGGCTTGAAGGATGGTGTACCTGCCATCACCTGTTCAGTCGCTGAATACCAAGCAGCAAATCAACAACTCAGCCATTCCATTGTTTCAAAATTCCAGATTGGTCGTCCATCGCTTCCGCGGATCAAATCCTTCATTGAATCTCATTGGCGTGTGAAAGGTACAGTCAGTGCCAATTGGGATGATCGTCACGTTGTTTTTCTCCTTGACTCCGAGGATGATGTGAATGCAGCCCTCACATGTCCATTTCGTAAAGTTGATGATACTGGCTTTCGTCTATTTAGATGGTCACCAGAATATGACCCAAAAAAGGAAGATACTTTGATCACTAAATGGATTCGAATGCCTGGCTCGCCTATGAAATTTTTTAACCGTGCGTTTGTTAGAGCCATTGTCTCATCCTTTGCTAATTTCCTTGACATTGATGATAGAACTAAAGCGATGAATGCACTGCAAGTTTGTCAGGCGTGTGTTGAATTAGACGTGACGAAACCAGTTTCATCTCATGTTTGGATTAATGTCCCGGGTGTTAAATCCTTTTTCCAGGATGTTATTGTTGAAGGTACGATGTTATATTGTTCTAAGTGTAAGATGCATGGGCATGATCTTGATTCTTGTAAGAAAGCGGCTAAGGCTGCATTGAGGAATAATGGCGGTGCCAACAATATGATGAGGAAGGACACCGATCAGCAGCCAAAAGAGGGCATCAACTCGGGATGGACAGAGATTCGTCATCGTAAAACTAGGCAAGTTATGAGTAAGGGAACAGATCCCATGTGGCAGAAATCCCAAGGGGAAGGAGATTTGGTGGTTAGAAGTGTGGCTGTTACCTCCCCTCACCTTATTCAGTTTCAGCAACAATGTGAGGAAATTGTTATTCCTGGCTTGGAAACGAGCAAAGATAAAGAAGTCCTCGTCGATGCTAATAATAAGATTGGGGATGAAGTTTCAAAATACATAATTACAAAAGGCATAGAGAAAGAAGGCAATTATGACAAAAAATTTCAGACCTGTTCATCCCAAGTCACTCCAGTTTCGCAAGTTAATCAAATCTACCGCTCTGTCCAACCCTCCTCAACTGAGAAAACATCTCCTATTATCACGAGTGACGAGGAATTTCGGAAGAAACTTGTTGAATTGAAAAATAGAATTGAGCTTCAAAAAGAGCCCTGTCTGCTTCTTGTCATTCTCACAATTAGTAATAAGAAGATGGTGAAGATTGGTGATCAGAGCCTTGTGCTGTCTACCCCCCTAAAGTCTATTTTAAAGCGAGCAAACTCTGCGTCTCGCATCGAAGATTATGACATGGGAAAAAGTTCAGATACGATCGCTTATAGGTCGGTTGGAGATGACTCATCTTCATCTCAACCTAATGTTTAAAGCGATCTGTTGGAATGCGAGAGGTGTTGGGAATAGAAGTACTTCAACCCACCTCAACAATTTATGTGTACTTGATCATCCGGATTTAGTTTTGATCATTGAACCAAAAATTCAGCATGATCGTTTTAAAGATTTGGCGCGCAAACTTGGCTTCCCTAAAACAGCTCATGGAGGGTCTATAAATAATGATATCTGGCTTCTTTGGAGGGAGTCCATTGAATTGAGTAATATTTCTTGGAGTGCTCATTAGGTGGCCTCGACTATAATCTATATTACTTCTCAATTTAAATCTTTATGTACTTTTGTCCACGCTCCTTGTCTTGTGGATGATCAGGAGGTTTTTTGGAATGAGATTATTAACCAATGGTCAGATACGGTTCTCCCATGGTTTGTGATGGGGGACTTCAATGCCATCTCTTGATGGGAAGAAAAGCAAGGGGGAGATAGGAATGGCGATGAATCCATGCTCTCCTTTAACTTATTTCTTCTTAGAGCAGGCTTGGAGGATGTTGGTTTTCAGGGTAATCAATTTACCTGGTCTTTTTTTTTTTTATTTATAAAAAACTTCTTTATTCATAGAGATCCCTGCAAACGGGATCAGGTAATTACAAGAGAGCTATAGCGTCTATAAAGGTGCGGGCATACCCATGACCTTATAAAAATCACAAATCTGATCAATCTATCAAAATAAAGAAAAATTCCTTGGCTTAGGAATACCCATACCAAGAAACGTATAAGAACCATTTCCGAAGCCAAAACTATAATAATGTATTATCTCTAAAACCATAATAGGGTCCATAGGAACTGAAGACAGTATCTCCTCCAATTCTGCCATTTATTTCTCCGTTTCCTAGGCAGACAAATCTGATCTTTAGGCAATCGCTGTGTAAACATCGCAAAACCGTTTTAGGTAAGTCCGACCACCTGCAAAAACTCTATCCTGCTTACTCATATAAGCGAGACATGTGGCAGCTTGATTAATCATCGTAGGGATGCGTCGCATTCTTATCACTCCGTACTACTCCATCAAGTTTATTAACCAGGTCTGAATTCTCCATTGGTGCGCTGCAATCCTGGTTTGATCAGCATATATCATCTCTGGATGGGACTCTGGATGACATCCACTCTAATTCCCTGCCTGTTTGCAACTCAAGAGCAGATTCCAAAAAGAAACTGAGGTCATCCAGTGACTTACCACTTTGTAATTTCCTTGTCAAAGCAAGGAAAAAACTTCCCTGGCTCTTCCTGAAAATAGCTGCACCTATTAACAGCTCCCCTGTTTCTACAATGTTAATATCTAAACAAACTCCTGCTTCACCTGGATCCCAGCACATGCAACTGCGTTTGAGAACAAAACGCTGAAGGTTATTGATATCAAAATAAAATAAAACAAACTTGATTTCCTTTGAATCAGCCTGGAAGTTGGGAATAGAGGACACAAGAATTCGAGCCCAATGGAATAATCTGGCCACTATATCTGGACGCATTTTATCATGCAAAATATTGTTCCTTGCAATCCATATTTCCCACAATCCAAAGCAAGCTAGTCCAAGCTTGAAGCATTTTAGGGAGTTCCTTTTTTGAAACTGGGAAGTACAGCAATTGACGAGGGTGGCGCCTTGTTCTGGCCACTCCGGCCATTATGGCCGCTCTGACTACGTCGGTTGTGCCTTCTGATCATCCAAAACCTCCAGATCCAATCGTTCCTGAATAGAAAGCACCGACGACGGTTGGTGTAATTTCGTTTGCGCCGATGGTCTAGCGGCCGAAGGTTCGATCGAGGTTCCCCGATGTCCCGCTTCCCAACCGTCAATATGGAACTGAGATGGTGTCCTTTTTAGCTACTGAACATCAGGCGGCGATTCAGCCGCTTCGCCATTCGCTGGTGGCCAAGTTCCAGATTGGTCGACCTCCTCTTACAGCAATTAAGCAATTTGTTTCGGCGAATTGGCGCATCAAAGGACCTTGCTCGATGAGTGCCAATTGGACGACCGTCATTGGGTTTTCATCCTCGATTCCAAGGAAGATGTTAAAGAGGCCCTAGCCTGCCCCTTTCGGAAGGTTCAGAACACTTTCTTCCGGTTGTTCCGTTGGACACCGAAATACAACCCCAAAAAGGAGTCAACTTTGATTACCAAATGGGTTAGATTGCCGGGATTGCCAATGGAGTTCTTCAATCGTTTCTTTATGAAGGCCATTGTTGGCTCCTTTGCTGAATTCCTTGACATCGGTGATCGTACTAAGGAGATGAATACCCTTCTTGCAGCAAGAGTGGTGTCGAAGGACATTCCCAACCGTATTTGGATTTCACTGCCTGGAGACAAAGGTTTCTTTCAAAACATAGTTGTTGAAGGTAACATTGCTTACTGATCACGATGCAATTTGCATGGCCACGATATGACCTCATGCAAAAAAGGTACGAAATCTGCTACTATTAAAGAGATTCCTGTCTCCATCGTGGGTGGGGATAAAAAGATGAATTTGCAACTCTCAAATAAGCAAGCTGGGGATTGGCAGGAGGTGCGCAGGAAGAGAGGGCTAAAAACAGTTGATGTAACCTCGCAAATTCTTACTGATATGCAGAACTCCATTGATGGAGAAGGTCCTGTTCTGCCTCGTGCAGTGGCTACTGCTCCAGTTGCTGAAATTCATGAGCAAGATGCTCAGGATTTTGCCATTAGGAAAGTTAGTGTCATGGAAGTTCATCCCAAGTCTTTGAGCAAGGCTGTTCGTTGCCTTGAAATAACTATCAGCCCCACGATCCAAGATGAAGCTATTCCGAATCCGGTGGAGAGCAAATCTCAGGATGACAGTGAACCTGGTGAATATATGAATCAACCTCTTTCTAAGCCTCCTCCCTTGCATTCCATTCTTAAGAAATCTAAGGCCTCCTTGGCTAAAGACTGCCTTCCCAACAAGGAGGATTCTATTGCAAAATCTATTTCCTCTCTAAAAGAGGCGGGAGATGTTCCTTATTCATCTTCCGGTCATGTTTAGTTTCATCTGCTGGAACATTAGAGGTGTGAGGAATAGGCGCACTTCCACCCACCTCCATGACGTTGTTGTGCGGCATCAACCGCATGCCCTGATTATCCTCGAACCCAAGATTGATAATGTGCCCATCTGGGCGTGGTCTAGTGGCAAAGGGGACGTCAAACATCTGAGCGACTAGGGTTCAATTCCTGATGGGGCCAGAGCAGGGGCTCTAATGGGGGGTTTTGGAGTAGAATAGGAAAAATAAATAAATAAATTTAAAAAAATTGATAATGCTCGCTTAAATGACATTTCTAGGAGGCTGAATTCCCCCAATTTTGCTCATGACAGCTCAGTTAACAATCGCATTTGGATTCTTTGGACCGATGCCATTGCCATGGATTATTTTAACCTGAATACTTACCAGGTCTCTATTTCTGTTACTTTTATTCCTTTAAATTGTACTGCTATTTGTACCTTTGTACATGCCGTGTTCTGTTGATGGCAGGCGGATCCTTTGGGAGGAAATCGTTGAGCTGTATGAGAACACTAAACTCTCTTGGATTGTGGCCGAGGATTTTAATGCTATATCTTCCTAAGATGAAAAGCAAGGGGAGAATAATGATGAGGATGGCTCCATGCAGGATTTTAATTCTTTTTAAATTCGGACTGGTAGGATGTCGAATTTTATAGCAACTTGTTTACATGGTCCAATAATCAAAATAGGAATCAACGCATATGGGAACGGCTGGATAGAAATTTGATCAATGGTTTTGCTCTTGCCGCCCTTCCTTGCATCCGTGTGGATCATCTTGCTCGGCTGAATTCAGATCATTGTCCCTTACTGGTGCAGTCTCAGGAGCTGTGTGCTCGAAAAGGCTTTTTTCGTTACCAAAAGATGTGGTAATCCCATGCTGGTTTTAAAGACATAATTCATGGCTGTTGAGAAGGCTCTTTGCATGATAATCCTATTGTTAACTTTGGTTTGAAACTTCAGAAAGTTCGTTGCAAACTTCAAACCTGGAACTGGGCTGTGTTTGGTAACTTAAATGTTCGAGCTCGCGACCTTCAAACTAAAGTTTGTGTTCTTGAGGCTTCTTTGCAAACAGTGTGGTCTGATGGGATTGCAGATCAACTTGAATGTTGTAAGGCGAAGCTTCTCGATGTGCAAGAGTTCGGACTTGTTGAGATCTAAAGCTAGACTGGCCTGAGCCATCAAGGCCCGGAGGAGCCAAACTAAGATCTCTATTGTGTAGCAGGATGGTTCCATAAGTTTAGACAGTAGCATTGTTGGCCAGGCTGCGGTTGATTACTTCTCTGAGCTCTTTAATGGTTACTCCCTAATCTGATGAGTTTAAAATTCTCGGCAATGGGATCTCTAATCAGGATAATCAGTTCTTATGTGATCTTCCTACCGAGGCTGAAGTTTGCAGTGCTATTAATAATATGAACAGTGACAGCGCGCTTGGCCCAGACGGTTTTTCAGGGGTATTTTTATGTTTCTTGTTTTTGTTTTTTTATAAAACAACAACTTTAATAAAAGGATCCAAATCAGCCGGATCTGGCATATACGATGTGTTTGAAAAAATTATAAACATGGGAAGAAGAAAAACCAAAAAAGCTTGGCAATTGCTCGGACATCCCCGAGGCCAAGTAGGCCTATAAAAATCTATAGAATCAGCCCTCAAACACCGGTTGAATGTAGCCAACTCAAAAGTGCTGAACAGCCTAAAACAAAGGGAAGCGAAAGGGTCATAGGGATTGGATGCTCCCATCTCCTTCGAAAAAAGATGTGTAAGAAGACATATCATCCCTAAAATCTGCAAAAAAACTCATTTGGTCTCCTGGATATTGAAATGTCATCCTGAGTTGAGTGAGTATTAGAGAAAACTGAGCCCTTAGAACAAATTGAGGCCGCAGATGGGCAAAAAGCTTCCAGCTGCATAATATCAATTTTGATACGATGTTGAAATGCCTTAGGGAGAATAGAAAGATCCGTTTGTTCAGTTGCGCGGGGGCAGTAAAAAGTAAGGCAGAATGCTGCTTGATTGAGGAAAGATGGGATGCGACACAGATTCTGCACAACAAACTGCTCAAACATTTTCTTGATAATGTGAGAAATTTTCCAATGGACAGAGCTGATATTGTTATGGGTAGCATGACACATTTCAGCATTAGAACTTTGCACAACTCACACTGAGATATTGTGGCGCTGGGCAATAGAAAGAGCACGAAGTAAAAAACCAAACAGGCCATCCAAGGTGCAACCAGTATTAACTGCCATAGTAAAGGCGAGAAGAAAAGGGCCATGCTGATTTCTGAAAAGGGCAGCACCTGTATTCTCATAAATAAAGCATCCATGCAAATTCCTGTCACACCAAAATTCCAGCATTTCCACCTGCCAGAAATCATCTCTCTGCCCGTGGCCTTAATATCAAAACAAAAAAGGGCAGCCCTGGTATCCCTCCCCTCCCACTGAATTCCAGAGATAAGGGAAACCAAGAAAAAAACGCGAGCCCAATGGGAGAATTTAGCGAACAGATTGCAACAAGATTGACCCTCGTGCACAACATTATTTCTAGCCTTCCATATTTCCCATAGACCATAACAAGCCAGATCAAACTTAAAACAGGCGAGAGCATTATTTTTATGGACAGGATTTGCCCAAAATTGAATCAAAGAATTAAGCGACAAAGGACTACCACAAGAAAAGGCAGTGGCCAGAATAGACCAAATACCTTTAGCCCAGACCCCCTTAAAGAAAAGGTGCACCAACGTTTCTTCGCTTTGTCTACAACAGCCACAACGCGAGTTAAGGGGGATATAGATTCTTCGAACATTATCATCCGTTGGGAGCCCTCCTAAAATCAGCCTCCACATAAATAATTAAATTTTTGGAGGCAGCCATTTCTGCCAAATAGCCTTGCCCCACCCTAGAGAAGGATACTCCGTACTGTAGGAATTAATAAAAGCTTTGACAAAAAAAAATCCCCAAGGAGTGACCAGTCCATCTCAATGTAGCTGGATGCTCTCCCATTTTAGCATCCAAATAATAAATGTAGACAGTTCTAGGGAGAGCAGACAGAAAAGAAAACCTAGTCCCCGAATTCTCAAGAATATACTTAATGGATTTACCTTGAATGTCATTCAAACACCGGACATCATAGTGCCAGCAAATCAAGTCGACCTTCATAGAACCATTGCCAATACCCTCGATCGAGTGAGCTCTCAAATGGATAATAAGGTGATTGATGGCATTCCAAAGGGGAGACCCATTTTTTCCAATGATGAATCGAGACTTGGCATGGCGCGCCCAAATGCTGCCCTGTTGAAGATTATCCCATGCAAGTTTGCCCTAATCCCCCTAAAGGTTTCGGTCTAGACACTAGCTCAAAGCGGATCCAGTGAAACCTTTTCACTGAGCCCTGATCCCCTAGAAAGCCGGCAAAAAGGCTTTCTATGTTCATTATAACTCCCTTCGGAATGGGCAGAATCGCCATTATATGCAGGCTCATAGAGCTCAAAACAGACTGAATTAAAGCCACCCTACCTCCCATCGAAAGCAGATTCCTCGACCATCCGCTAAAAGTGTTACGGATCTTATCTAGAAATTTTTCAAAGAATTTTTTATAACTCTACCTTGTATTAAAGGAGCTCCCAAATATCTGTAGGAAGAGAAGATTCTACAAAATCGGTCATACCCAAGATATGAGCCTTTCTCCCGTCGCTGATGCCTTTAGAAAAAATAATCTGACTCTTAGAAGGATTAAAAACCTGACTAGATATTTTACAGAATGAACTGAACAATCTCATGAGATTCTCCACTGAAGATGGATCATCCCTTGTAAAATTAGGATATCATCCGCAAACAAAAGGTGACTAATCGGTAAGGCTCCCCTCTTTGTACTATAGGCTTTCATGTCCCTTTCTCAGACAGAAAAATTAATGGCCTTCGAAAACCAACTATTACAAAAAGGGCAGGAGACAGAGGATCTCCCTGCCTCACACCACAACAGGATTTAAAAAAGCCAAAACGCTGACCTCTCGGCAAACCGAGTACCAGTTGTTGGAAACGCATCTGAAAATCATATCACACCATGACTCCTGGAAACCATAAGCCCACAAAATATGAATAATAAAATTCCAGGATATACGGTCAATAAGCCTTGGACATGTCCAACTTGATAATAAGGTTCCTGTTGGTGCCTTTTTTATGAAGATCATGCGTAAGATCATGCGCTAAGGCAAGATTTGCATGGATATTTCGACCTTTAATAAAACCCGCTTGTTCCTCACTGTTAATGGATGGCAGGACTTCTCCCAGCCTTTTATAAAGGATACTGGAAATAATCTTATGACTCACATTGCATAAACTGATAGGTATAAGATGATCAATGCTGCTAGGATTATCCTTTTTTGGAATACGCACGAGAGAGGTGGCAGTCCAAACTACAGAGAGCTGATGACCTACAAAAAAATCCTTGCACTGCCTCGCAGAAATCCTCCTCAATCAGATCCCAAAAGGTTAAATAAAAGGGCACTCTAAAACCATCCGGGACTGGAGCCCCATTGACATTCATATCGCGAATAATCCCAATAATCTCCTCCCTGTGAGGAACTGCGAGAAGTTTCTCATTTACCTCAGCAGAGATGATAGATTGGAACAAATTCATATCCGACGGCTTAGGAATGGGAGTATATCCAATGAACAGCTGCTGATAGAACTGCATTGCTTTTCTATGGTGTCTCTTAGGTTGAGAGAATCCTCTTACCTATTTTGTTTGCCTTGGTTAGTTCCCAACATGTGGGTTCAACTTTTCTCTTTTTCTTGGTTAGATGGAGTTGGGGTCATGTTCCATCTCTTTTGTAATAGCCACGATCCAGGCTTTTTGGATCTCTATCGATAAATAAGCTGTTAAAAAAAAAAGATAGAACTACACTGCTGCATCTCCAATATCATTACAGTTGTTAGTTGCTGACCCATCATTACGAATAAGAGACATGCGAGATTTGATACGTCTAGCTTTGATGGTTGCATGATAAAAAGCATTATTTCTATCCCCATCTTTGAGCCAAGAAATTCTAGATTTGTCCTTAGCCATTACTTCCTTGAGTTGCAGAATATCATCTAACTGAGCTTTGCAATTCCTGACTCTTTGGTTATTTTCATCACTCCATGCTCTTTAGAGAATATCTTCCGCTTTAGAAATGTCCTCGATAATAGATTTTTCTTTTTTCCGCAAGTCACCAAAAACATCCCAGTTGCAATCCTTGAGAGATTCTTCCTGAGCCTTTGAAGCTTGTAAGCAAAATTCCGAAGAGGGTTAGCATGCAAAGCTCCTGCCCAATTGTTCTCAACAAAGGATCTGAAACCCGGATGTGATTCCCAAATACGAAAGTAGTGGAATCTGGCTTTAGGTTTGATGTCGGCAGTAGCTTCCAGGAATAAAGGACAATGATCCGAATATCTAGCAAGATGAAAGACCTTAGGGCACGGGAACTACACAAAATAATTTCCCAAATGATATCATTCCCTTGTCTATTATTGCTCCAAGTAAAGGGATTACCAGTGAAACCAATATCACTAAGACCAGCTCGCAAATAGAAATTATTAAATTCTAAAATAGCCTCAACATCAAGTGGATTGCCTCCTTTCTTTTCATCCGGGTTGGCAATGGTGTTAAAATCCCCACCTATCATCCATGGTAAGTCATACAAATTTGCAATATTAATCAGATCTTCCCAAAGCGGCATTCTCTTCGCCCTTTTACATAAAGTATAAACGAATGAATAAATTGTGTTCAGAGAATCATGTTGCTTATCTTCATTGGTCGACGCTTGAGGTGTATTCATCACATTTTCTCTATTATCTTCTTTAACTGAGGAATCATGCTTGTTTGACTTGCCTTTACCAGATCTCTTTCTATTTTGAACCTGAATCCATTCCTTAGAACTGATGTTTGCTTGCCTACCCGATTTTCCTTGATTTTGCTCAGAACTGACCGTCAAGTGCATCATATTGTCAGGATATCCATATCCTGTGTCAATTGGTATCCTGTTATTCGTGATCCCATTAGGTTTAACTTTCCTGCATATACTAAGATCATGATCGTGAACTTTACATTTCGAGCAATACGAATACTTGCTTTAAATTGGATCTGCTGCCAGTATCCTCCTAAGTTCCCCATAGTAACCCAAACATCAGCTGGGATAGATTGAGTTACATCTAACTCCACACAAACCCTCGCAAAACGGAGAGACGAGCACAATTTAGTTCGGTCATCCACATCAAGGGAGTTTGAAAAAGTGGAAACTATGGCATCGATAAAAGCTTTATCATATAATGGAAGGGCAAAAAAGGAAGACGAAGCAAAAACGTAGTAGAAGTGGGTTCCTTTTTCGGGTCGTAGTCCTCCGACCACCGAAACAGCCGAAACATAGCATGGTTAATCTTGGGCAGTGGGCAGGAGACGGCAGCAATCGCGTTTTCCTCTGAATCCAAAAACACTAGAACTTGACGACTGTCCCATATTTCACTAATGCTAGCCTGACCCTAAATTCGCCAGGGTGATTGAAAAACCTTCTAGATCACTAATGGTGGGGCGCCCAACTGTGAATTTGGCAATAAGGGAACAACCAAAGCCCCTGGCTCCGCATGTACTTCGCCGGCCTCCCATCGCGAGACCCAATCTGATGGGGAGGGTTTTCTCTCCATTAAGAGTTTGCCCAGAGAGATTACAGAATTCCTTGATAAATGCCATGATACTTTGGATTGAGTGATTGTAGCCGCTAGCAAATAGGAGGATATCATCAGCAAACAAAAGGTGGTTAACACGTATAGCATATCGCTTAGTATGATAAGGCAGAATTTTCCCATCCTCCACAGCCTTGTTGAGCGTAAGCGAGTACTCCATCGCAACCACAAACAAACTCGGAGATAAAAGGTCACCTTGTCTGACCCTCAGAAGGATTTAAAGAAGCCATAAGTTTTGCCCTCCCAACTGATCGAGTACCAATTATTGGAGATACACCGATAAATGAGATCACACCAATTTTCAGAGAAGCCAAGATCACGAAAAATTGTTAAGATAAAGTTCCAAGATATTCTATCATACGCCTTAGCCATATCAAGCTTAATTACCACATTGCCTTGTCCTCCCACGCTATGTAAATCATGAACAATATCATGAGCCAGGGCAAGGTTATCATGGATCCCCCTACCACGAATGGACCTGGCCTTTTCCTATCCTACGATAACAGGAAGATATTCAACAAGCCTCGTATTCAAAATCCGAGAGATAATTTTATGATTGACATTAAAAAGACTGATGGGTCTCATATGGTTCACATTTGGGGCATTCGAAATTTTAGAAATAAGAGTTAGCAGAGTAGAACTCCAAGCTTTAGGAAGCTGCTGACCCATAAAGAATTTCTGAATTGCTTTGTACAGGTCATCCTTTATGATATTCCAACAAGTGATGTAGAAATGAACTGTGAATCCGTCCGGTCTTGGATCACTATCAGCATTCATCTCTAGAATAGCATTATGAACCTCCTCAATCGAAGGGCACATAGTGAGCTTATGTTATCCTCTTGTGTAATACACGGTTGGAAAAGGTTGAGATCCTCAACACGAGGACCTGGCATGTGTTCCCCAGTAAAGAGATCTTTGAAGAACTCAAGAGCAGCCCCTCCAATTGTATCCTTATCATCTGTGGTAGATCCGTCAGCAAGCTGAAACCGATTTGGCATCCTGTCCCGTCTTGTTTTAATAATAGCTTGAAAAAAGGTTGTGTTTATATCGTCATCCTCCAACCATGAGATTCTAGATTTATCTCTTGCTAAGCTAGATTGGCATTTAAGAATGCCCTCATACTCAACTTTGTCCTTGCTAATGGGCGAGCATGATCTTCATTCCATTCAATCTGTAAGCAAGTTTCAAGCATTTTCATATTGCCAAGAATAGAATTTTCACGACGCTTTAAATCACCAAAAACATCCCAATTCCATCGTCGAAGAGCACCCCGAAGATTCTTCAACTTCATAGAAAAGTTAATCATAGGATGGTCGTCTAAGTCATTCTGCCATATATTAGCAACCACGTCCTTAAATTGGCTATGCTCCTCCCACATTCTCATATAATGAATCTTCGGAGAGAAGACCTATGAGTCAGAAGTCCAGCGAAGGAGATGTCACAACAGCAGTCACTGTCGGGGGAATATGGTTTAGAAACAGGAATGCCTCTCAATCCTAGAGCTCAGCAGAGAGGAAACACATTGTTCCTGAAAAGAGGCTGGATTTAGAGAAATACAAGTCTTCAGCAATCATCCAAATTCTAACTGAGGTAAATCTTCTGAAATCCCTAACCTACCCTTACAGATACAATAGCCGATTAGTTAGGGAGTTTATAGTAAACATGGAAGAGAAGTTTGGACAAGAGGGAGGAGATGAGTATGGGAAAAGCTGGGTCAGGTGTAAGCTGGTACTGGTTACCCCAGAAAGAATAGATGAATTCTTTGGGATTGATAGTGATGCCACAGAGCCCACAAATGTCAAACTGGAGGTATTGGCCAAGGTTCTCACAGGAGGTGTGTGTCAATCCTGGGAAGGACCAAACCTCAGTGCATCAGAACTCACCTCTATGTATGCTCTGCTGTATAATCTGGGGATTAGGAACTGGATCCCCAGCTCTCACAGGGGAAAGGTAAGCAAACCCTTTGCTGGCCTCTTGCACTCGGTCGGGAAAAGGAGAAGAATCAGCCTGGGGAGTGTGATGTTTCCTCAGATTGCTGCACATGCTGGCAGCTCTGCCGGCAGCAAACATTGTGCTGCCCTCCCTTATCTATGGTGTGATGGTCTCTCAGCATCCAGAGCTCGGGGAGATCTTTGAAGTAATGTCTGAGGAGCTGCAGGTGTTTACGGTTGATCACAAGCTGTTCAAGGGCAAACATGCAGTTGACATAGCTCAAGAGGATTCTCTTTTGACAGTCTCGACTGATCCAATTCTTCTCAGAGAAACCGTGCCTACTGCCTCTTCCATTGATGCTGCCCTCCGAGCCAGAATTGTGAGCCTCCTGAAATCAGAACTAATGAGTTTGGAGGCTGAAGCCAAACGAAGGGACATCAGGCGTGCTCAGCTCAAAAGTGTTCTTAAAGACTTGGAGTATCCAGAGGATGGAGGACAGGCCCCTTGAGCATCTGTGCCAAAAACGGGGAGAGCAAGAAGCTGCCAGAGCCACTGATGAACACACTGATAAACACTTTATTTTGCCCTGCGTGGCCTAGCTAAGGCCGAATGTGGCCACCACTCACTCTTACCTTGATATGTTTTTAGTTACATTTGCTTGTTCATAGAAGTATTCATCTGTGGCCTAGGGTTTTGTCAAAATGCCAAGGGGGAGATTGATGATGCAGTATGGCAGTGTTTGACAAAACCAGCACAAGTGAACAGGCAGCTGAACAAGATGCTGCTGTAGCAGAGTCCAGCATCTGTGAACAAGATCAGTGAACAAGGAGCTCCTATAGCAAGCGTCTGTCCGGGTACAGCAACCTGGGTTTTTGGAAAGAAGGTTTGGCAGTCCTTCAAAGGGCATCAGAGGAGTTTCAAAGTTGCTGCAGAGAATATTCCACTAGATATTCCCAGCTGAAGAAGAAGATTTGATTTGCCAATCGAATCTAATCTCCTACAAATTAGGGATTTTTGCTTTTAGAGCTATAATCTGATAATGATGGAAGTGGGTGCTCCTATATAAAGAAGACCCTTCAGAGCAATGAAAGTTAATTTTTGCTTCAGAGCAGAAAAGCGAGAACACACACAGAATTCTGAGAGAGTATTTTTGGTGTGCAGACGAGGTCTTCGATTATCACCAAGAGCAGAGCGTGAGCGCAGAGCTATGGTGACAGAAGCAGAAGATGATCAGGACTTGCGTAGGCTGATCCAAGCTTGATCTGAAAGCCAATTCAGAGCAGAGAGTGCTTGTTGGTTGATCAAGGGCAGTCGCGAAAGAACTGATGAGTGAGTGACTCGGTCGAGTGTCTGGACGGCTGTGCTCGCTAGTGACAGGAGGTCACTAAGTGAGGGGGAGTATTCCAGAGTGTGCAGTGCTCGTGGAATTGTTCGAACGGCTCAGCGAAAGGCTTGGAGAGACGCAGACAGTTTGTGCATCAGCTATGTGCTACAGCAGAGGCTATAGCAACCCTGCAGAATCTGAGTATTGTTTAGAATAGGCTGAGGTTCGAGGAGACAGTAGCTATTCTAGATAGATATCAGTAGAGGGTGTGCAGACACAAGTCAGAGCCTGTTCTGATTGTGTACAAGGATCCACCTAAGGTTGAGTAGCATAAGCTGCGTGGGTTATAACCGTGTGTACTTAGAAACCTTGAGATTAGTGGATTGAGGACTGAGAAGAGTCCTCCCCAGACGTAGGCAATTGGCTGAACTGGGTGAAAAAACCTTTGTCCTTGTTCATTCCTACTGAAACAGTTTCCCAGTGAACAAGAGTGTGTTGTAGCAACTGCTTGTTCACAAATCTGTTTATCAGAGGCGCTGCAAATTTCAAGCTCTGAGAAGAGGCCATGGGATCCCTATGGGTTCGGCAACGTTGAAGGTGGTGGCAGAGCAGGCGCTTATGCTGGTTGCAGTGCGACAGGTCAGGTGGGATGGGTAATGCGGCCTGTAGCTCGCTCAACAGTGCGCGCCATGGGTTCGGGTGGGGGTTGGAGATGGGGGTGGCCGTGGAGGGGGGGGGGGTAATGTTTTCAGGGAGTTGTGATCATGGCGCAGCTGAGGGCTGATGCGGGGGCGGGCGATGGAGGTCGGATGCGGTAGAGGCTGTGGGGGGCTATGTCGGCACGGAGGAGGATGCGGGGCTTGGGATGAGGTGGGGCTAACGGAGCTGCGATTTCCAGAGTTATGACTAGTAGAGTGGCGAGTTGCAGAGTTAGGAGGCGCAGCTGGTGGAGTAGCGATTTGCAGAGTTAGGAGGCGCGGCTGGCGGAGCAGCAATTTGCGGAGTTAGGAGGCGCGACTGATTTGGGGGGGATTTGGAGGAAGAAGTTGGATCGAGCGAGATTAGAAAAGGGAGGTCGCCCGGTTAGATTTCAAACCGGCGGTTGCATCCTCGAACCGCCGGTTCAACTACCCAAATAGCCGGTTTCACGTAGAACCTCGGTTTTCTATCAAAAGCTCGGTTCGCATTCAAACCGGCAATTTTGTCCTCGGACCACCGGTTATCCTGTTTAAACCGCCGGTCACTCTTAGAACCCGGCGGGCTTAGTGATGGCTCGATTTTTTGTCAAACGCCCGGTTCGATTTTAAACCGGCGGCTTCGTCCTCGAACCGTCGGTTATCCTCTTTGTTAAATCCATATGTCCCATGGATATATGTGATATGTTTTTAGAAAACGAAGTCTGTATCAGTCAAAAGTCTGTAATCTTTATCAGGGATGTCTAAGTAGACCAACAAGATTCACATAATCAAAGCAGTTCAATCTTGAATCAGAGGGTGAGCCAGAGTTAGCTTGAACAGAGGCGCAGTCATATTGTCAGCGAATATTGTCTTGCTCGGGTTTCCTAAAATAGAGTCAAGGATATACAGGATAATGATCAGATCTCGAGGTGGCCTGGATATATTGTAGATTGGGATACACATTAAGAAAGTATGATCATCGGATATAAGGAAGATTAGAATGCATGATCATCAGAATATTCGTTGCCTAATATACGCAAGAATTCGATGTATATTTGATGGATCCCTAGGATCAACATGGCGCTACATACTAGATTATAAAAAGTGCAAGATGTATCAAGAATCCCATTAGCTAAGATTAAATTTGGGGGGAAGAATACTTCGGGAGTGACCTCAATCATCATTGGAGATAGGGAGGAAGTAGAGCTCACTCAAGGATAACTACAGGCTGTTTCACTATTGTACGAATAGTCTGTAAAAGCACACTCGGTGAAGTGCTTGATTTCTCGGGAAGCAGATCGAGGTGGACTAGAGAGGGATCTCTGTCTGAGGGAGTCAGATGCATTCACTGTGGTGCAACAACATAGCGGTAACAGAGGGAGTCTTGTTACGTAAGATCTACTGTACCTGACTATTTGATAGTGAAGTGCTTTCCGATTGGAGTTCAGAGAAACCCCCCCCCCCTCCCCCATGAGTAGGCTCGTGGAGCTGAACTGGGTAACCATATCTTGTTTCCTTTACATTTCATCGTACCGTTTGTGCTATTACTATCCGTTTGGGTATTATGAAACTTCTAATACAAAACAGTGGAACAGTCACAGTGGACACATATAGGAATCTCAATCTTCAAACCGCCCGTTGCTATCATAACCGAACGGGCTCAGTGATGGCTTGGTTTTTCGTCAAATGCCCGGTTCGTTTTTAAACCGGCGGTTGCATCGTCAAACAGCCGATTATGCTCTTCAAACTATCGGTTTCTATCAGAACCGGGCGAGCTCAATGATGGCTCGATTTTTCATCAAACGCCGGGTTCGCTATTAGACCGGCAGTTTTATCCTCGAACCGCCGGTTCAACTCCCAAAACCGCCGGTTCTCCGTAGAACTGGGCTGACTCAGGGGATGCACAAATTTTGCCTAGCCGGCAGGTTTGCTTTCAAACCACCGGTTCTCAGTAGAACTGGCCTAGGACAGTATAGTGGCCCAAAATTATGTTTCAACAAAAACGCCGAGGACCTTATACCAAAAATAAAATAAAATAAAATAAGTATATGTAGCTTACCACAACCATGTTTAAAAGCATGTAAATCAATCATCACGTCATGTCATGTCATGCAATATGCAAGGTAAATAAACCTAGCTGGCGACAAAGATAAACTAAGTGTACTCAGACTAGTGGGGGAAAACTCTTAAGACTTTTAGTGCATGTTACTCTCCGGAGAGGCCTAGTTTAACGCTTGGCGAGACAGAGTTGAGGCGCAAAAAATCAGAAGCATTCATGGGAAGTCCCTTGCTGGGATCCCTTCCTGAGAAGTAGATCGTCGTGAATTCCGTCTGGTGGAGTCAGTCTCTTTAGGACATGGTAGTGTTTTAGGCATTGACCATTTACGACTAAGGATTTGCCGTCCTCAATAGTGATTTCCACATGGCATCAGGATAGGCACGGGCTACAGTGTACGGTCCACTCCATTTGGTCTTCAATTTCCCAGGGTATAATCTCATACGAGAATTATAGAGAAGAACTCGCTCTCCCTCTCAAATTCTCTGCGCACTATCCTCTTGTCATGCCACTTCTTAGTTATTTCTTTGTAGATGCGGGCATTCTCATAGGAATCTAACCTGATTTCATCGACCTCGTGCAGCTGTAACACCCTCTCCTCACCTATAGTTTTCATATCGAAGTTCAGCTCTCATGGCTTTGACCGCCAACATTGCTTTGTGTTCCAACTCCACTGGCAGGTGGCATGGTTCCCATATACAAGTGTTAATGGACTCATGCCTATAGGGGTTTGGTAGGCCATCCGGTATGCCCTTTCTGGAACTAGACACGGTCTTTTTCAGAATAATTTTTATCTCCCGATTGGAGACTTCAACCAGGCCACTAATTTAGGGGTGATACGGGGTTCCCGTCTTGTGATACACACCATATTTCTTCTAAAGTCTCTCGAAATTCCGTTCCTTGAAGTGAGAGCCACCATCACTGATGACTGTTCTGGGAACTCCAAATTGAAGAAAAATGACTTTTTGGAAGAGATTAATCACAACGACGAGAATGTACTGATTCCCGTAGGAGGGCAGAAACGGTCCCATGGAGTAGATCCCATACTTCAAATAGTTGCACTACGAGAATTCCCTGCCGAGGCATCTCTTGCTGATATATTTCTGGTCCGCTGGCACTCGTCTCATGCTTTCATGAATTCATATGTGTCTCTGAATAAACATGGTCAAATAAATCCAGATTGGAGTACCTTGGCAGCAGTTTTTGATCCAGCCCGTGTCCGTCATATCGAGATGAGTGGCAATGTTCCAAGATCCATCTTATCTTATTCTCATCGACACAAGTTATGTATAGCCATCAGCACATAGACAGTACAAAAAAGGATCGTCCCATAAATACCTCTTCCCATCTGATAAGAACTTCTTCTTCTGATGGTATGATAAATCGGAGGTGAAGAATGCCACATGCCAAATAGTTGACATAATCAATGCACATGTGCCAATCAGTTACAGTACGAGTAGGAATCAAATCATTTTTCTCCGCATTACAGTCAATCCACCTTTCGTAGGCACAACATGCACGGGGCTAACCCATTCGCTATAGTCAATAGAGTAAATGATGCCAGCATCTAGTAATTTCAAATTTTCTTTCTTCACTACATCATTCAACTTAGGATTTAAGCAACTCAATGCCTCCCTAGTGGGTTTTATATCTTCCTCTAAATGAATTATGTACATTCAAATGTCAGGGCTAATACCAGTCAAGTCGTCAATCGAATAGCCTAAAGCTTTTCAAAACTGTCTCAACACATCAAACAATTTCTTATCTTCTACATCAGTCAGTGATGCGTTTATGATTACTGGAAAGGTGGATTTGGAACTGAAATTCATGCCCGAGACTTGCAGGCAGAGGTTTTAATTCCACCTTGCAAGATTCCTTACCTGACTCCCCTTCCATTGGTTTCTACATCAGTTGTGTTTCCCTCAACATCGTTTGCATATAGATCCATAGGGATGGGACAACCTACTCTCATGCTATACTAGCTAAGATCGGATAGTGTAGTTGAAAATTTTGGGTCATGTAAATCTTGAAAACTGCAATCAGAAGACAGGCTAAGGCGGCAGGTAAAACACTACGCGTTCACTGCCTACGTTTAAAGCTAGGGACCCTCGCTTAACATAATAACCACTCTAGCAGTACGCAAGAAAGGCCTACCAAGAATAATGGGGATAACCTTATCTTCAGCAATTTCTAATACTATGAAATCAACCGGAATATAAACATTCCTTACTTTAACTGGGATATCTACTAAGATACCTCTCAGGATTCTCGATGAAGGATCCGCTAGGCGTATAGAGATGTTAGTGGGACTAAGATATCCTAAATTTAGCTTAACATAGAGGGAGTATGACAACTGAATAGTAATGCCACCAATGTCACAAGGGTTAGAAAAACTCCCTGGATCTTAAAGCTTGGGCGGCAAGGCTCACTGGATGGCAGCGCTGCACTCCTCACTTAACGCTACAGCTTCATGCTCATCAATCCTACGTCTGCCCGAGAGAATGTCTTTCATGAACTTTGCATAAGTCGGGAGTTGGGTGACCGATTCGGTAAGTGGCATAGTGATGTACAACGTACGAATTATGTCCTCAAACCTTTTAAACGCTCTATCGTTCTTTGATGTAGTGAGTCTTTGAGGAAATGGGATTGGAGTCTTGTGCAGAGTGGTGTCTTTCTCTGTTTCAGATTTCACTGTATCAGTTGGCTGTTTCGGCTCCTCGTCAGCGGATGTAGAGATGGATGCTTGAGTATCATTCTCTTCTCATAATGTTGTATGGCATTCGATTGACAAAACCAACACAAGTGAACAAGCCCAGTGCTCAAGCAGCTGCTATAACAGGAGCTGTAGCAGCAGATCAACATTCTTCTTAGAGAGCTTTCAAAGGATGTACAAGGAGCAGAAGAGTGATGAGGAGCTGCTAATTATTCAGAGAGAATATCCTAGTGGAGATTCCCATATCCAGGTGAAGATTTGGTTGTGGAAGATTTGTTTCTCCACTCAAATCTAATCTCCTACAAATTAGGAGATATGGTTGCTTTAAGGAACTTCCAAAAGTGTAATTCGGTTGCTGATCAGTTGAGTTCTTAAGGAGGGCAAGGTCAGTGCAGAAAGGTGTGAAAAAATAGACAAAGCTTGAGAGCACATATACAGAGAGTCTACATACCGCAATGAGAGCCGGGGAGTCATGAAGAGCAGAGCGTGCGCATATAGCTGAGTGACTAAAGCAGAGGCTGATCGAGACTTGCAGAGTCTGGTCAGAGCTTGATCATAGAACCAATTCAGACCAGGACGAGCTTATTGGTTGATCAACACGGGCCGCAAGGGGATTGTCGAGTGGAGGAACTCGGACAATCTGCAGAAGGCCAGGTCTCGGTAATGACAGAAGGTCTCTGAGTGAGGGGGAGGATTTCAGAGTGTGCAGCGCTCGTGGAAGAGTTCGATCGGCTCAGCGGAAAGCTTTGGAGCGACGCGGACAGAACCTGCACTAGCTAGTTGCTATAGTTGGTGCTATAGCAGACCTACGGTAGCATTGTTTTAATTAGAATAGGCTGAGTCTGTGGGATCAGTAGAATAGATATTCTGAATTAATCCCATGTGTGTAGGTGTGTGGAACACAAGTCAGAGGGTGTTCTGATTGTGTGTGATCGACTAGCTAAGGTTGAGTAGCATAGATTACTTAGAGTCGAGCCTTGTTGTACAACAGACCTTGAGACTAGTGAATTGAAAGACTGAGGTTCAGTCTTTCCCAGAGGCAGGCACTTGGCCGAACTGGGTGAACAAATAGCTGTTTATTGTTTTAGCTTGCTGCAAAAGATCCGTCGGCACACGAGTGTATTATAGCAACTTCTTGTATGCAATCAGCAACTCAGAGACGCTGTGAATTTCAATTGGTATCAGAGCGGGACCTCAACACACAAAGTAAAGATCCTGAGCGTCTGCTGGAGAAAGGGAGAAACAATGAAGGAAGGTCAGAGTACAAGCCGTCCACCATTGTTGGAAGAAAATAACTATGAGTATTGGAAGGCTAGAATGAAAGCATTCCTTAAAGCAATTGATGAAAGAACCTGGAGAGCTCGTTGTGGCTGAATGGTCTCCTCCCATAACGATGGATGAGGGGGGAATTACTCGAAAGAAGCTTGAAGAACAATGGACTGCTGAAGAGGAGGCTGCAGCAACTGGTAACTCAAAAGCACTGAATGCTATTTTTGTTGTAGTAGATGCTAATAATTTCAGGTTGATCTCCAACTACGACACTGCAAAACAACCCTGGGAAATTTTGCAAGTAGCTCATGAAGGAACTGACAAAGTGAAGACATCCAGGATGCAGATCATTACCTCTCAGTTTGAAAGCTTAAAGATGCAAGAAGAGGACTCCATCACTGAGTTCAATGCCAAGCTGTATGACTTGTCAAATGAAGCAAATGCTCTTGGAGAACCAATTTCAGAAGAAAAGCTGATAAGGAAAGTGCTTAGATCATTGCCCACCAGATTTGACATGAAGGTGACAGTCATTGAAGAAGCTCAGAATGTCAAGCACATGAGACTAGAGGAGCTGATTGGATCCCTCTAACAGTTTGAGATGAAGCTGGCCAAGGAAGGCACATCTCCCAAAAGCAAGAGTGTTGGATTGAAAGCAGAAACAGAAGAGAAGAAGCCTTCATCTAATGATCAACTGAGTCCGCTGGTGAAAAATCTTGGTAAGCTCTTGAAAAACATGGAAACAAAATCGGGCCAAACCTCATCCTTTCGAAGGAAATCCAGAAGGGGTGGAGGAAATCAGAGAAGAGGGAAGGAACCAACCCAGGATGAAGACGAGAGGAAATAGAAAAGAAAGGGATTCAATGTTGGAACTGTGAAGGATATGGACACCGCTAAGTTGACTGCACCAGCAAACGAATGAAGAGCACCGAGCAAAGAAGTAACAAGTCTCTATCAGTAAACAGGAGTGAAGATGATACCGACCACAGAGGAGATGAATGTCACATCGCTAGATCCAACCCTTCAGACGACTGGGCTGTCACTCTGGGAAAAGGAGGTATGTGAACAAGAACTTGCTACAGCAACCCCTGTATCAACTTCAAACTGTGGAGAAATGGCCTACACACAGAAGCCGAAGATGATATATCTGTGGTCACAGGGGGCACATTAAGAAGAACTGCTTGTCAGCTTCAACTTGGCTAAATCTTCCTAAAACCGCTGGGCAACAGAGAAGACACAGAACCATGCATATTTCCTTGGTCAGCACAGCTAGAACCACACATGAAGAAAGCTGGTACTTTGACAGTGGATGCTCAGGACATATGACTGGAGAGAGAACCTTCCTAAAAAATTTTATTCCCTGCTCAAAACACCAGGTTAAATTTGGAAATGGGCTGAAAGGTAGAGTTCTAGGAAAGGGGCCCTGGCTGTAAAAGATCTACCTACACTGAAAAATGTAATGCTTGTGGACGGATTAAAGGAAAATCTCATAAGTATCAGTCAGCTCTGTGATGGGACACACCAGGTAAAATTCACTCAAAACTCCTGTCAGGTCTACAACAATGTGGGAGAGTGCATAATGCAGGGAACCAAAACAACTTCTATCTTCTTAAAATTGATGCAGCAAACTCTTCACCAGCATGCATGCTATCCACCACAGAAGAAATGACTCTATGGCACAGGAGGTTGGGTCACATTAACCCAAGAACTCTGAAGAAGATTGTTGCAGAAGCCTTGGTCAGGGCAGTTCAAAAATCAAAGGAGAAGTAAGCTCGATCTGTGGAGAATGTCAGCTAGGCAAGCAGAAAAAGACCTCTCACCCCAAAACTACCAACATCAACACTGTCAGACCTCTACAACTGTTACACATGGACCTGATGAGACCGATGGAAGTAGAGAGCCTTGGAAAGAAGAGGTACGCATTTGTTTGTGTGGATGATTATTCAAGATTCACTTGGATTGACTTTATCAAGGAAAAATTAGACACTGGAAGAGTTATAGCAACTATGATTCTCGACTAGAACAAGAGAAGAATCTCAGAATCTCTGCTATCAGAAGTGATCATGGAAGGGAATTTGAGAATGAAACAGTGGACAAGTTCTGCAACCATCGGGGTATCACGCATCAATACTCCTCACCAATCACTCCTCAACAAAATGGTGTTGTGGAGCGAAAGAATCGAACAATCCAAGAAATGGCTCGAATCATGATGATTCATGCCAAGAAAGTTCCGTTGAGTTTTTGGGCTGAAGCAATGAATTCAACATGCTATATCATCAACAGGGTCACCATACGAAAATATACCAACCAGACTTGCTACGAACTCTGGAATCAGAAGAGCCCACAGTACTTCCATATATTTGGAAGTGACTGTTACATTTTGAGAGATCGAGAATACAGAAAGCTCGACCCCAAAAGTGACCCTAGAATATTCTTGGGTTATTCTTCCAACAGCCGTGCATATCGCATCTACAAAGAAAGAACCAAAGCAGTGATGGAATCCAAAAATGTTGTCATTCATGAGGTTGAAGAAGAAATTCCCACCAGTCCAGAGGATGAAGATTCAAACATAGAAGGTGGTCCCAGTAACCACAACAAGAGTGAACAAGAAGTGGTGCAAGAAGATGCTACAACAGATTCTGAAGCGGTAAGCCTGGATCAACCAATAGACAGTTCTATCACTGAACAAAATGACGAGCATCCTCCCACAACATCCAGACAACCTCCAAAGAAGATCCAGAGGAATTATCCGTTAACTAACGTAATTAGAAATCCTACGAAAGGGAGACGAACAAGAAGTACATCACATTTCATCTCCTGCGAATCGATCTGCAATTCTTGCTTTCTATCTAATGCAGAGCCAAAGAAATTCAAGGAGGCAATGAGTGACGAATATTGGCTGCTGGCAATGCAGGAAGAATTAGCAAAATTTGAAAGACATAATGTGTGGGATCTTGTTGCCAGACCAGAAGGGATAAACATCATTGGAACCAAGTGGATCTTCAAAAACAAAACTGATGAAAAAGGAAATATCACAAGGAATAAGGCCCGACTTGTTGCACAAGGGTACACTCAGATTGAGGGAGTGGACTTTGAAGAATCATTTGCACCAGTGGCTCGCTTGGAAGCCATCAGACTTCTTCTGGCCTTGTCCTGCCACCTCGGGTTCAAACTCTACCAAATGGATGTCAAGAGCGCATTCTTAAATGGGGAACTCTCGGAGGAAGTGTATGTTGCTCAGCCCAAAGGTTTTGAAGACCCTCATTATCCAGAGCATGTGTACAAATTGAAGAAAGCGCTCTACGGGCTTAAGTAGGCTCCCAGAGCTTGGTACGAGCGATTAATCGTCTTTCTGGTGAAACATGGATATGAAAGAGGGGTAGCTGACAAAACTCTCTTTGTGAAAAGAACCAGATCAAATCTTATCATAGCTCAAATTTATGTCGATGACATTGTGTTCGGGTCTAGGCCACAGAGGATGGTAAAGCAATTCGTGGACCACATGAAGAATGAACTCAAAATGAGCATGGTGGGTGAACTCTCGTATTTTCTGGGGCTGGAAGTATCTCAGAAGGATGAAGGGATATTCATATCCCAAAACAAATATAGCCAGAATCTGGTAAAGAGGTTCCAGCTCGATAAAGCTAGCCACAAACGCACACCAGCTGCAACACATGTCAAAGTGGTCAAAGACGAAGCTGGGGTTGAAGTTAATCAGACTACCTACAGAAGCATGATTGGCAGCCTATTGTATCTCACTGTTAGTCGGCCTAACATCTCCTTCTCAATGGGAGTCTGTGCAAGATTTAAGGCTGTCCAAAGGAGAGCCACATGCAACTTGTAAAGAGAATCATCCGGTATATTGGGGGAACTATGAATTATGGCCTATGGTACACCAAAGATACAAATGCAAATCTGGTAGACTATAGCAATGTAGACTGGGCTAGGTGCATTGAAGATCGAAAGAGCACCTCTGGAGGATGCTTCATTTTTGGGAATAATCTCGTATCTTGGTTTAGCACAAAGCAGAACAACATTTCACGGCGGAGGCAGAATATATTCCAGCAGGAAGCTGCTGTGCTCAGATGCTCTAGATGAAACAGATGCTAACTGAGTATGGTATGAATCAAAGTGAAATGGTTCTGTACTATGACAACATGAGTGCCATCAGCATTTCCAAGAATCCAGTGCAACACTCAAGGACCAAACACATTGATATAAGGCATCACTTCATCCGAGATCTGGTTGAAAAGAAAACCATCACCCTCTAGCATACAAGGACAAAGAAACAGCTTGCTGACATCTTCACCAAACCTCTGGACCAGATTCGAAGCCTTGAGATCCTCTCTGGGTCTCGGCGTCTTGTTCTCCTAGGTGGATATAGTTTCCCCCTTTGTCCATTTGTAACAAAAAGGGGGAGATAATGAGAGGTGGGCCTGCGTCACCCAGAAGAAATAAAGGGTTTTGTCAAAAATGCCAAGGGGGAGATTGATAATGTTGTATGACATTCGATTGACAAAACCAGCACAAGTGAACAAGCCCAGTGCTCAAGCAGCTGCTATAGCAGGTGTTGTAGCAGGAGCTGTAGCTGTAGATCAGCATTCTTCTTGGAGAGCGTTCAAAGAATGTACAAGGAGCAGCATAGTGACAGGGAGCTGCTAATTGTTCAGAAAGAATATCCCGGTGGAGATTCCCGTATCCAGGTAAAGATTTGGTTATGGAAGATTTGTTTCTCCAATCAAATCTAATCTCCTACAAATTAGAAGATATGGTTGCTTTAAGGAACTTCCAAAAGTGTAATTCGGTTACTGATCAGTTGAGTTCTTAAGAGGGCAAAGTCAGTGCAGAAAGGTGCGAAAAAATAGAGAAAGCTTGAGAGCACATACACAGAGGGTCTACATACCGTAATGAGAGCCAGGGAGTCACGAAGAGCAGAGCGTGCGCACATAGCTGAGTGACTAAAGCAGAGGCTGATCGAGACTTGTAGAGTCTAGTCAGAGCTTGATCATAGAACCAATTCAGAGCAGGACGAGCTTGTTGGTTGATCAACACGGGCCGCAAGGGGATTGTCGAGTGGAGGAACTCGGACAATCTGCAGAAGGCCAGGTCTCGCTAGTGACAGACGGTCTCTGAGTGAGGGGGAGGATTCCAGAGTTTGCAGCACTCGTGGAAGAGTTCGATTGGCTCCGCAAAAAGCTTTGGAGTGACGCAGACAGAACCTGCACCAGCTAGATGCTATAGTGGGTGCTATAGCAAACCTACGGTAGCATTGTTTTAATTGAAATAGACTGAGTCTGTGGGATCAGTAGAATAAATATTATGAATTAATCCAAGTGTGTAGGTGTGTGAGACACAAGTCAGAGGGTGTTCTGATTGTGTGTGATCAACTAGCTAAGGTTGAGTAGCATAGGTTGCGTGAAGTCGAACCATGTTGTACAACAGACCTTGAGACTAGTGAATTGAAAGACTCTGGTTCTGTCTTTCTCAGAAGTAGGCACTTGGCCGAGTTGGGTGAATAAATAGTTGTTCGTTATTTCAGCTTGCTGCAAAAGATCTGTCGGTACAAGAGTGTGCTATAGCAACTGCTTGTACACACTGCAACTCAGAGACGCTGCGAATTTCATCTTCAATGGGTTGAATTTGCACCATCTCGACCTGCTTCCCTCCTCTAAGGGTGACGGCGTTCACCGATTATCTAAGGTTGGGTTCGGGTTTAGAAGGCAGCTTGTCCGGCTCTCTAGTTGCTGAATTTACCTGCTGCGCAATCTGATTTTCTAGCATTCAATTCTGAATAGTCAGCTACTCCAGTATTTTTGCAAGGCTGCCAATCCTAGCTTCGGTCTATTGTGAGCGCTTTTTTGTTGTGCAAGGAAGTCAGCAAGCATGTTCTGGATGTTAGATGCTCTCCCGGTGTTCTGAGGCTGATTCTGGTTCCCTCGGTTCTGGTACTGACTCCTCGGCTGATAAGGGGGATTACTCTACTATTATTGTTGCCTGTAAGAGAAGCCTGGGGGGTTCTTGGTTTGAGGTGTCAGGTTCTGATTGTTGTAGGAGAAGTTAGGGTGATCTCTATTGTTCGGTGACGTGTGTCGTTGTGCGCGCCAAACTTGTAATTTATATCTCCAAGCTCTAGCTAGTGTAGCGGCAAGCAAGGGTCGAACCCAAGAGAGCTGACTGCGAGCGGTTTCCTGTAAATACTGAACTAAAGGGGGTTTGAGTAAATGGTTGCAAGAACAGATGTAAGGAAAGTGTGAATGTCAATGGAGAGAAATATTCAGCTCAGGGAATTCAACAGTGACTGTTATCATCGACTTCTAAATATACGATTCTAATCAAATGAGTGGTCACTTCGACAAAGGTAATGACCTAAAGTATCCCGACAAAGGTGATACTAAGCCTAGATTCTACTACTTGTTTCCACGACAAAGCTTCGACAAGAGTTAATGATCAGAATTGATGAGCGGATAGTTTCACGACAAAGTATACGCTAACCGTGCAATACAATTCAGGCAAATTAAGATCCAGAACTTACGAATGAATAGAAATATGCATTAAATCCAAGTCTCAAACATGAATGTCACTAATTGAAAACCCTAAACTGAAATAGAAGTTTAGCTACTCATATTCATAACTGCAAAATACATTAAACTGAAAGGAATAACAAAAAATGTTCGGAATTACTATTCACCGCCGGAAAACACTGTTCACTGCCGAAAAACACTGTTCACTGCCGGAAAGCACTGTTCACGCAATCTCCAAAATTCCGTCCGTCCTCTCTTCCAAACCTCCGGCATCCCATAACTTTTCTGTGTCGTCAAAACTGCCGTCCCAAACTTCCGAAACCCTAATTGAGATCGGGCTCTAAAATTGATTTCGGGCCGCGGGCCCGATTGCTGACGTCATCATAAACCTAGTGCGTCCCATGAAGACATTATGTCGCGCGCTCGGAGAATACATTAACGTTAGGCGTGCGACACTAATGTTTACTTCTGGCGCGCGACTCACTGGACTGCACACCCATTTCCGTCAACGCCGATTTCGTCCCTAAAAACACCGTTTTGAGCCGCAAGTTTCTTCTCATGTATTCCGAACACCTGAAATGCAACCAACACTAAGAGGTAACTGTTCACATCAAAACATGTCGAAATAGTTGGGTTTAAATGGTTTAGCGAGTCGTATAAATACTCCCCATCAAACCACCCCACATTTAAACTTGTTCGTCCCGAACAAAGAATGAAAACAAGACTCGCGACACCAAAGCAATTCTAATATGCCAATAACTCAACACTGAATTTACCCGAGATGTCCTCACTGATCAGTTCATCAGCGCATGCTCACATTCACTCTTCAATAATGATCAACAAGAAACCGTAATGATACATGCTACCTGAGAGGTCAAGATGTAATTTAATGGATGACTGGGAGATAGTCCTCTTTAGACTCCTGACTTTATTCTTCAGCTCAAGGTCATAGTCACGCGCATGCACTGAGTTTGCTTTCTCTGGCACGTGAGAAATCCAAGCTGCGAGGAACTCAACTTTTCTTTTTCTCTTTGGTAGGACACCTTTTGAAACTTTCTTGTTTTGTTTGGTCCGAAGACATCACTCAACTCGATTGTGTTTCTTTCTGAATTTTTTTTTCACATTTGACTGAATTTTCCTTTTGCGCCTTGCTCTCCGATGTGAACAGCTTGTCCCCCTTTTTTCTTTGAACCGTTCCAATCATCGCCTTCGAATAGCAGCATATGGAGCGCGTCCCGCTCTTTCTCATCATTATCCTTTCAGCGCGAGGCAGGATAGGGGTTACCCACCCATTCCCGGTTACTAGGACTAGAGATAGGACGGTTTGTTTTCCCGTCCCACCATCGCATAAACACTGCAATGATGGAGTGAAAGTCTCACCCCTCATAACTTGAAGCGCCAACCTCCACAAACTCAGCGCGCTACGCGACTAATCCCATGAACCTTTGAATGTTTGTCAAGTCCCTCTAGGACATTTTCTGTAAACTCCACATCCTGTAATATCTCAACTCAAAAGCACATATAACATCACGTAACTCGCATCACAAAATTTCAGAAATCATGCAAAGCATACGCATCAAAACCTCATAGCATCGAACATCATCTCATACAATCAGTGTCTTCATCGTAGCATACACAAATCTGAGAAACAAAAACGTGCCCCCTAGTTACCACTAATGCATGTTAATAAAGGTAAACGTGCTGACACAACAGACTCAACTACCCCACCCCACACTGTTGAACATAGCCGTGTCCTCACGGATCGACTTATGCTCAAGGGCGAGTCATGCAACATAACCAAATAACATGGATGATAACAAAAATAAAGAAGGAAAATAGAAACTCCCCTAGAACTCGGCAGAGCCGTCTGTGGGTCCGCAGGGGGTGAGGGGGGCGCCCGCTCGATCACGTAATCCGGAGGGATAGGCTGCCCTGGAATCCACCCTGGAGGTGCCGGTACTGGCTGCGTCCCAGGTGGCAAGAGATAATCCAACACCCTGCAGGCGTTGAACGCTGCGTCCAACTGTGCCTGGGTGAAGGCCGATGGTGGCTGCTCACCATCTCTGGCTGCTCTCCTATGCACGGCTCTCCTGGAGCCGGCAGCTGACGACTCAGCCTGCTCTGTCGCTGCTGGCCGCCTGCGGCGCCTGTCTGTCGGCAGCGGCTCATGGAGTATCGGGTCCACTCGATATGTCCATGCAAACTTGTCAGGCCTCCGTGGATGAGCAGTGATAGCGCGCATCCCTATAAAAGCCTCCCGCGTGAGAAATGTCGGCGGGATAAGATGGTGCGTGCCCAAGATCGGCTGACCATGGAGGGGGCGCAACATATAGGTGATAAGCCCTCCGCAGTATATATCTCCACATGACAATCGCTTCCTCCAAAATTTACTCAGCACATCTAAAAAGTCGAGAGGCGACTGGGTGTGGCAGGACTGAAAGACCTGCATCTCGAATAGGGGAACCTTATCACCTCCATTGTCACGCCCGAAAACTGATCCCGACAGGAACTTCTGAAGATAGAAATAAGCCGGCTCGCGAAGGGAGCACGCCTTACTGGCACTAGGACTATAAACCCGATCCGAGGAGAGGGCACACCAAGTATCACAAAGTGCTCTCGTCCTCAACGTCCAGTTGTAGTTATCCACCTGCCAACCAAATAATTCCTGCAACTGCGGTGGGTAAGTGACATAATGTTGGCCGCGGTGCCTGTATCGGATACCGAGATGGTCCGTGCGGCACACATAGTGAAATGATGCTAGGAACTCTCGGACGTCCTCTACGTCCGTCTCCGAATGGATGGTCAGGAGTCCAGGCCAGCCAGCTCCTTCAAGCAACCGGGACACACGGTCATACAGCCTGCTAGCCCGTAGGACCTCTTCGTCGGCAAAAGTACTGGCACCGAACTGCTTCCGGGAGAGCCTCGCGTAGAGTTCCTCGAATGTAGGGTCTCTGAGCTGTTTGAGGAGTGAACGGGGTGAAAGCGGGAGGGGGAGGCGTGCTCCAACCCTTATATGTTCCAAGCGCCGCGCTCTGAGCACAACGCGCGCCCGCTGAATACATTAATCGCGCGCTAGCTGCAGACATTATGGAAAGTAATGTATACTACTGGCGCGGTTTATAATGTTGTTTGGGAGCGCGGTACTTACTGAGATACGCCCCAAATTTGCCTCCAAACAACTCTTCCCTAACGGCATTCTAAAGGAAAGACTCTATGAAACACTAAGACGCACACTAAGAATTAAAATGGAAAGAAGAAAAATTAAAAAAAACATCGGGTTGCCTCCCGTAGAGCGCCTTTGTTTTACGTCGTTGGCTCGACGGTACCTCAACTCAGTTGTCGCCGTGAGGCTCGGCTAGCTCGCATTCTTGAGCATCTGGCGGTGGTCCACCATAGTAATGCTTCACGCGCTGTCCATTCACCTTAAACCGATTGCCATCTCTCGGGTTCTCTAGCTCCACCGCCCCATGATTAAAAATCCGCACCACCGTGTATGGACCTGTCCATCTAGAACGCAACTTGCCAGGCATTAGTCGTAATCGTGATGAAAATAAAAGTACCTGCTGGCCAATCTCAAATGTCCGTCGTAGGATGAACTTGTCATGATAGAGCTTAGTCCGCGCCTTGTAGTCTGATTGGCTCTCATAAGCCTCTAGGCGCAACTCCTCTAATTCACTCAATTGTAGCTTGCGTTCAATCCCAGACTTTGCCAAATCCATGTTGCACTGTTTAAGTGCCCAATACGCCCTGTGCTCCAATTCTACCGGTAAATGGCAGGCCTTGCCATACACTAAACGATAAGGAGAAGTTCCGATGGGTGTCTTGTAGGCAGTCCTATATGCCCACAATGCATCATTTAAGCGTAGACTCCAGTCCTTCTGTGTAGGTTTGACCATCTTCTCTAAAATTCCCTTGATTTCCCGGTTAGAAATTTTAGCCTGGCCATTTGTCTGCGGATGATAAGCTGTGGATGTACGGTGATGAACGTGATATTGTTTTAGTGTGGCAGCCATCATCCTATTGCAGAAATGTGTCCCCTGATCACTGATTATAGCCTTAGGCACTCCGTGTCTGCAAAATATGTTAGTGCGGAGAAAATCCACTACAGTTTTAGCATCATCACACCGAGTAGCCTTAGCTTCTACCCACTTAGACACATAATCTACAGCCACTAAAATGTATAGATAACCATGTGATGCAGGAAATGGACCCATAAAATCAATACCCCATATATCAAACACTTCATCAACGACAATCGGCATCTGAGGCATCTCATTTTTAATGGATATATTCCCTACGCGTTGGCATCTATCACATCGTTTGCAATGCTCATATGAATCTCTAAAAATATGCGGCCAATAAAATCCACTGTCTAGTATTTTCCTAGCTGTTCTTTTCGGGCCAAAATGACCACCACGTGCATGCTCATGACAGAAACTAAGCACAGAAGAAATCTCAACATCAGGGATGCATCTCCTAAGTATTTGGTCTACGCCTATTTTCCACAAAAATGGATCATCCCATATATAATATCTAGCATCATGCTTAAGTTTCAGACATTGAGCTTTAGAGAAAAAAGGTGGGCATTTACCTCCGACCAGGTAGTTCACTATGTGACCGTACCATGGAATTTTACCTGCGATGGCATAGAGGTGCTCATCTCGGAATGTCTCAGTAATCTGCCCAGCTTCGTCCTCCCTCACTAATCGACTCAGGTGGTCAGCAACTGTGTTCTCAACTCCTTTCTTGTCCTTGATTTCAAGGTCAAATTCTTGCAGCAGCAAAATCCAACGAATCAGCCTCGGTTTAGCCTCCTTCTTCGTCATCAAGTACCTAATAGCTGCATGATCAGAGAACACAATTACTTTAGTACCCAATAAGTAAGGTCTGAATTTTTCTAAAGCAAAGACAACAGCTAGCAATTCTTTCTCAGTGGTGGAATAATTTCTCTGAGCCGCGTCCAAGGTACGCGAAGCGTAGTAAATGACAACTGGCTTCCTGTCTGCTCTCTGTCCGAGCACTGCTCCCTCTGCATAATCACTGGCATCGCACATAATTTCGAATGGCTGGCTTCAATCAGGTGCTCGAATAATAGGCGCACTGGTTAGCGCAATTTTCAGCTCGTCGAATGCCTCCCTGCACTGATCTGTAAACTCAAATGGCACATCTTTCTGCAACAAGTTAGATAAGGGCAGAGCTTTCTTGGAAAAATCCCTAATAAAACGGCGATAAAAACCAGCATGCCCAAGAAACGATTTAATATCACGCACCGTGGAAGGGTAAGGCAGACTAGAAATCAAATCTATTTTCGCTTTATCCACCTGAATCCCCTCTCGGGAGACTATATGCCCTAAGACCACACCATGTGTAACCATGAAATGACACTTTTCATAGTTCAGCAATAAATTCATAGACACACACCGTTCAAGTACTCTACTCAAGTTGTCTAGGCATGCATCAAAAGTGTCACCATGCACAGTAAAATCATCCATAAAGACCTCAATGAAACTACCAATCATGTCGGAGAATATGCTAGTAGCCAACCTCTGAAAGGTTCCAGGCGCATTGCACAAACCAAAAGACATACGTCTAAATGCAAAAGTGCCAAATGGACATGTGAAAGTAGTTTTATCTTGGTCCTCAGGTGCGATAGGGAGTTGGTTATAACCCGAAAAACCATCAAGAAAACAAAAATAGGGCTTACCTGCCAGCTTGTCCAACATCTGATCAATAAATGGAAGAGGAAAGTGATCCTTACGCGTCACTGCATTCAGCTTCCTGTAGTCTATGCACATACGCCATCCATTCTTAACATGTGTAGTGACCATCTCGCCGACTTCATTCTTCTCAACTGTGATGCCCGTCTTTTTCGGCACCACGTGTACGGGACTTACCCACTGGCTACCTGAAATAGGATAGATAACATCAGCATCTAAAAGCTTTTGTACCTCTTTGCGCACTACCTCCATCATCACTGGGTTCAAGCGACGCTGCGGCTCTCTCGAAGGCTTAGCCCCATCTTCTAGCAGAATTCTATGCATGCACACCACCGGGCTTATCCCTCGTATGTCCCCAAGCGTCCAACCTATAGCCAACTTGTTAGTTTTAAGTACCTCTATGAGCTTTTGTTCTTGTTCATTCTCAAGTCCGCTCTTAATGATCACTGGGAGAGTGTCATTTTCACCCAAAAATGCGTACTTCAAATGTTCAGGGAGAGGTTTCAGTTCTACAACTGGTGCCTGCACAGAAGAAGGCAACGAAGAATTAGTTTTAAATAACTGAATTTGATTAACCTCGTACCTGGGCGTCAAGGGACGAGAAATGTCGAGCTGTGCGAGTATTCCACGTATGTCCTCGTAGAGAGCATAGGAATCCTCCTGTGTAAAAATGGCGCTCTCCAGTGCTATCCTCAATAGGTCTTCGCCGCCGGTGCCTTGTATTTTATGTACTACATCGTCCAACGCATCCAATGCATTTACCTTCGCGTGCTCAGGTGGGTGTTGCATAGCCTTGAATAAATCAAATTTTATTGTCTAATCTTCCACCTCCATGGTCAGCACCCCTGAGTCGCAATCAACCTTCATCTTTGACGTTTTCAAGAAGGGGCGACCAAGTAGGATAGGTGGATGATCAGCCGGATCACTACTATCCATTCTAAGCACGTAGAAGTCAGCTGGAAAGATCAAGTCACCAACCTGCACTAAAACATCTTCTATGATACCTTCAGGTTGCTTACAAGATCTATCTGCCAATTGAATCGTTAGTCCAGGTGGCTTCAAAGGTCCAATGCATAATCTCGAATACAAAGAGTAGGGCAAAACATTTATAGACGCACCGAGATCAAGCATGCAATTTTCGACTCTAATGTTGCCTATAACACAAGGGATGGTAAACATACCTGGGTCTCCGCATTTAGGAAGTATCTTCCTTTGAATAACTGTAGAAACGTTAGCGTTAAACATTACCTGCTCAGGTTGAGTTGAACGGTGGCGATTAGTACACAACTCCTTGAGAAATTTAGCGTAGCGTGGAATCTGCTTAATTGCCTCGAGTAGAGGAATATTGATTTCAACCCTTTTGAAGAGATCCCACACTTCTTTATCGATCACTTGCTTCCCAGGGGCCTTAACCTGCAATGGAAACGGCAAATGGGGGTCAGTACGGCGAAGTTTGAAATTTTCATCAGTGAGTAACGCGCCATTAGTAGACTTTATATTGGCGCGCCGAGTGTTAATGTTCTCATCAGGCGCTCTATTATTGTTGTCCTCGAGCGCGGTCTTTGTGTTGACCGCGTCTTCTTCATACATTATTTGCGCTCCGGGAGAAGACATTACCGCGCCGCGCGTCTAGCTAATGTTCTCATCCGGCGCGGAACTCACTGTTTCCGTTCCCCTATCTCCCTCTTCTGGGCCCTTGAGCATCTTCCCTCGCCTTAAAGTCATAGCGCTAACATTTCCCTTCGGATTGGGGACCGTTTGAGATGGTAATTTGCCCTGGTCATTCTTCAACTCATTGACGACCGTGATTAACTGCGACATTTGCTTTGATAACTCCGCAATAGCACCATCCGTCTTCACTTGGTATTGTTGAAGATTCACTGCCAAATCATTAACGGTTAGTGGGTTAGTCTGACCTGGCTGATTATAGTTCCTCCTTTGTTGATGCTGATCAGCATTGTTGTAACCCTCTTGTTGATGACGAAATGGTGGCCGATAAAATTGGGTCTGCTGTTGAGGCGCGGCTTGCTCCTTAGGAAATCCACCCTCGTTCTTCCAACTATATCCATTCGCAGCTAATCCAAACTTCCTCTGAGGCGGTCTGTTGTTGAAATTCTGATATCCTCCTAAAGCGTTAACCTCTGCTGAACTGTCTTCGTACAAGGATGGACACGAATCAGTCTTGTGGCTAACATCACCACAAAATTCACAAGGCTTCACCATCATCTTCTGCATCATTTCCTTGAGCTCCTTGATTTCATTGGCCATCTGATTGGTGTTGGAATCCACCTGTGAAACGCTCCTTGCCCTGCTGGTGTCATCCTTTCGACTGGTCTCCTCCCTGAAACGAGCACTCTCAACGGTCTCATTAATCAAATTACGTACCTCAGACGGTGTCAAGTTCAGCACTGTGCCACCAGCTGCGGCATCCAACATCATCCTCTCTAAAGGTCTGAGTCCATCCACCAAATATTCCACTACCATCCTAGCTGGCACCCCAAGATTGCAGCAACTCTGTTCCAATGAATTAAAGCGCTCCAAATAGTCGTACATCGACTCGCTTGGTCCTTGTTTGATCGTTGACAGCTCTCTCCTCACTTGAGTCGCTTTAGCTGGAGGGTAATTGATCGCGCGTCGTCGTGCGCGTCAAATATAATCCTTCCTCTCCCACTAGTACAGCGGTTAAGTAAGGGTCGATCGCCACAGGGAGCAAGCAGTGAGTCTTAGCCAGTAACCTACACTTAAGAAAACGGGGGTTGCGTGAGTGATTGGGGGTTTTGCGCGATGCGCGAGTAGCAGTGAATATCGTAACGCAGGAAATTGCACTAGACGTGCGCAAGCAGTAGAGATGAAGTACTATCCTTATGAGAAGTATTGGGCAGACAATCCTCTATGAATGCATTCCTTATCATCGACTCTAAACATCTATAGCTTGTGGTTTACTTGGGTTAGTGTCCGGTAAAGGCTTCCTAACACGTGCGCATGTTCCGTTCAAAGTTCATGTGCTATTAATCCTTAGAACTAGACTAAACAGCTGCGAATCCTGTCACAGTAGCAACTGCCTATCCTAACTCGTTACTCCTAATTGTCACGGTAAGTTTGCGGTTCAAGGCTTCCCCTACGCATGCAACTAGTTTAACAGGTGACAAGCAAGCAACACAAGTAAGTTTGCGGTTCAAGGCTTCCCCTACTCATGCAACTAACTGTCTCAGCACGCACAGAATTAATACAAGTAAATAAACTATGCATTAAGCTCAAGTCTCAAAGGTAATACATCATAGGTTCATGCCCGACCAACACTAAGTGTTTAGCTAGACATGCTAGTGGTAAACATCATAAAATAGTAAGTAATAACTACTGAATCCAAGAAAACGGTAGCAAACAGTGCGTGCAGTGTCTTCTCTCGGCTGGCGCAGATCTCCTCAATAAGTCCGTGTGTTTTCCAGTTCTGCCGCACAGTGCCTCCTTGCGTCCTCTGGTGCCTCTGGAACAACAGTCTTTTCGAACTCTCTGAAACCCTAGACTTAGTTCCTTTATATAGGAGGTCCAACTTTCGGCAACTTCCAAATCTGGTCACTGGGACTTTGCGCCTGGCGCACGGTATTGATTGGCGCAATCGGGTAGCGCACCTCTGCTGTCTTTCGCCATTTCTTCTTCTGTTTGCGCCGCTAGCTCCGCAGGCTGATCTTTCACTCCTAGAACGCTGCCTGTTAGCGCGTATCCGACTCAAGGACTCGTTCTGACCTGATATACAAAAACATTGGAAACGAGTAATCTTGCTCATGAAATATTGCAGACAAGCATAGGGTTATGACCTAAATAATGTGTATAACTAGGCTCTATCAGTAATATTTGTCGAGGACTTTCCGCTGCATTTGATCCCATGTGCGAATGCTACCTGAAGGCAAAGACAAAAACCACGATTTTGCTAGGTCAGTTAAACTCAAAGGAAATACTCGGAGCTTAAACCTGTCTTCCGAAGCTGCGTATGGTCTCAATGTTTGGCAGATCCCGGTGAACTCTTGTAAATGCCTCGTCGCGACCTCTCCCGGTAATCCTCCAAATTTGGGCAAGTGATGCACCACAGCAGTCTTTATTTCAAAATCATCTTCTTCTGGATCCGTATTGATACACCATGGTTGGTCATTGAAATTTGGTGCAGACAGCTCTCACATCGTTGGTTCCGGTCTGTGGGCACGCCTGTATTGCTGATGCCCGTAAGGCTGCTGCTGCACATATAGCTGAGGCGGTGGGTTAAGCTCATTGAAACCTTCTGCTCGTGCCCCTGCATCCCTAGCCAGAAATTCTCTTTCGCGAAGTTCCCTCTGGCGCGCTCTAAATACTCGCTCCGGCTCTTCATAAAATGGTGGAACCTGCACATCCGGATTTCCTGGGGTGGTAAAGGACGGTTGTTGTTGTTGACCGAATTTTGTTCATTGTTTTGGGGGCCATCACCGTTCACACTACCTGCGTGAGACATGCTGGAAAGGGCAGTTTACCGCAACAAAAAAAAAAACACAAAGAATTAATTGAAAACTAAATCTAAAAAGAAAAGAAACTCTTCACCGTAGCAGCTCCCCGGCAACGGCGCCAAAATTTGACGCGTGTCGTTGTGCGCGCCAAACTTGTAATTTATATCTCCAAGCTCTAGCTGCAAGCAAGGGTCGAACCCAAGAGAGCTGACTGTGAAGCGGTTTTCTGTAAATACTGAACTAAAGGGGGTTTGAGTAAATGGTTGCAAGAACAGATGTAAGGAAAGTGTGAATGTCAATCGAGAGAAATATTCAGCTCAGGGAATTCAATAGTGACTGTTATCATCGACTTCTAAATATCCGATTCTAATCAAATGAGTGGTCACTCCGACAAAGGTAATGACCTAAAGTATCCCGACAAAGGTGATACTAAGCCTAGATTCTACTACTTGTTTCCACGACAAAGCTTCAACAAGAGTTAATGATCAGAATTGATGAGCGAATAGTTTCACGACAAAGTATACGCTAACCGTGCAATACAATTCAGGCAAATTAAGATCCAGAACTTACGAATGAATAGAAATATGCATTAAATCCAAGTCTCAAACATGAATGTCACTAATTGAAAACCCTAAACTGAAATAGAAGTTTAGCTACTCATATTCATAACTGCAAAATACATTAAACTGAAAGGAATAACAAAAACTGTTCGGAATTACTATTCACCGTCGGAAAACACTGTTCACTGCCGGAAAGTACTGTTCACGCAATCTCCAAAATTCCGTCCGTCCTCTCTTCCAAACCTCCGGCGTCCCAAAACGTTTCTGTGTCGTCAAAACTGCCGTCCCAAACTTCCGAAACCCTAATTGAGATCGGGCTCTAAAATTGATTTCGGGCCGCGGTCCCGATTGCTGACGTCATCATAAACCTAGCGCGTCCCATGAAGACATTATGTCGCGCGCTCGGAGAATATATTAACGTTAGGCGCGCGACACTAATGTTTACTTCTGGCGCGCGACTCACTGCACTGCTGATAGAGCCTATTTATACGCATTATTTAGATCCTAACCCTATGCTTGTTTGCATTATTTTATGTACAAGATTACTGGTTTCCAGTGTTTTTGTATTTTAGGGCAAAACTAGGGCCTAAGTTGGATACGCGCTAACAAGCAGCGTTTAGGACGCGCATCACACAAGCCTGCGGAGCTAGCGGCGCAAACAGAAGAATTGGCAGAGTCGACCACGGTGCGCTCACCGATTGCGCTAACCAAGATGTCGTGCGCCAGGCGCAGATGGTGGTGTTTCCAAATCCTAACACCACCAGATTTGGAAGTTGCCAAGAATGAGCCTCTGAGCAGTATATAAAGAAGAGAAGAAGGCTAGGGTTTTATATACGTATCATCATACAATCGAGAGGACCTGCGCTAGCCGACTGCGCCAGCCAAGACTACAACCTGCACGCACTGTTTGCTATTGTTTTCTTGGATACTTTAGTTATTACTTACTGTTTCTATGATGTTTACCACTAGCATGTCTAGCTAAACGCTTGGTATTGGTTGGGCATGAATCTATGAGTATTTCCTTTGAGACTTGCGCTTAATGCATAGCTTGTTTGCTTATATTAATTCTGTGCACATTGTTGGCAGCTAGTTGCATGAGTAGGGGAAGCCTTGAACCGCAATCTTACTCTTGTTGCTTGTTGTTGTATGTTAAACTAGTTGAATAGCCTGACGGTGCCAACTAGGAGTAACACGCTAGGATAAGCAATTGCTACCTTGATCGGATTCATAGTTGTTTAGTCTAGTTCAAGAATTAATAGCACATGAACTTTGATCGGAACATGCGCACATGTTAGGAAGCCTTGATCGGACACTAACTTAAGCGAAATCAAACTATCGACGTTTAGAGTCAATGATAAGGAATGCGCTCATAGAGGATTGTCTGCCCAATACTTCTCATAGTCATAGTATTTAATCTCTACTGCCTGCGCACGTCTGGTGCAAGTTCTGCGTTAGCCACTGTTTACTCGCGCATCGCGCAACCAAATCACTCACCCCCTCAACTTTCGTAAGTGTAGGTCACTGGTTAAAACTGAACTGCTTGCTCCCTGTGGAGATCGACCCTGACTTAACCACTGTACTAGTGGAAGAGGAAGGATTAATTTGATGCGTACAACGACGCGCGATCAAATTTTGGCGCAAGTGCGACGCAAGTGATTACGCAGTAGGAGCAGTCCTGGGACAGCGCGTGGACAAGAAACCGCACGCCATTTATTATGCATCGCGCACACTGGACTCTGCGCAGAGGAACTACACCACCACGGAGAAGGAGCTTCTGGCAATCGTTTTTGCGCTAGAGAAGTTCCGCGCATATGTTCTAGGCGCCAGAGTCGTCATCTACACAGACCACGCAGCCATCCGCTACCTACTGTCAAAGAAGGAGACTAAGCCGCGCCTGATGCGCTGGGTACTCCTACTTCAGGAATTTGACTTGGAAATTAAGGATAAGAAGGGCACGGAGAACACAGTCGCAGACCACCTGAGCAGGATCGTGAAAGAGGAGGAGCCAGGGCAGATCACGGAGACATTTCTTGACGAGCATCTGATGGCGCTGACAGGTAAGGTACCATGGTATGCGCACATTGCGAATTACCTGGTCACAGGTACGTTTCCTCTTCATTTCAATAAAACCCAGTGCATGAGATTAAAGCATGAGTCCAAGCATTACATTTGGGATGATCCATATATGCTCAGAATAGGACCAGATCAGATATTGAGGCGCTGCGTGCCTGACCATGAAATTAACTCTGTTTTGATGTTTTGTCATGCGCACGCATGTGGAGGGCACTTTGGTCCCAAGCGCACCAGCAGAAAGGTCCTGGACTGCGGATTTTATTGGCCGCACCTGTTTCGAGACGCATACCACTACTGCCGGAATTGTGACAGATGCCAGCGCACAGGAGGCATATCAACGCGCAACGAGATGCCGCAAACGCCGATTCTAGTGGATGAAGTGTTTGATATTTGGGGCATTGACTTCATGGGGCCATTCCCTCCATCTGCCGGATAAGAGTACATATTGGTCGCAGTGGATTATGTCTCCAAATGGGTCGAAGCTAAGGCCACATGGAAGGATGATGGTAAGACGGTCGCTGAGTTTCTAAAAACTAACATCTTTTGCAGGTACGGGGTGCCTAAGGCAATCATCAGCGACCAGGGGACGCATTTCTGCAACAGAGTTGTGGCGCAAGTTTTCATGCACTATGGAGTGCGCCACAAGACGTCCAACGCTTACCACCCTCAGACGAATGGACAGGCCAAGGTTTCCAACCGAGAGATCAAGCGCATCCTGGAAAAAACCGTAAGACCATCGCGGAAGGACTGGAGCCAGCGCCTAGACGATGCGCTGTGGGCATACCGGACCGCGCATAAGACACCAATCGGGACTTCACCGTTTCGGTTGGTCTATGGAAAGGCGTGCCATCTGCCAGTAGAATTGGAGCACAAGGCATACTGGGCAATGCGTATATGCAACCTAAACCTGGATGAGGCTGGCAAGGAACGCGCGTTTGAGCTGAGCGAATTAGAAGAGCTGCGCCTGGATGCCTATGAGGGACTGCGCGATTACAAAGCACGCACCAAGGCATTTCACGACAAGAATATTCTTAGACGCACTTTTGAGCCAGGAGACCAGGTACTGTTGTTCTCCTCGCGCCTAAAGCTCATGCCGGGGACGCTGCGTAGTAAATGGACAGGACCGTACACAGTCACCAAGGTTTTCCCCTACGAAACAATCGAGTTAGAAAACGAGCACCGGCATCGTTTTCAAGTCAATGGGCAGAGAGTCAAGAAATACTTAGGAGAACCTTGGGATGGTACAGCGCGCGACATTGAGTTGGCAGAACCTGAGATAGCAGATGCGTAGGTTGCTGCGCCAGAATCATCACCAGATGCACCAGAGGGAGAACCGGAAACTATTGCTCATATTTCTTCTCCCTCTTTACCTTCCCTCGTTGCTTGTAATTTATCACATACTATTATCCATGCTGACTACCCTTTTGATCCTTTGCCCAGGACCATGGAATACGCCACACACGCACAAGCGCTGGATCACTCAGGAGCAAGAGTGGGGGAGGTCGCTGGCACACATTTGGGCACGTAACGAGGTACAGTCGAGCCACCAACGTTAAACAAAGGCACTTGTCGGGAGGTAACCCGACTCGTTTTATTTTTTACATGTCTTTCTTTTAGTATTTCTAGTGTCTTTTAGCTAGTTTAGGACTTGTAGTTTTTTTTTTTTTAGTCGAGCAGCAGTGCGCAGGTCCGTGCGCACTTCAGTGCGCAGGACCGCTGCACCAGTCAGGGGGTATATAAGGGCAGTACTTAGAAAATTTCAGCACTTTTTCACTCGACCGTTGCAAGTACAACTCCCGCCCTCACACCTCCGCTCACCGTCCGGCGCTCAAACCAGCTTCCGTCTAGAGAGATTTGAGGAGCATTCCGTCGACCACCCTCCAGGTAACCTTTCCCCCAGATTTGAGCAGATTCCAGTAGGGTTTGTGCGGTAGAGGAGTGCTATAGGGTTTTGAAATCACACCAGGCTAGAGTGCACCGATTGGAGTGTTGGTTAGAGGGTTTTGTAGGCGGGCAGTAAGCGCCCAATTGGTGAAAGTTTCAGGGCCTTTGGAAGAGTTTTGATTTTCTGAGCTTTAGGAAGTGTTGACCGGCGTTGACCAGAGAGACCCAGCCACAATGCAGCCTGCCGAGGACCAAGAAACCCCAGCTGTTTTTGCCAGCAAGTATGCGGCCTTCCTGAGGCTTGAGATGTACGGGACTCCGTACATCAGCAGGGAGTTCCTGCGGGAGGTCGGTTTGGAGGACCTCGTTGTGGAGAGGCTGGCGTTAGCAGGCTGGGAGGCGCTGTTGGAACTCAACAGCGCATCAGACAGGGAGGACACCTGCGAGTTCCTGGCGTCGTTAGAACCAGGTGATATGGAGATAAGGTACCGGCACCGCGGGGTGTGGTACATTGCCTCGGCTAAGAGGCTGAAGCGCACACTGAGGTGCGCTAATTGAGAGAAGCTGACATGGACGCGCACACGAATCCAGAGGCGTGGCGCGAGATGGCGACCGGGCCAGTGTTTGTAGCGGGGCGCAGCAGGGGACGTGAGCTGCGTGACCCGTGGATGTTCTACTTGTGGCGCCTGGTCGCCTATGCGATCATTGGGCGTTTTAATGGTGCGCCGAAGATCAGCCTATTGGATATGGAGATTTTGAAGGGGTTTTATTATGGGAAGAGGGTGCTTTTTGTCCTGAACATGGTACACCACTGGAGCCGAGTCAGCACCAAGGGGCCGCTGACTTGTGGAGGTATTATTACGCACCTGCTGCGTGCGTTACACGGAGAGCCTGAGGTGCCCGAGCACACCATGGTGCCGGCTGTTCCTCTGGACCGCGCCCACATGCTGCAGATTAGGGCGGTAGCCGTGAGGGAGGATGGCACATTGGAGTGGTGCTACCGCCTGCAGCCGGCCAGAGTGCAGCGGCCACGAGCAGAAAGCAGCGCGCAAGCAGCAGAGGGTGCGCAGGAGATGCAGGAGGACGAGGCCCCGAAGCCAATTGTGCCTCCAGTCAGGCGCGCTAGGACCCGCCCGCAGACTGGAGCGCATCGGAGGGCCCGTGCGCCGCAGGGGGAGCCAGTTACCATTTCCATCGAGGATTCTCCCCCGCGTGCACAAAGGAAGCGCCCGAGGACCGAGGCTGAGGAGGCGCCTGAGGAAGCATCAGCAGAGCAGCGCATGATGTTCAACGTCATGCGCGTGCTCGAGTATTTAGCGCCAGAGGGGGCGGACTTAAGCATGAGCCCACCATCAGGGTGGAGATTTGGAGACGCGATTCCCCCTCTCCTCAGCCTGCGCCGGCCACCTCCCGGTTCCCCCAGCGAGCCGCACCAGCCAGCCAGCCCTGTTACTCAGCCCTCAGTGCATCCAGCAGAGCCCTCTCCTTCCCCAGCCCCAGCACCAGAACCAGCCCTAGCAGCCCCAGAAACAGAACCCACCCCCGACCCGGCACCAGTACCAGCACCTGCACCATCCCCTGCCCAGCCGTCTATTCCGAGGTCCCCTGTAGCCGAACCCATCATTAGCACCAGCTCAGACTCGCTATGGGACCCCGTCTCAGAGGACGACTTCGTGGCGTAGCCTGTCGCCCTTTCTGTTGTCCCGCCTTCCTCCAGCACCGATTATGCGACGGATTCTTCAGAGGAGGAGGCGCATAGTTCAGCGGCTGCGTCCAGCTCAGAGGACATTTAGAGCTGCGGGGGGGGGGGGCATTATTCCTTTCGGGTAGTGTCTATTTTTCTTTTATTTACTGAACATTATTCGATATTCTGTTGCTATATGTGTGCTGAACTCTTGTGCTACATATTTTGTGTCCCTATGGTATATTGCGCTGCTTTGACTATATGTTCTTTATTTTGCTTGCATGCATGTGCGCGTTCTCCGTGCGCTTGAGCTTGAGTCGTGGGGACACGTCTCTGTTTAAGTGTGGGGGGGAGCGTTACATTTACATTTCACGTATTTTTGAGCTTTATAGTGTAGCTTAGTTTAATTGAAGAAAACAGTAGCAGTAGTGCGATTGTGTGCGGGTTGCGCGCACTGCTAGCTTGTTTTGCGCTATCCATATTGCATGCACTGCGATCAACTGGTTTAGTATATTTTTTTTCGTTTTTCTGCTCCTGTTAGTTGGGATATACAGGGGATGTGGAGTTGACAGAAACGCTCTAGAGAGGCGGTTAGTCGTTCGAGCTTCGGAGGTGAGGTATATGGTCGAGAGCGCTAGTGGAGGCCTGTGCTTCGCGACCTTCGGAACAAGAGAAGAATTGGTTTGAGTGCTACACTCTAGAGAGGTAATAGTATCCGTGCTTGAGTGCTTGTTCGGGACGAACAAGGGGCAAGTGTGGGGGGTTTGATAGAGCCTATTTATACGCATTATTTAGATCCTAACCCTATGCTTGTTTGCATTATTTTATGTACAAGATTACTGGTTTCCAGTGTTTTTGTATTTCAGGGCAAAACGAGGGCCTAAGTTGGATACGCGCTAACAGGCAGCGTTTAGGACGCGCATCACACAAGCCTGCGGAGCTAGCGGCGCAAACAGAAGAATTGGCAGAGTCGACCACGGTGCGCTAACCGATTGCGCTAACCAAGATGTCGTGCGCCAGGCGCAGATGGTGGTGTTTCCAAATCCTAACACCACCAGATTTGGAAGTTGCCAAGAATGAGCCTCTGAGCAGTATATAAAGAAGAGAAGAAAGCTAGGGTTTTATATACGTATCATCATACAATCGAGAGGACCTGCGCTAGCCGACTGCGCCAGCCAAGACTACAACCTGCACGCACTGTTTGCTATTGTTTTCTTGGATACTTTAGTTATTACTTACTGTTTCTATGATGTTTACCACTAGCATGTCTAGCTAAACGCTTGGTATTGGTTGGGCATGAATCTATGAGTATTTCCTTTGAGACTTGCGCTTAATGCATAGCTTGTTTGCTTATATTAATTCTGTGCACATTGTTGGCAACTAGTTGCATGAGTAGGGGAAGCCTTGAACCGCAATCTTACTCTTGTTGCTTGTTGTTGTATGTTAAACTAGTTGAATAGCCTGACGGTGCCAACTAGGAGTAACACGCTAGGATAAGCAATTGCTACCTTGATCGGATTCATAGTTGTTTAGTCTAGTTCAAGAATTAATAGCACATGAACTTTGATCGGAACATGCGCACATGTTAGGAAGCCTTGATCGGACACTAACTTAAGCGAAATCAAACTATCGACGTTTAGAGTCAATGATAAGGAATGCGCTCATAGAGGATTGTCTGCCCAATACTTCTCATAGTCATAGTATTTAATCTCTACTGCCTGCGCACGTCTGGTGCAAGTTCTGCGTTAGCCACTGTTTACTCGCGCATCGCGCAACCAAATCACTCACCCCCCCCCAACTTTCGTAAGTGTAGGTCACTGGTTAAAACTGAACTGCTTGCTCCCTGTGGAGATCGACCCTGACTTAACCACTATACTAGTGGAAGAGGAAGGATTAATTTGACGCGTACAACGACGCGCGATCCACTGCACACCCATTTCCGTCAACGCCGATTTCCTCCTTAAAAACACCGTTTTGAGCCGCAAGTCTCTTCTCATGTATTCCGAACACCTGAAATGCAAACAACACTAAGAGGTAACTGTTCACATCAAAACATGTCGAAATAGTTGGGTTTAAATGGTTTAGCGAGTCGTATAAATACTCCCCATCATTCGGGCTATAGATTGGATTTGTGTATGTTCCCAGTGCGAAGCTGTTCCCTTAATTCCTTCCCACATAACTAGCGTCTTCCTGGGCAGCCCCTTGTATTTCTGAGACCAAGATAAGACTTTTTCTTCCAAACCTATTTTTCTTGCTCGGTGGGAGCCTTCTTCCTCTGTAATTCTGGATCAACTGCTTATGTATCCATCGCTTTGACAAAGGTTGTTACTCCAGAGCCACTTTCTCTTGTGTATCCAAGACCGGCTTTTCCACCTCCATACCTCTGGTGGGATAAGATTTCATCTAGGATTGTTGATCTGCATTTGTCTTTCTTCTATGTATCACTGTGCAGACTAACCTTTTCGATCTTTTATCTTTAATTCCTTGGTATGAAAAGAGGTAATGGTCTTTTGAAGTTCATCTCTCTCTTTCTCAACAGAGACAGTCTTGGCCTGCAACTCCTTGTTGATCTCAACAACTTTCAGTCATTCTTCATGCAACAGGGCAAAGTCTATTTCCAGAGTATTCTCTGTGAACTCTTCATCATCACTGCTATCTGACTCAACACTCCAGTTGACAGCCAGAGACTTGTCGTTCTTCTTTTGATAGTTGAGGCATTCTGACTGCCTGTGACTATATCCTTCACATTCCCAGCATTGAATTCCTTTTGACATGTCCTTCTTGTCTTCTTCCCTCTACTCTGGATTTTAGTTTCTTCTCTGGGAATTTAGTTCTCTCCGGGACTGATTTCATCCATCAGATTTTGTCCCACCGACGAGGAGTTTGCTATCTTCTTGAAGAGCTTGCTGAAGTTCCTTGCCAGAAGGCTCAGTTGCTGTCCCAACTCTTATGTTGAGTCTACCTTCTCCTTGGTCTCAGCCTTCAGCCCAAAATTACAGGTACTCTGAGATAGAGTGTGCTGAAGCATTCCGTGTACTGCACATTGTAATAGGGTAGGCTAAGTCAGTGTCGGGTCTATAGCTATTCTTTACTGGAAGTGTGTAGGTAGCACGAAGAGAGTCTGTGATCAGACTGCTAGGTAGTCTAGGGGGTTAGACTGAGAAAAAGATTTCGACTAAGTGAGAAGTAGAGGTTAGAGCCCTTTGTACTTTAAACCGTGATAGTGAAATCTTGATGATCAGAGTGTGATCCTCCTCAGATGTAGGCAAGTTGCCGAACTGGTTGATCAAATTATATGTGTTTTTCTTATTCCTCAGAAGAATAATTTCCGCATGAAGATATAGAGTGTGCTAAAGCAGAAGTTGTAACTCCAAAAGCTGTAACTCGAGATAAGCAGCGCAGTCAAATTTCAAATATGAACTGTCATAATTAGTAAAGCATATGCAAACAGAACTTGAACAGGAAAAACTAGAAGATTCCAATATTATGTCAGAACTATTGCGAGTCAGAAAGAATGTGAGCATGATGAACAATGGCATGAAGAAACTTGACACCATCTTAGCTACTTACCGTACGAGTCGTGGAATCCCCGGGTTGGTCTATGAGCATCATATCACGGCCCGATTATTTTGGACCAAATTATTGGGGGTTTTTTAGACCATGACAAGACAATACTTGGCTAAGTGGGTTCCCCAACCCTTAGCCCAACTTTGGAGACCCTTAGAAGTGGACTAGAAGGGGGAAGAAGCCTGATAGATGGAGGCCCAGGTCCAAGATCTAGAAGGCTATGAAAGTGAACCTTTTAGAAGACTTTGAAGGTTCCGCAAGATGGTGGAAGGGTCTCCACTCTTGTAGATATTCTAGAATATTCCAGACTTATATTGGTAGCCGTAGGATTGAATTGATCTCGGCTGTCCATTGAGGAGGTCTAAGTGTATAAATAGGGCAGGAGTCATTTGCTCCAAACCACCTCAGAATTACAAATCATTCTCTCAATCTCTTTTGCTCTCTAGCTTTCAACTTCTCTTGTTTCCTTAAGCGCATCAAGCGACTTTCGGGGAAGGCTTTCTTAGCTAGTCGGGTGAAAGTTCAAGCTAAGCACCGCATTACTTAGTGGACAAAGTGTAAGTCCGTGACAAGTGGTATCAGAGCCAAGTTCGCCATCTTCATGGCTTCTGATACGGAAACTCGAGGGAGGAATACCGAGAAGGATTCCAAGAAGATGAAACCATCAAGGGATCATTCTGTCTCGGTGAACGAGAAGCGGTTTGCTAAGTTGGAGCTTGGCGTTGGAGAATTGTCGGATCGCATTGGGAAATACGACGACCACGTCGAGACTTTGCAAGACAAGGTGGGAGCTCTCCAAAGTCAAGTATGATCCTTGGGGGAGGACCTACGAGCCAAGTTACTGCAACACATCAACACCATCCTCGAATCATGGCGGGGTGAGAAGGAGGAGTACCAGGTAAAGGTAGACGCCTTGGTTACTCAAGTCCAGGAGTTACAGTCTTCTTTAGAGAAGACCAACCTAAAATTGGTGAAGCTGTGGAGAGCTGGGAGAATTGGGGAAGTGGTCTCTTTCACAAGGATTTTCCGAGGGTCCAGGATGTGCCAAAACCCAAGGAGTTCAAGGGATCACGAAATGCGGAAGAAATCGATAATTTCCTTTGGCATATACAGCGCTACTTCGAAGCCATCTGATGGAGCGTATTTATACGCACCATTGAGTTGTGTATTCCCATACTTTTATTACATTTTGCGTAAGATCGACTACTCTTTTGTAGTGTTTTCGTATCAGAGGTGTGTTCAAGATCGCATTTGGATTTATTACAGAATTGGAGCATTGCCACTCATTCATTCAAGATCAAGAAAAGCAAGGTCAATGACAGTCAACAGCTGAATCGAAGACCTGCTGGTTCAATCAGAATCGGTTCAAGCAGATTTGGTTCAACCGGTTCAAGTCCAAAACCCTAAATTTAAACTTAAGACATGGACAAAAGAGGAAAAAGAGGAGAAGTACGACAGTGACGGGACTGAGAGACGACAAGAGAGAGAAGCTGTTGAGAAGTTGCCGGAAGTCATTGCTTACTGTTCACTAGTTACTATTCACGACCGAAATTATTGTTCACGTAGTTTTCTGTATTACTTCAGATTTGTTACTTAACTCAGTTTTAATTGTATTCGATGGATGTTATGAGTAGCTAAACCGTTATTTCAGTTTGGGGTTTGCATTGCAATATATAGTTTGAGGTCAATGAATATTTGTTTGAGCTAGTGATTTACTGCCTTGATTGTGAATTGAATGCTTTGATTATCAATTTAGTGCAGCTTAGTAGTGAGCTAGGTTGATATCAATTGTGTTTACTTGACTGGATTGCATTGTTAGCTAAGCCTAGTGGTAGAACTAACTTGTGGTGTTAGTCGAGTAACTGTTATACATGTTCGAGAACTTAGCATAAGAACAACTTGTGGTGTTATACATGTTCGCCGGAGTGCAGTGTATTCATTAGTTGATGCATGTTGTTTGGTCGAGGATAGCTAATTGCAATGTATTCCCCGAACTGATTCTTTTCCAATTGATAGAAAGACACTCCTTGAAACAATTATTCTTCTGATTTCCTAGAACTATCTTTAGAATTCTATCCTACTTGCTCTTTTTGGGTTCGACCCTACTTACCACTTGCTAAGTGTTAACAGGAACTATAAATATAAGTTTGAGGCGCATGACGACGCGCTGTTAAATTTTGGAACCGTTGTCGAGGAGAGCAACATTCAGTATAGAGTTCTGAACTTTGTTTTACTTATTTTGCTTGTTGTGGTGCAGATTGGGAACAAAAAAAGAGTTTTTGCCGACAGTGAACAGTGCTGCCGGCTAGGGAGTGAATAGTGTCACCGGAGTCCGATTGGAGATCAGAAGACCTTTTCTAACCGGAACGAGCCAGCGGTCCATAGTCATCGCCCTAGCCATGAGCTATGTGTTTTTTTTAGCCATCCGAGATCGTTTACATTTTCATTTTGAATTGTCTAGTTTTTTTTTTATTTTGCATTTTGGCCTTTTCCATTATTTGTTTGTTTTTACATTTCACTTGCTTTTCAGTATGTCTAATGCAGGAGGTTCCCATGGAAGTATCCATGGCAACAATGAACCTGATGGCATCAACAACCCAGTAATACCCCCATACAATGATGAGCTAGAGAGAGTCTTTAATCAAAGACAAAGAGCATCTCGTTACAATAGAGGAGAAAGGATGGAGGAACAAGATGATTATGCATATGCACCTCCTCCTCAACAACAACCATATGCACCTCCTCCTCAACTGAGAAGGAACAGGCCACCTGCACTTAGAGAGCTCTCAGCTCCAACATTCAACAACCAACCATGGTGTATAAACACTGATTCTGATGAAGATGACTTTGAAGTAAAAACCGCAGTGGTCCATCATCTTCCCAAATTTGGAGGGCTGCCAGGAGAAGTTGCATCAAGGCACTTGCAAGAATTCAATGGGATATGTCGGACTTTAAGGCCATATGCTGCCCCCGAAGAGAGGTTCAAATTAAGAATGTTTCCATTAAGTTTGACTGACCTTGCAAAAACTTGATTTCTCTCTTTGCCTTCAGGAAGTATCAGATCTTGGGAGCAAATGCAAAGGAAGTTTCTCGACAAATATTATCCCCCTGCTAAGGCTGCCCAAGTAAGGAGAGAGCTGTCCAACATAAAACAAGGCCCAAGTGAGTCAATGTATGATTATTTGGAAAGATCCAGTGCCTTGGCACACAGCTATTGTAATTTGAGTATGAAAGAGGAGATGCTTGTAGAATATTTATTGGATGGATTGAGGCCCTTGGAGAGGATGCTGTTGGGGAGGCACAGTTTTGAATTTGACACCTGCTGAGGTGCCAGAGCTGATCAATGAGAATGCCGAGAGTACTAGATTCAGAGATGATTGGTAGGAGAAATGATACCGGCCGGGCAAGGAATGTCTCACAAATGGATTCCAATACAAATAACATGGCCACTGAAATTAAGGAGCTCAAACAGTTGGTGCAGAAGCTTATGGTTGGGCAAGTCAGTGGAGTTAAGGCTTGTGAATTTTATGGTGCAGCGAGCCACAAAACCGATGAGTGTTCTAGCCTACATGAAGAAGAGGCAGTTGATGTTAATACTATGGGAGGAGTCCAACATTTCAACAATAGGAAAGGACCTAGATAGTTTGGACTTGCGGCACATGGTTTCAGCTGGAGAAATGAAGGATGATTCAACCAAGGGTAGAATCAGAACCAAGGACAAGGGCAAGCCTACCGCCCACCATTTCACCAACAAGAGAGATTCAATGGAAATGGTAATTCTTATGGGCAGCAGCAAAGGCGTATCTACAATCAACCTGGCCCGACCAATAACAATCACAACCACGCTGGCCCGAGCAATGTGAATCAAGGGAAGTCATTAGAAGAAGTGGTTAAGGAGTTGGGCGATAACTATGCAAAATAATCAAGCCAAGACCAAATGTCCCAATTGGCAGCCACCCTTGCAAACAATTCCCAACCCAAGAGGGAATGTTAGTGCAATGACGTTGAGAAGTGGGAAGAAAGTTGCAGAAGAGGCGAGACAAGAAATCGCAACAGAGAGTACTGCGCCCCACGAGAACTTTAGCACGACACGCAGACCACTAATGCCTCCTACAGAAGCGCCCATAATGTCTTTGATAGAGCCTATTTATACGCATTATTTAGATCATAACCCTGTGCTTGTTTGCATTATTTTGTGTACAAGATTACTGGTTTCCAGTGTTTTTGTATTTCAGGGCAAAACAAGGGCCTAAGTCGGATATGCGCTAACAGGCAGCGTTTAGGACGCGCATCACACAGCCTGCGGAGCTAGCGGCGCAAACAGAAGAATTGGCAGAGTCAACCACGGTGCGCTAAGCAGATGCCGTGCGCCAGGCGCAGATGGTGGTGTTTCCAAATCCTAACACGACCGGATTTGGAAGTTGCCAAGGCTGACCCCCTGAGCAGTATATAAAGAAGAGAGGGAGGCTAGGGTTGAGAGACGATTCTTAGGATTCACAATTCGTACATCCAGGAGGCACTGCGCAGCAGGACTGGAAAACACACGAGCTTCTTGAGAGGATCTGCGCTAGCCGACCGCGCCAGCCAAGACAGCAACCTGCACGCACTGTTTGCTATTGTTTTCTTGGACACTTTAGTTATTATTTACTGTTTCTATGATGTTTACCACTAGCATGTCTAGCTAAACGCTTAGTATCGGTTGGACATGAATCTATGAGTATTTCCTTTGAGACTTGCGCTTAATGCATAGCTTGCTTGCTTATATTAATTCTGTGCACATTACTCGCAGCTTGTTACATGAGTAGGGGAAGCCTTGAACCGCAATCTTAATCTTGTTGCTTGTTGTTGTTTGTTAAACTAGTTGAATAGCCTGACGGTGCCAACTAGGAGTAACGCCCTAGGATAAGCAATTACTACCTTGATCGGATTCGTAGTTGTTTAGTCTAGTGTAAGAATTAATAGCACATGAACTTTGATCGGAACATGCGCACATGTTAGGAAGCCTTGATCGGACACTAACATTAGCAAACCAAACTATAGACATTTAGAGTCGATGATAAGGAATACACTCATAGAGGATTGTCTGCGCCGATACTTCTCATAGTCATAGTACTTAATCTCTATTGCCTGCGCACGTCTAGTGCAATTTCCTGCGTTACGATACCACTGTTTACTCGCGCATCACGCAAACCAATCACTCACCCCCCAATTTCATAAGTGTAGGTTACTGGCTAAAACTGAACTGCTTGCTCCCTGTGGAGATCGACCCTTACTTAACCGCTGTACTAGTGGAAGAGGAAGGATTAAATTTGACGCGTACAACGACGCGCGATCAAATTTTGGCGCCGTTGCCGGGGAGCAACACAGCTAAGTTCTAGCTAGTTTACGTTTTCCTTTTTAGTAACTAGTTATTTCAGTTTGTTTTGTTTTCTCGTTGTTGTTTCTGACAGCGGGCAATCACCATTAGCCTGCGCAACCTTGAAACAGTTGCGCTGCGCAGATTCTAGTTGCGCACTGACAGACGCAGCAGCATTAGTTATCTTTTAATTTCGTTTTTTTAGAACAGGTTATGGAGGATAACAGTGTCGTAGGAGACAACTTAGGGGACAGAACCCCAGAGGAAGCAAGGGCACATAACCGCGCAGCCCTGTTCAGAGAAGAAGTGCAGCGCGAGGTTGAAGCAAGGATGGCCGCTGAACTGTATAATGCGCCACCCGCGCGACAAGCTGCGCGACGCAGAACAATGCGCGAGATGTCAGCCCCTATTACTGTTAACCAGCCATGGTGCATCGTGCTACCGCCAGACGAACATTTTGAACTAAAGAGCTCGCTAATCCATCACATGCCCAAGTTCCACGGGATGAACAACGAAAATCCAGTCAAACATGTGCGAGAGTTCCTAGTCATATGCGAGAACATGAAGGCAGAAGGGGAGAGCGATGAGGCGCTGAAGATGAAGGCATTCCCATTTTCACTATGTGATACGGCCAGAAATTGGTTGATGAACTTACCAGCCGGATCAATTCACACATGGGAGCAGCTGCAGAAGAAGTTCCTGGACAAATTCTATCCCGCAGCAAAGATCGCGCTACTCAGGAGGGAACTGGCCGCGCCAAGGCAGAGCGCAGGAGAGTCACTGTCAGAGTATTACGAGCGTTTCAGGGAGCTAGAGGCCAACTGCTACAATCATGGCCTGCCCCAGAATGTGCTGATAGAGAACTTCCTGAATGGACTGCTGCCCATGGAGCTGAGGTTATTGAACGCATGCGCAGGAGGCGACATTTGCAACATGTATCCAGAAGACGCGTGGCAGCTGATAGAAGACTCTGCTGGTCAGGTAAGACATCAGCTAACACTTGAAAATAGTCGTACTCGTTCTGTGCATCAGGTAGAAACAAGCGCTGAGATCAAGGAAATGAAGGCCATGCTGCAGAAGTTAATGAGTGCGCAAAGCGCACAACCAGTTGCGCCAAAGGTATGTGAATTCTGCAGGTCAACCGAGCACAAAACTGATGAATGTCCCACACTTTTCGAGGAATCAGGAGATGTCAATGCCCTTGGAGGATGGGATAACAGAGGACCACAAAGACAGAATCAGCCGCGCTTTGGACTGGCAGCAAATGGATTCAGATGGAAGGAGGAAAACAATTTCCGGAGGCAGTCCACAGATCAGCACGCACCACAGCAGACGCAACAAGCTGCGCCCTACAATCCACCGCATCGCCGCACTGACGCACCAGCGCATAACAACCAGCAACCGAGGCGATCTTTGGAATATATTGTGGGGCAGCTAGCAGACACAGTGCGCAAGAATGACGAGAAGTATGACAAGAGGTTCGAGTCCATTGAAAAGCAGCTATCACAGATTGCTACCACGGTGTATGAGCTAAAGAAGAGCGATGGCAACCTGCCTTCGCAAGTGATTCAGAACCCCAAAGGAGGAGTCAATGCAGTGACACTGAGGACTGGGCGCACGATAGGAACAGAGCAGACCGCAAAGACGCCCGCGCAACCAGCTGCGCAAGTCCCGGATCCAGCAGAACAGAATGCGCAACTAGAGCAAGATGCGCAACTAGAAGTGCCAGCCACAAGCCAGCAGGGCGAGGCGCTAGGTATAACACAAATAAACGACAAGGGCACGAATCGTACTAATATACCTGCACCTTTTCCTTTGCAGGCACCATCGGCTAGAAAGGAGGCGCTGGACAAAGAGCTATACGAGTTATTCAGCAAGGTGGAAATCAACATTCCCCTTATCGAAGCAGTTCGGCAGATTCCCAGGTACGCCAAGTTTTTAAAGGAGCTGTGCACAAACAAGAGGAGGAAAGGCGAATGCGCACAGGTAATGCTAAATGCGCAGGCCTCAGCGATCGTGCAACATAAGGTACCACCTAAGTGCTGAGACCCAGGTACGTTCACTATCCCTTGCACTTTAGGTAAGACCACAGTAAGCAACTGCATGATTGATTTAGGCGCATCCATCAATTTGTTACCTTATTCCCTATATGCGACATTGCGCCTTGGACCACTAAAGCCTGCAGGTCTCACTATTCAGCTAGCAGATCGGTCGTGCAAACAACCTACAGGCATGATAGAGGATGTTCTTGTGCGAGTAGGAGAGCTGGTGTTCCCAGCAGATTTTTATGTGCTAGAAATGGAGGGTGAATCAAGCACCAGCAGTGCGCAGATCCTACTGGGCAGACCTTTCCTGATGACCGCGCGCACGAAGATAGACGTGTGGAGGGGCACACTCTCCATGGAGGTTGACGGCGAAGAGATCCATTTCAATATATTCAAGGGGATGCAGCATCCTCACGAGGACGCCACAGTGCACGCAATGGACAGCATTGACGATTTAGTCTCAGATGCGCAATGTGCAAGCGCAACAATAGAACCAGAGCCACTGGCACAGGCAGAGTTGGAAGAGCAGGACGAGGAACAGAGCAGTGCTGAACCAGAACTCAAACAGGTACACGACATAGTTCAGATTTGCACTGCTAATAAAATCTTGCCCTCTATTGAACAGGCACCCAAGGTCGAGCTGAAGCAACTGCCAGAGCACCTCAAATACATTTTCTTGGGAAATGAGGACACCCTGCCAGTGATCATAAAGAAAGGATTAGAAGAGGAGCAGGAAGTGCGTTTACAGCAGGTGTTGCGCAGGAACCAGCGCGCTATAGGATGGACACTGGCAGATCTGCGTGGAGTGAGCCCAGACGTATGCATGCACAAAATTCTATTGGAAGATGGTGCCAAACCATCCAGGGAGGCTCAGCGCAGATTGAACCCAAATATAATGGAGGTAGTGCAGAAGGAAATTCTAAAGTTGCTTGACGCAGGAGTCATTTACCCCATCTCGGACAGCAAATGGGTCGGCCCAGTGCACGTTGTGCCTAAGAAGGGAGGAATCACAGTGGAAGAGAATTCGCAGGGCGAGCTAGTTCCCAAGCGCATTCAGACTGGATGGCGCATGAGCATTGCGCCAGAGCCGCCACCAGATGCACCAGAGGGAGAACTGGAACCTATTGCTTATATTTCTTCTTCCTCTTCATCTACCCTCGTTACTGCAGACGTCTCACATATTATCCATGCTGACTACCCTTCTCACCCTTTGCGCAGGACCAAGAAGAACACAACACATACACACGCGCAGGGTCACTCAGGAGCAAAAGTGGGGGAGCTCGCTGGCACACATTTGGGCACGTAACGAGGTACAGTCGAGCCAACGACGTTAAACAAAGGCACTTGTCGGGAGGTAAGCCGACTCGTTTTACTTTTATATGTCTTTCTTTTAGTCTTTCTAGTGTCTTTTAGTTATTTTAGGACTTGTAGTTTTTTTAGTCGAGCAGCAGTACGCAGGTCCGTGCGCACTTCAGTGCGCAGGACCGCTGCGCCAGTCAGGGGGGTATATAAGGGCAGGACTTAGAAAATTTCAGCACTTTTTCACACTTGACCGTTACCAGCAGCTCCCGCCTTCACACCTCCGCCCGCTGTCCGGCGCCCAACCCAGCTCCAGAATAGAGAGATTTGCAGAGCACACGGCCGCACTCACCCCAGGTAACCTTTCCCCCAGACTTGAGCACGATTCCAGTAGGGTTTTGTACGGAGGAGAAGTGTTTTAGGGTTTTGAAATCGCACCAGGCTAGAGTGCGCCGATTGGAGTGCTGTTTAGAGGGTTTTGTAGGCGGGCAGTAGGCGCCCGTTTGGTGAGAATTTCAGCGCATTCGAAGGAGTTTGGATTTTTGGAGTGTTTGAGAAGTGTTGACCGGAGTTGACCAGAGAAATGCAGCCTGCCGAGGACCAAGCTACCCCAGCTCGCTTCGCCAGCATGTACGCGGCCTTCCTGAGGCTCGAGATGTACGGGACTCCGTGCATCAGTCGGGAGTTCCTGCGGGAGGTCGGTTTGGAGGACTTCATTTTGGAGAGGCTCGCGCTGGCGGGCTGGGAGGCGCTGTTGGAACTCAACAGCGCAGCAGACACGGAGGACACCTGCGAATTTTTGGTGTCATTGGAGCCAGGAGCTATGGAGATCAGGTACCGGCACCGAGGGGTGTGGTACATTACCTCGGCTACGAGGCTGAAGCGCACATTGAGGTGCGCTAAGGTGCGAGAAGCTGACATGGACGCGCACACCAACCAAAAGGCGTGGCGCGAGATGGCAACCGGGCTTGTGTTTGCCGCGGGGCGCAGCAGGGGACGAGAGCTGCATGACCCGTGGATGTTCTACTTGTGGCGCCTAGTCGCCTATGCCATCATTGGGCGCTTTAATGGTGCGCCGAAGATCAGTTTGCTAGATATGGAGATCTTAAAGGGGTTTTATTATGGGAAGAGGGTGCTCTTTGTTCTGAAGATGGTGCACCACTGGAGCCGAGTCAGCACCAAGGGGCCGCTGACTTGCGGAGGTATTATTACGCACCTGCTGCGGGCGTTGCATAGAGAGCCCGAGGTGCCAGAGCACACTATGGTGCCGGCTGTCCCTCTGGACCGCACCCACATGCTGCAGATCAGGGCGGTAGCCGTGAAGGAAGATGGCACATTGGAGTGGTGCTACCGCCTGCAGCCGGCCAGAGTGCCGCGGCCAAGAGCAGAAAGCAGTGCGCAAGCAGCAGAGGCCGCGCAGGAGATGGAGGAGGATGAAGTCCCAGAGCAAGTTGTGCCTCCAATCAGGCGCGCAAGGACCCGTGCGCAGACTGGAGCGCACCGGAGGGCCCGCGCACCGCAGGGGGAGCCAATTACCATTTCCATCGAGGATTCTCCCCCGCGTGCCCCAGGGAAGCGCCCAAGGACTGAGGCTGAGGCGGCGCCTGAGGAAGCATCAGCAGAGCAGCGCATGATGTTCAACGTCATGCGCGTGCTCGAATATTTAGCGCCAGAGGGGGCGGAATTAAGCATGAGCCCACCATCAGGGTGGAGATTTGGCGACGCGATTCCCCCTCTCCTCAGCCTACACCGGCCACCTCCAGGTTCTCCCGACAGTCCACACCAGCCAGCCAGCCCTCTTACTCAGCCCCCAGTGCATCCAGTAGAGCCCTTCCCAGCAGCACCAGCACCAGCACAATCAGCCCCAGCACCAGCAGCACCAGCACCAGCACCAGCAGAACCCACCCCCGAACCAGAACAAGTACCCGCACCTGCACCTTCCCCTGCCCAGCCGTCCATTCCAAGGTCCCCTATAGTCGAACCCATCATTAGCACCAGCTTAGACTCGCTATGGGACTCCGTTTCAGAGGATGACGTCGAGGCGCAGCCTGTCGCCCTATCAGTTGTACCGCCTTCCTCCAGCTCCGAATATATGACGGATTCTTCAGAGGAGGAGGCGCATAGTTCAGTAGCTGCGTCCAGCTCCAGTGACCTCTAGAGCTGCGGGGGGGGGGGGGGGGGCGCATTATTTCTTTCGGGTGGTGTCTATTTTCTTTTATATGCTGAACCTTATTTGACTTTATGTTCTTAGTTTTTATGTTCTTTATTTTTGCTTCCATGCATATGTTCTGCATGTGCGCGTTCTCCGTGCGCTTGAGCTTGAGTCGTGGGGACACGGCTCTGTTTAAGTGCGGGGGGGGGGGGGGGGGGGGGAGGAGCGTTACATGTATATTTCACGTTTTTTGAGCTTTATAGTGTAGCTTAGTTTTATTGAAGGAAACAGTAGCAGTAGTGCGCTTGAGTGCGGGTTGCGCGCACTGTTCAGCTTGTTTGCGCTATCCATATTGCGCCGTGCGCTGCTATCAACTGTTTTTAGTATATTTTTTTCGTTTTTCTGCTCCTGTTAGTTGGGATATACAGGGGATGTGGAGTTGACAGAAACGCTCTAGAGAGGCGGTTAGTCGCTCGCGCTTCAGAGGAGAGGTATATGGTCGAGAGCGCTAGTGGAGGCCTGTGCTTCGCAACCTTCGGAACAAGAGAGCGCGCTCAGTCACGCAGATGCCAAAGGCAAGTACCCAAAAGCGTGGCGAGGTGGGAAAACAGACCACCTTCTCTCTGGAAGTTAAGCCAAGGAAGGCGGGCGCGGGTGTAAACGCGTGCGCCGACCTGCGCAGATAGACCGAGGAGGGAGAGCGGGGCGGTGTTCCATACCTGTTATCCGGAGGCCGAGACTGGAACCGTTCTGGGAAACATAGGAACCGTAGACAAAGCTGTACAAAGAAAAAAAGACCAGCAGATGATATGCGCTACAAAAGAATCATCATGCGCACAAACACGTACCAGCGTGCGCAAAGTCCACAAAGAAAATCATCAAAAAGCTTGAGTTCCCAGAAAGTGCGCGGAAGAATCACGCACCGGAAGAAGCTTGTGCTGTTAACCATATACCCATCCTCGGAGTGAGAGCTGACAACCTGGCGCCTATAAAGAGCTATCTCCCAGCCATCCGAAATGATTTTCATCCCAGCTGAGAGGTAATGAATTGCGAAATCATTATATTAGAACTGTTGAATGCAGTTGTGCACAGGTGGTAGAGCAGCGCAAGGTGTTCAGTCGTGCAGATCGCGCCAGAGTGCAAGACTGTGCGCTATACTCCAGAGAGGTAATGGTATCCGTGCTTGAGTGCTTGTTCGAGGACGAACAAGGGGCAAGTGTGGGGGGTTTGATAGAGCCTATTTATACGCATTATTTAGATCATAACCCTGTGCTTGTTTGCATTATTTTGTGTACAAGATTACTGGTTTCCAGTGTTTTTGTATTTCAGGGCAAAACAAGGGCCTAAGTCGGATATGCGCTAACAGGCAGCATTTAGGACGCGCATCACACAGCCTGCGGAGCTAGCGGCGCAAACAGAAGAATTGGCAGAGTCAACCACGGTGCACTAACCGATTGCGCTAAGTAGATGCCGTGCGCCAGGCGCAGATGGTGGTGTTTCCAAATCCTGACACGACCAGATTTGGAAGTTGCCAAGGATGACCTCCTGAGCAGTATATAAAGAAGAGAGGGAGGCTAGGGTTGAGAGACGATTCTTAGGATTCACAATTCGTACATCCAGGAGGCACTGCGCAGCAGGACTGGAAAACACACGAGCTTCTTGAGAGGATCTGCGCTAGCCGACCGCGCCAGCCAAGACAGCAACCTGCACGCACTGTTTGCTATTGTTTTCTTGGACACTTTAGTTATTATTTACTGTTTCTATGATGTTTACCACTAGCATGTCTAGCTAAACGCTTAGTATCGGTTGGACATGAATCTATGAGTATTTCCTTTGAGACTTGCGCTTAATGCATAGCTTGCTTGCTTATATTAATTCTGTGCACATTACTCGCAGCTTGTTACATGAGTAGGGGAAGCCTTGAACCGCAATCTTACTCTTGTTGCTTGTTGTTGTTTGTTAAACTAGTTGAATAGCCTGACGGTGCCAACTAGGAGTAACGCGCTAGGATAGCAATTACTACCTTGATCGGATTCGTAGTTGTTTAGTCTAGTGTAAGAATTAATAGCACATGAACTTTGATCGGAACATGCGCACATGTTAGGAAGCCTTGATCGGACACTAATATTAGCAAACCAAACTATAGACATTTAGAGTCAATGATAAGGAACACACTCATAGAGGATTGTCTGCGCCGATACTTCTCATAGTCATAGTACTTAATCTCTATTGCCTGCGCACGTCTAGTGCAATTTCCTGCGTTACGATACCACTGTTTACTCGCGCATCGCGCAAACCAATCACTGACCCCCCAATTTCATAAGTGTAGGTTACTGGCTAAAACTGAACTGCTTGCTCCCTGTGGAGATCGACCCTTACTTAACCGCTGTACTAGTGGAAGAGGAAGGATTATATTTGACGCGTACAACGACGCGCGATCAGTCTTCGTCCGGCGCGGATCTCGAGCTCCAAATTTTGAACTTTGCCGAACTAACCCTCCACTTCCATTTCTTATGCAGATATCCAAAGCAAAGAAGAATCCAGCAATGGATCATGAGCTGCTAGAGCTATTCAGCAAGGTGGAGATCATGATCCCCCTCCTCGACGTGATCAAGAAGATTCCAAAATATGCAAAGTTCCTTAAAGATTTGTGCACCACTCGTAGAGGAGGAGTCAGACCTGAGCAAGTAAGTTTCAAGCCAAACATCTCAGCCATTCTTCAAGGCAAAGTTGCACAAAAGTGCAAGGATCCAGGTACCTTTACAATTTCTTACATTATTAATAAGGTCCGGGTGGATAATTGCATGTTAGATTTGGGTGCCTCCATTAATGTCTTACCTTACTCATTGTATCGAATCTTGCAAATTGGCCCTCTTAGACCCACTGATTTAATCATTCAACAGGCTAACAGATCATGTACCAAGCCTGAGGGTATAATAGTTGATTTGTTAGGCAAACTAGTATTCCTTGCAGATTTCTATGTGATGAAGATGGAAGGTGTGGTAGACTCCTCCCAAGTCCTGCTAGGGAGACCCTTTATGGTGACTGCAAGAACAAAGATTGATACACATACAGGTGATCTTTCTATGGAGGTAGACGGGGAAGTCATTAAATTCAATATCTATGAGTCTATGTGATTCCCTCCCTACTTTGCAGGAATACATGCCTTGGAAACCATTGAAGATGCGGAGCTCATACAATATAAAGAAGACATACTGGAGCCATTAGCCGAAGAAGTTGTTGCGATGGGCAGTTGCCCCATGGTGCTGTCAGGTATGAGGTTAATGTAATTAAAGTATGCAATGAAACAAAACTTGTCCCATTGTGCAGGCCCCCGAGATTCAGTTAAAACCTCTACCAGAGCACTTGAAGTACATTTTCCTAGGAGATGGTGAGACGTTGCCCGTCATCATTCAGAGTGGACTAGAATAAGATCAAGAAGTCAGATTGGAGCGCCTACTAAAAAAAGCATAAAACAACAATCGGGTGGACATTGGCTGACATTCAAGGAATCAATCCAGCAATCTGTATGCATCGGATTCTATTGGAGGAAGGGGCAAAACCAGTGAGACAACCTCAGTGGCGTTTGAATCCTATAATGGGTGAGTCATGTGCATGTAGTGCCGAAGAAGACCGGGGTAACTGTGGAGCTGAATGCCGAAGAGAGTGCAGAATGGCTGGCGGATATGCATTGATTACATACAACTTAATGCAGCCACGCGCAAGGATCATTTCCCTCTGCCATTCATCGATCAAATGCTAGACAGACTTGCAGGTAAATCATCCTTTTGTTTTCTTGATGGATTTTCAGGTTATAACCAGATTCCCATTGCGGCGGAGGATCAAGAAAAGATGACCTTACCTGCCCATTCGGTACTCTTGCGTTCAGGCGCATGTCCTTCGGATTATATAATGCGCCAGGTACCTTACAGCGTGTAGTTATGAGCATATTTTCAGATTTGTTAAGTGATTGTGTTAAAGTATTCATGGATAACTTTACTGTTTATGAAAATACCTTTGATGAATGCTTGCACAATTTTGATACAGTGCTCACACGTTGCATTGACAGAACTTAGTGCTTAATTATGAGAAATTTCATTTCATGGTCACACATGGCATTATTCTAGGACATATTGTTTCTGAGAAAGGCATTCAAGTAGATACAGCAAAAATTGATATTATTGGTGGATTGCCTTTCCCTAATGATCAGCATGCTATCAAGTCTTTCCTAAGACATGCTGGTTTTTATCGCAGGTTCGTCAAATACTTCTCGAAGATTGCATTGCCATTGTCTCGGCTGTTGCAAAAAGATGTTCCATTTGATTTTGATGAGCAGTGCAAAGAGCATTTGAAGAGCTCAAGGCAGCCTTGACCAGCGCACCAATTCTGCAAGCACTGGATTGGACACAACCTTTTGAGATCATGTGTGATGCCAGCGACTATGCTGTGGGTGCGGTGCTTGGTCAGCGGAGTGATAAGAAACCAGTGGTTATCCATTATGCGCCTAGGACTCTAGACGTCGCTCAGAAAAATTATTCCACCACTGAAAAAAAGCTTTTAGCAGTTGTCTTTGCACTTGAAAAATTTCGTTCTTACATACTTGGCTCTAAAGTTATTGTGTTTTCTGATCATGCAGCCATTAAGTACTTAATGACCAAGAAAGAGTGCAAGCCGCGGCTGATTAGATGGATCCTTCTTCTTCAGGAGTTTGACGTGGAGATTAAAGACAAGAAGAGGATCGAGAACACAGTGGCTGACCACTTGAGCAGGTTAGTACGAGAAGAAGAGGCGCTGCCCATAGTTGAGACATTCCCCTATTAGCATTTATTTGCTATCAATGAGAACACACCATGGTATGCCAACATTGTTAACTACCTGGTAGCAGGTAAATTCCCTCCATCCTTCAGTAGAGCTCAAAGATTAAAACTCAAGCATGATTCTAAGTATTACATTTAGGATGACCCTTGTATGTGGAAGATAGTTAGACATTGTGTGTCTGATATTGAGATCCCATCTGTTCTTTATTTTTGTCATGAACATGCTTGTGGTGGATATTTTGGTCCTAAGAGAACTGCTAGGAAATTGCTTGATAGTGGATTCTTTTGGCCCCATTTATTTAGAGATGCTCATAACCATTGTAAGAATTGTGATAGGTGCTAGAGAGTAGGGAACATTTCAGCTAGGAATCAAATGCCCCAAACCCCGATAGTTGTAGATGAGGTGTTTGATATTTGGGGCATAGACTTTATGGGACCATTTCCCTCCTCTTTTGGATATCTGTATATATTGGTTGTGGTTGATTATGTCTCGACATGGGTAGAGGCGAAGGCCACTAAAGTTGATGATGGAAAGACTGTTGTGGACTTTTTGCGTACTAGCATCTTTTGCAGATATGGAGTCCCAAAAGCAGTGATTAGTGATCAAAGGATTCCACTTCTACAATAGATGGGTTCCAGTAGTCTTTAAGCATTTTGGAGTGCATCACCAAGTTTCCACAGCCTACTATCCACAGACAAATGGCAAAGTTGAGATATCAAACAGGGAAATTAAGTCTATTCTCGAGAAAATGGTTAAGCCTTTGAGGAAGGATTGGTCCACGCGGTTAGATGAGGCATTGTGGGCTTACAAGACAGCCTATAAGACGCCTATTGGGACCTCTCCGTTCAGGCTTGTTTATGGCAAGGCCAGCCACTTGCCGGTTGAGATAGAGTATAAGGCCTATTGGGCAATTAAATCATGTAATTTTGACTTGGCTAGTGCAGGTAGTGAACGGAGGCTGCAACTGAATGAGTTAGAGGACCTGCGTTTGGAGGCTTATGAGAGCCAATCCGACTACAAAGTGCGAACCAAGCTTTATCATGACAAGTTTATTCTCAGGCACTCATTCGACAAATTGGGTAGAAGGTGTTATTATTTTCATCTAGACTTAAACTAATGCCTAGCAAGTTGGACAGGTCCCTACACTGTTGTGAAAGTTTTCAACCATGGAGAGTTAGAGCTTGAGAAACCAAGTACGGGCGAGTAGTTTATAAACATTACCATGGAGAGGAAGTCCCGGGTGATGAGGAGTTCTATTTGGCCGACCCGGCATGTCCTTAAAATGGGAGGTATCGTCTAGCCAAAGACGTAAAACAAAGGCGCTTTGCGGGAGGCAACCCGGTGTTTTTATTTTCATTCTTAGTTGGTGTCTTCATTGAGTTAGGCGCCCCAAGGCAACATTATTTCCACTCCAGCTTCACACTTTAGGCGAACTAATGTATGCATGGGGCGCCCCAATCAGGTTTTTGTGGTTTTTGTTAGTTTAGTTGGTTGTTTCTTTTGTTGAATCTTGCATGAGCTTCCTTCCCTTAGATTATACCATGAGGACACGGTTCGATTCAAGTGTGGGGTGGGAAGTTAGTTAGCTATGGTCATCATGTTTCCCTTCGCGTTAGCTTGCATTAGTTAGTAGTTAGAGCACGTTAGTTTTTTTATTTATTTCTTGAGCCGCTGAGTTTGTGAGCATTTATTGCCATGTTTATGATGATATATGCCACTGAGTTGCTGCTGGATTCCCTTAAACATTATGTTGCGATGTAAATGCTGATTTTATGAGATGATGTCTATTCTATGAAGTTTTGACAAGTATGCTTTACATGATTTCTAAAATATTGTGATGGTTGCGCTTTAATGTTATATGTTCTTTTGAGTTGAGATATGATAGGATGTGGAGTTGACATAAATGTCCTAGAGGGACTTGACATTCATTCGGAGGTTCGAAGGATTAGTTGTTTAGCGCGCTGAATTTGTGGAGGTTGGCACTTCGAGTTATGAGGGGTGACATTGACTCCATCGTTGCAGCGTTATGCAGTGGTGGGACGGGAAAACAAACCATCCTATCTCTAGTCCGAGTAACAGGGAATGGGTGGGTAATCCCTATCCTGCCTCGCGCTGAAAGGGCAATGATGAGAAAGAGCGGGACGCGTTCCATATGCTGCTATTCAAAGGCTATGATTGGAACGGTTCAAAGTGGAGAGCAAAGCTCAAAAGGACAAGCTGTTTACATTAGAAAGGTCGGAAACAAAACAAAATTTTAGATTTGCAAGATGTAAAAAAAAAAAACAAGAGAAAAGAAAAGCAATCGAAAGAATGTCCTACAAGAAAAGAGTAAAAGTTGAGCTCCTCATAACTCGGATTCATCACGTGCCAAAGAAAGCAAATTTAGCATGAAGGCATGGCTATGAAGTTGAACCAAAGAGTGGAGTTAGGAGTCTAAAAAGGACTAACTCCTAGTCATCCATTAAACCCCATCTCGGCCTTAAAGGTAACATGTAACATTCTAGTTTCTTGTTGATCATTATTAGAGAATGAATGTGAGATTGATAAACTGATTGGGGATGACTTCTCGAGTAATTTCAGTGTTTATTATTTGGCATGATAGGAATGATTTGAGTGCTTGCGTATCTTGTTGTTGTTCGGGGACGAACAAGAATAAGTGTGTGGTAGTTTGATGAAGCGTATTTATACGCACCATTGAGTTGTGTATTCCCATAGTTTTATTACATTTTGCAAGAGATCGATTACTCTTTTGTAGTATTTTCGTATCACATGTGTGTTCAAGATCGCATTTGGATTTATTGCATAATTGGAGCATTGACACTCATTCATTCAAGATCAAGAAAAGCAAGGACAACGGCAGTCAACAGCAGCTGAACCGAAGACTTGCTGGTTCAATCAGAACCGGTTCAAGCAGATTTGGTTCAACCGGTTCAAGTCCAAGACCCTAAACCTAAACTTAAAACATGTACAAAAGAGGAAAAAAAAAGGAGAAGTACGACAATGAGGGGACTGAGAGACGATAGGAGAGAGAAGCTGCTGGGAAGTCGCCGGAAGTCACTGTTCATCGGGGTTCACTGTTCATTATTTACTGTTCACGGGAGGAATCACTATTCATGGCCGGAATTACTATTCACATAGTTTTCTGTATTACTTCAGTTTCGTTACTTAACTCAGTTTTAATTGTATTCGATGGATGTTATGAGTAGCTAAACCATTATTTCAGTTTGGGGTTTGCATTGCAACATATAGTTTGAGGTCAATGAATACTTATTTGAGCTAGTGATTTACTGCCTTGATCGTGTACTGAATGCTTTGATTATCAATTTGGTGCAGCTTAGCAGTAAGTTAGGTTGATATTAATTGTGTTATACTTGACTGGATTGCATTGTTAGCTAAGCCTAGTGGTAGAACTAACTTGTGGTGTTAGTCGAGTAACTATTATACATGTTCGAGAACTTGGAGTGCAGTGTATTCATTAGTTGATGCATGTTGTTTGGTTGAGGATAGCTAGTTGCAATGTATTCCCCGAATTGATTCCTTTCCGATTGATAGTTAGACATTCCTTGAAACAATTGTTCTTTTGATTTCCTAGAACTATCCTTAGAATTCTATTCTACTTGCTTTCTTTGGGTTCGACCCTGCTTACCACTTGCTAAGTGTTAATAGGAACTATAAATACGAGTTCGAGGCGCACAACGATGTGCTGCCACCATCCAACTAGATGACGCTTCTAAGGTAAGCACCACGTCCCTCTATTTAGTTGATCTTGCGGCTACATGGTGGCTTAGAAAATTTTATGAGATACAAAAGGGGCTGTGCACGATCAACACTTGGGGAGCATTCATCGCGGAACTCAAAATGCAATTCTATCCCCGAATTGTAACCATGAAGCACGCAAGAAACTCAAGGAGTTGAAGGATGGGTCATTGCTTCAAGACTATGAGGGAGTTCTCGGCCCTCATGCTTCAACTCCCTGACGTCAACGAAGCGGAACTGTTCTTCAACTTCATTGACAGGCTCAAGCCATGGGCGAGAATGGAGTTGGAAAGGCGGGATGTAAGGGACACCACGACAACCATGACCATCGTGGATACGTTGACGAAGTACATAAGGGGAGAATCATCTTCGAAGCCAAAAGCCAAGAAGGAGAACTTTGTCAAAGGTGGGGGAGCGCATGAGCCAAAGGGAGAAAAGCCGAAGTTCAGAGACGGAAAACCAGCCTAGAAAGCCAAAGTTCGAAGAAGGCAAACCGAGCGCGGAACCATTGCTTCTTATGTGGAGGGCCACATTGGGCGAAGGAATGTTCGAAGAGGAATGCCCTCAACGCCCTACTCGAGGATAAAGAGGAGGAGGCGACGATGGGATGCATCAAACTTCTCGGAGCATTGAAGGCTAAACCCACTCCTCAGAAGGTCGGGGATCGGACACTTATGTATGTCGATGGGAAAGTCGGTGGGAAGAATTTGCCCATCATGGTGGATACGGGCGCAACTCACAATTTCATCCTACCTAGCAAAGCAAGGCGATAGGGGCTAAAGACGGAGAAGAGCAAAGGTTGGTTGAAGACTATGAACACCGAGGCAAAACCCTTAGACGAGGTAGCCAAAGGCGTGGATATACAACTCGGAGAGTGGCGAGGTAATGTCAACTTCTCGATCACTTCTATGGATGAATTTATGTGTGTCTTGGTGATGGATTTCTTGCGCCAATTCGATGTGCTAGCTTGGCCGAAAGAGAACACCATGCTAATCATGGAGGAAGGTTTGCACATGGTGTCTACGACAACTAAGGCATACTTAGACTCCATGCGCCTCTCGACGATGCAAGTCGAGCATGGTCTTAAGGAGGCACAAGCAACATGGCTAGCATCAATCAAGGTTGACGAAGAACCCCGCAAAGAGGTAGAGGCCCATTAGGGATCGAGAAAGTGTTGGAGGAGTTCAAGGATGTTATGCCATCCAAGTTGCCAAAACAGCTAACACCAAGGACGTAAGTGGACCATGGCATCTAGTTGGAGCCGCCAGCGAAGGCGCCCTACCGAATGTCTCCGCCAGAGTTGGAAGAGTTGCGGAGACAACTTCAAGAGTTGTTGGATGCGGGATACATGCAACCCTCAAGAGCCCCATATGGGGCACCAGTGTTGTTCAACTACCGGGCGCTAAACAAGGTAACCATCAAGGATAAGAAGCGGAGACATGTGGAGTTTCGCGTGGGAGGCCAAGTATTCATCAAACTCAACCTAGATCAACAAAGAAGATGAGGTATGTTCCACAAAGGTCTCATGAGGCTGTATGAAGGACCTTACTCCATAACACAAAAGGTCGGAAAGGCTTCTTATCGAGTGGATCTACCGCCAACTTTGAAGAAGATTTACCCTATCTTCCATTGTCAGTTGTTTAAAACCTTATCATGGAGACGAGGAAGACACATCAAGGGGTGTATCTTTGAGAGCACCACCATCCATCCTCACCTTGTTCGACAAGAAGGTTGACCACATCGAGGCGAAGCGAGTACGGCGAAAGAGTCATCCTCCAAGTACCTAATACTTGGTATATTGGAAGGGACTTCCGGATAGCGAGGCGAGTTGGGAACCCGTCGAGTCCTTGTGGCAGTGCAAGAACAAAGTTTGAGACTTTGAAGAGGCATCGACGTCGACGGATTAAGTGGGGGAAGATGTCACGGCCCGATTATTTTGGACCAAATTATTGGGAATTTTCCGGGCCATGACAAGACAATACTTAAGCTAAGTGGGTTCCCCAACCCTTATCCCAACTTTGGAGACCCTTAGAAGTGGACTAGAAGGGGGAAGATGCCCGATAAATGGAGGCCCAGGTCCAAGATCTAGAAGGCTATGGAAGTGAACACTTTGGAGGACTTTAGAAGATTTAGGAAGATGGTGGAGGGTCTCCACCCTTGTAGATATTCTAGAATATTCCATACTTATATCTGTATCCGTAGGATTGAACTGATCTCGGCCGTCCATTGAGGAGACCTAAGTGTATAAATAGGGGAGGAGTCATTTGCTCCAAACCACCTCAGAAATACAAATCATTCACTCAAACTCTCTTGCTCTCTTGCTTTCAAGTTCTCTTATCACCTTAAGCGCATCAAAGCGACATTCGGGGAAGGCTTTCTTAGCTAGTCGGGTGAAAGTTCTAGCTAACCGCCGCACGACTTATTAGGCAAAATCTAAGTCCGTGACAATCAAAAGATGACTGGTAAACCTATGTTTGTTCAAACTGAAAATCTTAATCACACGAACAATGCACATTACAGTCACAAGTTTGACATGCCCTGCACAAAAGACAAGCGTATCTGTTGTTGAGGATATGGCATCCTTGATAAAACTGATCAAGAGAATGTTGAAGCAATCCCTCAAGATAGGCGGCTGGAGCACAAATTGAAGACTGATAAAACAACAACATTAATAAATATCCAGAGTATGCCTCAGTAATTCCTGAAGATCTGAAGCTGAGACACTAATTGAAGAATGGGCAAAAGACAGGTATGAAGAGATAGAGTCTGCTTCAGCACTCTGTGATGAGCAACATCAAGAAATTCTAAGGTTTTGAATGCTATATTTACTCCTGTGGATTCTAATAATTTCAGGTTGATCTCCAATTATGACACCACCAAACAAGCTTGAGAGATACTTGAAACTGCTCATGAGGGGACAGACAAAGTAAAGATCTCTAGACTCCAGAGGATTACCTCTAGATTTGAAAGTCTGAAGATGCAGGAAGAAGAGACCATCGTTGAGTTTAATGCTAGACTCTGCGACATATCAAACGAGGCTCTTGCACTCGGGGAGGCAATACGTGAAGAAAAGCTGGTGAGGAAGGTACTCAGATCACTTACTTCTAAATTTGATATGAAAGTCAAAACCATCGAGGAAGCACAAGATGTGAAGAACATGAGGCTGGAGGTGCTGATCGGATCACTGAGGCAGTTCGAGATGAAAGTTACAGAGACTGCTTCACCACTCTCTGGGAAAGACCTTGGGCTAAAAGTAGAAACTAAAGAGAAGGAGGTTGTTCTAGATGATGTCAACCACCAACTGTCTTCTGCTGGTCAAAATTTTGGAAAGTTCATGAAGAGAATGGACCAGAAACCTTCATATTCAAGTCAGTCATATAGGGGAAGAAACCGAAGAGGAGAGAATTCTCAGAGAAAGAACAAAGATGTTGACAAAGACAATGATGAAGAAGAAGGCAAACCAAAAGGAATTTAGTGCTGGGAGTGCGAGGGATATGGACACAGATAGAGTGAATGCCCAAGTTACTAGAAGAAGAACAACAAGTCTCTCACAGCAAACTGGAGTAATGATGATAGTGAAGAGGAGACCAACTTCAAAGGAAATCTTGCTCTAACTACTATATTCCGTAATGATGATTCAGATTCAATAAAGTCAGAGCTTGATTATGAGATTGTTGAATTTGACAGCGATGATGACGAGGAATATCCAGTAGAAACTATAGCTGATCAGTTCAAGCTGATACAAGAGAAGTGTCAGGAAGTTATTGAAGCTAATCAGAAACTATTGTCAAAGGTTTCGAAACTAGAAGATGAGCGAGATAATCTTCAAAGCATCATTACCTCTCTAACCAAGAAACAATCAGGTGATGCTAAGACAGTTGGAGAGGTATGGGAACAGAGAATCACCCCTGAAGCACCCAGAGGAGATTCATCCATTCTAGATGAGATTCTATCTTACCAAAGGTACGGAGGAGGGACTGAGGGTCTCGGATACATAGGTGAGGAAGGAATGAGTATAACCACATTTGTCAAAGCCTCGGAAATCTATCATAGTGCAAGTATTCAGAAGGGGTCAGTCACTGTTGATACAAAGAAATTCCTGAGAAGAAGTAAAGAGAGTGCTGAAGCACATATCAAAGCAGAAGAGATGCTACGCATGTAACCAAACTGGGCATCTTATGAGAAAGTGCCCAACACTGACTGGATCCAAGGTGACTCAAAGAAGATCAAATGACCGACAAGCCAGAATCAGGAATCCCTCAAGCATACACGAGTACCTCTAGGCACAGAAGCAGGTCAACCAGGGTATTGTGTTATTGTGCAGGAAACTTGCAGGAATAATGAAAAGCCTTTTCCTCAGAGAAGGAGGCATAGAAAGAAACGAAGCAATCATCTTTCTTCTACAGCCATTCAAAACTGGAGAAAGTCTAAGGAGAACAAATGGAAAGTGCGCTGGGTGGGAGTGAAAAGGAACAAGGTTCAAAAGCGCTGGGTTGTAAAACAACCAGTTGATATCCCAACTGAAGCAGGAATTGAGGAAATGAAGATCACAGAAGAAGTCAATTTTTTTCCAAAAAAGACAGCTGAATAGAGTGTTGAAGCACTCTCTGGAGATTTAAAGCTGTAGTTTTCTTTTTGAGCATTGAAGAAAATGGCCTCTCAGGTAGCGACACGTATCCGAGTGTTTTTAATTAAAAGAAAAAAGAGGTTGAGAAAGGGAAAAATCGGAAGTTTCCGTTTGCAAAACTAGGCAAGTTTCCTCTCCGTCTTCTCCAACGATCAGCTGTTCCTACCTTCAGCGAATCATCCAGAATGGTAAAAACAAGGGGCGCCAAAGTTTACAAACGAAGGGGTGAGCCCATCAAAAGAAAGAGGAATGACGTTCGTGTGAGTGACTTGCCACCAGCAAAAAGGAGCACCTCGCTTCAGATCAATGATCCCACAGAAGTTCCGCGGCTGACTTGGATCCCGACTACTGACGAGGGTGAAACTGGCCCGTCCCCCTCCGCAAACATTGTGACTTCTGACGTTGATAAGGCTAAGAGGACCTTTAGCAAAAGCCTCAGTCAGAGTAACGAAGAGAGCGGCTCAGCATCATCAGAATCCAGCACTGACTCTGAGGGCACCTCACTGGAGATTAGATCAAAGAAGGCTTAGGAAAAATAAGTGGCTGCAGTACCCACTCCTCCGTCTGAACCTGAACAAGATGCCACCAGCAGTGGAGAGTCTGTGGCCGAGGAGGAGGAGCAGCATCTTCCCAAGGATCCCATGAGCAAAGGGAAAGCACCAGTGGTGCTGAGTTCATCAAGTGATGAAGAGTCTTTTAAAGCAGAATCTACTGATTCTGAGGATTTCAGAATAGCCTCAGAACCTGGTAAGTGGCGTCCGCCCAGAGAGCTGCACCCACTCCTACTATGCCAGCTATGACAGGACGTGATCAACAAGGAGTGTGGTTCGTGTCTATGAAAGCTGCCGAGTCCTGGGAGGTGATCAACCATCGGATAATTGTGTATGAAAAGCTGTTGGTAGTTGGAAGATTTCGGGTCCAGAGGTGATATCTCTACTGAGAGAGGTAAACCTGACACATTCCCTGACATTTGTTAAACATTTTGATATGCAATTGGTCGAGGAGTTCTCAGCGAATATTGATAGAGACTTTGGAGTAGTGAACAACCTGTTGTATGGGGCTAGTTTTGTTAGGAGACTACGGTTTGTGGCTACTCCGGCAGTGATATACAAGCTTTTAGGCATTGATGAGAATGCGGGTCCTCTAGAAGAGGTTAGTGCTTATAGATTAGATGTTGTTCTCACTTGGGGCTTATGCAAAGGCTGGGTCTCCTTTAGTTTGAATGCTGCTGATCTGACAACAAAATATGCTATTTTGTATGCATTTGCTATAAGAAATTGGTTGCCCAGCTCTCACAAAGGGAAGGTGAGTCGTGCTATGGGTTGTTGTTATTCAGCATTGGGAAGAAGAGAAGGGTAAATCTTGGGCAGATTGTGTTCGGTTAGATTGCTGCACATCCGGTCAAGCCGAAGTCCAATATGTGGGTTGGATTTCCCTCACTCCTTTATCAGCTTATGATCAACCAACATGAAGAATTGGGAGCTGCAGTTGAAGGAATGTCGAGTGCCCCACAGTTTTTCACTCTAGACCACAAGGTCTTTAAGGGCCGCCATGTTGTGGGTATTGAAGAAGGAGAGCCTGACTTCGAACTTGACCGAGAAATTCCAGAGACTGCTGAAGCAATCTCTGATGTTCCTATTCCTGTGGTGGACACGGCTCTCCGGCCTAGGGTGATTAGTGTGCTGAAATCCGAGCGTGCTCATCTGACAAAAGTAATCAAGAAGAGCTCAATACGAAGATCACAGATTGACAGTCTTCTATAAGATTTGGAGTACCCTTCTACTCGCAGCTCTGCCCCAGTCCAACCCGATGATGATTGAAGCCCTCGGCATTTGTGCCAAAAAGGGGGAGAAATATTGAAATAGGTATTGGCCTATGATTATCACCTGACATGACATTATTCGTTTGACAGCTCGTAGAACTCTTAGAACACTTTTGTTTTAGCAAGCATTGAGGATTCCTAAACTCAAGTGTAATAGTTAGCAAAATTATCTAGCATAACTGTTACTTATTACCAGAGTTTCTAGATCAGTAGTATGCTAGTTGTAGTTTTGTTTGTTTTGTCAAAATGTCAAGGGGGAGATTGTTGAGGATATGACATCGTTGACAAAACTGCTCAAAAGAATGCTGAAGCACTCCCTCAAGATCGGCGGCTGGAGCACAATCTGAAGACTAACAAAGAAACAACAACAAAGATCCAGAGTATGCCTCAGCAATTCCTGAAGATCTGAAGCTGAGACACTAATTGAAGAATGGGCAAGAGACATGTATGAAGAGACTGAGTCTCCTACAGCACTCTGTGATGTTCCAGAGCTAGAGCAGATTTTTGAAATTGCACGATGAGGCTCCGGCTTGATCCAGCTGGCATCGGGGAAGCTCAGTGAGGTATGCAGGTGTCATCAAGAGCTCAATAGTCGCCATCACGTGTTCAAAAAGATAAAGATTCAAGGGGTTCAATTTTGGTAACAGAATCTTCAAAAACTTGCTAGAATCTAGGAGTAAGATTCTGATATTGATGCTTGGCGCTTTTGGGCGTGCGTGTGCTTAAAGAGGTGTGCAGCAGTAACACACAATCATAGAGAGAAAACACAAAGTGCAGGAGAAGAACATACGGAGAGATTAACTCATGGTAGCAGGGGTTTTATACATTGAGTTAAAGGCTTGTGCTGCGCAAAGAAATCAGAACTCGTGGAGTTTGATTCTAGACTAATTCCGAGCTCAACTGGAGCGCTGCTCGTTGGTGGAACAGTCAGAAGCTCGGTGATCAGCCTCGGACAAGCAGAGACGCGAGCTGAGGAGTGGTGATTGAGGCTACTCACTATTGGTTGAGTGTGTCATTTATTGAGGGGGAGCCGAGGCTGAGATTGAAGAACCCAGAGGGTCCAACTACTTGGCAGGAGATCTTGGAGTGTCGTGGACTGAAGATACAACAATTCTGGGAAGAGTGTGCTTAAGCATTCCGTGAGCTATACATTGTAATAGAATAGGCTAAGTTTGAGAGGTAAAACTGTAGCTATTTATTACTGAGAGTGTATAGGCTGTACGAAGAGAGTCTGTATGATCAGACTGCTTGCTAGTCTAGGAGATTAGACTGAGCTTTAGATTTCAGCTAGGTGAGAAGTAGAGGTGTGAGTCCTTGTACTTCAAACTCTGATAGTGGAATCTTGAGGATCAGAGTATCCTCCCCAGACGTAGGCAAATTGCCGAATTGGGTGAACAAACGTACTTTGTCTTTCGTATTCTTCAGTAGAGTAGTTCCGTATAAAGATACAAAGAGTGCTTAAGCAGAAGCTATATCTCCGCATCAGCAGCGCGGCAGAAATTTCATCTGTTATTATTGCAATATTCAAGGTCACATCCAGAGAAAGTGCTCTAGGTTCTTTGCATAGTATCGTCGACAATGATCCATGCCTCCTCCAAAAATTTACAGACCATGGTCGTACCATTGCCATGTCGCATATAGTTCTTCTTCCTACCTAGAGAAGGATCGGTGGTACTTCGACAGTGGCTGTTCAGCTCACATGACTGGAGAAGCCAGCTATCTGACCAATGTAAAGAACCTGAATGGGAAATTTGTTACATTTGGTGATGGCGCAAAAAGAAAGGTTATCCATCAAGGTACCTTGCCCGTAAAGGGCATGGCTCTGATAGAGAAGGTGCTTCTTGTGGAAGGTCTTCAGGCTAATCTTTTGAGCATCAACCAACTATGTGATGGTAAGCTGAATGTCAGATTTACTCAGGATTCATGTCAAGTCATCGACGATGAAAGGAAGTGTGTTATGAGAGGAAATTAGTCATCAAAAAATTGTTACTTACTGAGTTCTAGCATATGGCCTGTTGAAGCTCACTGTTTTCTATTTAAGCATGATGAATTGATTCTGTGGCACAAATGGCTGGGTCACCTGAATCTCAAGGCACTGAGATAGATACCTAAACATGGTTTGGTGCGCGAAATACCTAAGGTAAAGGGAAAGACTGATGTTTTATGTGGAGAATGCAAAATCAAAAAACAAACAAGATCAGTTCATACAAGAACTGATCAAATCCATACAACCAAAATCCTCGAACTGTTACACATGGACTTGATGGGTCCTATACAGGAGGAAAGCTTTAGGGGTAAGAACTATGTTATAGTTTGTGTTGATGATTTATCTCGTTTCACCTAGACTGTGTTTCTCAAGCATAAATAAGATACTATGGAAGCTGTGATTAACCTATTTCTGAGACTGCAGCATGAGAAGGACACACCTCATGTCATGATAGTAGAGTTGATAGTTTGATTTCTTTAAAATTCTAGGTATGCTTCTAGTGTCAAGAGTGCACTAAAAAGGCAATCGATAAAAAGGTCAAGGCATAAAGAGTCTTAACTAAGCAAAACATCATCAAACAATCAAACCAAGGCTTAAGTAATGATGGTATATTCATAGCTAACTCATGAGGTAAAGAGAACAAAGTCAAGTAGTCATGACGTGTGAGCATATGTAAGTGATCTTAAGTAGTCATGCAAGGGTATAAAGAAATGAAAAACTAAGTACATAAATAAAACTCTATGCCATGAACATCTAAAACTACATGCAAGTCACTAAAACTATATGCAGGCGATAAACTTCCCATTCCATACTTGCCCTGAAAGAAACGGAGTATCTACTTGTGTGTTCCTATCACCTATGAATGCAAAAGTGGAAAAATAACCAAAACAACAAAAAATGTACACATGTACAAGTGTCTAGATTAATGCCTTTGCAAATCGAAAACATCATCATGTAGTGTAGAAGTGGTGTGACGGGTTGCCTCCATCATGGTGGTCTATCACCAACGAGGGCTTGACCTTGACAGTGTTAGCCTCGGCGTTGAGGTACTGGATGGCTAATTGCATCCCATGATTGGTTGGCGCCACACAGTCACTGAGTGCGCGCTATTGTCGGGACTGCTCTCCTACGGCCAGCGCAATCTCTCCTTGGGCTGCCATCGTCTCGAGTGTTGAATTCGTACTGAGCTGCAGGTTGGATTGAACCTTCCTCAAAGACTGGAGCGTCTTCTCTATCTCAGGGTCGTAATTCGTTGATCCTAAGACTTCCTAGGCATGCAAGAGATGACTTCTAAAAAGAAAAGGATCACAACTTGCACTCAAAGTAGAGAATTCAAAGTATGTGGCTGACTGCACGTTATTGTGTGCGCCAATTTTAAAATTATAGTGACCTACTATAGAGATAAGTAGGGTCGAACCCAAAGAGAGCAAGTAGTTCTAGAGTTCTACTAATAGTTAACAGGGGTTTGTTCTCAAGAAGAATGATGTTTATCAAATTCAGAAAGAATCAGTTCAGGGATATGAATTGCAACTAGTAATCATCGATCGAACATCCATCAACTAGTAAAAATTACTGTTCTAGTCTAACAATCATGCTAAGGTAGGTTCTACCTACTCTTGACCGCTAAGTTCTCGAATAGATTAACGATTACTTGACTAACAATACCAGTTTAGTTCTACCGCTAGGCTTCGCTAATAGGGCAGTTCAATCTAGTATCACGCAATAAATGTCAATCTAGTTTCATTGCTAGGCTATGCTAACTTGATGATCAAAGCATGCAATTCCTACGAAGAATAGTAATTCACTAAATCGATATATTAAACATAAATCTCAAACCAAACGTTGCAATGCAAATCCCCAAACTAAGCTAGGGTTTAGCTACTAATACAATCCATCTAACAATAATGAAAAATTGAGTTTAGAGAATACGAAAACTGTTGCACACTGTTCGCCGATCGATCTTCGTGTAAATCCAAATTGCATCTCTCTGATCTTTCGTCTCTAAATTATGTCTCCAATTCGAATTCCCTCTGAGAATCTGTGTTGAAAATCTATTTATATGCAAACCCTAGATTGCTGGATGTGGGCCGCGGGATTTGGGCCTGTGGGCCCCTGGCCCGTATCGATGCTCATGCGATCGAGTCTTCGCTCTTTGCATTCCCGAGTGATCGAGTGAGGCCTAGAATGCTCCAAATACGTAATAAAGCTCCAAAGCGATCTTGATACACCTGCGATGCGAAATAGTACAAAGAAGTAATCTAGCACTCCCAAAATGTAACTAAACAATGAGAATAAATAACCCGATAGAGCGTAGAAATACGCTCCATCAGTGTCATGTAAAAACTTAGTTCCCAGATATCGGTGTCATTTTGATCGGCAGTATTTTTAACATATATACAATCAAGAAAGGGTTATTGAGGGTACAATATTTATAAACCTAGTAAGTACGTAGGGTCGTCCAAGGAACTAATGCATACATACACACAAATTATGATATAGTATTTTTTAATCTATCCTTACCGGCCAAAGTTCTCCATTTTAGCAGTATTATTCTCAGTTACGAGAGATCAATAAATAGCGGATCAATTCTAAGCAAGCCTGGAGCGCATACAACCTATAATGTGAGTAGAGGACAAACTATAGAGTGTAATGGATATGGCATTTGTGACAAAGATGAAGAAGTCGAGCGGAAGAAGATGTTATAACATCATGTGGTACCAGAAGCTGGTACATACAAATGAAGACTAACAAAATACAAGAGCTAGAAGAAGCTATAGCATCCTGTGACGATTGAATCTGATACATATGATCAGAAGGGATCAAGACAAGAACCAGAAGAGGCTATAGCATCCCCTGAAGATTAAAGGCTAAGGCATCAAGAGAGTATCTTTGATGCCGATCAATCTGGAGGAGCTCGGAGGATGTCTGGGTGATTGCTGCCGGCTGGAGATCTTCAGCAGAGGCTCGGATGAAGGCAAACAAGATTTATTTCTAAATTGTATTTTAAGAAACAGAATCTCAACAAACTTCTAGGAATCCAGGGGAGGATTCGGATCGTACCGAAATTGCAACAACTTCCAGGAATCCAGAGGATTCGGATGGTGGTATTATCGTTTCGGACTGAAGTTACTAAATTGCTGGGGTGCTAAAGCTATATATGTAGGCAGAGACCAAAGCAACAAGCATCGAATAGAACACACACACACACACACAGTAGAGATCAGAGTTCGTGGAAGTAGAGAGTGCTGGAGGTTGGTTGTGTGAGAGCTGAAGAGTGATCAGGACTGAATTAGTCTGATCCTACATTAATTCGAGGGAATCGACTAGAGCGGGGCCTCGTTGACAGACCGAAGGGTTGACAGTTGCGGAGTGTGTCTCGCGCAATCTTTCCTAGCGTACTCCTGGATAGTGACAGGAGGTCATTAATCGAGGGGGAGCAGCGCAGAGTGTCCGACTAAATCAGCAGAAGGTTGATAGAAGGGTCGTTGACAGAAGCGTCAGCAACTTGGCGGAAGAAGTTACTGCAGCATTATCTGGGTACACTTTGTAATATGATAAGCTGAGAGTTATAGAACTATCTATTATTGGAAGTAGATTATCCTGTGTAGCTAACCTGTGAGATCAGATTGAGCGCAGATTTCAACTAGATAGAAGTAGAGGTTGTTCTAGCGTAGACTGAGAACGAAATTTTTTGTACTTTAATCAAGAATAGTGTGTTCCAAACTTCTCAGAACTCCGCTCTGAATTTGATTTTGAAATAAATTTGCTCCTCTCTAAAGATTCGTGACACGTTAAGAGCATCAACTATTCCGATATAAAGTGGAGGGCGGATCGGGATTGGAGGTGCCACTAATAAATAGTTGAATTCTTAGCTGATAAGAAAAGCATTCCAGTAAGCAGTCTCCATCCAACGCACCCTCCCTCCACTTTGACAAATCAACACGTTGTTTCCTCCATCACATACACACTCAGTTTCTTGGAAATTTCCTCGTCCTCTATAAATTTCCTAAATAACTCCGTATTTTTCCCAAACGTCTACTACCCTCTTTCACACCGCAAAACCTAAGAAGAAAATGGAGAGCAACCAACAGCAGCAGTTCTGGCAGTTCAGTGACAAGCTACGTGGATCCAACCACCTCGCCCCCTCCTCTATCAATAACGATTCCATTTGGAGCACCTCCTACGTCTCCAAGCGGACCGATCACCTCAGGAACAACAACAACAACTCTGATTTTACCAATAACCACTTCAAGTCCCCTGCGATCAACGACTCCCCCAAATTCTTGCCAGATGACCTCAACCATACCGCTCAGCGGATCTCCGACTTCAACCAGGGATTCAACTCCGCCATCAACCTCAAGAACGATTTCAACAGCACTAACAAACTCCTCAACTCCGATTATTTCACTACACGCTTTAACTCGGCCGTTGATCTCAATCACACCGATTCCTCCTTGCTCAACTGGAGCTCTGATAATCAAAAGAGCATCGGGATCAACAATGGAGGATTCAACAAGGGCGTATACTCCAAGAATTATAACACCAACACTAATTTCAAAAATTACACCAAAAGCAAACAGGTGAATGACGATTTTGGAGTGAAATTTACTGGGAAGAAGAATGGGAACAAGAACCACAACAACAATTTTAGTGCTGGAGGAGTTGAGAAGAGGTTCAAGACGCTCCCGCCCTCTGAATCTCTCCCGAGAAACGAGACGGTTGGAGGGTATATCTTCGTCTGCAACAACGATACTATGCAGGAAAATTTGCAGAGACAACTCTTCGGTAACTATTATTTATTTTAGTTTTCCCTTTAAAAAACTTATTTCAAATTCAGAGCTGCTGTAGAGATTGAGTTTCGAAGTTAGTTTGAATAGACTAGTATTGCAAATGTTTGATAGGAATGGTTGGCTGATTATGTCATGTTTGTTTGATGGTATTCCAAATGTTTCATTGCGTGATTTGTCTTGTGAACAGGGTTGCCTCCGCGTTACCGCGATTCAGTAAGAGCCATAACTCCAGGGCTGCCCCTTTTCCTCTACAACTACTCTACCCACCAACTGCATGGTGTTTTTGAGGTAAGCTACTTCCAGCTGTTTCTATCTATTTCTACATGTTTACCTAGTAAAAATAGTCATTGTCCAATGTGACTATGTTCAAAATGTATTAAATATTTAAGACGGGTAGATTTAGTTACAGTATGATAGGCCTCTCATCTCAGCTGTTAGATTCTCATCTTGGTATTTTAAAGAATTAGTTGTTTCTATTTTAAATTTAATTGTGTTATAGCTGTTTTCGGCGAGGTCATAGTAATTTTGCCCATCCATTTGCATTTTATAGGCTGCGAGTTTTGGTGGAAGCAACATTGATCCAGCAGCTTGGGAAGATAAGAAGTGCCCTGGGGAGTCTCGTTTCCCTGCTCAGGTGAAAGTGGTTACTAGAAAACTATGTGAACCACTGGAAGAAGATTCCTTCAGGCCAATTTTGCATCACTATGATGGTCCCAAGTTCCGACTGGAGCTCAACATTCCAGAGGTAAATTAAAAATGGTGCATCCTGACTTAATGTTATATTTTTTCTGGAGATGCAATTTTCTTATACATCTTGCACATGCTAATCGTGCAGGCTCTGTCTCTACTGGATATATTTGAAGAAGAGCCAAGTAATTGAGATGGGTGGGATGAGGAGCGTCCCAAACAGTACAGAGAAGGAGCGGGAGCATACATGGAGAAATACGGATTCTATGGTTAGTTAAAATAAATATGTATGTGGATAGAGCATAATTTTGCAAGGAATAAGAACATTTCCAGTTTGGGTGTAATATATTTATGAGAGTAAATGAAATCCAGTGGGAGGAAACTGTCAAACATAATATATATACTGGTGCTTGTCCGGCACCATGTTTTATACAGATTCCAGCGTGATTACATTTGCAGAATGTCCAATGAATCATGAAGCACATGCATTTGATAGTTGAATCAATCAAGTACATGAAAGGGGATAAAAAATTTAAAACTGTCCTGGTTTACAGTTTCAGTTTTTCCAATTCAGTGTTCTATTTGAGTTTTTTAATGTCTTGCTTTTCAAGAGATCGGTTTGGGGATGGTAGGATAGAACTGTCTCATTTAAACGTAAAAGTGGGATCGATCTCTCAGAAGATTTTAAGTGGCTGGTCTTGCTAAGACTAAACTTTTTAAAAATAGAGTATTAATGATAGATCAAACTTAAATACAGTATTGAAACAATTGAACGGGCAAACTAGACCATTAATAAAAAATGCTGAAAAGGGTGATAAAGTTGTTGGCCCAACGCCATAATTGAACTTAAATCAATAAAATTTAAGATTAGATCTAGAATGTTGGGTGGGCTATCAATTTTGAGGAGCTGATAGCGGGATTCCACAACGCGTTTTCTTGACCTTTTCTGGTTGATTTACTCGAAGGGTGGATGGAGATTTGGGACGTTTTCAACACTTGAGAATTTAATATGAAGGGATAGGTAGCAGCGGGAAAGATGTGATATGGTCAAGATGTCGTGCCAACCCAGAATTGTTCTCGAGTGGTGACAATATTAAATACATTGTAACTGCTCTCAAAGTTAAACCCTGGTTACACTTCAGGTCACGGTCAAGATGTTTGGTTACACAATTTATTTCGAGTATCTGTTATCTTCACTGTGTTTGGCTATAAGATTAACACGATATGTGCTGATTGGTTTACAAGATTACTTTTCAAATGAACAATCAAATTATTTAAACTCGAAATTATTTCCGACTGTTGGAGGCATACTATATAAATAACTGGGGATTTCATATTAAAAACGTTGGCAGCATTAAGTTAACTGACTTATATTTATGAAAATTTTAAAAAATGATCGGATGCTTAAGTTAAAACTTAAAAAGCCTAAGTTTATATTGAAAAATGTTGGTCCAAGAGCTTATTCTTTATCAATTAAAACTTCAGTAAAATAAGTTACATAAATTTCAATTAATTATTTATTCTCGTACAATTTATTAAATCAAAGAAGAAAATATTAAAATAAATAATTAAGTAAATAGCTTTAATACAAAAGAACAAATACGAGTGCTTCTGCCTCGTTAGAATGGTGGATTAAATAATTAACAAATTGTGCCGTTAACTTTGCAGTCTTGCTCCGAATTCCGTCCATCTAGTTAGGGGTCCACTATGCTAATATATTGACAATATTAGTTGATCAATTATAAAATATTAAACTTAAATGTTGTTTCCAATTGTCAAAACATTAAAATTTCATGTCGTTTCAACAATTAGCCATGGTGAGTGTGATACTCATTAAGAAAAGGTAAAAAAAAAATTAAATCCCACAAACCCGCAATTGCTTTTTAACATGGCCATCTTACTCAAGTTTGTATCTAATTAGTCATAAAACACTATAAATCGTTTTTGGTACAGGATATTTGTTTTGTTTTTTTAACTTTTATAGCTGAGCTGGCTTCTTTAATAAACCACCTGTGCCATAGGCGGTTTGTTGTTGAATAACAATTGGCTTCTCAAAGTCTCGTCTTGCGACTAAAGGGGTCCATTTCATCAAAAGCATTTTATAAATCAATCCTCATGTAAATTTTAGACATTAAAATCGAAAAAGTTCACTGCACTACGGGCATCCATACGAAAGGCGACTTGGTTTCCTCCTTGTTCGCTTGCCAATTCTCCGAGCTGCTTTAGCATACTTATTCTGTCTCAACCTATGTAACTTGTAACTGAAGATTATGAATAACTTCTTCATCATCTATCATATCGTCAGGTCCTGTATTCAAAAAATTTACCTAAAACAATAATGGAAAATGTTTAAGCTTTTGATATAATCAAGAATTGATCATCAAATGAAAACTGAATGAGCATAGGATTACTATCCAAAGCACTTTCCTCACCACAGACCTGACTCTCAGACTTAGCCTATCATAATTACAATGTGTACTAAACGGAATGCTATATCACACTCTGTACCAGAGTTGTTGTAACTCTAGTCAACAACTATTCTAGCACACTCTGCCAACACAGTCGGTCTCAACCTGAATTCTTCAAACTCGAACCTTGCTCTCCCTCGATCAATGACCGTCTGTCAATATCGGGTAGCTTGGATCAGCTTTCCAACAGCTTGCGACACCGCCTGTCCGCAGCCGTTCTACGAAGCCACTGATTGATCCTTCAACGAGCCATGCTTCAGTTGAGTTTTGTGGATCAATACTAGATCAAACTCTGCGAGTTCTGATCTCTTATGCGCTCAACACAACTCTGTTACTTCAGCCTTCTGCTATTAACTCTCGTTGTGTGTTCTCTGCTTCGATTCTCCTCTTCTCTCTCTCTCTCTCTCTCTCTCTCTCTCTCTCTCTCTCTCTCTCTCTCTCTCTCTCTCTCTCTCTCTCTCTCTCTCTCTCTCTATCTCTCTCTCTCGCTCGCTCTTCTACCTCTGCATTGCTTTATAAGTTCATCAATGATTGGCGAAAACCCTAGATGCCTTAGGATATGTAGTGCAGCACCACATCTTTAGAATCTTCTTCTAGATTCTTGCAAAGTTGTTGGAGTTTGTTAAGATTCCTTTTCCTGAATCGGAATTTAGAAACTTTATCTTTTTGAATCTCTCCGATCATGTGATGACGTTGTTGCTCACTTGATGATGTTTGCAAAGCTTCATGAGTTCTCACGACACTGCTAGCACTTCGCCGGACTCTCTCCGTGTAGCTTCAAGATGATCGGCCATTTTGCTCTAGCTTCAAATCATCAAGGTTGCTATAGCAGATTCTTTCATTTGTCTATTGCCCAATCTGCCTCAGCTTTTACAATCCACAGAATGCTATATCAGATTCTTGTGCTTTGTTTCTGTACCTTGTTGCTGTATTGTCGTCTTCAAATTGTGTTCCAGCTGCAAATCTTCAGCGAGTGCTATAGCAGTTTCTTGTGCTTTGTTTTGTCAAGGATGTCGTACCTCAACAATCTCCCCCCTTGACATTTTGACAAAACTACAACAACACAATTAGAAAACTAGAGAGATATGTCAGTCAGCCAGTTTTCTGTGTTCAACTTATACATTCTTCTCCCCCTTTTTGTCACAAATGAAAGGGGTTGTAGAAAACGCTGAAGATAGTCATAATTCCTTGTTGAAACCCATATTCACCTAGCATTTGTTTCATCCACATCAGTTAAGCGCAATAGCTTCCAACAGCAATATACTCAGCTTTGGCAGTGGAGAGGGAGATACTGTTTTTCTTTTTGCTGAACCAGGAAACCAGGTTGTTTCCAAGGAAGAAACATCCTCCAGATGTACTCTTCCTATCTTCTGCACATCCTGCCTAGTCAGCATCATAATAACTGACCAATTCAGCACTTGTGTCACTTGTGTACCATAGACCATAATTGATTGTGCCTCCAATATATCTGAATAATCTCTTTACAAGCTGTAGGTGGCTCTCTTTTAGACAAGCTTGATATCTGGCGCATACACCTACTGTGAAGGATATATCTGGTCCACTGGCTGTAAGATAAAGAAGGCTTCCAATCATACTTTTGTACAATGTTTGATCTACTGTAATTCTGGCTTCATCTCTGATGGCTTTTTCGTAAGTTGTTGCAGGAGTACGTTTATGACTAGCTTTGTCCATGTCAAACTTCTTCACCAGGTTTTTTCCATACTTACTTTGAGAAATGAAGATTCTTTTGTGAAATTTGTAGACCGAGAAAGTAGGGTAACTCTCCCACCATACTCACTGGGAACTCCATTTGCATGTGCTCTACAAACTGCTCCACCATCTGTGAACTGGAACCAAATACAATATCATCCACATATATCTGTGATATAATAAAGTCTGACCTAATTTTGTGTACGAAGAATGTCTTGTCCACCCCTCCTCGATCATATCTGTGATTGGTCAGAAACATAGTCAGTCTTTCATGCCAGGCTATGGGAGCTTGCTTCAAGCCGTAGAGAGCCTTCTTTAGCTTGTAGACATGGTTTGGATGATGAGGATCCTAGAATCCCTTGGGCTGAGAAACATAAACTTCTTCAGCCAGGATTACATTCAAAAATGCACTTTTGATGTCCATTTGATACGGTTTGAACTTTAGGTGATAGGCCAAGGTAAGAAGTAATCTGATAGCTTCTATGTGGGCAACTGGAGCGAAGGTTTCATCAAAATCTACTCCTTCAATCTGTGTATACCCTTGAACAACTAATCTGGCTTTATTCAGTGTAATATTCCCCTTTTCATCATACTTGTTTTTGTATATTCATTTCGTACCAATAATGTTCACATTATCTGGACGAGTGACCAAATCCCACACCTCGTTTCTTTCAAACTCACCAAGTCTTGCATTGCAGCGATCCATAATCATCTCTTAAAGCCTCTTTAATGTTATTTGGCTCTACACTGGACAGGAAACATGAGTTATTGATCATATCACATAGGTTAATGTGGGAGGTACCTCGAGTTCGTCTTCCTTCGGTCAAGCTGCCAATGATGTTGGTAGTTGGATGATCCTTCTATATTTTTCTTGGGGCAAGTCTCACTATGCCTGGCGTGTTTGGAGCATTTTCAGTAGATGCCAGAGAATCTAGTTCTGATTCCTCCTCTGAGTTTTTGTGATCATTAGGTTCTGCTAAAGCATTCTCTAGTACTTCCTCTAGGTCAACTTCCTGGTTTGAGGTAAAGGCTGATTTTGATATTTTGTATCAGAGTCCTCTTCATTTTCCGAGTGTTGACACTTCTCTTTTGGGTCATTCACCATTACGTTAAGGACTCAATCACAGTTCATATTCTGTTGTTGAACACATGGTATGCTCTGCTATTTGTTGAATATCCCAAAAATATCGCTGGATCACTATTCGGGTCAAGCTTTGTTATGTACTCCTGGTCTCTTAGAATGTAGCATTCACTTCCAAAAATGTGAAAGTATTTAACGGTGGGTTTCTTCTTCTTCCAGAGTTCATAACATGTCTTATCTATCCCTCTTCTGATTGACACATGATTAATGATATAGCATGAGGTATTCATAGCTTCGGCCCAGAACTTTAGTTGGACTTTTCTTGCATGGATCATGACTTGAGCCAATTGTTCTGTTTTGCTCGACTATCCCATTTTGTTGTGGAGTAATGGGTGACGAGTACTGATGGGTGATTCCACAGTTTGTGCAGAACTCATACATGGCTTCGTTCTCAAACTCTTTCCCATGATCACTTTTTATAGCGGCTACTCTCACTCCTTTCTCTTGCTCTAGCCGAGATCTAAGGCCACCACCTTCACTGTGTCTGATTTTTCACACAAAAAACTATCCATGAGTAGCGAGTGTAATCATCCACACATACAAAAGCGTAGCCATTTTCTGCCCCAACTCTCTACTTCCATTGGTCCCATCAGATCCATATGAAGTAGTTGGAGAGGTCAAGTGGTGCTCATCTCAGTGACCTTTGGGTGAGGGACCCTTGTCTGCTTTCAGATTTGGCATTCCCCACATTCTGTGTTCATCTCTCCCTTGATCTCAGGAATACTATGCACTAATTGGTCAGATGCAAGTCTTCTTAATGTCCTCAGGTTGAGATGTCCCAATCTTTTATGCCACAGATTCATTTCCCCTATCTTGGTCAATAAGCATGTTGATACAAGAGTTGCTGCGTCATTCTCTAGTAAGTAGCAGTTGTTGGCAGACCTTATACCCTTCATTATGCATCTTCCTTCTGCATCAAACACTTGACATATCTTGGGGGAATTCACAAAGTGCGTATAGTCACATAACTGGCTGATGTTGATGAGATTTGCAGTTAGGCCTTCCACAAGCATCACATTCTTTAACTTAAGCATTCCGCGAACTTGCAGTGTTCCTTTTTGAGGACTTTCCCTTTTTAATCCATTTCCAAATGTCACGTCTTGTTCTTTGCAAGGTTGAATGTCTGACAGGTAGGATTTGTTCCAAGTCATATGTCCAGAGCAGCCACTGTTGAAATACCAATTTCTTTTTTTCTTTTTTTATAGATCTCGCTAAGTTGTAGCACACATAAGTATGATGATTCATTCCTGATCTACGCCTCAAACAATTGTTTGGGAGTCGTTTCTATGGTCTCCAGTACTTGTTAAGTATAGGCCAGGACCAGTGGATGTGACCCACTCGGTTGCAGAAGTAGCAACATCGTTTGTCCTGTTGAGTTCTAATCAAGTGTTGCACGGGTTGCTATAGCATCTTCTTGCTTTTCCTTCTGGACTTGTACTTTTGTTCAGCTGGTGTCTTCAGGCTTTGTCCTTCCGGTTCAGTACCTCTAAATTTCACATCCTTGACAAACTTGGTCTCTCTAGTGCCATTCTCTCCAGTGTAACCGAGTCCAGCATTCCCTTCTTCATACCTTTGAAACGCCAGCAAGTTGTCCAAGTTGTTTGACCCTTCGTTGAGCATCTTTGCTATCTTTCTGTACAAATGTATTTCTTCCTTTACTTCATCGAATTTTTTCTCTTGTTGATCAGCCTTTTCTGTCATAGATGAGATAACCCTTAGGAGCGCCAATACCCTCGTTGTTCAGATAACCCTTAGTGTTTAGCTAGGTACTCCTTTGTGATTTCATCTTCATTAATGTTGTAGTATCCACTGTCTTGACTTTTTTCGAGGACTAATGACCTGTTTGAATTCTACCTTTTCAGCAAGTTGGCCATGGTAGTCAGCAACTCCTTTCCCGGACCTCACTCTGTATGTCGAGTGATCGGCTCTGATACCAATTGAAATTCACTATGCGTTGCTGGTGACGAGTTACAGCGTCTACTGTAGCACTCTCTATATCACTCTGTGGAATTAGCTTTACTTGGCCTAACCTGAAAGACACTTAATAACTGTTAACGCAGTTTGGCAACTTGCCTACGTCTGGGGAGGATACTCCGATCCTCAAGGTTTTAATATATCTGTTAGATTACAATGGATTCCAAAACTAAGCCACGCTCTAGTTTAACCTCTACTTCTAACTTAGGTCCACGTCAGCTCAATCTGATCCCACAGATTAGCTCACAGCCTGATCCCACAGACTCGCTTCGTACTACCTACACACTTCTAATAAAGAACAGCTACAGACCTGACACTCAGACTTAGCCTATCCAATTATAATGTGTAGTATAATGCTATAGCACACTCTGTACCAAAGTTGTTGTAACTCTAGTCAACAACTATTCTAGCACACTCTACCAAACAGTCGTACTCAACCTGAATTCTTCAAACTCAGACCTTGCTCCTCCTCGAACAATGACCGTCTGTCAATATCGGGTAGCTTGGATCAGCTTTCCAACAGCCTGTGACACCGCCTGTCCTCATCCGTTCTCCGAAGCAACTGACTGATCCTTCAACGAGTCGTGCTCCAGTTGAGTTCTATGGATCAATACTAGATCAAACTCTGCGAGTTATGATCTCTTCTGCGCTCAACACAACTCTATTACTTCAGCCTTCTGCTATTAACTCTCGACCAAGGTCTATAACTTCATCCTTCGACCAAGGTCTGTAACTTTTTGGAGGAGGCACGGGTTGTTGTTGATGATACTTTGCAAGGAACTTAGAGCACTTTCTTTGGATTTGGCCTTGAATATTGCAGAAATAACAGATACGCTTATCTTTTGTCCGTAGCATGTTAGACCTGTGACTGGGATGAGCACTGTTAACATGATTAGGATTTTTAGCTTGAACAAACATAGGCTTACCACGAGTCTTCTGATGCTCATAGCCCAAACTGGGGCTTCCACGACTCGTACGATGAGCAGCTAAGATGATGCCAAGTTTCTTTGTGTCGTTATTAATCATGCTGACATACTTTCTAACTCGCAACAGTTCTGACATAACCTCGGAATGTTCCAGTGTCTCCTTTTTGAAGTTCTGCTTGCATACGCTTGACGATTCTGACAGTTCATATTTCTCAGCTTTCAGGCTCACAACTTGCTTGTTCAATTTAGAGTTTGACTTCACTTCCCCTCCCCGCTGTTCGTACAGAGCTTTGTATCTTTGATATGGTTTCTTCGGTGATTTCTGTATCATTGTCACTTTCACTGTAATTATTTGATTCATGGTTCTAGTTCGGTCTTTGGAGTTTCTGCGTCAGTGGTGAGTGCCACGAAGTTTGAGTTTTCCTCTTCTGTTTCAGGCTCCTCTAACTCAATATCACACCATCCAGCCACGATAGCTCATTTCTGTTTCTTGAGGGTATTGGCACATTCTGCTAGGAAGTGTCCAAAGCCATCACATTCACGGCATTGGATCCCTTTGCTTCTCTCTCCCTTAACCACCTTTTGATTTTCAATTTTTCTCATCCTTCTAAATTTTCCATCTTGACGATTTCTATTCTCTAGTTCAGATTTGTTTCTGTGTTCAGACTAACGCTGATGCAGTTTCCTCATAAATTTCTTACGAGCAGACTCATCATAGTTCATCCTCATCTTCGGTTGATTTTGATGTTTCACTTTTGAGTGCAACTTCTCGAGATTTCTTTTCAGGTAATTCCGTATTCAATTTCATTTCAAACGTTTGAAGAGATCCCATCAGTATGTCAAGTCTCATTACCTTTATATCCTGAGGTTCATCAACGGCTGTTACCTTCATTGCATATTTTTGAGGAAGAGATCGCAAAACCTTTCTAACTAGTTCTCATTGCTGATGGGTGCTCCGAGAGCATGAGCTTTGTTGGCAATGTCCATCAATTTTGCGTTGAATTCTGTTATTGACTCATCATCCTTCATTTTCAGATTCTCAAATCTGGTCGTGATCATCTACATCCGAGACTGTTTCACCTTGTCAGTTCCTTCGAAGGCTATTTTGAGAATGTCCCACACATCTTTTGTAGTTTCACAGGTTGAGATCAATCTGAAAATGTTTGGTTTGACAGCATTGAAGATTGCATTGAGTGCCTTTGCGTTTGTTGCAGCAGTTCGGTCATCATCCACCGTCTTGATTCATGATTAATGGAGAATCATACTTAGAGATCACGGATTTCCATGCTCCGTCATAAATTGATTTGATGAATGCCCTCATGCGAGTTTTCTAGTAGTGATAGTTCAAACCATTGAGAATCATACTTAGAGATGTTTTGTCCTTCTTTCGTACTCATCTTGAACAGCTTGGATACAACCCTTGAATCACACTCTGTATAACAAGTATCCCGCTCTGATACCAATTAAAATTCCTATATCTATCTCATTATGACTGTTCCACTGTTCTGTATTAGCTATTTCACAATACTCAAACAAATAGTATTTTGGTAATTTTTAGTAACAGCACAAACGGTACGATGAAATGTAAAGGACAAGATATGGTTATCCTGCTTAGCTCCACGATCCTACTCAAGGGGGTTTCTCTGAACTCCATGTGGAAAGCACTTCACTATAAAATGATCAAATACAATAGATCTTTCGTAACACGACTCCCTCTGTTACCACTATGTAATTGGATCAGCGTGAGTGCGTCTGATGGAGATCTCTCTCTTATCCACCTCGATCTGCCTCCCGCAGGTCGAAAGTCCTCCTCTCTCTTATCAGTGAAATAGCCTGTAGTTATCTTCGAGTGAGCTCTACTTCCGCTCGATCTCCAATGATGATTGAGCTCACTCCCGATGTATTCTTCCCCACAAATTTAATCTTAGCTTATGGGATAGTCGATGCTCCTTGCACTGCTGGTTCCCCCTTTTATAATCTTGTCTTCTACGTAGATATTGTTCCTCCGGATCCATCAAATATACCATCAGATTACGTATAGTATATCCATCAAATATACTATCGGATCCATCCTAATCTTGCAAATATCCGATGATCATACTTTCTTAATGTGCATCCCAATCTTCCGTATATCCGGGCTGCTTTGAGATCTGATCATAATCTTCCGTATACTCTTGACTCTATTTTAGGAAACCGGAGCAAGACAATAGTCGCTGACAATCTGACTCTGGCTCACCCTCTGATTGAAGCTTGAACTTCCTTGGTCTTGTGAACCTTGTTGGTCTGTTTCGACATCTCTGATACAAATTACAGACTCTTGACTGATGCAGACTCCATTGACCAAAAACATGCCCCACACACACCCATGGGACACATGGAATTAACAACCTTAATGGATCTTCAGGCGTCACCTCACTTAAGTTACAATCCAAGGCGACGCCTCTACCTTTAGGCGTCGCCTCAAAGTTGAAATCTCTCCTTTCATTGGAACGTTCCCTCAACTTGCGCATAAGACTAATCATGAATCAAATACATCTCATCCATGATTATTTTGCTCATTTTGAGATGTACTCCATTTCAATACTTTAAGGTGTACTTCACCTTTAATATTTGGCGTAGGATGAGATGTATTCCATCTCAACATTTTAGCTCACAAAATGGAGTCGCGCAACCATTTTCTTCACACATCTACATAATTTTTCCGATAACAACTTCTCTTTAATTTCAGATAATTCTAATTTGGAGAAAGCATTCTTATCCGAGCAAAAGTGGTGAGTTGCTTCAATGTCCAGCCACTGCTACATGGGGTTTAAATCCTCCAATTTGAGTTAAGAAATAACAGCTACTAGGTTATTGTCATCTACCTCTCCTATATTGACTTCCTTCTTTATCTCCTTAGCGTCTTCTTGCAATCAGTCACCCCATCACAGTTAAAGAATTTCTTAAGAAGTTTTGGTTGTTGCTTTATTTTGAGTTTCACTCCTTTTGGGCCGAGCTTATTTGTGGGTTTCTTCCGTTATTCGCTCTCACCATGTTTAATGATGTTAGCTCTTTCTAAAGGGGTCTTAGACCTCTTGCCGGAGCCACAAAAATATTCTTCAATTTGAAAACAAGCTATAAGGTCTTCAAAATTCAACTTCTTTTGCTTGAGATAGTTCAAGAAATCCTTTCATCCCGAAGGCAACTTCTCATTACCGAGGTAACTTTGAAAGATTCATTGATGTGCATCCCCATGAATCTCATAAATGAGCACCTATAATTCTTACACTTGAGTGACCATCATTTTGGAATCTACCATTTGGAACTCAAGAAAATGTCGTACAATATAACTCTAGGAGCTCACATCCTTAGTTCGGTATTTTTGATCTAGTGATTCTCAAAGCTTCTTAATTGAGCATTTGGTATAGTATAAGTTATACAATGCGTCATTAAGGTTGTTCAAGACATAATTCTCGCATAGATAGTGAGAATCTTTCCATGCTCTGAATGCCAGAAGACTTGTGGGTTGATTTTATCCTACTTAAGAGTACGAGGATCTTTGGTTGTGAACTGAGCCAACCCTATAGTGGTCTAGTAGAAGCACGTCTTATTTAGCCATCTCTTAAAGTTCGATTCATTGAACTTCTCAGGCCTTTCGTCTCTTATCATTGTAGCAGGCACTCGTGCCATTGACCCTCTTGAATTATGATTCATGACTATAACCATCATCAGTGGGTTGTTTCACGGCATAACACTACGTATTGGCTATATTGTAGAAGCAACCGAGATGTTGCCATCAATGTCCATGGGTATGGTTTGTGTTTTGGTTTTCTATGTCTATAAAAATACCAATCGAGTACTTTTAGAGTAGTTATTGGATCAATTTGTTTACAAGTAACAATAAGGCTTTAAGAATGTTAGAAAAATGGTGCACTAATATGAGATATGTAGATAAATTGCGATAAGATGAATACTAAAATTTCTTTAGCATATTAATCAAAAAAATAAAATTGAATAGTGTCAAGAAAACGTGTAGTACAAGCAAACCAAAATTAGAAAGAGTTAGAGTTCGTTCGACGATCTCAATAAAGTGTTATTGGTCTTCATAAGGTATTGGGACTGTTGGAAAATAGCTTCCGGAGATACAACAACTTCGTGAGCAACTATTCTTGTGCCAAAAATTTTGCTCCCATGATCTGAAGGGTGCCTCAAACTATCACTAAACCTGAATTAAAAATGCTCAAAAGATGAGCTAAAACAACAACAAAAAAAGCTGGCTTTTAGAACTTTGTGAGAGGATTTTTACTATCCTCAAATGAGGTTGAATGATATTTCTTTTATATGAGGTCATTGTGTTAGGTAACATCCACAACTTTAAGGCATAATGAATGGTCAAAACCATTACAACTTCCACTTAAGTATAACTTAAAAGCAAGCTTTCATCTTCTAAGTTAAAGGTGATTCACCCAACTTTAAACTTTCCCTTAAGACTTACTTAATTCCCTTTAAGGGTGGACGTTACTCATCACCAAAGTGAATGTCAAAAACTCTTCAAACTCCACACTTAAGGATAGCTTAAATCAGAGCAAATGAATGTTGTTACAGATATGGCATCTTTGACAGAGCGGAAGCTCCCGAGCGGAAGAAGAAGCTACAGCAAACTCTGATACCAGGAGCTAGTACTTACAAAAGAAGACTAACAAAACAGAAGAGGCAAAAGAAGCTATAGCAACCTGTGTCGCTTGCAGCTGGTACAGATGATCAGGAGGACCAGAAGAGGCTATAGCTTCCACTGAAGATTCAAGGCTAAAGCTAATGAGAGAAGCTTTGTAGCAGATCAATCCGGAGGTACTCGGAGGATGTCTAGGAGATTACTACTGTCGTGGCAACGACAATGGACGGCTAAGATGATTAGAGAATCTTCAACAGCGGCGCAGATGAAGGGTAACAAGATAAGGTTTCTAAATTCCAGTTTAAGAAACCGAATCTCAGCAACCTTCCAGGAATTCAGGGGACTATTTGGAAGGTATGATTATCTACTAGAAGAAGTTGTTGCGGTGCAGAAGCTATATGAGCAGGCAGAGACCGAGGTAACGATCATTGAATTAAGAGATGAACAGTGAAATTTCACAGTGTCTTAGTTTGACAGATTTTGTGAACAAGCAGTTGCTGCAGCACACTCTTGTTCACTCGGAAATTGTCTCAGCAAACAATGAACAAGGCACAGGTTTGTTCACCCAGTTCGGCCAATTTGCCTACGTCTGGGGAGGACTATTCTCCAGTCCTCAATCCACTAACTCGAAGGTTCCCACGTACACACGGTTACAACTCACGCAACCTATGCTACTCAACCTTGTGTGGATCACTCGACACAATCAAAACAAGCTCTGACTTGTGTCTGCACACCCTCTGCAATATGTCAATCTAGAATAGCTACAGTCTTCTCAAAGATCTCAGCCTATTCTAAACTACACTACTCAGCAGGGTTGCTGTAGCAACTGCTGTAACACACAGCTGAAGCACAAATGTCCGCGTCGCTCCAAGGCCTTCTGCCGATCCGTTCGAACAATTCCACGAGCGCTGCACACTCTGGAATACTCCTCCTCACTCAGTGACCACCTGCCACTAGCGAGTACTGTCGCACGATACTCGACCGAGCCTTCCACCTGTCAGTTCTTCTGCGGCTGCCCTTGATCAACCAACAAGCTCCACAGCTCTGAATTGGCTTCCAGATCAAGCTCGAATCAGACTCTGCAAGTCCTGATTCCCTTCTGCTATAATCACCACAGCTCTGCGCTCACGCTCTGCTCTCGGGTGATGATCGAAGAAAGCTTCCGTCGCACACCCAGGATTCTCCCACTGAAATCTGTGTATGCACTCGTGTATCCCTCTACTTCGATCAGCCTCTCTGCTCTGAACACCTTCAGCTGAAATAGCAGCGCCACTTTAAGCAATGTCCAGGTTTAGGCAATTGTCCCAACAAGATCAATTATCTCCTAAAATCTAGGAGATTAGATTTGATATTTTATCTTCAATGCAAATCTCCTTCTCTGACTAGTAAACCTAGCTGGAAAATACTCCACAGCATTTTAGAAATTCTTCTGAAGCTCTGCAAAGGATTTCCAGCCCTTCTGGACACGCCCAGACTTCTGCTGCTTCTTGGACGGTTGAACAGCCAGTTGAACTAGCACCTGCTGCAGCATCCCCTGCTGCAACTGCTGCTAGTTCACTTCGGCTGGCCTGCTTGATTGTTAAGCTGTAGCAACTCCTTGTTCACTTATGCTGGTTTTGTCAAACACTGCCATACTAGCATCATCAATCTCCCCCTTGGCATTTTGACAAAACCCACCAGAAATTTACTTGAGCTATTCTCCTCCACTTCTTATCCTGCTCTTCTCCTCCCCCTTTTTGGAAAAAAATGACGAGGGGGTGCGCCTGGGGAAACTTATGGAGACAACATGCAGAGCCCCAGAGAGGCTCTCAGGTCTTCGAACCGGGCTGCATCCAGAGCTTTTGTGAAGATATCAGCAAGTTGTTTGGCAGACTCAACATGTTGGAGAGCAATGGTCTTCTTCTCAACAAGATCACGGATGAAGTGATGACGAATGTCAATGTGCTTGGTTCTGCTGTGCTGCACCGGATTCTTAGAAATGCTGATGGCACTCATATTGTCACAGTAAAGAGTCATTTCATCCTGATGAAGACGATACTCACTCAGCATTTGCTTCATCCACAGCATTTGAGCACAGCAGCTCCCAGCAGCAATGTATTCAGCCTCAGCAGTGGATAGAGAAATGCTGTTTTGCTTCCTGCTGAACCAGGACACCAGATTATTTCCTAAGAAGAAGCAACCTCCTGAAGTGCTCTTCCTGTCCTCCGAGCATCCAGCCCAGTCCGCATCACTGTATCCAACCAGATTAGCATTTGTGTCTTTAGTATACCATAGGCCATAGTTCACAGTTCCTCCCACATACCGAATGATGCGCTTGACCAAGTGTAGGTGACTGTCTTTGGGAGAAGCTTGAAATCTGGCACAGACTCCTACTGCGAAGGAGATGTCAGGACGACTGACAGTCAGGTACAATAGGCTTCCAATCATGCTTCTGTAGATTGTCTGACTCACAGCCACTCCATGTTCATCTTTGATTGCTTTGACATGAGTGGCAGCAGGAGTTCGTTTGTGACTAGGCTTGTCGAGCTGGAATTTTTGCACAAGATTCTTGGTATATTTGCTTTGAGCAATAAAAATGCCATCTTTTTTCTGGGTAATTTCCAGTCCAAGGAAATACGACAGCTCTCCACCATACTCATTTGAAATTCCTGCTGCATTTGATTCACAAACTGCTTCACCAGGTGCTGAGACTTGGAACCAAACACAATATCATCTACATAGATTTGTGCAATGACCACATCTGACTTGGTTCTCTTGACAAACAGAGTTTTGTCAGCTCCCCCTCGTTTGTAGCCATGTTTCTCCAAGAACACTGTCAGCCTCTCATACCATGCCCGAGGAGCCTGTTTCAGTCCGTATAGGGCTTTCTTCAATTTGTAGACATGCTCTGGGAAGTGAGGATCTTCAAAACCTTTTGGCTGAGAAACATAAACTTCTTCAGACAGGTCTCCGTTCATGAACGCACTTTTGACATCCATTTGATATAGTTTAAACCCAAGAAAGCATGACATGGCAAGAAGAAGTCTAATGGCCTCCAGGCGAGCAACTGGAGCAAATGTTTCTTCATAATCCAGACCCTCAATTTGAGTAAATCCCTGAGCAACCAGACGAGCCTTATTCCTTGTGATGTTTCCCTTCTCATCAGTTTTGTTTTTGAAGATCCACTTCGTGCCTATGATATTCACTCCATTAGGTCTGTCCACCAGATCCCAGACATCGTGTCTTCCGAACTCTGCCAGTTCCTCTTGCATAGCCATCATCCAGAATTCATCGCTCATGGCTTCCTTGAAATTCTTGGGTTCAATGTTAGACATAAAACATGTATTGAGGTAGGCATGACTTCTAGTTCTTCTTCTGTCTGCGGGATCCCCAATCACATTTGTCAGCGGATGATTCCTCTGAATCTTCTTTGGGGGCTGCCTTGAAGGTGGATCAGGAGCCTCAGTGTGCTGATCATCAGACATGCTCTCCAATTGATCATCTGGAATTTCTGCTTCAGCACTTGCTGTAGCATCTTCTGGAACCGCAGCTTGTTCACTTCGGGTCTGTCTTTCAGACACTTCTTCAAGGTCAAAGTCTTCTTCACCAGAGTCAGTATCAGGGGTAGACTCTTCCTCCGCATCATTGACAACAACATTAATTGATTCCATGACTGTATTTGTTCGCTGGTTATAAACTCGATAGGCCCTGCTGTTTGTTGAATATCCCAAGAACAATCCAGGATCACTCTTAGGGTCGAGTTTCTTTCTGTACTCCCGATCTCTTAGAATGAAACACTCACTTCCAAAGATGTGGAAGTACTTAACCGTGGGCTTTTTCTGATTCCAGAGCTCATAGCAGGTCTGATTGGTTCCTCTCCGTAAGGTGACTCTGTTGATGATATAACATGCGGTATTCATGGCTTCTGCCCAGAATCTCAGGGAAACTCTCTTAGCATGAATCATGACTCTGGCCATTTCTTGAATTGTTCGATTCTTTTGTTCCACTACACCATTCTGCTGTGGAGTGATGGGAGAGGAGTACTGATGAGAGATACCCCTTTGACGACAGAAATCATCCATAGTTTCGTTTTCAAATTCTCTACCATGATCACTGCGGATGCTGCTGATTCTGAGATCTTTCTCTTGCTCTAGGCGAGACACGAGAGACACTATAACTCTCACAGTATCTGATTTCTCTCTGATAAAATCAATCCAAGTAAATCTAGAATAGTCATCAACACAAACAAAAGCATACCTCTTTCTGCCCAGACTTTCAACCTCCATTGGTCCCATCAGGTCCATGTGAATCAACTGTAACGGTCTGGTAGTGCCTACATCTTTGACTCTTGGATGTGTTGCCTTCTTTTGTTTTCCAATCTGACAATCTCCGCAGATGGAAATTGTCTCCCCTTTAAGCTGTGGAATTCCTCTGACCAGTCCTTCTGCTGCAATTCTCTTCAGAGTTCTTAGGTTAACATGTCCCATTCTTCTGTGCCATAGAGTCATTTCCTCGGCCTTGGTCAGCATACATTTCTGAATTGATGTGTTTGGACTCACATTGAGAAGGTAACAGTTGCTCTTTGATCTGGTACCTTCCATTAAACATTTTCCAGATTTGTCGAGGACTTTGCAAGAGTCTTTCGTAAATTTTACCTGCTTAGTCCCATCACACAGCTGACTGATGCTTATGAGATTAGCCTTTAGCCCTTCTACTAGAAGCACATTGCTCAGACTTGGCATTCCTTCCACTGCCAGAGTTCCTCTTCCCAGAACTCTTCCTTTTAGCCCATTACCAAACTTCACACGTTGTTCCAAACAGGGTGTAATGTTCTTCAAGAAGGATCTTTCTCCTGTCATGTGTCCTGAACAGCCACTGTCAAAGTACCAGCTTATCTTGTCCGAGGAACTAGCTGTGCTGCCAAGAGCTAGGAGCTGAGTCTGTGCACGCTTCTGCCTGACAGATTTCTTGACAGCGGCTAATTCAGCACGATCTGAGGGACAGTTTCTTTTTAAGTGACCTTTCCAACCGCAGCTGTAGCATTTTTTATACTTTGACGCTCTCTTGTACTGGTGATACAGAGGTTGCTGCAGCAGGTCCTGGTTCAATCTTCCTCGTATTTTTCTGCCTTTTCTGAACGACCTGTATCTGGCCAAGTTGCACTCATCTTCACTCAGCTCTTTCTCGTCTTCACTTTCACTGGCAGAGAGAGCCCTCTTTTTCATCGGTTTGCTAGTGCAGTTAATTTGCGATGACCGTAGCCTGCACAGTTCCAACATTGGACTCCCTTCTTTAATTCTTTCCTTTCCTCTTCAGTCTGAGCAGGTTCCTTCCCTCTCCTTTTACTTTCGCCACCCCTTCTGAATTGTCTTCGCGAGGAAGAGCTTCTCCTGGCTCTGGGTTCCATGTTTTTCAGAAGCTTCCCAAGGTTCTTAACAAGCATGCTCATCTGATCATCTGGAACTGTCTGCTTGGTTTCTGCTTCAGCTTTCAATCCAACATTCTTGTCCTTGGGAGTAGTGTCTCCTTTAACCATCTTCATCTCAAATTGTTTGAGAGACCCCATCAACTCTTCCAACTTCATAAATCTGACATTTTGAGCTTCTTCAATGGCCGTAACTTTCATGTCAAATTTTGCGGGCAACGATCTGATAAGCTTTTCTTCAGGGATGGGTTCACCAAGGGCATGAGCTTCATTTGCAAGATCACAGAGTTTAGCATTAAACTCAGTGACTGTTTCTTCATCCAGCATCCTCAGATTCTCAAATTGTGTGGCAATCATTTGGAGTCTTGACAGCTTCACTCTATCAGTGCCTTCATGCGCAGTTTGCAGGATTTCCCATGCTTGCTTGGCCATGTCGCAGTTTGAAATCAACCTGAAATTGTTAGCATCTACTGCAGCAAAAATTGCATTCAGAGCCTTTGAATTACCAGTTGCTGCAGCACCTTCTTCAGCAGTCCATTGCTCTTCAGGTTTTATCCTTGTCGCTCCTTGCTCATCCATGGTGATTGGGGGAGACCACTGAACCACGACAGCTCTCCATGTCTTCTCATCAATAGCCTTGAGAAAGGCTTTCATTCTAGCTTTCCAATAACCATAATTGCTCTCTTCCAACAATGGAGGTCTGCTTGTGCTCTGTCCTTCCTTCATTGTCTTGGCTTCTTCAGAGACACTGTAGGATCTTTAACTCTGTGTGTCGAGCTCCTGCTCTGATACCAATTGAAATTTCACAGTGTCTTAGTTTGACAGATTTTGTGAACAAGCAGTTGCTGCAGCACACTCTTGTTCACTCGGAAATTGTCTCAGCAAACAATGAACAAGGCACAGGTTTGTTCACCCAGTTCGGCCAATTTGCCTACGTCTGGGGAGGACTATTCTCCAGTCCTCAATCCACTAACTCGAAGGTTCCCACGTACACACGGTTACAACTCACGCAACCTATGCTACTCAACCTTGTGTGGATCACTCGACACAATCAGAACAAGCTCTGACTTGTGTCTGCACACCCTCTGCAATATGTCAATCTAGAATAGCTACAGTCTTCTCAAAGATCTCAGCCTATTCTAAACTACACTACTCAGCAGGGTTGCTGTAGCAACTGCTGTAACACACAGCTGAAGCACAAATGTCCGCGTCGCTCCAAGGCCTTCTGCCGAGCCGTTCGAACAGTTCCACGAGCGCTGCACACTCTGGAATACTCCCCCTCACTCAGTGACCACCTGCCACTAGCGAGTACTGCCGCACGATACTCGATCGAGCCTTCCACCCGTCAGTTCTTCCGCGGCTGCCCTTGATCAACCAACAAGCTCCACAGCTCTGAATTGGCTTCCAGATCAAGCTCGAATCAGACTCTGCAAGTCCTGATTCCCTTCTGCTATAATCACCACAGCTCTGCGCTCACGCTCTGCTCTCGGGTGATGATCGAAGAAAGCTTCCGTCGCACACCCAGGATTCTCCCACTGAAATCTGTGTATGCACTCGTGTATCCCTCTACTTCGATCAGCCTCTCTGCTCTGAACACCTTCAGCTGAAATAGCAGCGCCACTTTAAGCAATGTCCAGGTTTAGGCAATTGTCCCAACAAGATCAATTATCTTCTAAAATCTAGGAGATTAGATTTGATATTTTATCTTCAATGCAAATCTCCTTCTCTGACTAGTAAACCTAGCTGGAAAATACTCCACAGCATTTTAGAAATTCTTTTGAAGCTCTGCAAAGGATTTCCAGCCCTTCTGGACACGCCCAGACTGCTGCTGCTTCTTGGACGGTTGAAACAGCCAGTTGAACTAGCACCTGCTGCAGCATCCCCTGCTGCAGCTGCTGCTAGTTCACTTCGGTTGGCCTGCTTGATTGTTAAGCTGTAGCAACTCCTTGTTCACTTATGCTGGTTTTGTCAAACACTGCCATACTAGCATCATCAAACAGAACGAATGAAAGAACACACACATTGAGCGTAGAAGTGTTGGAGCAATAGTTGTGTTCTGAGCGAAGAAGTAATATGGACTTGAGTAATCTGATTACTAAATTTGATTCGAGGAAGTCGACTGGAGCGAAGCCTCGTCGACAGGCCGAACACTTGACAGTCGCGGGAGTGTAGTTTGAGCGGACTGCCCCAGTGTGCTCCTTGATAAGCGGCTAGAGGTCATTGGTGGAGGGGGAGCAGCGCAGAGCGTCTGACTACTCAGCAGGGAGTGCTTGGAGAAGTCGTCGATTGAAGCGACAGCAACTGGGCGAAAGAAGTTGTTGCAGCAGAACCTGGGTATACTTTGTAATAGGATTAACTGAGAGTTGTAGAACTACTAGCTATCTGTTGAAAGTAGTTTACCCTGTGTAGCTAATCTGTGTTAACAGATTAAGCAGAGATTTTGACTAGGTTAGGAGTAGTGGTGTACTCTAACTGAGATTATGAAATCTTGAGGACCAAGAGTCGTCCTCCCCAGACGTAACACAGTGACAGCGGAAGAAGTTTGTGTTCTACAATTTGACAGCGGAAGAAGTTACTGAAGCAAACCGTGGGTTGTCGTCTAACAGTAACATAGTGACAATTTCAATTGGTATCAGAGCTGATCGCTCGACACATAGAGTGAGGTCTGGGAAGACATTATTATTTATCATAGGCAACAGAATGAGAAGACAGAACTCACATATATCACTACTATATTTAAACGGAGGTCAAGATAGCGAGTATTGCACCAATGATGAAGAGGAAATCTCAGAAAAAATTCATTGTCAGTCACTACAAGCAGATTGTTGAGAAATGTATGGAAGTAGCAGAGATGAATAAGAGGCTGATCAAAAAAGTATCAAAACTTGAGGATGAAAAGGAAGAACTCGTGAAGATCATTTCATCTATGACAGAACAGGCTGAACAACGAGAGGCAGACACGTTGAGATTATGAACGAAGTGAGTTTGTACAAACAAACAGTCAGAATGCTCAAGACCGGAACAAATAATCTGGAAGATGTTCTAGCGTTTCAAAGACCTAGAAATAACAATTATGGCATTGGGTACATTTGTGAAGGAGGCATTGGAGTAACAACATTTGTCAGAGCAGAGACACCAGAAGTCCATAAGTGTGAAGCTGTGAAAAGGAAGAGAAACCCGAGTCGGAAGAAAATGGTTAGAAGAAAGAACCAGAAGAATGTACAACAAACTCTTCCTCTCCGTGGTCGTTTTTTCACAAGACAAGCGCATATGCTATTTCTGCAATCAACTTGGTCACATCCAACGAGTTTGTCCCATTCTAAACAAGTACTGGAGATTACGAAAACCATCATAGAGCAATTACCAGCGAAATAGAGAATAATATGCCTTTCTATCCAATAATTCATCGAAGGAGTTCAAAAAAGGAAGCTGGTATTTTGACAGTGGGTGTTCAGGACACATGGCTAGAGAAAGATACTTCCTGACAAACATTCAACCTTGCAAAGAACAACATGTAACATTCAGCAACGGGCTGAAAGGGAGAGTTCTAGGGAAAGGGATACTTGACGTACTGAGATTACCCAAACTGAATAATGTGATCCTCGTGGACGACTAAAAGCAAATCTCATCAGCAAAAGTCAATTATGTGAAGGTACTCATTTTGTAAAGTTTACTGAGAAATTATGTCAAGTATTTGATGCAGGGGGAAAGTGTTTGATGAAAGGCATGAGGTCTTCCAACAATTGCTATTTGCTAGAAGATGTTGCAGCAACCTCTGTATCAACTTGTCTAATGTCAAAATCCGAGGAGATAAATTTATGGCATAAACGGATGGGGCACCAGAACCTGAGAACCCTAAGAAAGCTTACTGTAGATCAACTAATTCGAGGAATCCCAGATGTCACAGGAGAGACAAGCTCGATTTGTGGGGAAGGTCAAATCGGCAAACAAATAAGGGTTTCTCCTCCAAAGGTGTCAGAGATTGGCACCACAAGACTCTACAACTACTGCACATGGATCTGATGGGCCCTATGGAAGTTAAAAGTTGTGGAAAAAAAAGGTATGCATTCGTGTGTGTTGATGATTTCACTTGGTATTCCTGGATTGACTTTCTAAGAGAAAAATCAGAAGTAGTAAAGATTATTCTCAACCTGGTGAATCGAATGGAACAAGAAAAGGATTTAAGAGTGGCCTCCATAAGAAGTGATCATGGGAGGGAATTCGAGAATGAGGCCATGGACAAATTCTGTTGTGATAGAGGTTTCACCCATCAATACTCATCTCATATCATCCCTCAACAGAATGGCATAGTGGAACGCAAGAATCGAACCATACAAGAGATGGCAAGAGTAATGATACATGCTAAGAAGGCCCTTTACGTTTTTTTGGCAGAGGCGATGAACACGGAATGCTACATCATCAACAGAGTGTTCATCAGAATAGGAACAAACCAGACTTGTTATGAACTTTGGAGACAAAAGTAGCCCACTGTGAAACATTTTCATGTCTTCGGAAGAAGCTAGACCCGAAGAGTGACAAAGGAATATTTCTTGGATATTCTATGAACAGCACGGCATACCGTGTATACAATCAATGGAAAGAGACAATCTACAATCCATCAATGTTACTGTCAAAGATACAATTGAAGATGAAGGAGTTCCAACGTATGTTGAAAGTGATGAAGATTCTGAAACAAATGATCAAAATCAGCGTCAACCTCATAGAGTAGAAGGAGTTGCATCAGAGGATGCTATAACAAATTCTTTTGATCCAACAATTACAGTGGATGACCCAGAACTAAGTACTGAACCAACTCTCAATTTTACTGAACCAGCTCGGGTACCTTCGAAGAAAATTCAGAAGGATCATCGTCTAACAAATATCTTCGGTGATCTCATTGACGAGAGATCCACTACCTGGGTATACTTTGTAATATGATAGGCTGAGAGTTGTAGAACTGTCAGCTATCTGTTGAAAGTAGTTTACCCTGTGTAGCTAATCTGTGTTGACCGATTGGGCAAAGATTTCGACTAGGTTAAGAGTAGTGGTGTACTTTAACTGAGATAGTGAAGTCTTTATGACCAAGAGTTGTCCTCCCCAGACGTAAACTGTTGCCGAACTGGGTGATCAAACTTGTTTGCATCTATAGTTTGGCAGAAGCAAAGCGTTAACAACTTAGCAGAAGAAGTTACTGAAACAAACCGTGGGTTGTCGTCTAACAGTAACTGACGGCACATGATTGTGTGCGCCAAAATTATATTTATATTACCTACTTATTAGCTAGTGATAAGCACGGTCCAACCCAAGAGAGAGAAAATAATTAGAGTTCTACTAATTATCACACAGAAAGGGGGTTTAAGAAGAATGTTGTTGATCAATTTCAAAAAGAATCAGTACAGGGATATGCATTGTAACTGATAATCATCAATCGAACATGCATCAATTAGCAATACTAATGTTCTAGTCTAACAATCCTACTAAGGTAATGTCGACTTCAATGTTCTACCTACTCTTAACCGCTAAGTTCTCGAATATGTTAACAATTACTCGACTAACAATGCCAAATTAATTCTACCGCTAGGTTTCTCAAATAGGGCAGTCAATCTAGTATCACGCAATAAATATCAATTCAATTTCACCTCTAGGCTATGCTAATTTGATAATCAGAGCATGCAATTCATACGAAGAATAGTAATTCACTAAATCGAATTATGAAACATAAGTATCTCAAACCGTACATTGCAATAAAAATAATAAAAATACTGAGTTTAGAAAATACGAAAACTGCCGATCACTGTTCATCGCCGTGCACTATTCACCGGCGCTGACTTTCGTCTCTCAATTCTCTCTAATTTTCCTCTAATTGTGTCTCTAATCTCCTATCCGACTTGTCATCATCGAATTCTCTATATAGATCAATGCAAACCCTAGCTGGATGTGGGCCTCGGGAATTGGGCATGTTGACCCTTACGACCAGTACGACCTCAGCTCCTCTTGGCTCGTCTGTATTGCCCGTATCCGTTACGACCCTTACGACCAGTATGACCTCAATTCCTCCTGGCTTGCCCGTATCCAGTACAACCTATACGACCAGTATGAGTGGTATGACCTCAGGTGGCATTTTGGCTCTACCGATGCTCTCACAATCCAGTCTTTGATCATTTGCTTTCCCGAGTGGTTGAGTGAGGCCTAGAATGCTCCAAATATGCAATAAATCTCCAAAGCGGTCTTGATACACCTACGATGCGAAACACTACAAAAAAGTAATCTATCACACGCAAAATGCAACTAAACAATGGGAATTAATAACTCGATGGATCGTAGAAATATGCTCCATCAAACTACCCCATACTAGCTTTGTTCGTCCCCGAACAAGAACAAAATCAAGAATCACAAACACTCAAATCACTACTGTCATGCCAAAGACTAAACACTGAATCTACTCGAGATGTCCTCACTAATCAGTTCATCAACATATACTCACACTCATTCTTCAATAATGATCAGTAAGAAAATACAATGATACATGTTACCTGTGAGGTAGGGATGGAATTTCAATGGATGACTGGGAGCTAGTCCTCTTTAAACTCTTGACTCGATTCTTCAGCCCAAGGTCATAGTCACTCTTCTACGCTGAACTTGCTTTTTCTGGCATGTGATAAATCTAAGTTATGAAGAATTCAACTTTTTCTTCTTCTTTGTAGGACAGCTCTTGATACTTTCTTGTTTTATTTAGTCCGAAGACTTCACTAAACTCGATTGCTTTTCTCTTTCTTTCACGATTGTCTGAATTTTCTTTGCGAGCTTTGCTCTCCAATGTGAATTGCTTGTCCTTTTTCATTTTTGCTCTTTGAACCGTTCCAATCATAGCCTTCGAATAGCAGCATATGAAGCGCGTCCCGCTCTTTCTCATCATTATCCTTCCAGCGCGAGGCAGGATAGGGGTTACTGATCGGTTGATTTCTTACCGATTATTCGCTTCATTCGATGAGGAATTTCGCTCCTCTCTCGAACTTTTCATTGTGTTTTCACCACTCCACTCTCATTTCAGGTCAAGTTATATTAAATTGAGGATTTGTGGTTCATTTGGAGCAAAATAAGGCAAAACACAAAGATTCAAATGAATACAGACCAAATCCGGGTAGATTGACCTATTCGTCATCAAAGGCTTGCCGAGAACATGATTCTTATCCGATTCAGGCGTGCTATATCTTGTTGGAAAGCTAACACGAAGGCCTACAACATTGTAGTTTACAGCAGACGTAATTCGAAGGTTTAGATGGTCAAAAAAGCAAGACAAGTCAGATTTACAGTGCTGAGTGAGCAGTAGCCCGGTTCAAGTAAGAACCGCTGGTTCACTGGTCAAACCGCCGGTTTACTGGTCAAACCGGCGGTTTACTGGTCAAACTCGCCCCAAAGGAAAATTTTCATGATTCTCTGAGAGGGGCCAGTTCAACGTAGAATCGGCGGTTTATAAGTTAAACCGGCGGTTTGAACATTGAAACCGCCGGTTTGGCACCAAACCGGGCCGCAAATCAATTTTGAAAATCAGCCCAATTAATTTTCATATAAATAGAAATCAAGGGCTCGATCAGAGAAGTTGGACGATTTTGGTGAACGAAAGCAAGAGAGAAGAGGATAGCTTGGAGTGAAGACCGTCTTCACGGGTCCTTCGTTCTTTATTCTCTTCATTCTTGTATTGGTAGTAATCCCGATGAATAGCGAGTAGTTTATTTAGTTCTGGGATCCTACGGATCCCATGCCTGTAACCTGATTTCATGTGATTTGTACAAACATCAGTTTTAGTCTAATGCAAGTTTATGTTTTCAATTCCATTATGCTTCATTTTATCGTTTTACCATTGTTGATCATTGATTGGGATGACTGCATGTTAGAACGAAACTAGGTTAGATGCCAAAAAGATGAATGGGTCTGAGGCAGTTAACTGGAACAAATAGGATTGATGTCGAGACATGCTAGCTATATTGTTAGTACATGAATCGATAGGAGAGTTGAAAATCAGCGCGAGGCAAGATACGGGTTACCCACCCATTCCCGAATGCTAGGACTAGAGATAGGACGGTTTGTTTTCCCATCCCACCATTGCATAAACGCTGCAACGATGGAGTGAAAGCCTCACCCCTCATAACTTGAAACGCCAACCTCCACAAACTCAGCGCCCTACAAGACTAATCCCTTGAACCTTTGAATGTTTGTCAAGTCTCTCTATGACATTTTTTATCAACTCCACATCCTGTAATATCTCAACTCAAAGGAACATATAACATCAAGTCACTAGCATCACAAAATTGTAGAAATCATGTAAAGCATACACATCAAAACGTCATAGTATCAAACATCATCTCATAAAATCAGCATCTTCATCATAGCATATAACGACATAAACTCAGAAGCATACACATCAAGTCGCTCGAAATCAACAGCATCGTAGCACCTAAAAATTAAAAAAAAACTGCTCTAACCAATACTAATGCATGCTAACAAAAGTAAACGTGCTGACACATACTAACTCCACCACGCCACACTTTTGAAACAAACCGTGTCCTCACAGTACAATAAGATCGTCGGGAAGGGTAGTCATGCAAGACTCAAAAGAAACGAAACAAATAAGAAATGCACAAGAAAACTATCCTAACTCAGCAAGTTGAGCGCCCCAAACATACATTAGGTCGCGCGCCCCAAGCACACATTAACGGCGCTAATGTATGAACGAGAAGCGGCCCTAATGTTGCCTTAAGGAGCTTAACTCGCTGACTCACACTAAGAATTAAAACAAATTAAAGTCGGGTTGGCTCCCGCAAAAGCGCACTTGTTTAAAGTCGTTGGCTCGACGGTACCTCTCATTTTTAAGCATTTACCGGCTCAACCAACTCGAGCTCCTCATCGGGTGGTATGATCTCCCCATGGTAGTGTTTCACCCTTTGGCCATTCACCATGAACTTCTCCCCCGTCCTCTTTTTTTCTAGCTCAAAATCAACATGGTTGAGCACTCATATCACCGTGTACGGCCCTGTCCAACGAGAACGCAACTTCCCAGGCATTAGTTTTAACCATGAGGAATAAAGTAGAACCTTTTGTCCCTCTTCAAATGAACGACGCAAAATTAATTTGTCATGATACATCTTTGTCCGTGCCTTATAGTCTGTCTAGCTCTCGTAAGCCTCTAAGCGCAGCTCCTCAAGTTCGTTCAGTTGAAGCATCCTCTCCTTTCCTGTAGAAGTTAGCTCCAAATTACATTGTTTAATGGCCCAGAATGCTTTATGTGCTACCTCGACTGGTAGGTGGCACGCCTTTCCATAGACAAGTCTGAATGGAGAGGTCTCAATAGGCATCTTGTAGGCCGTGCGGTACGCCCACAATGCCTCATCTAGTCGTGTGGACCATTCTTTCCTAGATGGCTTAACAATCTTCTCCAAAATCATCTTGATCTCTCGGTTAGAAATCTCTGTCTGCCCATTAGTCTGTGGGTGGTACGCGGTAGAAACTTGGTGATGTACTCCAAAGTGTTTGAAAACGGCAGCCATGGATTTGTTACAGAAGTGAGACCCTTGATCGCTTATTACGGCCTTCGGAACCCCTTACCTACAAAAGATGTTAGTACGCAAGAAATCCACAACAGTTTTGCCATCATCCTTTCGCGTGGCCTCTGCTTCTACCCATTTAGATGCATAGGCAACAGCAAGCAAGATGTATTGATACCCATTAGATGAAGGGAAAGGTCCCATAAACTCTATGCCCTAAATATCAAACACTTCATCAACAATTATCGGCATTTGTGGCATCTCATTCCTAGCAGATATATTTCCTACACGCTGGCATCTATCGCAATGTTTACAATGGTTATATGTATCCTTAAACACATGAGGCCAATAAAAGCCACAATCCAGAATTTTCCTAGCAGTCCTACGAGGTTCGAAATGGCCTCCACAAGCATGCTCATGGCAGAAACTAAGCACAGAATGTATATCATCATCCGGGACACATCTCCTAAGTATTTGATCAGCTACAATCTTCCACAAAAAAGGATCATCCCATATATAAAATCGAGAATCATGCTTGAGTTTCAATCTTTGATGCCTAGAGAAGGAAGGGGAAACTTACCTCCTACCAGGTAATTCACTATATGAGCATACCATGGCACTTTGTCCTGCACGGCGTAGAGATGCTCGTCGGGGAATGTCTCTGTGATGGCTATCGACTCCTCCTTCGTGACAATTCTATTCACGTGGTCAGCCACTGTGTTTTCCATCCCCTTCTTGTCTTTTATTTCCACGTCGAACTCCTGGAGTAGCAAGATCCATCTTATCAAGCGAGGTTTGGACTCCTTCTTCGACATTAGGTACCTAATCGCTGCATGATCAGAAAATACAATGACTTTAACACCAAGAAAATAGGGACGAAACTTCTCTAATGCAAACACTACGGCCAGGAGCTCTTTCTCAGTAGTGGAGTAATTCTTTTGAGCCACGTCTAAGGTCCTCGAGGCGTAGTGGATCACCACTGGTTTTTGCTCCTTCCTTTGTCCAAGGACAGCCCCTGTAGCGTAGTCGCTCGCGTCGCACATGATCTCGAAGGGTTGCGTCCAATCGGGTGCTTGGATGATGGGTGCACTAGTCAATGCCTGTGTAAGCTCATCAAACGCCTCCTTGCATTTTTCTGAAAACTCAAAAGGAACATCTTTTTGCAAGAGGTTAGTCAACGGCAGCGCCTTCTTAGAAAAATCTTTAATGAAACGACGATAGAAGCCAGCATGCCCTAGAAACGACTTAACATCACGCACATTCAAAGGATAAGGAAGACTACTAATCAAATCTATTTTTGCCTTGTCTACCTTAATTCCATCTCGTGATACTACATGTCCTAGCACAACACCATGCCTGACCATGAAATGACATTTTTCAAAATTCAGCACAAGATTCATCGACACACATCTCTCAAGTACCCTGTTCAAGTGCTCTAAACGTGCATCAAATGTGTCACCATGCACCATGAAATCATTCATGAACACTTCAATATAACTACCTAACATATCAGAAAAGATGCTAGTGACCAACCTTTGAAAGGTTCCAGGTGCATTGCATAAACCAAATGACATACGTCTAAATGCAAATGTACCAAAGGGACATGTAAAGGTAGTTTTGTCTTGATCTTCGGGAGCTAAAGGAATCTGATTATATCCTGAGAAACCATCAAGAAAATAGAAGTACGACTTACCTGCTAGTCTATCTAGCATCTGATCAATGAAAGGGAGGGGGAAGTGATCCTTACGAGTGACTGCATTCAGCTTCCTATAGTCGATGCACATCCTCCACCCATTATGAATTCGCTTTGTTACCATCTCACCGACCGCATTTTCTTCAACTGTTATGCCGGTCTTTTTCGGAACCACGTGCACGGGACTCACCCACTGACTATCTGAAATAGGATAAATGACGTTAGAATCTAATAATTTCTGAATTTCTTTTCTTACCACTTCCATCATTATGGGGTTGAGTCGACGTTGAGGTTCTCTCGAGGCTTTAGCTCCATCCTCCAGCAAGATTCTATTCATGCAAACTGTGAGACTGATTCCTTTAATGTCGCCGAGTGTCCATCCAATTGTTTGCTGGTTGTTTTTCAAAGCCTTGACGAGCCTGTAATCTTGCTCCAACTCCAGCCCTTTCCTGATGATTACCGGTAATGTGTCATCCTTTCCTAAGAAGGCGTACTTCAAGTGATCCGGTAATGGTCTAAGCTCGATGACCGGGGTCTGCACAAAAGCAGACAGCAAGTTATTAGTCTTAAACAAACTAATTTCATTGATTTCATACATGTGTGTCAAGGCGCGTGGCACTTCTAATTGCCCAAGAGATGTCTGGACTAAATCCCTGAGCTCGTAGGATTTATCCGGTTCGAAGACATAATTTTTCAGCGCAATCTCGAGTCCATCATCTCCACAGGACGGGTTTACTTCACTCACAATGTCATCCACGCCATCAATAGCATTTACTGTGTTGTGCTCTGGTGGATGCTTCATTGCTTTGAAGATGTCAAACTCTACTACCACGTCCTCGACTCGCATGGTCAGCATGCCGGTATCGCAATCAATCTTCATCCTCGAGGTCTTCAAAAAGGGGCGACCTAGCAGTATTGGTGGATTATCGGCCAGGTCTCCACCATCCATTTTCAAGACATAAAAGTCTGCTGGAAACACAAGCTTCCCTACCTGCACTAATACATCTTTGATAATACCCTCGGGTTGCTTACACGATCTATCTGCTAACTGAATAATTAGTCCAGAAGGTTTCAAAGGTCCAATACGCAAGCACGAGTAAATAGAGTGCCGTAATACATTGATAGAAGCTCCTAAGTCCAGCATATAATTATTAATTCAAATGCTACCAATTGCGTAAGGAATAGAAAACACACCTGGGTCTCCGCATTTTCTAGGCAATGATCTCTAAATAACAATGGCTACATTAGCATTAGGGTTACCTTTTCCAGCTGTGATGATCGACGACAATTGGTGCACAATTCCTTGAGAAATTTAGCATAGTGAGGTATCTGTTTGATGGCCTCCAATAAAGGGATGTTGATTTCCACTTTGCTGAACAAGTCCCACACTTCTTGATCTATCTCTTGCCTCTTAGGGGTCTAGACCTGCATAGGAAAAGGCAAAGGGGGGTCAGATGGGTGAAATTCAAAATCTGAGACAGTCTTCCCCGCGCCAGGTGAAGACATTAGGGCGCGCTGGGTGAAGACATTAAGTTCTGGCACGCCTGGATAATGTTCTTTTGGGGCGCTTGATCCTCTGAGTTTATTTTCTTTGGTGCGTCTTCTGCAGCCTGGATCACCTTCCTATGCCTCAGGGTCATTGCGCTCACATTCCCCTTAGGGTTCTGAATGGTCTGCGAAGGAAGCTTGCCCTTGTCATTCTTCATCTCATAAATTGTGGAAGCTAGCTGCGACATTTGTTTGGTTAGCTCGACTATGGCTCCATCAGTTTTGGCCTGGTTCCTTTGCATGGGACACTCCAAGTCCTTGAGTGCCTCTTCCCATGATTTACCCGTGCTCTGCCCCGCTTGGTTGAAATTCTTCCTTGGGTACTGATTATTGTACCTCTCCTGTTGTTTGAACAGGAGCAGATAAGGCTGGCCTTGATTTTGATTTTGAGGTGGCCCTTGGTTATACAACTGATTTTGAGGGGGCTGCTGAAATCCTCCCTCGTTACGCCAGCTGAAACCATTTGCCGCCAGTTTGAACTGCCTCTGTTGCGGTGGCCGATTGTTGTTATTGAAGTTCTGATAATTTCCTACCGCATTGACATCCATTACCTCCTCCTCTTAGAGTGTAGGGCACTCGTTTGTTTTGTGGCTGGCAGCGCGGCAAAATTCACAAGCCTTCATTGTGTTGGCTTGGCTCACTGACATCCTTTGGATAGTCTCCTTTAGCTCCTTGATCTCCCTCACCAGTTGGCTGTCATTTGGCTCAACTTGAGACACATTCCTTGTTCTCCCCGGCAACGGCGCCAAAATTTGACGGCACGTCGTTGTGTGCGCCAAACTTATATTTATAATCTCCTGTTAACACTTAGCAAGCAGTAAGCAGGGTCGAACCCACGAGAGAGCGATCAGTGATAAAGTTCTATGAATGATTGTCACACTAAAGGGGGTTGTAGGAAGAATGTTTGTTGTTGTCAAATTCAGAGAAAAGTCAGTTTAGGAATATGCATTGCAACTGGTAATCATCGATTGTAACATGCATCAACTAGTAAACCACTATTCCTAGTCTAACAATCTCGCAAGGGTAATGTTGACTCTAGTGTTCTACCTACTCTCAACCGCTAAGTTCTCGAATAGGTTTAACGATTACTCGATTAATGACACCGATTAGGTTATACCGCTAGGCTTAGCTAATAGGGAAGTCAATCCAATATCACGCAATAGATATCAACTCAGTTTCACCGCTAGACTATGCTAACTTGATAATCAGAGCATGCAGTTCAAACGAAGAACATGAATTTAAAGAATTGATTTACGAAACATAAGTATCTCAAACCATATGTTGCAACACAAAATCCCCAAACTGAACGAATGGTTTAGCTGCTATGACTCATCTAAAACAATGAAAATAAACTGAGTTTAGAAATAATACTGAAACTATGAATAGTAATCTGCGATGAATAGTAATTTCGGCAGTTAATAGTAATTCCGGCAATGAATAATACTCCGCCTCGAATTTCGCGCGCTGCTGTCTCTGTGAATTGTCGCTAAGAACTCTTTCAAAATTATCATTCTCTTTGGTGTGGCAAGTCTGTATTTATAGGTAATGCAGACTTTCAAATCAAGAAAACTTCTAAATCTGATTTTAGGCCGTGGGCCCAATGCTGATGTCATCATATGTTTTCCGCTCTAGTAGAAGACATTAGGAAAGCGCCCGATGAAGACATTAGTGCTCGCCCGATGAAGACATTAGCTCCGCATAACGTGTTCTTCCGGCGCCTTACTCACTGAGATGCACATCGATTCTCCAAAAATGCCATAAATTTCGAAAGCGGTCTTGATACACCTCCGATGCGAAAAACTCAAAAGAAGTAATCTATCACACGCAAAATGTAATTAAGCAATGAGAATAAACAACTCGATGGATCATATAAATACGCTACATCTATGATGCACCACAGCAGTCTTTATCTCAGATTATCCTCTTCTAGATTAGCATTGATGCACCATGGCTGGTCTGTATGGCTGATTCCCATAAGGTTGTTGCTGCTCATATTGCTGAGGCGATAGCTGTGAGTTAAGTTCATCAAAACCCTCTACTTGTGCCGCTGGATCCCTACCTAGAAATTCTCTTTCATGAAGTTGTCTTTGGCGTGCTCTAAACACTCGCTCAGGCTCTTCGAAGAATGGCGGTGGAATTTGCTGAACTTGCACATTCTGATTCACTGGTGAAGATAAAAGACAGTTGTTATTGTTGACATGATTTTGTTCGTTAGGTTGGCGGCCATCACCATTGGTACTACCTGCGTGCGACATGTTGGGAAGAGCCGTTAACCGCAACACAAAAAATAACAAAAAAAGAAAAATATCAAAAATAAAATATCAAAAGAAAAGAAAAAGAAATTCTTCACTGTGGCAGTTCCCCGGCAACGGCGTCCAAATTTGACATGCGTCGTTGTGTGCGCCAAATTTGTGATTTATAATTCCAAACTCTAGCTAGTGCATCGGTAAGTAAGGGTTGAACCCAAGAGAACTGACTTGAGTGATTTCCTGTACATATTAAACGAAAGGGAATTAAAGTAGGTTGACGCAAGAAGGAAAGTAAGAAGACGTAAATATCAATAAAGAGAGGTATTAAGACCAGAGAATTCAATAGTGACTGTTATAATTGACTTCTAAAGATTGCAATTCTAATCAAGCGTGTGGTCATTCCGACCAAGGTAATAACCTAGAGTACCCCGACAAATGTGATACTAAGCCTAGATTTTACTACTTGCTTCCACGATAAAGCTTCGACAAGTGTTAATAATCAGAATTGATAATCGGATTAGTTTCATGACAAAGTATACGCTAACCGCACAATACAACTCATGTAATTTTAGATCCAGAACTACGGTTGAATAGAATCGGGCATTAAATTCAAGTCTCAAACATGTATGTCACAAACTGAAAACCCTAAACTGAAACAGAAGTTTAGTTACTTGTAGTCAAGAATGAAAAACACATTAGATTAAAAAAGGAATAAGAAAACGTCTTTGAACTCTCTCAGTTCATACTCTCCACCATTATCAGACCTCAGACATTTCACCTTCAAACCTGTCTCAGTCTCTACTAGTGCTTTCCACTTCCTGAAACGCATCAGATTTACGTTTTAGAAAATAAACTCATACCTTTCTTGTGGAGTCATCAATGTAGGTCATGTAGTACAATGCTCCACCAAGTGATGCTACCGGTGCTGGACCCCACGGATCAGAGTGTACTAGCTCAAGCTTCTGCTTCCTCAAGGCTCTACTTTGAGAAACTGACTCTCTTCTGCTTTCCAAATATACAATCCACACAAACTTCGACGGATTTGAGACCAGGTAAAAGACCTTTAGAGTAAAGCACCTTCATGCCTTTCTCACTCATATGACCAAGGCGATAATGCCACAGGTCTGCAGTACATTCGTCTCTAGCAAAAACAACGCTCTCCTGAACACTGCTCGTCATGTACAAGGTATCCTCTTTGCTTCCTCGAGCTATGACCATAGCTTTCTTGGCTATCTTCCAGCTATTGCAAACAAATGTCACAACGTAACCCTCATCATCAAGCTGGCCAACTGATAGAAGATGTCTCTTCAATCCTGGCCAACCAAGCTCTGATACCAGTTGTTAGGATCGAAACAACAATATGGATAAACACCCAAATCGAATAAGAGAAACAAAAGACAAACGACATTATGAGTTGTTTACCCAGTTCGTCACATCGTCACAGAGTGTGACTATGTCTGGGGGCACTACCAAGCCAGGAGAGATTCACTATGATGAGTTTATGGTTTTCTTCTGTGTAAGCTATTGTTTCTATTTATAAGAAAACATGAGAAACCCTAGCTAACCACTGGGCCTGGGCCTCTATTAGTCTTCATAGCACAACAGAAGAGACATTAAGCTCTGGTGCGTGACACTAAAGTATTCTTCCGGAGCGGGGTCGACTGGAACGCACACTTAATTTCCTTCAGCGTCAATTTACACAGACTCTATAAAAGCGCCATTTTAAGACATTTTATGTATTCTTAACACCCAAAATGCAAACAACACTAAAAAGTATCTGTTCACATACAAAAATGCTGAAATTATTGGGCTTAAACGGTTCAACGAGTCATATAAATACGCCTCATCAATGACGCGGTGCCAATTTCAAATGTCATTCAACTTATCAAACTACCCACTTGAAATAAGCTTAAAGGAGCTCAAATGAATGGCAATTCAACCCATCAACTTCGTACTGAAGTCAACTTAAGTGAGCACTAAGGGTCTGTACTTTAGAGCTGAACTTAAACTTAACTTAACTTAACTGAATTTAACTCAACTTAACCGAACTTAACTTAACTTAAGTACTTAAGTTAAATACTGTAATTTTGTGGTAGTCTAGTAGTGGTATGGTTGGGGCGGTGGTGTGGTGGTGGTGATTTGAGTGGTGGTGTTGTGGTGGTGGTGGTTTGAGTGGTGGTATTGTGGTGGCGGTGGTGTAGTAGTGTTATGGTTGGGGTGGTGGTGTTGTGGTGGTGGTGTTGTGGTGGTGGTGGTTTGAGTGGTGGTGGTGGTGGTGTAGTAGTGTTATGGTTGGGGTGGTGGTGTTGTGGTGATGGTGGTGTGTGGATGAAAGAGATTATGAATAGTATTGGTTGTGTTGTTATGGTGGTGATGAATAGTGGTGGTACTTAACTTAACTTAAGTGTTGAAAATTTAAGTTCTAAAAAACAGGGCCTAAATCATTTATTTGAGTATCATTATCTCACTTGTGTTAGCTTTGATTTTAGCATATAAATAATCAATTCTACATCTTACATAAGAAATTTGAATCAGTCTAAATTCATTTACTTTGAGGTGGGTAACAGTGGTTGGGTGGCTATTTTGAACTCTAAACTCAAAAGAATTTAGTAATTGATTAAAACCTGAGATCATCCAAATAAAGGACGAGAGTGTATTGATCCGAAGGGGTGGAAGACTCTTTATACTTGTAAATTATCTTTAATAGAATTGTCATTAGTCTAACTAATTGGCAAGACACTCTCATTCGGAAAAAAAATTTAGAATTGCGTCGTTTGGCTGATTGCTTTTCACAAATACGTTCCCTCGAAACTTCATTTCCGAAATGCCCCGTTTCTTAATCTTCCCGGCAAAAATACTACCGGTTTGTCACATTTCCCAGGAGACCGGGAACATTGTTCCCGGTCTCTTCAAAAATCAGCCGAGGTGGCTGATTTGTGCCACCTCGGCTGCCATGTGTCACCCGGTAACAATGTTACCGGTTTCATCTGGGTGAAAAACAGATCTGACCAATTGTTGATTTCAGGTTTATTATGAGACCGGATATATGGTTGCCGGTCTCATAATGAGACTGCTACACAATGTCAGGTCATGTCAACTCATGTTTAAAGGCTGCAAAATTTTCTGTCTCGATTTCGTGTCATGTCAAATCATGTTGAAAGCCTGCAAAATTTGGTCTGTTGTCAAATCATGTAGAAAGCCTACCTAATTTTCTGTCCAAAGCCTACAAAATTTACTGTATTGTCAAATCATGTCGAAAGCCTGCACAATTTTTTGTCACGGCAAATCATGTCGAAAGTGAGAACATGTTGCTCAATAATTAGACCAGCAATGATGTTGCCGGTCTCATACTAATAACAGGCCCTCCTTCGTTCCGCATTTGTCAATAAAGAGGACCTCCAACTACATGTCTCTCCGTATCTTCACTAACCTTGCTTTCATAATTTTCCATTTTCATACATTGTTGATTCCCCTACGTTGCATTTCCCTCCCTCATCCAAAATAATGGACGACCTTGAATTTGATCCTATGTTGATGTCAACATTCGAATCACTAGACATGCCAGTACAAGATGAGTATGATAGAGACGGGATGGAAATGTTAGACGGGATGGATATGGAGGGTGACCCAAATGTTCCAGAACCGCAACTCGTGTGGGATATCCCCGGATTTACAGACGTATCGGCGTGGGATACAAATGAACCTGATGACGAGTTCCTTGGTCGAAGGCAGACGAATTATGGGAAAATTGGGGTTGGAGCGACGTTCGGAACCAAAGCTGATGCCATTTATGCGGTTCAAAGGTACTCTATCCTGAACCGCGTTGAATATTACACAAGAGAGTCAGACTCTCACCTGTTGATTCTTCACTGTCGGGAGGGGGAGGATAATTGTCCCTGGAGGCTCAGAATCATGAAAAAAAAAACAAACAGTACTGGGAAGTAACCAAGTCTCGAGGCGATCATATTTGCAATACCGATTTCATTTCAAAGGAGAATGTACACATGACGAGACATTTCATCGCCATGGAGATTGGCAACGTGATTAGCGAACGGTTGAGATTGACACCCGGTGAAATCAAAGCAAGAATATTCAAGGATTACGGGTTGGAAATACAGTATTTGAAGGCGTGGCAAGCTAGACAACAAGCCTTGCTTAACATATTTGGTGATTGCGACGAATCGTTTCGAAAGCTTCCCCATTTTTTTCAAGCCTTACAAGATTCAAATGAAGGAACTTATGTGAAGTGGCAGCGCAACCGCGATGAAGATATGCATATGGTGGTAAATCGGGTTTTTTGGGCATTTGGCCCAGCTATTGCCACCTTCACGCACTACAGACCCGTTATGTCCATTGATGGCACACACTTGTACGAAAAATATAACGGAAAGCTACTTGTGGCTGTGGCCTTAGACGCGAATAACCACATCCTTCCCATTGCGTTTGCCCTAGTGGAAAGTGAGAATAATTCTAGCTGGAAGTGGTTCATGAAGTGTATAGGAGAGGGGGTGACTAGTCGGGACGGGTTATGTGTCATATCAGATCGTCACAAAGGCATTATGAATGCGATGCAGGAACCAGAGTGGATTGCTCCTCATGCGTACCACCCTGTCTGTATCAGACACTTGCAGAGCAATTTCAACGTGAAGGTGAAGGACTCGTCGCTGAAGAAAAAAATGGGGCACGTGGCATACCAAAGACAGAAGATTAAATTTGCAAATGAGTATAAGGAACTTATGGACCTACTGCATGATAGACCCCAGGTCATAAGCTGGTTAGACAGCATTCCTTGGGATACGTGGTCTCTGGCATTCGACGACGATGGAAGACGCTGGGGTTCCATGACGACGAACGCTAGCGAGTGCCTCAACAATATTTTGAAGGGTGGCCGAGACCTACCAATCATTGCTCTAGTCCAATTCACTTTCATCCAGTCAAACACATATTTTTGCAAGCGACATGATACGTACCAGACGTGCGTTGGAATGTTTCCTCCCAAAATAGACCTAAAAATGAGGGAAATTCGAGAGAAGGCGGATTATCATCGAGTTCAAGTGTTCGACGGAGTAAGAGGCGTCTACCAGGTTACCACTGCAAGGAGACGAAATATACATGAAGTTAAGCTATCTGAAGGTACGTGCAGCTGTGGTAAATGGGAGGCTTTTCACTATCCATGCAGCCATGTGATGGCTGTATGCAAAAGTGAAGGTTTGCAGTATACCCAGTTTGTCGATCATCATTACACACTTGAGGCGTACTTCGCCACGTGGAATTACACATTCAACGTCATTCCTGATGAAAAACGATGGAGGCCGTTCAATGGACCAGATCATATACCTAATCCAGCATTCAATCTCGGTAGTGTTGGACGAAATCCATCACGTCGCCGACATAACGAAATGGACCAAGGTGCGTCAAGTAGCCAAGGAGTCTCCCATGCACCTCGTAAATGTGGAGTGTGCCACTTAACAGGGCATAACAGAAGATCATGCCCGAATAAGTCAAACCCATAATGTAATAAATGTCAGTTGGAATTTTCTTCCGCAGTTGTAATGAAATGCAATGCACTATGAAATTTTAATATTTAAACTTCCAAACATTCAGTGGTGTACAATCAACCTCTTCGGCGTCGGCTAAACCAACTAGGGGAGAATCGACTAGGTGCTTTTTTCAAACGAGTAGGCCGTTCAGCTTCGGTCTCACCCTGTGGTGGACCACTGGGCCCTGCGTCATCGGCTCCAAGATCAACTCCTCCTTCCTCTTCTTCGGCGTCCAGTGACACAAGTGCTGGGTCCACCCCCAGCTTGTCAGCCTCACCTAGTCTAGTTAGTTCCTCTAAAGCTGTGTGGAAGATGCTGTAGTTGCCGGTCCTCGCAAGTGGGCAAGATGTGTTCTGAAAAATTTCAGCTGATGTCCGAGCTACGTGAACGAGGCCTCGGACCTGCGCAAAAAACGGGTCAGTAAATTTTAATTAATTTTTATGGGAAATTGAAAAATAAAAAACATACCAAGCAATGCTCGACTGGAGCGACGGGTCGGTAATGGGTCGCTTCTTCATCATGAAGCTGTATAAAACGACGCGTCGTGGTAGTATACCAGCTCTGGTACTCTTGTGTGGGCTCGTCAACCTCAATCGCATCATCTCCCTGCACGACCCTATCCCCTCTCCCTCAGTTGACCAATCCGTTCTTCTTTTCCGGGTCAATTGATGCTTAGGGTCGGAAGCGGCACGCGGAGCATCAGGAACCCCTTGTCTGAATCCAAATTGTCGCATAACTCGCCCCGGATGATGCCACTCAGCTATGTTAAAACACAATAAAGGCACATCTGCACACCAACTCAAACGACCTTCAGTGCAAGTCGGGTTAAGCATAGGATAGAGGTCCTCATCATATGGTCTCCACACGAAATCATCGTGATCAAGTCGATCCAACTGATCACGATAGAATGTAAGTGAGCCATGTGGAATCTCCATGTACGATTTCGGTCCATACCATTTCCTGGGACAAATGAGATAACACGATTAAAGGTTAGTCGAAATGTAACCCACATAATTAATTAAAAATACAACAAATACTTACAGGTATGCCCATGACCCACGATAATATGGATGGATGTCTGCATCCATCGGTTCAAGAACTCTGCTGAAACCTTTAGGCCGACCAATGGATATCCTCTCCCAACTCCACAACTGCAACAGTATGATGCAACCGCCCATTTGCTTATGTCCCTCTCGCGCGGCGCTGCATAACTGCCTATAGAGGTACCCAAGCACTCCACTTGCCCAACTGTATGATCTTGTTTGATCCAAGTCATCCAGTAGTGGGAGGTAGTGGAGGGATACCCGATCTCCCGAAAGATCAGTCATCAGAGAGGACCCTAGCATACATAGAATGTATGCCCTAGCATACCTCTTCAAGTCGTCTTCCGACGCGTTCTCGGGTAGGACCCTCATGTTGTCGGTAAACCACCTTCTCCTCGCCATCGTGGGAGAACGTGAGCATTCTGGATGAGCACCGAGCAGTCGAATGGACAGACTTCTCCAGTCATATTCCTCAGTACCGGTGACCACCTCACCTTCAACTGGTAATCCTGTCAATAGACCCACATCCTGTAGGGTGACCGTACACTCCCCAATCCTCATGTGGAATGTATGTGTCTCCGGTCTCCATCGCTCAACAAGTGCGGTCATTAATGAATGGTCCAACTCAATATTATGCAGCTGAGTCCATGGATAGAACCCAGCTCTAGCAATATAAGGGACAATCAGGGGGTCCATGTCCCACATCCGGCGATGGACCAACTTCAAGTTTTTCCCCACCTGTTGTATGCAAAATCAATGTCAACCCAAAACTTACATTTCAAATAAAGGCTTACATTATGATTAATTAAACTAGATTACACTTACAGGATCACCCCATACTTCCCCCGAACGGTGTCTCTGTTGTTGGGTCAAAATGGTTTGATCAATCGGACCCGGCTCCACAATTTGGTCTATGTCCATCTACATTAACACAAAAATCGCTCAACAATTCAACATCATCATCACCAATAAAAATCTTCATCCTCATCACAAATTCAAGTTCATCAACAAATTCATCGTCATCATCACCCATAAACTTCATATTCAATTCACCAATAAACATCATACTAACTCCATTCCACAACATCATATTCATACTACACGAATTCAAGTTCATCAACAAATTCATCGTCATCATCACCAATAAACTTCATACCCAATTCACCAATAAACATCATACTAACTCATTCCACAAAATCATATTCATATTACACGGCATCAACCTTCAAAACAAGATCATACTACACGGCATTAACCTTCAACATCAGGACCATATTCACCAACATCATCACCATCCAAAAAAGACCCGACAACATTCAAATGTTCCAACATTCAAATCTACACGGCATCAACCTTCATCATCACAATCAACCTTCTCAATTCATACTCAATTCCTACTACACGGCATTCAACACATACACACCAATCATACTCAAACAACAACACCAAAATCACCCTTAAACATATCCAAAACACTAAGCTACTTACGTGCGGAGTTTCTTATGCGGCTGGATTCAGGAAGGGAGGTTCGGCGTCAGGAGAGGAGAGGAATCGGCCGGCGCACGGACGCGGAGCTCGAATGGACGGAACTCGTCGGAAGGCTCGAAATCGGACTCGGAGGGATTCAGGAAACGGAGAAGAGAGAAAATTCCAGATCTGTTTTTCACCCAGATGAAACCGGTAACATTGTTACCGGGTGACACATGGCAGCCGAGGTGGCACAAATCAGCCACCTCGGCTGATTTTTGAAGAGACCGGGAACAATGTTCCCGGTCTCCTGGGAAATGTGACAAACCCATAATATTATTGTCGGGAAAATTAAGAAATGGAGCATTTCGAAAATGAAGTTTCGAGGGAACGTATTTGTGACAAACGACCCAATTCTAAATTTTTTTCTCTCATTCGCAATGGAAGCTCTTGCACACCCTACAAAACATTTGAATTAAAAGAGAGGATCAAGCGGTTATCAGTTTCAGAAGTAAATCGAATCTCTGAATCAACTGAATTTCTTTCTCGGCAAACTGCTTCAAGCCCACTATTTTGACGGTTTTCTTTTTCGCATTAGGGTTTCATGTTGTGCGACGTTTTCATGTCTTATGAATGGGGATTATTGACTTCACATCTCTGCCCTTCCTTATAGCCCTAGCGCTCACCTTCATCTTCTGCATCTATTCCCTCTTCGCGTTAAGATTCCTCCCGGGATCACTCAATTACGGCGCCGCGGCCAGTAAACGCACCATTTGCGACAACTCCATTTCAGATTCCATGACCAATTGTGAATCTCACTTGAATGGTTCCGGCACTGGCAGTGTGCATAGGGGCAGTGGCTCCGTGGTGCTCGATAGACAGACTGGTGCCTCCATGATGGAACAGCTGGTTCCGGAAATTACTACCCATGCTTTGAGTTATTTGGATTATCCCAGTCTGTGTCGTCTTTCTATGACTAATTCTGCAATGCGGAAGGCCGCAAATGACGATAATGCCTGGAAAGCTCTCTACCACAAGGTCTGCCCTCTTTTTGATATTCACTTGTTTAGTGTTTTATTTCAGTTGTTTATATGGCTTTAATTTGATTGATTATTTAATTAGATATGGCTTCACTGTACAGTCATATGGCTTCTTAAGCCCTTGTCTGGTTTTATCCTTATTGGTTGTCAAGATTGTTAGGCAGCTTCTGAGGATTTAGATAAATATACACTGATTTAGTAGCATTTCAACTACAACCGGTCATGAGAAAGTGTTTTGGTGCTGTATTTGAACATTTTCCCATTTCAAAGAATAACCCTTATTATTGGATCATTATTCACATGAATCTCCTTCTTGAAATTGAAGATATAATGATGGCGAGGTTATGCCTGCTTTTTACTACTTCGTATCATTTGCCTTCTGGTTATGCTTGCACTCCTTTTTGTGCGAAGATTTTTTTCTGACACTTGTGAATATCTTTTGTATACATCCATGGTGATCATATTTTTGCCTTTTGCTTCTACAGGATTTCACATTGGAACAAGATGGTGTGATGCCAAGGAATGGATGGAAGGCTTATTATGCGGCTTCTAGGGCTATAGTTAATGTCAATACTGAATTCTTCAATGTCATTAGGGAAAGGTCACTTCCTGACATGAGTCGTCTTTGGCTAAACACTGACTACGTAAAGTGCATTCATGCATATGGGGAGTTATTTTCAGGGTATGTTTGCTGATTCTTCCTTCAAAAGATGTCTAAACATCTCTATGTTGCTGCATTTTAGTGCTTGAGGATTAAAATGATTTTAATAAATATTGGTCCCAATTATTGATTCTGATTTTTCATATTTTTATTAATGTAGTAGGAAGTTATTTTTAAGAAGCCTTTGTTTGTGCGAAGTGCATTATATGATTTGAAGTGGCTAGCATTTTGTCTCATTTGTGGTAGCATGTGTTAATATGGTCTGCTGTAAATATCAAACATCGGTCAGCTATCATGTTGATTCAACAGAAAGTTTAACGTGAATCGAATACTGATATAAGATTGCTCGCCCATGCTAATAAGTGTGATGCTATTAGCTTCAGCTTTTATATGTGGTTACATAACTTTGAAGATCCTCTTTGATTGGCAAAAATGAAAGTAAATACTGGATAAAGACCTATATAATTATGTTTTGTATATATTATATGTAAGCCATGACCGTATCTGTGATCAGGCATCAGCTAATCAAAGACTCAATTCTTAAATAATAAGCAATGTTCAAGAAATCAGCCGCCTAAAAGGCCTATTTCTCGAATTCAATCCGATTTTGCCCAAATCGATTGTAAGCCGTTAAATTCAAGAAATCGGCTGCTTAGGCTGTCTGGACGTCACCTAGGCAGCCGATTTCTTGAACACTAACATATATATGTAGAAAAAAAAATATTTTTTGAATTTTTGACTTTTCAAATTTTTATTAAAATAGAATATTTAATAGAATTAAAGATTTGTTTTACTCAGTTATGTAGGCTTTTCTCTTGATAGATTGAGCAGACTTGCTTGGTATCCACTATCATGATGTCTAATGGAAGCAACCGAGCAGTACTTAGGCTAACCTATATTTTACTCTTTAGAACTAAAAATTCCCATTGCACTTGAAGTGCTGAACTTCAGAAAGAAAGTTTGACCATTGTATACGATGCCCTGTGTTATGAATTATCTCCGTAGACCTGTGCTAGGATCACGTATGCTCAAACTCAAGTACAAGTATATATTTTAGTTCATGATATGGCTTACACTTATGTGTAAACAATATAGTAACTAAATCATAAGTGATGGCTGCCTTCTTTGGTATATGGTTTTGGATTATTATCCATTGTAATAGTGTGTTCGTATTTACTATCACCCATTCCCAGTTTTAGTAATTTCTAATACTGTCTGACTTATGTGATCTATGATTCTATGTTACCGGGTGTGTCTCTTTTCAGTTAGATGCATACTCATCTTTGTCTCCAGTTACTAATCATTTTGGAATGCATTCATTGTATATGGATATAGTGCAGAGGAGTTTGACAAATGTTTTTTCTTTTTACCTTCTTATGATTGATACTTGATCGATAACTAAAATTTTTTTGTTATAAATATTATCCTCGGTTGAAGTATTTTTCTTGACATTCTCGTTTTTTACTTCTGGATGAGAAGTGAAAATTGGCAACTAAGCATCCAAGTTTTCTAGTATCTTAACTATTTTGACACCCTCAGATTCTCTCCCAGATTCAGTTATTTGACAGCATAAACAAGTACTATTTGGATTTCTCAAGCTTGAATAGTATCTTTCAACCATATATGTAGTCTCATGTTGCGCTGCAAATGGACATTTTTTCTGCTTGTGCAGGTATAATGCAGTGATTGAGAGCTGGCAGCTAGCTTTTAACTGGCAAGCTGTTGAATTCCAAGTGCGAGATGTACGTGCTCGGGTACTAACTGAGACGGCATGGGTCACGATGAAAACCTATGTTGACATGGAATCTGGCCCATTCCACGTGAGTAACGTGTTCGAGCTGCACAATGGGAGGTGGTATATGGTGCATCATCACGGATTTGTGATGCTGGATCCCCAAGAGGCAGGCCAACAAGTTGCACAGGGCTAGCTAACATGAGAATAAAGAAGAAGAAAGTACAGAGAATAGCAAGGAGGCCATAAGGTTTGGTAATACTCTGGTAAAGCATTGATAGCTACAAGAAAGTCTTGTTCAGCCAATTTTTTTAACAAGTTGTCAAGTAAAACAGAAAGTAGTTCTATGGAATTTCAGTTCTTTTTCTTCTATACTAGAATGGAATCCCTGAAATTGAGGTCTCGCCATTGAATTTGACGGCATGGTTATGTAGAACAGGTTCACTTGTGAAGCTTCATGACCTGTGTTGATGTCTTTACTGGTAATGATTTTGAGTGTATAGAGCAGGCTCCTTTCAAAACCTACCTTACTATGGAGAGACAAAATTTGGCCCAAGTTATAATTAGCCAGTTGGGCTCTCTCTCAATCATTAAGTTGTGGACTAGAGTGGATATAAATGGAACTAACTAGACCACACTGAGCTACCCTAACAGTAGATAAAAAATGTCACTTGTTTTCCTTATTGGATTGTAGTCAACTTGAATTTGAAACAAAATAGTCCCAGCTTTGAGGCTTTCATCACTCCCAAGTTTTTTTTTGAAACTATCTTGTTCCTTCTTGCTATCCTGGCCATATAAACCAATAAGTTTAATGTTGACACAATAAGTTATAGCAAGAAAAAATTCAGACGTCATTTATCAGAAAGTTAGTTCCCAATCAAACTTTGGGATAGCAGCCACGCCAATTGGATACCAAATAGGCTACGACTATACAAACAATGGATTGCAACAAAATATTGTATTTTGGAATACTTTTCAGAAACAAAATGACAGATTGGGAACTAAGTAATGTCATATCTAAAAATTTCCAATATGAACTAGGTTGCAGGTAAAAGCAATGTACTGTTTTTAGGCTCCATTTGGTTCTTGAAAAATGTATTGAATTAAAAGAAATTTAAATAATAATAATACGTTTTTAGTTTATTTATTAATACAAAACAAAAAGACATAATACACAATTTCTCTACAACTTCACTTTCCTTTTGGTTATGAATTAATGGGTGAATTTTAACTTAGTAATGAAGAAGTGATAGTTTACTATCCTTATAAATATATAGTCATACATTTAGGTGTTGACTCTATTTATGGTATGGGTGAATCATTAATCAATAAAATTATCGAACTAAATAATTGAAATGAACTGTACTGAACTGAAGTACTAAAATAAATTGCACTGAACTTAAGTATTGAATTGAAGTATCTAATTAGTTTAACTCTTGAATAGAAGAATTGAACTGAAGTACTTAAAATATGAAGGTGAAACTACAAGTGAATATATCCATAGACTCTAAAATGTACGTCCTTCATTGTGTAAAAAATAACTAAAATTAAGGAATAATATATTTTATATAATCGAGGACAAGGTTATCATGCCAATGCTTTTTAATACTAATTTAAAATAATTATATTTAATCGTCTTAAGTTGATATGACGTTTTTTAATATTAATTTAAAATAATTATATTTATTTGTTTATTTATGTAAAATACATTGTCACGAAAGCTTTAATATTTTAATAGATAATTTAATAATTGGTTGTAAGGCGAAACCATCTATTCAAAATTCTCTAATATTGTTTTATAAATTATCAAAAATGACGCAATGTTGTTTTTTCAATTTGCTGTCTAAATGATAGATAAGTATATTATACAAATCCTAAATAAATTAATTTAATCATTTTTTGTATATATGATTTACTTATAATTAATTTATCAACTTTTTGCAAAACGATTTCACAGGTGAATAGATTTTGAGTCCTCCTAAAAATACTTTTTATTTTAAAAATGTGGAGAAGACTAATAAATTGGTAGAACAAGAGAATTGAAGAGAATTTTATTTCTTGTAATTGACTCGTATTTCACGCTTTGCAATAGTCTCTATTTATGGGATTACATGAGGAGTATAAAGATAAATGAGCTTAATACAAATAAAGACGAAGACATATTATGTAGAAATTAATTGGACACGCCAAAGGTCAACTAATCAATATCACCATATTTACAACACTCCCCCTTTTTAGATGACTCACACAAACATTATGTCTCGTTAAAACCTTACTAGGAAAATCCTATGAGAGAAAACCCTAGTGAAGGAAAAAGAGTACATAATTTGTACAATACGTATATGTGTTACCTCATTAAAAAAACTTAATTAGGAAAATTCATAGGGATAAAACCTAGAATAAGAAAATGATTTTAACTTATATTTCTCCTCCTCACTGTACATATCCATTGTCTTCAACATATATCTCTAAGCTTTCAGTGCCGATCTTGTGAACCGATTTTTTAAAGGAAGCTATAAGAAGTGCCTTTTTAAAAATCTGCTAGATTGTCACAAGAACGAATCTGACAAATATTAATTCTCTTTTTGTATAAAATTCTGAGAAAAGAAAAACTTTAGTGAAATGTGTTTTGTCTTGTCTCCTTTGATGTAGCATCTTTTAATTTGAGCTACACAGGCTACATTATCTTCAAATAAGATAGTAGGAATTTGTCCGTCAACTGAAACATCACCTGATTCTTAAATATGATGGATTAGACAACTCAACCATATACATTCTTGAATTGCCTCATGAAAGGCTAATAATTCAGCATGATTGGAAGAAGTGGTTATAAGGGTCTGTTTATAGAGCGCCAAGATATAGCGAAATCACCATACTTAAACATATAACCTGTTTGTGACCACGCTTTTTGAGGGTCAATTAAATATCTGACATCAACATATCTAATTAATTTTGATTTCGAGTCCAATGAATAAAATAAGCCTATATTATTTGTTCCTCAAAATATATAGGCTTCTGAGTTAGGAGAGATCAATAGATAATGGATCAACTCTAAGCAAGCCTACGCATACAATCTATCATGCAAGTAGATCACAAAATATAGACTAAGGGATACCAAACTCATTATATAATGAAAATTAAGTTCTACAAGTCTGATGATGGCAAATTAATAGGAATACAATTAGAGTAAGAGAGGAATGCTAATCCTGTCACTATGGGTCTTCCTTACTAGCTCGATTGTTGCATAGTGTGCTCTGAATAGCTCCTTGCTTGAGATTTTTGCTAGGTAGCTCTTCTCCACACTCCAAGAACAAATTTAAGGTGCAAATCTCGAATGAAGAATGATGGTCATGAGTGCCTATATATTCTGGAAATGAGCCATCGCCTGGCCTTCTTGTGAGGCGTTGCCTCGGTCAAGGCGTTACCTGGATAGTGTGGGGCATCGGCTGGAAGCTTCTAAATATGTCGAGGCGTCACTTGGTAAAGCTAGGCATCGCCCAATAATGTTGTAACAGGTTGTAACGTCGCCTGCTTAGAGGTGAGGCATTGCCTGGACATTTTTAAAATAGTGAGGCGTCGCCTCGCTGAGTAAGGTGATGCCCGAAATTTCCACAACCGCATGAGGCTTCTATGCGCTCAATTTTTGGCTCTTCTCCGTCTCTGTTTGCATGTTCCATTCCTTGGATCCTCCTTGAAGTGTAAATGTCTTGAAAGGCAAGCAAAAAGACATCAAACCGATAAAAGTCACTCGGAAACGAGCTGAAATCCATAAAAAATGGAGCCTAAAAAATGTAACAAAATCGATTCATCACAACTCCACACTTAAGATGTGTTCGTCCCTAACAAATAACAAGCAAGTGTCACACATCATATATACATGTTTACTATAAATGAAAAACCGAAAACAGGAAAGTCCTAACTATCGTAGAAATCATGGATGCATTTAGCATATGGAACAAGTCGTCAAACCGCTAGACTGCCCTAGTGGACGAGTGGTGTCCTGTGAATGTTTTCAGGAAGCGGAATAACTACAAATCCAAATAATACAATCCTAAAATATTTGATGAATGCAACGCAGGGCTCATAATGACAGCACATTCAGATGTGCTCTAACAACATGTGTAAGCACGAGTTCAATATATTTCAATCAATAAGGCATGAAAATTTTCAAACAACATACTCAAAAAATTTCCCGAACATGCTTAGACGCAAATTTATTGATTATGTACAAAGATTACCCTCAATAAATCAAAGACATACATTCAGATAGTCAAGAATTCATCACTCTTATGGTTAGTCAGCCTATTCTATCAAGAAGGATAGTCCATGGGTGTCCTAACACTGGATTCATTTCTAATTACACAAATCCAAAGCTTGTTTCTATAAGGAAAGAGGAATCCAAAGAAGATACGAGATGAGATAATTGCAAACAATAGACTTAAGGTAATGGTCATTTCTGAGTCAATTTATCACTCAAACATAAACAATGCATACAATTCACTCACAACTATAGGTAGGATGCATTAAGTCTTAAGTGTGTTGTTTAGTTTGGGACTTACCTTCCGACTAAAACTCATTTTTTTTTTCCTTTTCTCCTTATTTTTTCTTTTTCTTTTCTTTTCTCTTTCAAAAGGAAATATATCACTTTATTTTTTATGGGGCCTATTTTTTGCCTTCTTTTGACGGTCCTCCTCAAATTGGCAGGACTCCACATTTAAGACTCAAACTCAAACATATGGTGATGATGGATATGAGGGAGAAACAAATAAGGAGAAACAAATAAGGACTCCACATTTAAGGAGAAACAAATAAGGACTCCACATTTAAGACTCAAACTCAAACATATGGTGATGATGGATATGAGGGAGAAACAAATAAGGAGAAACAAATAAGGACTCCACATTTAAGACTCAAACTCAAACATATGGTGATGATGGATATGAGGGAGAAACAAATATGTTATCAAAGATCATGAATTAAAGACTTGGATCACTAAAAGTCATGTAATGTGCGCATGTCATGCACATAGAGTTGGTGGTTTGATTTCTTTAAAATCCTAAGCATGCTTCTAATGTCGAGAGTGCACGACATAAGCAATTGATAAAATTTTCATGGCATGAGGAGTGTTAACTTAAGCAGATGTCGTTAAAATATCAAACCAAAGTTCCAAGAAATCATGGTAGAATCCTAGTCAACTCATGAAGTAAAGAAAATAATAGTCAAATAGCAATGACATGTGAGCAAATGCATGTGATCCTAAGTCATGCAAGTGTAAAAAGCAAAAAAAAAAAAAACCCTAAGTACAGAAATAAACTATATGCCATGAATTATGAAAACTATATGCAAGTAACAAGCTACAAGCCACCCACTCCACACTTAAAATTTTGCTTTGTCCCTAAGCATTCAATAGAGAGCAAGTGGAAATAAGGAAAGGGTATTGTCCTGAAACTAGCTGAGTGTCTACTCGTGTGTACCTATCAACTATGAATGAAAAAGTGGGAAGATAATTAAAACAAAAAATGCACATAGGTATGACAAGTGCCTAGTTTAACGTCTTGGCGAGACTTGACCATCATCATGGAGTGTAGAAATGGTACGATGGGTTGCCTCCATCATGGTGGTTCATCATCAAAGTGGGCTTGAGCTTGACATTGTCAGCCTCTGCGTTGGGATACTAGATGGCTGATCATAGGTCAAGGTCAGTCCATGCCACATACATAAAGGAACGCTCTCTCTCGCCGAGGTTGCTCTCTTACAGACATTGTAACTCTTCATTGGTTTGCCATCAATTCTGATGCTGAATTTCCTACCATGTTGCTGGTTCGATAGACTCTTCTCAAGCGAAGGAGAGTCCTGCGAGGAGATAATCAAGAAAGAGTGCTCAAAGTAGACAATTCAAAAAAAAAAATGGATAGGCTCAGGAAAAAAATCACATCAAAGTATATGGCATGTAAAAGCTTAGTTCCTCGAAAACGGCGCCATTTTGATCTGCAATATTTTTAACCTCTATAGCAATCAAGAAAGTGTTATTTAGGGTACGCTCGATCAGACAACATTTATAATCTTAAATAATACCTAGGGTCGTCAAAGGAACCAATGCGTACATACACACAAGTTATGATATGGTATTTCCTAATTGATCCTAACCGATCAAGGTTATATGTATTAGTAGTGTTATTTCTATGTTAGGAGAGATCAATAGATAGCGGATCAACTCTAAGCAAGCCTGGAACACATACAACCTATTAAACAAGCAGAGTACAAAATATCAAGTAAGGGATAGCAAACTCAATAAACAACGAAAATTAAGTCTACAAGTCATATGATGGCAAATTGATAGGAATAAAACGAGAGTAAGAGAGAAAGGCTAATCCTATCATGATGAGTCTTCCTTACTAGCTCAATTATTGCTCTGTATGCTCCAAAAGGCTCATTGCTTGAGGTTCCTGCTGTCTAGCTCTTCTCCACAATCCAAGAAGAGATTTTGAGGTGCAAATCTCGAATGAATAATGATGGTCATGAGCTGCCTATATATACCAAAAATGAGGCATCACCTAGATAGGGCATTGCCTGGAGGCTTCTATATTTTTTGAGGTTTTGCCTGGTAAAGCAAAGCATCGCCCGACAATGTCGTAATAGACTGAGGCATCGCCTGGCTATAGGGGATGCATTGCATGGAAATTTCTAAGATAGCAAGGCGTCGCCTCATTCATTGAGGTGATGTCGAAATGTCCTCAATTGTTTGAGGCATTGACAAGTGTATTTTTAACCCTTTATATCTGTCAATTTATGTTTTAGAGGTCAAATTACAGTTAAAAATAATTTATAAACCTTGGTACGCCAAGGGTCGATCCAAGGAGAAAATACGTGTGTATATTGTGTACGATAGTGCCTTCATTTAACTATTCTAATAATGAAAGAGTTATAATTACATAACTAAGTGATTCTGACGCAAGAACAAAATTATGCAAATCAAATCAACATTCCAGAATCAAACTTCACTCACGCTTAACTCACAAATCATGCAATAATTCTAACAATTCAATCATATTATGGAGTTATGGAAATGACCTAATAACATCGGGCAAGCCGCCTAGTTAATCTACATTATTGAACGCTGCCCAATCACAGATTATCAACAGTTTTGATTCAGTAAGCCTAGGCTTTCCAGATAAAAGATGTCAACTTTTCTATCTATTCATGTACTAACAATATAGCTACCATGTTTCGATATCAACTCTACTCAATCTGGTTTATTAACTCAGACCCAATCATCTTTTTGGTGCTTAACCTACTTTCATTCTAACAAGAAAGCATCCCAGTCAATGTCAAATGTGCAAGAACGGCAGAGTAAGAGTAATAGAATTAAAAAACTCAATTAACATAATCGAAAAGTTTTATTAACATCGCATGCATTGTTTGAGTACAAGCATGAGATCCATAGGATCTAGGAACGAGACGACTACTCACTAATCATGGTGATAAAACCAGAATACATGTATAAAAGAGAATTAAAGAAAAAGAAACGGAAAGTAAAGAAGAATCCTTCACTACGAAGCCGAGTCTTCGGTCTTTAATCTTCTTTGAGCCTTGAGCCGTCTTTCCTCTCTTCAAGAATTAGATCAAATTTTGGTCAGGTTCAGAATCCTTTTTCATGGGTTCTAGGTCATTATTTATATCAAAATCAATTGGGCCGATTTTAGAAATCAATTCCGAACCGGTTCAGTGTCAAACCGCTAGTTCTTTGATTGAACCGCTGATTTGATTGATGAACCCCGATTCTGTCACGAACCGGGCTGGCTCAGTAGGTCACAAATTTTTGCACTTTGGCTCGGTTCAAAACCAAACCGGTGGTTCAACATGTGAACCGGCGGTTCAAATATGAATCGGGCTACTATTGACTCAGCACTTTGGTTATGAATTTGATCGCGTTTTTGACCTTCTAAACCTTCGAAATTGGTCTTTGTGTAAACTAAATAGTTGTAGCCCTTTAAGTTAGTGTTCCAACAAGATATAGCACGCCTCAATCGGATTAGAATCATGTGCTCGGAAAGCCTTTGATGACGAATAGGTCAATCTGCCCAGATTTGGTCCGTGTTCGTCTGAATATTTGTGTTTTGCCTTATTTTGCTCCAAACGGACTACAAATCTTCAATTTAATATAACTTGACTTGAAATGAGAGTAGAGTGGTAAAAACATAATAAAAAGTTCGGGAGATGAGCGAAATTCATTATCGAATGAAACGAATAATCGGTAAGAAATCAACCGATCAGGCGTCGCCTGGGCTTTTACAGGCTCATTTTGGGCTCTTCTTTGTCTCTTTTTGTTCTGTTTGCCTCGTCCATCCTCTGGATCCTCCTTCAAGTGTAAATGTCCTAAAAGGAAAGAAAAGAGACGGTAAATTGATAACAGTCGCTCGGAACAAGCTGAAATTCATAAGAAATGGGGACTAAAAAGTGTAACAAAATCCACTCGTCATAGGCCAAGACGGAAATTTGTTTTACCCATTTCTTTCATTTCAAATTTACTTTTCAAATATGCAATCAGCTCAACAATTCATTAGAGTTCCAATGATGTTTAAATCACCAACATAAACCACGATGATGTAAATTTGATTTTTGTCCTTTTAATAAAAATACATGGACAAATTACATCACTGATGTATCCCTTTTTCAAAAGATAAATCTCTTAGACGACTGTACCACATTAGACTAGATTATTTTAACACATAAAAAGCTCTATGTAGCTTCATAAAATATATTTCCATTTGTTTTAAGATTCATGCTTCAGGCAATTTTAAACCTAAAGGAGTTTTAATGTAAATATCATTATCAAGTGACCCATATAAACTTCATTTTTCTTATTTTTTCACACAAATACCGATCAATAACAAACAAATTTGACATTTCAAATGTTAGGACAATATGTCCAAAGACTTAATGTTTTTCAAGTGAATTCAATCCAGTCTCGAAGACCATTTTCTATTTTGGCCAAATTTGTTCTTCATCGGCATTCATTAATCGATCTTGGCTCATGACTCTCATTTTTCCTCCATAGTATCTAGAGCCGTTGTATAGGCAAATACATTATCCACAATGTTACGGATATGACATCTCCGACAAAGCAGAAGAAGTCGAGCGGAAGAAGATGCTACAACATCATGTGGTACCAAGAGCTGGTACTTGCAAATGAAGACTGACAAAACAAAAGAGCGAGAAGATGCTATAACATCCTGTGACGATTGAAGCTGGTACATATGATCAGAAGGGATCAAGACAAGAACCAGAAGAGGCTATACCATCCCCTGAAGATTCAAGGCTAAAGCATCAAGAGAGTATCTTTGTACCCGTTCAATCTGGAGGTGCTCGGAGGATGTCCGGGAGATTACTGCAGGCGTAGAAACAGTCAGAGAGAGTCCTAGTTGATTAGAGATCTTCTGTAGAGGCTCGGATGAAGGCAAACAAGATTTGTTTCTAAATTATGTTTTAGGAAACAAATCACAGCATCTTCCAGGAATACAGGGGAGGATTTGAAAGGTAGCATTATCGTTTGGGACTAAAGTTGCTGAGTTACAAAAGCTATATATGCAGGCAGAGACCGAAGAAACAAAGGAATCGAATCAAACTAAACACACAAATAGAGTAGAGATCTGAGTTTGCGGAAGCAGTGAGTGCTGGAGAGTTAGTTGTGTTAGAGCTGAAGAGCGATCAAGACTGAAGAAGTCTGATCCTACATTGATTCGAGGGAGTAGACTGGAGTGGAGCCTCGTTGACAAACCGAAGAGTTGACAGTTGCGGAGTGTGTCTCGCGCAAGCTACTTGAGCGTGCTCCAAGATAGTGACGGAGGTCATTGATCGAGGAGGAGCAGCGCAGAGTGTCCGACTGAGTCAGCAGGGAGTGCTTGAAGAAGTCGTTGACAGAAGCATGAGCAACTTGGCGGAAGAAGTTGCTGCATCATCATCTGGGTACACTTTGTATTAGGATAGGCTGAAAGTTATAGAACTGCTAGCTATCTATTAGTGGAAGTAGAGTGCCTGTGTAGCTTATCTGTGCGATCAGATTGAGTGTAGATTCTAGCTGGGCTAGAAGTAGAGATTATTCTAGCATAGGCTGAGAATGGGATCCTTTGTACTTCAACCAGGAATAGTGGAATCTTGAGGATCGAGCTGTCCTCCCCAGACGTAGGTTGTTGGCGAACTGGGTGAACAAATTTGTTTGTGTTCTTCAGACTTGGCCAAACCAAAGCGTTAACAACTTAGCGGGAGAAGTTGCTGAAGCAACCTGTGGTATCTCGTTACTAGCAATGCAGTGCACATTTCAATTGGTATCAGAGCGGGTCGCTCCACACTTTGAGTAAGGTCTTGGAAGGCAGTGCCATCTATCATGAGCGACCAAATGAGAAAAAAAAGATATAGTAAATCACTAATATCAGAAAAGGGAAGTCAAGACAGTGACTATGACAACAGTGATGAAGAGGAAATCATTGAAGAAACCATTGCCAGTCACTACACTCGCATAGTCGAGAAGTGTATGGAAGTAGTAAAAATGAACAAGGGGCTGATCGCAAAAATTTCAAAACTTTGATGATGCAGAATGGCAGGCTTTGACAAAACCAGCACGAGTGAACAAGCGGCTGAACAAAATGCTGCTATAGCAGGAGCTGGTTCAGGAAGCTACTGCATCTGTTCGTCAGCAGCAGCTCGGATCTTCTTGGAAGGCGCTTGGCAGTGCATCCATTAGCATCAACGGAGTTCCTGAATTCCCAGAGACAATATTCCAGTGGAGATTCTCAGTTGGCCGAAAAGATTTGTTTGTAGAAGTCTAATCTCCTACAAATTAGGAGATATTGTTGTTTGGAGGAAATTGCTAAAAGTGTGAATAGTGAAACTTGGTAATCCTATTTAAGGGAGGCTGCTCAGAGCGTTGAAAGGATCGAAGACAAGAGAGCAAACACGAGAGCATACACAGAATACCGAGAGGAGAGAATTCAAGTGCGAGGATCTTCGATCATCACCGAGAGCAGAGCGTGAGTGCAGAGCTGAGGTGATTGAAGCAGTGTGTGATCAGGGCTTGCAGAGTCCGATCACAGCTTGATCAGGAAGCCAATTCAGAGCAGCAGTGCTTGTTAGTTGATCAAGGGAGGCCGCGGAGGTAGTGACGAGTGGAAGAACTCGGTCAAGTGACTGGAGGGCAAAACTCACTAGTGGCTGGTGGTCACTGAGTGAGGGGGAGTGCTCCAGAGTGTGTAGCGCTCGTGGAGAGGTTCGATCGGCTCTGCAGAAGGCTTGGAGCTACGCGGACAGTTTAGGTACCAGGCTGAGTTTGTGGGACTGAGTTGTTGCTATTCTGAATTATTTCAAGTCTGTAGGTGTGCTATACACAAGTCAAAGCCTGTTCTGATTGTGTGACTAGTTTAGGTCAAGTAGCATAGGTTGCGTTGAGTCGAACCATGTTGTACCGTGGACCCGAGAAACTAGTGGATTAAGGGTTGGAATTCAGCCCTTCCCAGACGTAGGCAGATTGGTCGAACTGGGTGAACAAACCTTTGTTCCTTGTTTTATCTTGCTGCTTCAGATTTGGGTGTTCATGAGTGTGCTGTAGCAACTGCTTGTTCACCATCTGCAACTCAGTGGTGCTGCGAATTTCAAACTTGATGATGAAAAGAAAGAACTTCTAAAGATCATCTCATCCATGACAGAACAGACTGAACAACAGAGGCAAAACACGCTGAGATTATAAACGAAGTGAGTTTGTATAGAAAAACAGTCAGAATGCTCAACAACGGAACAGAATCTATAGAAGTCCTAGCTCATTAAAGACCTAGAAATAACAGTTTTGGCCTCGGTTACACTAAAGAAGGGGGCATTAGAGTAACAAAGTTTGTCAGAACATAGACACCAGAAGTCCATGATTGTGAAGTTCTGAAGAGGAAGAGAAATCAGGGTCGGACGAAAAAGACTAGGAGAAAGAACCAGAAGATGGTACAACAAGCTCTTCCGCTCCGTGGTTGATTTTAACAAAATATGTTATTTCTGCAATCAACCTGATCACATCCTACGAGTTTGTCCCATTCTGAACAAGTACTGGAGATTACAAAAACTATCATAGAACAACCACCAGCGATAAAGAAGACAATATGCCTTTGTATCTTACAACTCATCGAAGGAGTTCAAGGAAGGAAGTTGGTATTTTGACAGTGGATGTTCAGGACACATGACTGGAGAAAGATCCTTCCTAACAAACAATCAGCGTTGCAGAGAATAGAATGTAACATTTGGCAACGGGCTAAAAGGGAGAGTTCTTGGGAAAGGGACACTAGACATACTCGGGTTGCCCAAACTGAAAATTTTGTGATGCTCGTGGACGAATTAAAGGCAAATCTCATCAGCATAAGTCAGTTATGTGAAGGTACACACTTTGTAAAGTTTACTAAGAAATAATGCCAAGTATTTGATGTAGGGGGAAAGTGTTTGATGAAAGGAATGAGGTCTATCAACAATTGCTATTTGCTAGAGGATGCTGAGCAACCTTTGTATCAACCTGACTAATGTCAAAATCCATGGAGATAAACTTATGGCACAAACGGATGGGACACATGAACTGGAGAACACTAAGAAAGCTTGCTGCAGATCAACTAATCCGAGGAATTCCCGATGTCAGAGGAGAGATAAACTCAATTTGTGGAGAATGTCAAATCGGCAAGCAGAGAAAGGTTTCTCATCCAAAAGTTTCAGAGATTGGCACCACAAGATCTCTCCAACTGCTGCACATGGTGGATCTGATGGGCCCTATGGAAGTTGAAAGCTGTGGAAGAAAAATGTATGTGTTCGTATGTGTTGATGACTTCACTCGGTATTCCTGGATTGAATTTCTAAGAGAGAAATCAGAAGCAGTTAATCAACGTGGTTAATCGATTGGAACAAGAAAGGGGTCTACGAGTGGCCTCTATAAGAAGTGACCATGGGAGGGAATTCGAGAATGAGGCTATGGACAAGTTCTGCCGTGATAGAGGTATCACCCATCAATACTCACCTCCCATCACTCAACCGCAAATTGGCATAGTGGAACGCAAAAACAGAACCATAGAGGAGATGGCCAGAGTCATGATACATGCCAAGAAGATCCATTTACGTTTTTGGGCAGAGGCTATGAGCACAGCATGCTACAGCATCAACAGAATGTCCATTAGAAAAGGAACGAACCAGACTTGTTGTGAACTTTGGATATAGAAGAAGCCCACTATAAAACATTTTCACATCTTCGAAAGTGAGTGCTATATCCTAAGAGACCATGAGTACCGGAAGAAGTTAGACCCGAAGAGTGACTCAGGAATATTTTTGGGTTATTCCATGAACAGCAAGATGTACCGAGTCTACAATCAACGGACAGAGACCGTTCAAGAATCCATAAATGTTACTGTCAAAGATATAATTAAAGATGAAGGAGATCCACCGAAAATTAAAACTGATGAAGATTCTAAAACAGATGATCAAAATCAGCATCAACCTCAGAGAGCGGGAGAAGTTAATCAAGAAGCTGTATCAGAGGATGCTACAGCAAATTCTTCAGATCAAACAAATACAGTGGATGACTTAGAACCAAGTACTGAAATCTCCCCAAAGAGTCTCCCATTTCTCCTGAACCAGCTCGGGCACCTCTGAAGAAAATCCAGAAGGATCATCCTCTAACAAATGTCATTGTTGATCCCACTGAAGCGAGACGAACATGAGGTACCTCTCACATCAGTTTATGTGATATGATCAGTAACTCTTGGTTTCTGTCCAGCGTTGAACAAAAGAACATCAAAGGAGCCTTGACAGATGAATTATGAATAGCTGCAATGCAAGAAGAACTCGCTGAGTACGAAAGAAAGTGGGACTTGGTGCCATGACCTGCAGCGGTGAACATCATTGGAACAAAGTGGATATACAAAAACAAGACTGATGAGAAAGTACACATTACAAGGAACAAAGCCAGACTGGTAGCTCAAGGGTACACTTAGATTAAAGGAGTGGACTTCGATGAGACCTTTGCCCGAATAGCCAGAATGGAAGCTATTAGATTACTGCTTTCCCTTACCTCCCATTTAAAGTTCAAATTGTATCAAATGGATGTGAAGAGTGCCTTCTTGAATGGAGTCTTATCTGAGGAAGTTTATGTAGCCCAACCCAAAGGTTTTGATGACCCCCATCATCCCGACCACCTGTTCAAGCTAAAGAAAGCTTTCTAAGGATTTAAGCAAGCTCCCAGAGCATGGTATGAGAGGCTGACCATATTTCTGACTAAGAACGGGTATGATCGTGGAGGGGTAGATAAGACACTCTTCATCCGTAGAACAAAGGCAGATTTTGTTATAGCTCAGATATATGTAGATGATATTGTGTTTGGTTCAGGGTCCTAGAAGATGGTGAAGCAGTTTGTGGGTCACATGCAAACAGAATTCCAAATGAGCATGGTTGGTGAGCTAACTTATTTCCTCGAGTTACAAGTCTATCGAAAGGAGGATGGTATGTTTATATCCCAAAGCAAGTATGGTAAGAATTTGGTGTAGAAGTTTGGCATGGACAATGCAAGCCACAAACGAACACCTGCTGCCACCCATTCAAAGGAAATCAAAGATGAAATAGGAGCTGCAATTGATCAAACGTTGTCCAGAAACATGATTGGGAGTCTACTCTCCTTAACTGCCAGCAGATCAAACATATCCTATGCAGTAGGAGTGTGTGCAAGATACCAAGCTTGTCCAAAAGAAAGACATATGCTACAGGTCAAAAGAATTATTAGGTATGTTGGAGGCACGACAGGGTATGGTTTATGGTACACCAGGGACACAAGTGCTGAATTGGTTGGGTACTGTGATGCTGATTGGGCAGGCTGTGTAGAAGACAGAAAAAGTACCTCTGGAGGATGTTTCTTCATGGAAATAACCAAGTTTCATTGTTTACCTAGAAACAGAATAGTATCTCTTTCTACTGCTGAAGAAAAATACATAGCCGCTGGTAGCAGCTGTGCCCAGATGCAATGGATGAAGCAGATGATGAGCGAATACAACGTGCAACAAAATACTATACCCTTCTACTGTGATATTATGAGTTCCATCAGCATATCCAAGAATCCAATAGAACACTCTAGAACCAAGTACATCGACATCAGAAACAACTTCATCAGAGACTTTGTTGAAAAGGAAGTGATTGTGCTAAAACATATTGCTCCAGAGAAGCCGCTGGCAGATTTATTTACTTAAACAGCTGAATGGGGTTAGGTTCGAGAATCTGAGATTAGCTCTGGGTCTCTGTATGTTGTCGTAATAAGTTGCTGAAGCAACTCCTGAACCCTCTTGTCATTTGTGATAAAAGGGGGAGAAGAAGATGCTAGAAAAGAAGTAAAAGAACTTATTAACATTATTGTTTATAGTTTGTCAGGTTTTGGCAGCCAAATGTGATACAGTAGTTTTGTCAAAAATGTCAAGGGGGAGATTGTTACGGATATGGAATTTGTGACAAAGCGGAAGAAGCCGAGCGGAAGAAGATGTTACAACATTCTGTGGTACCAGGAGCTGGTACTTGCAAGTGAAGACTGACAAAACAAAATAGCCAGAAGAAGCTATAGCAGCCTGTGACGATTGAGCTGGTACATATGATCAGAATGGATCAAGATAAGAATCATAAGAGGCTATAGCATCCCCTAAAGATTCAAGGCTAAAGCTTCAAGAGAGTACCTTTGTAGCCGATCAATTTGGAGGTGCTCGGAGGATGTCCGGGAGATTGCTGCCGGCGTAGCAACAGTCAGAGAGAGTCCCAGTTGATCAGAGATCTTCGGCAGAGGCTCGGATGAAGGCAAACAAGATTTGTTTCTAAATTGTGTTTTAGGAAACAAAATCACAGCATCTTCTAGGAATCTAGAGGACGATTCGAGTCTCAACAAACTTTCAGGATTCCAGGGAAGGATTCGGAATGTAGCATTTTCGTTTGAGACTAAAGTTGCTGAGGTGCAAAAGCTATATATGCAGGCAGAGACCGAAGCAACAAAGGAATCAAATCGAATCAAACACACACACAAAGTATAGATCTGAGTACGCGGAAGCAGAGAGTGCTGGAGTGTTAGTTGTGTTAGAGCTGAAGAGCGATTGGACTGAAGAAGTCTGATTTTGCATTGATTCGAGGGACTCGATTAGAGCGGAGCCTTGTTGACAGACCGAAGAGTTGACAGTTGCAAAGTGTGCCTCGCGAGGCTATCTGAGCGTGCTCTTGGATAGTGACGAGAGGTCATTGATCGAGGGGAAGCAGCACAGAGTGCCCAACTGAGTCAATAGGGAGTGATGAAGAAGTCGTCAACAGAAGCGTCAGCAACTTGGAGGAAGAAGTTGATGCATCATTATCTGGGTAAGCTTTGTAATAGGATAGGCTGAGAGCAGTAGAACGGCTAGCTATCTATTATTGAAAGTAGAGTACCTGTGTAGCTAATCTGGAGATCAGATTGAGCACCGATTCCAGCTAGGTTAGAAGTAGAGGTTGCTCTATCGTAGGCTAAGAACGGAATCCTTTGTATTTTAACCAGGAATAGTGGAATCTGTTTGTGTTTTACAGACTTGGCCAAACCAAAGCGTCAGCAACTTCGCGGAAGAAGTTGCTGAAGCAACCTGTGGTATCTCGTCACCATCAACGCAATGCACATTTCACACAACAATTTCTTTTCTAAACAACCTCTTTCCTGAAATGACATAGTTGATGGAGATCTCTTCATTGTCATCATTTTCGAGTGTTTCATCATTTTTGAAGACGTCTCTCTTTATGTGTCACATTTATTTCTTCCGTAATAGTCATTGGTGCATTAATTAGGTTATCTTGAAACTCTCTTCTGCTTGGATTTTTATCCACGGATCCAACTGGTATACAGCGTTTGTGGCATGTTTTAAGACTCATTAGCTAGCATGTTTCTAGCATCTTCATCAGGAATATTTATTTTGCAAAGATCATTGACAACAGGTAAATCTAACTTTGTCACTATCTTAACATTTTAAAATTCATCTGCAAATGTGTTTGTGACTTTTTACAGGTGGATAATCTTTTGAGATTCTAGTTCACATTGACTTATAAGAAGATCAAAATGAGACTATGATAATGCATTCCATGTAATCTTTGTCTTTCTTTTTCAGACTTTATTTTATCTCCCCCTAATGTAGGAAAAGTTTTCTCATCAAATCGTGCCTTAAACTTATCATTTGTCATATGTTCCAAAATTTTAATAATTTATGGAGAATTAAAACCCACGTAAATCCCCAATTTTCATTGAGGTCTCATTTGAGTACTTTGAGGTAGAGATACTGGAATATAATCTGACATCCAAAAAACTCTTAAATGAAAGATAATTTAGTTTCTTGGACATTGACAGATTGCAAGTGGTGATATTTATAATATGTATTTGGTCTTATATAAATTAATGATGCAACATGCAGTATTCATGCCCCAAGAAAAACTTGGCAATTTTGTTCTCATAAGTGCCTGGCAATCAACTTCAACCTCTTCATAAAAGATTATGATAAGCGTGTGAACAAGAGCAACAGGATGTTCAATTGTATTTCCAGTTGACATACAATAGTTATAGAAAGAGTGGGACGTAAAATCCCCTACATCATCCATACAAAGTTTCTTTAGTGTATATTCTAGAAATTGTGTTCGTAGTTGAATTATTTTAGCAAGAAGCCTTGCAAACGCAGTATTACAAGTAGAACACAAACAAAGCACGCGACCATCATGTCATACATCAATAAGTACCGCCATAAAGTACTGAAATGGCCCACTCAATGGGGTAACAGGGGTCCACAAATATCTCCTTGAACTAGGTATGTCCATTCAGTCCTTCAGGCTCGTAAACTCGGAGTCCGGCCCTACGACCCATCGAGCCACAGCCCGAACGATATAAGGCTGGGCTAGGGTTGAGCAAATTAAGCCCGACGCGAACCAAGCCCATCAGACTTGGCCCGGCCCTACCCCTCAGCCCGGCCCGTCTACTATTAGTTATTAAGTATGTTTGAATGCCAAAACCCTAAAAATCCCCACACCACACCGCCGACTCCTTCTATTTTTCTCTCGTTTTCTCAGCTTCTCCACCACACCACATGTTCACACAGCCACCTCTCTACACAAAGTCGCCGTACAGTCGTGTCTCTCCATCTGCCCTCCCCACATGCAATCAACAAGTTGATTTCGTATGTATTTTTTTTGTTTAGATCTTTCGGTTTTGATTTTTTTTATCTATTTCGACTTCAGATTTGCATATATATATATATATATATTTAGATCTGTTTGAAATTAGTTGTTGAAGCTTCGATTTATATGTTTTTAATTTTTTCATTTAACTTTATGTCTGTTTTGAAGCTTTGAGGGGTTGAACGGTAGATATTTATGATAATTTTAGCACCGTAAGAGTGGCTCAGTAGCTTCACTCATTTTTTTTGTTTCAAAATTTATTTATGCACACAGTGTATTTATTAGTTCGTTATTTACAGATCTGCCAGCTATATTTTATAAAGCTCTATTCCCTTCAAAATTTAGTTGTATGCATCTGTTTGATTTATTTATTGTGAGTATCTGTTGGATATTTTTATTTAATCTCTTTATGTATGTAAAATGCTAAATAGTAATTTGTAAAGTTTTATTTCCAAGTTTTTTTTATCTTTTAAAATTTATTATTTTATCTGTTAGTTTTTGATATTCTATTAGTTTAGCTGTTAGTTTATAATGATATTCTATTAGATTATCTTAAAGCCTTTTGAACCTTGCATATGTTAACTGCTTATTTAAGATTTAAGATTTTATTTTGAAGCAATTTTTTTAAATTTATATGACCATATTTGTTTTTATTTAATCTGTACATGTATGTTATTAATAGGAATCTGTAATTAAGTATTTTTTCATCTTTTAAATTTAACCTATTTATTTTTATCTACTTTGTACATGAATGTTAAACATTTATTGTTGTAGTGTTAACAAATTTTTGTTTTGTTATTGCATGTTCTTTTGTTAATTTTGTATAATCATGTTATTTATAAATATATTGTTCTATACATCTAATCTATGATTATTATCCTGATCTGTAATTTTATTGTGCTATTGCTTATTTTCTTATGAGCCGTTTTCATTTTGCAGTTACATTAATGAATTAATCAATTTGGCCTATTTCCAGGGATGTATCTACATTTCCATCCACAATAACTTCAAAATATTTAGTCCACGTCAGTTGTATTTCTATTTTCAATGTTATAATGTATAATATTTGTAGCATATGAGTTAGTTTGCAAGGTAGTATATATATGTAAGTTTGGATGTTGTTGATGGAAGATCTAAAATAATGTAGTCCGGATTAAAATATTATAATTAAAAATCAAAATTTACCTTATACATTGAAGGGCCAATCAGCCCGATAAAGTTTGGGCCAGCCCTCGTAAGCCCGATCCGAATTACAGATCTAGGGCCATGGATGGGCCAAGGGCTTTATAATTTTAAGTCGGCCCGGCCCGACCCTTAAATAGAGTTAGGGTTATAAATTTTGGAGCCCATTAGGGCTAGGGCTTGATCTTTTTCGACGGGCTCAGCCCGGCCCGGCCCTTTGGACAGGCCTACCTTGAACTCCTAAAAATGTTGGGCATTCAGTCTCAACTTTCATTGGAGATGACTTTTATCAGTTTTCAAAATAAGCAACAAATGAAAAATGTTTGACAAAAAAAAAATTATTCTATTTATGTAAATTTTCAATAACTCTTTACATCTTTATTGAACCTGACTGGCCTAAACGATCATGCCATTAGAAGATTTGTCTGGTTTAATGGTTTTGGTCTATCCCGCATGCAAATGATCAACACCCAATTTGAGGAACTAAGGATGAGTGATGGAGAAACCGTAAGGGAGTTCTTTGCGAAACTTGGGGACTTGTCAAACCAAGCATTCAACCTGGGGGAACTAATACCGGAAGAGAAAATGGTTCGAAAAGCTCTACGATCCCTGCCAACGAGGTTTGAAATGAAGGTCACAGCAATATAGGAGGCCCAAGACATAAAGAATATGCGACTTGATGACTTAATGGGCAAAGCAATACGAAATGAGAATAGCCAGCTCCTCAGGAAAGAACCATTGGGCTCAAAGCAGAGACATCTGAAAATGGAGAAGACATGGTTGAAGAAATGGCTCTACTAAGCAAGCAGTTCGGAAAATTTATGAACAAGCTGAACAAGAAGGTGGCAGGACAATCTGTTCAACACAATGGGCAGAAAAGATTCAGAGGAGGTTCCCAGATCAGAGGACGACAAACTGACTCGAAGGAGCAGAACCACTCTAATCATCCCAAAAGTATCCAGTGCAAAGAATGCGAAGGTTATGGACATATACAAGCTGAGTGTGCAAACACACTCAAGAGAAGCAAACAATCACTGAGCGTAGCATGGAGTGACGAAGAATCTGAGGATGACGCTCCTGAAGAAAAGTTTGTAGCTCTAACCTCAGTTGCTTCAGTGACAGGATCAGATAGCGAGGATGAGGAGCCAACTAAGGAGTGCATCATCAAAAAATTCTCTCTTCTACACACCAAGTGGACTGAAGTTGTTAGCATCAACTTCAAGCTCAATACCACTATCTGCAAATTGAAAGAAAAGAATCATCAACTACAGAAGCAGAACAACTTCCTGGACAAAGAAAAGGATAATTATCACGAAGTCATCGATCAACTACAACAGAAACTCGATAAGACTATTGAAGAACTAAGAAGTCTCAGGAAGACACAAAGCATGCTCAATACTGGAACAAAAAATCTGGATTATGTTCTGTCCATACAAAGACCATCAAAGGACATGAGAGGGGTTGGCTTCACTGGAACCAAATCAATGAGCAACGTGGTGTTTATTAAAGGTTCTGAGGGTTTTCGTCAGGACCAAACCACACTATCAGAAAAAACAGGAGCATGGAGGGAGAAAAGAAGGTCCCACTATTGTCACAGACCTGGACACATCAAAAGAAACTGTCGTATAAGGAGGATGAACTCAAGTCAAGGGCTCAACAACAAGTGGATCTGGAGAGTAAAAGAAAAGGGAGGATCCTGCTTTGTCGCCTACAACTTGTCTACTCACACCGAAAGGAGTGCATGGTTCTTTGACAGTGGGTTCTCCGGGCATATGACTGGAGAGGAGTATCTGACAGACATCGGACCTACACACATTCAACATGTAGTCTTCGGTGATGGAAAGAAAGCAAGAGTCATTGGAAGCGGGACCTTAAACACTCAAGGTCTACCCATCCTCAGGAATGTCTTACTAGTAGAAGGGCTGACTGCTAACCTGCTCAGCATCAGCCAGCTCTGTGACGGAGAGAATCATGTGGAGTTCGATTAGAACACATGCAAGGTTGTGAACAAACAAGGGGGTGCCTACTCAAAGGTAACCGGTCGACTAATAACTGCTATCTCCTGGAGCATAACACTGTCAATGGAACAATCTGCCTCAGAACAACTACAACTCTGGCCCAAACGGATAGGACATAATCATGGAAGACTACTCAGAAAACTGGCAACTGAAGGATTAATCCGAGGAATACCTGATTTCACTGGAGAAGTAGATTTTGTATGTGGAGATTGCCAATCAGGAAAGCAAACAAGGAAGGCACAATGCAAGACAGACCTAATAAACACATCAAAGCCTCTGGAAGTACTACATATGGATCTCATGGGCCCAATGCAAGTCGAAAGTATCGGAAGGAAAAGGTATGTCTTCGTATGTGTAGATGACTACACCAGATACACTTGGATCTCTTTCCTCAAGGAAAAGGAAGAAACTGTCCAAGCAGTTGTTCAACTTACTACGCAGTTGGAACAGTCCAGAAGGAGTCGAGGAGAATATGTAACAGCAATCAGGAGCGACCATGGACGAGAATTTGACAATGATCAGATGTCAAGGTATTGCATCAATCGTGGTATCCAACATTAGTTTTCATCACCAATCACTCCTCAACAAAACGGAGTGGTAGAGAGGAAAAACAGAACTCTTCAAGAGATGACTAGAGCAATGCTACACTCCAAAAAGATTCCATTACACTTCTGGGCAGAAGCTATGAGTACTGCATGCTACATACTGAATCAGGTGCTGATCAGAAAGGGACTGGAGAAAACCAGCTATGAACTATGGAAGGGAAAGAAACCGTCAGTCAGGTACTTTCATGTGTTCGGGAGCATATGTTACATCCTAGCAGATCGAGAATATAAGCAGAAATTGGATTCAAAATGATGAAGGAATATTTCTTGGTTACTCCACAAGCAGCAGGGCATATCGAGTGTTCAACAAACGGACTGGAACAGTAATGGAGTCTGCAAATGTAGTAACCAATGATGACGAACAAGAGGCGTTTAAGAAACAACCAGAAAATGAGGATGAAACTCATGCATCAGCAGAGAAAGATGTTCAGGAAACTGTTCAACCAGACGATCTTGTACATACAGACGAAGCATCTGACGAAGAAAGCAATCAAGATGAAGATGCTTCAGAGCCAAGCCTTCGATTAACAAGCAGAATAAAGGTCAATCATCCGGTCTCTAACATCATTGGAGATCCAGCAGAATCCCAAAGAACACGAGGAAAGCCCAGAATCAACTATCATGACATTCTAAATCCTTCATGCTTTCTATCTACTTTAGAGCCCAGGAACATCAAGGAAGCAATGCAAGTTGAACACTGGATTCTGGCCATGCAGGAGGAACTCGGAGAATTTGAAAGAAACAGTGTATGGGATCTTGTTCCAGCACCGATGGGAGTGAATGTCATTGGAACCAAGTGGGTGTACAAAAACAAAACAGATGCAAAGGGAAACATCACTCGAAACAAGGCAAGATTGGTAGCACAAGGATACACCCAAGTCGAAGGAATAGACTTTGACGAGACTTTTGCTTCGGTGGCAAGACTAGAAGCAATCAGATTGCTGGTGGCTGTATCATGCCATATGAAGTTCAAGTTACAGCAGATGGACGTTAAAAGCGGCTTCCTGAATGGTGTCCTAACTGAAGAAGTGTACGTTGCTCAGCTCAAAGGGTTTGAAGATCCAACACACCCGGATCATGTGTACCGGCTCAAGAAGGCTCTTTATGGACTTAAACAAGCTCCAAGAGCATGGTACGAGAAACTGACGAAATTCCTAATCCAGCATGGGTACTCTAGAGGAGGAGCAGACAAAACACTATTTATTAAGCACACTGAGAAGGCCCTCTTCATTGCTCAAATCTATGTGGGTGACATAGTCTTCGGTTTAACCTCACAGGAGTTGGTGGAACAAATGAAGAGCGAATTCCAGATGAGTATGGTCGGCGAAATGTCACATTTCCTTGGTCTTCAAGTGATATAGAAACCAGAGGGAACATTCATATCACATCAAAAGTATCCAAGAACCTGATCAAAAAGTTTGGTCTCGGAAAAGCTAGCCACAAGAGAACCCCAGCAGCCACCCACATCAAGGTCACCAAAGACAAAAACGGGAAATCTGTGGAACAATCTGTATACAAAAGCATGATCGGAAGTCTGCTCTACTTGACGGCCAACAGACCAGATATTGCATACTCCGTTGGTGTATGTGCCAAATACCAGGCAGACCCAAAGGAGACTCATATGGTCCAGGTGAAACGAATCATTCGATACATAAGTGGAACCGCAGAGTTTGGCCTATGGTACACAAGAGACACTAGTGCATGTTTAACTGGATATAGTGACGCTGATTGGGCTGGCAATACTGAGGACCGCAAGAGCACTTTAGGAGGGTGTTTTTATCTTGGCAATAACTTAGTATCCTGGTTCAGCAAAAAATAGAACAGTATATTACTGTCCACCGCTGAAGCAGAATATATTGCAGCTGGGAGCTGCTGTGCTCAACTCTTATGGATGAAGCAAATGTTGTTCGAGCTAGGTGTTCAACAGGAGGTTATGACCATCTTCTGCGACAACCTCAGTGCCATCAGCATTTCAAAGAACCCGGTTCAACACTCTCGAACGAAGCATATTGACATTCGTCATCACTTCATCCGTGAACTGGTGGAACAAAAGGTGATTAAACTATCACACATTGCAACAGAACAACAAATAGCCGACATCTTCACCAAGGCCTTGGACTGCTCTCGGTTTGAAGCTCTAAGATCCTCACTCAATCTGTGTGCTCTTCCTCATTAAAGGAAGAATCTGCTCCATCCCATGATACCCAGATATTCAATAATGACAATTATCCTGGAGATATTTTAAGTATCAGATGCCTAGGGAGTTTACAGCTGTTAGCAGGAAATCATGAATCATATATTCACACTACTAAGGAAGTTACCAAATCTGGAGCATCAAGCCCTACTGAGCCACAAGAATCTACCAAATCTGGAGTATTTAGAAAAAGGAACTATTTCCTCTTCTCTTCTCACGCACTATTAAAAAAGTCCTAGAGAAGAAAACCCGCAAAAACTCACATCTCTACAATCATCAAGATGGTACGCACGAGAGGAGGGAAATCAGCAACCGGAGACTCCGCCAAAGCACCAGCAGCTTCATCACCACTCCTCAAGTCATCTTGCTCACTAGATGATGATGTGACTCTCTCCCAGCTAGTCGGCCATCGCCCCCGACTCGCTTTGCTCAGAAAGCTCAGGAGGCTCATGCTCAACTAAGCCCTCAACAAGGTACTTCTAATGCTCTGTCATTATCCAATAGTGATGTTGTCATTATCAGGGAACCACGTCTCGGCAAAGGGGATGATGTGTCTTCACCCCACCTTGAACCCGTCTCCCCAAGGATTGAGCCTTCTGTCCCAGAAGAAGGTGTAGGTGCTACCATGGACAGTGAAGCATCTCGGGCTCGAACTCCCACTCTTCAAGAATTGTTCAGCCCGGTCCCTGCTGCAGCAAAGCCGCCTAGAAGGAAAACAGTAGGGAAAAAGGGTGGTGTAATCATGCTAGAAGACATTGCAGACACTGCTGAGATCCCGCCACCAGTCCCAGAGGTAGTGTCCTCCGTCAAACGAAAGGCACCCGTGTCCCCACAGCGTCCTACACAAGCTCAACCCGACAAGAAATAATCAAAGATGGCTGATTTTGGCATCTGTGTGGATGGAACCTGGTTTGCAAATCATCAGTGTGCTCAAAGATGGAAGGCAGTCATGAAAAGAAAAATTATCCCGGAAAAGCTATTCAACCGCAGCAAATACTCTGTTCCAGCTATTATTGAGCTCCTGCACCGCACACAGATGCTTAACACAATCACTGTCATCAGGCGATATGAGGAAGCCCTTGTGCGAGAACTCATTGCAAACCTGCCTCAAGGATTTGGAGACGTGTCCAGCTCCAAATGAGGGATCCTCAGAGCTCGCGGTAAGACTCTTCACATTATTGCAGATCACATAAATGATTTTTTTGACATAGATACAGAAGAAGGAGAACTGGCTGAAGAGGACATGGATCTCATTGCTCGAGCCATAACCGGTGGGACTCCAACCAGCTGGCAAGACCTCACTATCCCCGCTCCAGAACTAACCACCAAGCATTCCTTGTTATACCATATTGGCCATCACAATTTCCCACACACCATCGTGGGTCAGTCAATCGGGATTTTGGAAAATTTCTCTATGCCCTTGGAATGGGCCACTCAGTTAACTTTGGACAGATAGTGGTTGATAATCTGGTTGGTCATGCCACCTCAGTCAGAGAACAACATCCCATTGGATTTCCCTCGCTCTTATATACCATGTTTGTCACTGCTCACCCTGATCTTCGTGCTCCTGACCACAAGTTGTCCAACCCAGCGCTGTACCATCATGCCGACTACAAGCTGTTTATTGGTCGTCATATAAATGATCTCCAGGAGGACTCAAATGATGTTCCAGTTGATGTTCCAGCAGCTGCCGCCCCTGGTCACGAAGCTATCTGGGCTCGTGCCATTCACCAGCTTGGAGGTCACTGCAAACTTTCTTACAACCGAGATCAAGCGACTCATAGCTCAGTGAGCACAGGCTACTAGTCTGATACGGGACATGAAGTACCCCGCACAGTCTCAAGAGCATTGACTTCCTTGGCATTTCCATTAAAAGAGGGGGAGATGTATTTCTGAGACTAATGATATTTATATGCTGCTACACTACTACATTTTGGTTTTTGGTTGCTACGCTTCTGATTTTATGATTGGAGTTAAACTAATATGATTCTGTTGTCATTGGAGATTCAGTATCGTGTGTAAGTTTTTGATGCAAATGCCAAGAGGGAGATTGTAAATACTTGTGGCATATTTGCACAAAAACTGTTCAAGACGTTTGTCCCAGCAACCTCTGGAGTCGAACAGAAGGAGGATCTGTTATATCCACAAAATCCGGGATGAAGTTGGATTGCATCTTCTAGATATATCTGAGTACACTGGACTGCATCTTCAGCAATATTCGAGCATATTCCAAGTCTTGAAGGATCGCAACTCACAAGGAAGACAAGATCAAGAGATCTATGATTCTAAACTCTCTATGATTCTAATCATCCCAATCAAACACTTTGGAATAAATGATTGTGGGGATATTTCCAACATAAAGGCTCAGCTGAATGTATATAAAGGATGCACTCCTTGTCAAAGATAATCAAGAAAACAAAACGGGATACACCGAGCTGCACTCTAAAGCTTGACACCATACACACTTTTGAGAGAAGATCTGTGGGTAGAGACGGGAGGTCTCACACTCAGGGGGAGCCTGAGTGCCATCCATATTCAGTGAGTGAGTAAAAGGTAGAATAGAGAGGGAGTCTTCTATTCTGTAAATCTTCCTTTATACTCGATCTTGACATAGTGGATTGGTTCCCATGGGCTTGGGATAAGCCCCCCAGATGTAGGCTCATTACAGCCGAACTGGGTAATCATTCTTGTGCACATAGTACATAGGATTCTTCACTGACCATCACTTCAAACGTTCTGCACACTTGTTCAACAAAGTTGTTCTACCAGCTAGTTGGACAAGCCTCTACAATTCAACAATTTCACTCTAGAAACCATGTTGGTTGACAACTTGCGTCTTGAAACTGATGGGAGGCCTTGGTGTTGGTAACCTTGGTTGAAAGGGTAAACACAGTGTAAATTTTACTCTTATTTCATATTTCTTACAACCTTTAATATTTAATGATACATGTAATGTCATATATTATTTTATAGGGAAATATTAGTTGATTTTGCTTATCGATGTTTAAATAAATTCATTCTTCTAACTAAAAAAAAGACAGTTACAAATGAGATCTCAAATCAAAGAGAGAAAGACGGAGTTAATCGTAGTCATTTCTTAATAAAAATCCGTCCGCCAATGCCTTCTGCGAAACAAATGACAATTTCTGCCTCAAAATGGAAAGCGTTGCCGACGGCTCCATACCTTAGCCTCAGCCCACCTCGCCGCCACTGTCCTGATCAGCTGATCCGCCCTCGCTCCAAAACCTCCTACAAATTCCATGATGAAAGGCACGAAGATAAGACCCCTATCAGCCTTCCCTGACCCCAGCCCTGCTTCTCCTCCCTCAAAAGAAGAGACAATGAACACATCCATACAAAGATCCCTCCTCGCAGCCCAAGCCGGTACTAAAATGTCCGCTAGCTTCTCCCTCCATCGAGAAGGCCGGCCACCTCCAGCCAAGGCCCCATGTTTAAATGTAATTAAAGGAATGTAATATTACAGTCTTCTATATGTAATATTGCAATGTGTATTTGGTAGGTATATTTATTTTCTATAAATAATTATAATAATAATAGTATCTTAATATAAAGAGTAGAAATCAACTCAATTGTAATTATAATTTCTATTTATAATTGTCTCATATTGAATTATAAGAATTGATATATATTTAAATATTAAATTGAAGTATGCAAACAAGACGTGCATTCGGCCCTCCTCTCTGACTTACTCAATCAATTTGCTCGTGTTAGAGAATATGCAGTGGAAGCTCAAGTTCGAGGGCGTTCTCCCTTGCAGACGTCCGAAGCAAGGTGGATTACTATAGCGGAAATTGAATTGGGGACGCCCTTGTTGATATGGATGACGTCCGCTTGTAACAATTAGGGTTTTTTGCTTAATTTTGGCACGTGCATTACATGCTCTAATCATAATTCAGCACTAATAAATAAATAATCCAAAAAAATCTAAAACAAACTTTCTTTTTGAACTTAACGGTCGAAATAATCCCAACGGTCTAAAATTCAAAAAACATAATTTTCAAAATCTCTAAATTTTACTTATAAATATACAAATATTTCACACACCGCCCACATCAAAACATCTCTTCCATAACTCATATAATTTCTTCATCTCCAAAGTTTTAATTTTTGTTTTACTGCACTTGCTTCTTGTTCTTCTAAGTTGAAGCCGAATTTAGCTTATTGGGGTTCTTGTCTTTTTTACGCAAAAAGAAATAAGGAATCCGGAAGTAAATTAGAAGATGGGGTAAGTATTTCGCAATGCATATTAAACTAAAATATACACTTTATTTATTACAATTATTTATTTACTTGATTTTGTTGTAAATGAGAAAAGCTCAAACTACGTACGTTGCAAAAATAAAAAGGAGTTCATATACTATAAATGTTGGAAGAAGTGAAGGCGCATCAAACATTTGCTTCAACTAAAACGAATACTTCACCGTCTTACACATATGAAGCTAATCCCTACGTCGATGAACTATTTACTAGTGAAGTGTGAAAGTTATACGTTTGTTCTACTGGGGCTGTTCCATATCACTTTTTAACTGTTTCACAAAGCTTTAACAGATTGCGTTTTGGTGATTGTTAGTTACAATGGAAATAGTACGAAGAACAGTACACGACACAGGATATGTTTACTCTGTTCAGCTCAACAAGCCTATTCAGAGGGGTTACTCGGAGCCCCAAGTGGAAATCACTTCACAATGTAAACAATCAAGTACAATAGATATTTAAGTAACTCAACTCCCTTGGTTACCACTATGTAGTTGAAGTATTGTGAGTGCGTCTGACTCCCTCAGACGGAGATCCTTCTCATCCCACCTCGATTTGCCTCCCGCAAATCGGTGATTCTCTTCCTGAGAATACTAGACCTGTAACAGAGTCTGTTCAACGTAGTTCTTCTGCGCACGGCGATGATGCTCTTCCTCTGTCGACTTTTCCGACTATCTTTGATAAAACTCGTCGGTCTATTACTTCGTTTGCTGCTATTTCAGCTGAATTCAGTTCTTCGTGATCCACTCTGTAATTTTTCGATCCCGCATAAATAGGTTTTGAGCGTACTTTCCATCTTTGGAAAGGAGATGATATTCGATCATATCTTCCGGATCGGATCCAATCTTTGGAATGCAAATCTGATCTTCAGCGCGCAGAATCTAGGAGGAAAATATATTCGGAATATCTCCTGAATATTGCTTTGCGTATACACTATATTTGCTGATCTCGATTGATATTATTGCATTGCCTGTCTGAACAGTTACTGTCTCACCTTCTGTTCCAGCCTTGTCAGTTTGTACCATTTGCCAAAACATGCAATATATATTCATGGGCCACCAGGACTTAACAAAGTGCCTACAAATATAAACTTTGAAGATCAGATTTTTTTCTACATCTAAAAGCAATCACAGAAGTTCATCGAGTTCGATTAGATCCCCAGAGTCAAGGCGACCAAGGAAGTAGGAAGAAAAATAAAAAAATCGTGACTCCAACAAACAACATACGCAACAAAGCTTTGCAAAGCATTGCGAGTAACCAAAAAGATTATATCTATTGGCGAAAAGGCGAGCGGAGTAAGCTCAAGTAATTCGTCAACAAACTATTAATATTAGGTACTTGGAGGAGGAGACAAATATCATGCAGATGAGAATTAAACGATGGCTCCAATGTCTAAGCGGTACCTCTCAAAGAGAAAGGCCGAAATCCTTCGACATTACGAAGAAAATGATGACTAAGATAATCCCGAAGATTATTTAAACTGCTATCATCCATTTCGACGATTAGAATAGTATGTAGTTTTAAACTCATTTAATTTATGTAATTTCAATTCCATAGTTGTTCGATTGATTCCTCATCTCTATGGGATTAAATCCCGAGTTATTGCGAAGTAAAAAAAAAATGATATTATGGAAGTAAATATTCTTGCATTTATTGCTACTGCACTGTTCATTCTAGTTCCTACTACCTTTTATGAAATTTTAATATAATTTACTTATTTAATTATGAAATTTTAATTCTAACGATGTGGAAAATTTTCAAAAAATATTATATTTTATCAAATGAGTTATAATAGGAAGTCCTTGCTTTTTTAGATCGTTGCACAAACTGTATCAATAGGACACCTTATGCGATAAATAGTAATAGAAAGTCTTCATTAAAAATATCTCAAGAAATAGGAAATCGGTGCATATGTCCTTACAACAACTCTTTTATTGGCAAAATAGAACATAATGCGTGGACCAAAGATGATCATGCTATTCTACTTGAATAAGAGAAAGGTGACACAAAATTTGACCCATTCCATTATCTCAACACCCCATAAACCGCCTACAAAAATGAATGCCAGGAGAATTGTACGTTTTCTATTTTATTTTTGTGCTTTTTTTTTCTTATGTCGGATTTAGAGAGAAGGGCCTCTTAATTCCTTTCTCAGGCAAAGGAAAGGAAATAATGGCAATGGGGCATCTCGCATTGGTTATGGCAGTGGCAAATCATGGCCCCATGCATGGATTGAATGCTTTCAGTAACGTAGATTGTCAGAGGAAGTTTAGGTACCCATTGTGATGAATGGGCAGTGATGGAGCGTATTTATACGATCCATCGAGTTATTTATTCCCATTGTTTAATTGCATTTTGCGTGTGATAGATTATTTCTTTGTAGTGTTTCGCATCCCAGGTGTATTAAGATCGCTTTTGAGATTTATGACATTTTTAGAGAGTCGATGCGGAGATTGACGTTGAAGTAGGTTAAGTATGCATCTCGGTAAGAACCGCGCCAGAAGAACAATTTAATGTGCCGTAATGTCTTATTCGGGCGCGCAGCTAATGTCTTCTTCGGGCACGGTGTTAATGTTTTTCTTCCGCAGTGGCCAGCATTTGATGATGTCAGCATTGAGCCCACGGCCCGAAATCAGATTTTAAGGCCTAATCTTAATTAGGATTTTAATAGAAGATTATAGCAGGGATTTTAGACAGCACGTAAAACGGAAGTTTTTGAACAAACGGACGATGGAGATTTTGAGAGAGACGAAGTCATGCGTGAACAGTATTTTCTGGCGGTGAACAGCAATCGCGATGTGAACAGTGCTCGTGAACAATTTTTTCATTCCTTTTAATTTAATGTATTTTTCAGTTTTGACTATGAGTAGCTAAATTTCAGTTTAGGGTTTTCAGTTAGAGACTCAAATTTAATGCCCAATTCTGTTTAATCTTAGTTCTGGATTCAAATTATATGAATTGTATTGCATGGTTAGCGTACTTTGTCGTGAAACTATCCGCTCATCAATTATAATTATTAACTATTGTCGAAGCTTTGTCATGGAAGCAAGTAGTAAAATCTAGGCATAGTATCACCTTTGTCAGGATACTCTATGTTATTACATTTGTCGGAATGACCACACGTTTGATTAGAATTGCAATCCTTAGAAGTCAATGATAACAGTCACTATTGAATTCCCTGGGCTGAATACCTCTCTTAATTTTTACTTAAGCTTACTAAAACCTCCCTTTCGTCCAGTATTTACAGTAAATCACTTCACAGTCAGTTCTCTTGGGTTCGACCCTTGCTTGCCGCTACACTAGCTAGAGCTTGAAAATATAAATTACAAATTTGGCACACACGACGACGTCAAATTTTGGCGCCGTTGTTGCGGAACTACTACAGTGAAGAATTTCTTTTCTTTTTGTTTTCATATTTAATTTTCGATTATTTTTGTGTTTTTCTTTTGTGTTGCAGTTACTTGCTCTTCCCAGCATGTCGCATGCAGGTAGTAAAGCTGATGAGATGTTCGTCGTGAACGGCCAGCGCGTTACACATTATCATGGAGAGGATATCCCACCTGATGAGATGTTCCAGCTGGCTGAGCCGGTAAATGATGGATAAGGAGAGGTACCGTCGAGCCAACGACGTAAAACAAAGGCCCTTTGCGGGAGGCAACCAGATTTTAATTTATTTTAATTCTTAGTGTAAGTCAGTGAGTTTGGAACCCTAAGGCAACATTACAGCCGCTCCGAGTTCATACATTAGTGATCCTAATGTGTGGTTTGGGCGCGCCCGTAATGTATGCTTGGGGGCGCGCCCAAGCGTAGTTACTATTTCTCGTATGTTTCTTTTTACTATATATTTCTTTTTGTTTAAGTCTCACATGACTACCCTTCCCGACGACGATCTTATTGTACCGTGAGGTCACAGTTTGTTTCAAAAGTGTGGGGTGGGGGAGTTAGTATTATGAGTCAGCACGTTTACCTTTATTAGCATGCATTAGTAGTAGATAGAGCACTTCTTTTTAATTTTTTTTAGATGTTGCGATGCTGCTGACTTTTGCGATTATATGCTGCTGATTTTGTAAAGGTATGTGGTATCATTGACAAACTCCTACAAGGTGCACAAGAGTCTGCTACAGCAAACGTGTGAAGACAGCAGCTGATGCAGAGCGTTCCAGAATGACCAAGCAGAGTGCACAAGGCGTTGCTACAGTAACCTGTGTAGCAGAGAGCTGGAGCATTCTAAATAGCAGATTTTCGTGTGAAGTACAAGCTACCCAGAATTAAAGAAAAGAGCAACAGAAGCTTTCTAAATGCAATTTCCAGAGTCAATAGCCGAGTAACTTGGGATAGCCCAAAGAACGTACAGAGGGTTGCTGCTAGCATCGCAACAGGTTGGTAGAGTATCGTGAAGATAAAGAGCAAGATGATGCAGCAGCCGGTGTGAAGACAGCAGCTTGTGCAAATCTAGCCAGAGTGAACAAGCTCAGTGAACAAGTAGTTGCTACAGCAGAAGCTGTAGCAGCAGTATTGGCGCAAAGAACAATCTGCCCAGATATGATCTTATTGAGATCTTGGAGGAGCTTCTAAATATTCTTACCAGTGGAGATTCCCGTATCTAGAAGAAGATTTGATTGTGGAAAGATTTGTTTCTCCAAACAAATCTAATCTCCTACGAATTAGGAGATAAGATCTTGTTGAGATCTTTAAGGAATCTTCCTAAATTTGATATTGATGGAGCATGGAGTTTTGGAAGGTTTCCTAATGGACTTAGGAAATTCCAGCAGTAACAAACAACTCAGCAAACTCAAGGTAAAGATAAGATTTCTAAAGTTGGTTATAAGAAATCAAATCTCAACAAACTTGCAAGAATCTAGGAGAGCTTTTTGGAAGGCTTCCTAAATTTGATATTGATGGAGCATGGAGTTCCTATTTAAAGGAGGCTGGGAGAGCAGAATAGTATCCATCCGAGACAGAATCCAAGCACAAAGAAAAAGAAATATACCGAGAGATATATTCAGATTACTAGAGCGGAGAGAGTGGATCACCACCAAGAGCAGAGCGTGAGCGCATAGCTAAGTGGTTGGAGCAAAGGCTGATCGAGGACTTGCAGAGTCTGATCAGAGCTTGATCAGAGAAGACCAATTCAGAGCAGGACGTGCTTGTTGGTTGATCAAGGCAGGCGACGGCAGAGTTTTCGAGTGGAGGAACTCGGATAATCTGCAGGAGGTTAGGTCTCGCTAGTGACAGAAGGTTATTGAGTGAGGGGGAGCGTTCCAGAGTGTGCAGCGCTCTTGGAAGAGTTCGATCGGCTCATCGGAAGGCTTTGGAGCGATGCGGACAGAACGTGCACCAGCTGTGTGCTATAGAAAGTGCTATAGCAAGTCTACGGGGACTTTGATTTAATTAGAATAGGCTGAGTCTGTGAGATCAGAGGAGTAGCTATTCTGAATTAATTCGAGTATGTAGGTGTGTGAGACACAAGTCAGAGCCTGTTCTGTATGTGTAATTGACTAGCTAAGGTGGAGTAGCATAGGTTGCGTTGAGTCGAACCGTGTTGTACGAGAGACCTTTGAGACTGGTGGATTGAGGACTGGAGTACAGTCCTACCAGACGTAGGCAGTTGGCCGAACTGGGTGAACTAATCATTTTTCATTGTTTCATCTTGCTGCACAAGATCCGAGTGTATAAAAGTCTGCTATAGCAACTGCTTGTACACAATCTGCAACTCAGAGGCGCTGCAAAGTTTTTCAGATTTTATGCGATGAAGATGCTAATTTTATGAGATGATGTTCGATGCTATGAGGTTGTGATGTGTGTGCTTTGCATGATGTCTGCAATATTGTGATGCCAGTGACTTGATGTTATATGTTCCTTTGAATGAGATGAGGTATTACAGGATGTGGAGTTGATAGAAAATGTCCTAGAGGGACTTGTCACACATTCAAAGGTTTAGGGGATTAGTCGCGTAACACGCTGAGTTTGCAGCGTTTATGCAATGGTGGGACGGGAAAAAAAACCGTTCTATCTCTAGTCCTAGTAACCGGGAATGGGTGGATAACCCCTATCTTGCCTTGCGCTGAAAGGATGATGATGAGAAAGAGCGGGACGCGCTCCATATGCTGTCATTCGAAGGCGATGATTAGAACGGTTTAAAGAGCAAAAATGGAAAAGAAAGAGACAAGCAATTCACATTGGAGAGCAAAGCTGAAAAAGAAAATTCAAACAAATGTGAAAGAAAAATCAGAAAAGTAATCGAGTTGAGTGAAGTCTTCGGAATAAACAAAACAAGAAGGTTTCAAAAGGTGTCCTCCAAAAGAGAAGAAGAAAGAGTTGAGTTCCTCACAGCTTGCATTTCTCATGTGCTAGAGGAAGCAAATTCAGCGTATGCGCGTGATGATTCGAGCTGAAGAATGGAGTCAGGAGTCTAAAGAGGACTATCTCCCAGTCATCCATTGAATCCATCTCGAAGTCTCAGGTAATATGTATCATTGCAGTATCTTGCTAATCTTTATTGAAGAATGAGTGTGAGCATATGATGATGAACTGATTAGTGAGAACATCTCGAGTAAATTCAGTATTTAGTCTTGGGCATGATAGAAGTAATTTGAGTCTTACTTTTTGTTCTTTGTTCGGGACGAACAAGTTTTAAGTGTGGGGTAGTTTGATGGAGCGTATTTATACGATCCATCGAGTTGTTTATTCCCATTATTTGATTGCATTTTGCGTGAGATAGATTAATTCCTTATAGTGTTTAGCATCGCAGGTGTATCAAGACCGCTTTTGAAATTTATGGCATTTTTAGAGAGTCGATGCGGAGAATGACGTTGATGGAGGTTAAGTGTGCATCTCAGTAAGAACCGCGCCGGAAGAACACTTTAGTGTGCCTTAATGTCTTCTTTGGGCGCGCAACTAATGTCTTCTTCGAGCACGCTGCTAATGTCTTCTTCCGGAGTGGCCAGCATTTGATGACGTCAGCATTAGGCCCACGGCCCGAAATCAGAATTTAAGGCCTAATCAGAACAAACGGACGACGGAGATTTTGAGAGAGAGACGGAGTCTTGCGTGAACAGTGTTTTCCGATGGCGAACAACGATCGCGGCATGAACAGTGCTCGTGAACAGTTTTTCATTCCTTTAATTTAATGTGTTTTTCAGTCTGACTATGAGTAGCTACATTTCGGTTTCAGTTTAGGGTTTTTAGTTAGTGACATACATGTTTGAGACTCGAATTTAATGCCCAATTATGTTTAATCTTAGTTCTGGATTCAATTATATGAATTGTATTGCACGGTTAGCGTATACTTTGTCGTGAAACTATCTGCTCATCAATTCTAATTATTAACTCTTGTTGAAGCTTTGTCATTGAAGCAATTAGTAGAATCTAGGCTTAGTATCACTTTTGTCGGAATACTCTGGGTTATTATCTTTGTCGTAATGACCATAGTTTGATTAGAATTGCAATTCTTAGAAGTCAATGATAACAATCACTATTGAATTTCCTGGGCTGAATACCTCTCTTAATTATTATTCACGTTTATTTACTCTCGTTCTTACTTAAACCTACTAAATCCCCACTTTCGTCCAGTATTTACAGGAAATCACTTCACAATCAGTTTTCTTGGGTTCGACCCTTGCTTGCCGCTACATTAGCTAGAGCTTGGAAATATAAATTACAAATTTGGCACACACGACAACGAGTGCCAGACAGTTCCTCCAAGAGTCTTTGGTATAGGAGATAAGCTTGGTACGTGCCCACGCAAAATCGTAGTCTATAGATTTGCATTGTTTTGGTCATTTTAACAGTTACAAGACAAATTAAATCCTACTTTTTATTATTCTCTTATAGACCAGGTCAGTATGATGTTTATCAAGTGAGCAAGAATGATTATGCAAATTGCACCATCCAATTACCCAACAATCTACCTATCCACCAGTGCATGAACCCTCCTCAAAAGTGTGCTCTTGAGCAACTTAAGACTCCGATACAGAGCTGGAACTTGTCTAGATTCATCTTGACCTCTTTAGCCCAAAAAAGATAAAGGTGAAACTTGTGCTCAAATGAGGGATTTTCCGATGAAATACAAAGCTGTCACAACTCCATGATCTCCCCAACTGTCACAGCTCCGCTTTGCTAAAAAATATCAAGTTATACTTGTTATAAGTTATATCCATCACCTTTTATAACACTCAATTACCCATTAAAGGAAACTCCCTCCATCAAATAAATATTAAATCTAAGAGTACTTATAATACATTAAAAAAACTCGGATGGCTTACGAACCATTATGAGAACATAGCCATTGACAACTGTTCACCAAATCTCAAGAAAAGGGAGCGTGGTCTCAAGGTTATGAGTGTGTTCTTTATTAATGAAAAAGTTATTGATGTTTATTATTTTATCGATATTTACTGATATATATTGATATTTACTGATATTTACAAAGATAAGAAAGTACGTTATCATATGCCAGCGTTCCGAAATGGTCATCCACCTACTGGAATTTATGAAAAGTTCAACTATCGTCATTTATCTTTACGGACAACTATTTAAATATCATTTGGTATTTTGAAAAATACTTGGAAGATACTTCGGGTTATGCCTGAGGTGTCAACTGTGCAATAAATTGATATAATTCTTGCTACATTTACTTTGCACAACTTTATTCACATACATAAACTAGAAATATCTATTTTATCACACAAGTTGGTGCAGGGTACAACTGATTCTAACCTATTTGATGCAAGTAGAAAAGAGCACATAAATCATGTGTAAAACATAACAGCATCTGAAATTATGCAATCAAATTTTGAGAATGTAGTAGAAGATATGGAGGAAGATGAAGAGATTTAGATTATAGTTTTATTATTTAAATAAATATAAATTTATAGTATTTTCATGTCAAATATTAATTTTGAGGCTTTGGTCTTAATCAATGAAAAAATTTAGTGATGTTTACTACTTTACGGATATTTATTGATATGTACTGATGTTTACTGATATGTACTGATATATATTGATTTACTGATATGTATTGATATAAGTAAAATATAAATACTAAAAAACAAACCCTATATACTAGGGTGCCTATATGTCACCCCCAAATTGAGCCACTCATAACATGCCAATCATTTAAGGGTATCAGCAAGTTCAAGCTGGAATGAAATTTTTTAGTCCTCGCACCTTTCCCATAACTGCTTTCGCCAAACCCCGAACAAAAAGAGTCAAAGCAATTCAATTACAAAACCTCTTTCAAAAAATGAAGAAGCAATGTGATGTGATATCCACGACTAAGATTTGTAGAATGCCATGGAAAAATAAAAGAAAGGAAATAATGGTGTAGAAGATGACAAATTGTGGAGAAAATGTGAATTTGTGCGTTACAATAGGAACTCTTCTATGCAATCTTTGTAACCAAGTTGTATGAGGGATATGATGATGAATCGCCTTTCACACTTGACCTAGATATCTACTAGAAGGGCGAATTACTCTATTTCTAGACTAGGGCCTAAGACACAATATGTGTAAGTTTATAAAAATCAAGATGTGACCCTCAAAATGACTATGACTCCTTACATACGCTTAGAGGGAGCCTAGGGGTTGTAGATCCAAATCGAAAGAGGAATTAGCTGTTGGTATGAGGCTTGATCCTTGTGCCTTGCTCTCCTAGAAATGACCTATCATTGGCTGGATGAATTAATCTTCCCTGAACTTTGCTATTAATAGCATATCTTCATTCTCCTTGTTAACCACGTGCTCCTTTTGCTCCATATGCTGGTCTTGCTCCTTTACTTTGTTCTTTATTGTTAGAGAAACATAATCTTTACTAAAAACATGCCAAAATGGGTCGGGACCATGAGTTGGTTCGACCTGGCTCTTGGGAAAACTTCGTGGCACGCCACGTTTAGTCAAGTCGATCCTAGTGGTCGGACCTCGTCGGGTCCTTCAACTGGTCCTCTAGCTGCATTTTGGACAAGGTGTGTTGCTGCCCAATCCAAATATGGAAGTGCCTGATGTTGAGCCTTTGCTGGCCGAGTTCCCTTGGCACTTGCCCGAGCCAAGTGTCGCTCGGTCTTGGGCAATATCTTTGTTGGGCTATGAAGACCAAGAAAGGCCTAGGCGTAGTAGTTAGCTAGATATAAACAATAACTTGTAAACCAGAGACACACAAAAAACCTAAACCCTAAACTCATCATAGTGAATCTCTCATGGCTTGGTAGTGCCCCCAGACGTAGTCACATTCTGTGACGAACTGGGTAAATAATTCATTGTGTCATTTGTCTTTCGTTTTTCTTATTTGATTTGGGTGTTTTTCATATTGTTGTTTTGATCCGAACAGCTGGTATCAGAGCTTGTTGATTATGGACGGAAAGCATCCTGTTGAGAAGTTCGATGGATCGGATTTCGGATTTTGGAAGATGCAGATTGAAGATTACTTGTGCGGTAAAGATCTATTTTTACCAGTGATAGAAGAAAAGCCGACAGACATGAAGAATGAAGAATGGACCTTTGATGGACAGGAAGGCGATGAGTGCGATTCGTCTGTCGTTATCAAGGGAGGTAGCACACCACACAGTAAAGTCAAAATCAATAAAGGGGTTGCTTGAGACGCTATCTGGACTATATGAGAAGCTCTCTGCAGTGAACAAGGTTAATCTGATCGGCGATTGTTCAATCTGAGAATGACAGAGAGCACAGTGGTGGCGAAGCATCTCAGTGAGTACAACATGATTATTGCTCAGTTAAGTTTTGTTAACATTGACTTTGATGATGAGATACAGACGTTGATTTCTATTGTCATCGTTGCCTGAATGTTAGAATGAAATAGTCACTACAGTAAGTGCTTCAGATGGGAAGACAAAGCTGAGACTAGATGAGGTTAGGGATTTGATGGTCAGTGAAGAGATTCGCAGGAAGGAATCAAGTCCTACTTCTAGTTCTGGTGTGGCTTTGAATGCTGGAAGCAGAGGCAGGTCAGAATAAAGTCCAAGTCCAAAGGGCAGCGTAGCAAGTCAAAATCCAGAGGACCGGACAAGGATAAGAAGGATAAAAGTAAGATTAAGTGTTGGCAGTGCAATGAATTCGGACATTTTAAGAGCGAGTGCAAGGTACCGACCGCGAAATATGGCTTCTGAAGATGCTAAGGAAGCACTGATTTTGAGGTTGAGCAGTCCGCTGGAGTCATGGGTGTTAGATTCAGGAGCATCAATCCATTCATGCAGTAATGCCGAACAAATGCAGCATTATGAGTCAGGAAATTTCGGGAAGGTCTAACTTGCAGATGATGAGCCGTTGGATGTAGTGGGCAAGAGTGATATTGTGATACAAGCGCCTAATGGTTCGCTACTGAAGTTGCATAAAGTCAGACACATTTCAGGATTGAAGAGAAATCTTCTATCAGTTAGCCAACTTGATGATGAAGGTCACGTTGTGGCATTTGGTTGCAACAGCTGGAAGATAACCAAGGAGCTATGGTCATAGCTTGAGAAAGCAAAGAGGGTACCTTGTACATGACGAGCAGTGTTCAGGAGAGCATTGTTGTTGCTAGAGACGAGTGTACTGCAGACCTGTGGCATTGTCGGCTTGGTCATATGAGTGAGAAAGGCATGAAGGTGCTTTACTCTATGGTTCTTTTACCTTGTCTCAAATCCATTGAAGTCGTAGTTTGTGAGGATTGTGTATTTGAGAAGTAGAAGAGAGTCAGTTTCTCAAAGAGTGGTAGAGTCTTGAGGAAGCAGAAGCTTGAGCTAGTACACTCTGATTAACCGTTTTGGGCAGAAGCAGTTAACACTGCAGCGTTTCTGATTAACCGATGGCCATCGTGCGCACTGGATAATGGATTTCCACAGGAAGCTTGGAGTGGTAAGAAGGTAAATCTTTCATTTCTGCATATATTTGGTTGCGTAACCTATGCCCATATTGCTGATATTTAAAAGAAGTAAGCTTGATGCAAAGTTTGTTAAATGCACGTTTGTTGGCTATGGCGGTGATGACTTTGGATATCGTCTTTGGGATGATAAGAGTAGAAAGGTGTTTCGCAGCCGGGATGTTGTGTTCATGAACAGGTGTTACATAAGGATTTTGCAAGTGCGTAAGAACCTGAAAGCTCAGAAGCTGAGGAAGTGGAGTTAGACATTTCTAACTCGGTTGGGAGCATGGTAGTTCCTGATGAGACTGAAGAAGAGGAACAACCAAGAACACCAAAACAAGTGTTGCGGAGATCCAGTAAACTCCGTGGTCCGCCTATCATGTATTCGCCATCCAATAATTACTTGTTGTTGATTGACTGTGGTGAACCAGAGTGAAATTCGCAGCGTCTCTGACAGACAGATTTGTGAACAAGCAGTTGCTGCAGCACGCTCTTGTTCACTCGGAAATTGTCTCAGCAAACAATGAACAAGACAGAAGTTTGTTCACCCAGTTCGGCCAACTGCCTACGTCTGGGGAGGACTATTCTCCAGTCCTCAATCCACTAATCACAGAGGTCTCCCAGTACACTCGGTTACAATCAGAACAGGCTCTGACTTGTGTCTACACACCCTCTACAAATGTCAATCTAGAATAGCTACTGTCTCCTCGAAACTCAGCCTATTCTAAACTACACTCAACTCTGCAGGGTTGCTGCAGCATCTGCTGTAGCACACAACTGATATACAATTGTTCGCGTCGCTCCAAGGCCTTCTGCCGAGCCGATCGAACGATTCCACGAGCGCTGCACACTCTGGAATACTCCCCCTTGCTCAGTGACCTCCTGCCACTAGCGAGAACTGCCGCTTAGACACTCGACCGACCCACACACCCGTCAGTTCTTCCGCGGCCTTCCTTGATCAACCAACAAGCACCACTGCTCTGAATTGGCTTCCAGATCAAGCTCGGATCAGACTACGCAAGTCCTGATCTCCTTCTGCTTCTGTCACCACAGCTCTGCGCTCACGCTCTGCTTTCGGGTGATGATCGAAGAACTCGTCGCACACCAAAATTACTCTCTCTGAATTCTGCATATGCACTCGTGTATCCCTCAGCTTCGATCGAACTTTCTGCTCTGACCTGTTCTCCCTTAAGTAGCAACGCCCGCTTCAATCAAGAACATAATTTAGCAATGTCCCACAAAGAAACAATTATCTCCTAATTTTTAGGAGATTAGATTTGTTTTGAACTCCAAAACAAATCTCCTTCTCTAGCTAGGAATTCCCCACTGGAATATTCTCCGCAGCACTTTAAAAAATTCTTCTGATGCTCTCCGCAGAGCTGCCAGGCCTTCTAGCCAATCGCCCAGGTGGCTGCTGCTACTCGGACAGATGCTGCAGCAACTTGAACAAGCTCCTGCTATAGCATCCCCTGCTGTAGCTGCTCCTTGTTCACTTGTGCTGGTTTTGTCAAACACTGCCATACTGCATCATCACAGAGTGTTATGAAGAGGCATCTCGAGTAGAACAGGCGAGTAAGTGGAAACTTGCAATGGATGATGAGATGGAATCACTTATGGCTAATGAAACTTGGGAGTTGGCTAAAATTCCTGATGGTAAGAAAGCTCTGCACAACAAGTGGGTTTACAGAATCAAAGAGGAAACAGATGGTAGCAAACGCAGATGGTAGCAAACACTACAAGGCTAGGCTGGTGGTGAAAGGATTTCAGCAGAAATACGGTATTGATGACACTGATGTTTTCACTCCTATTGTCAAGATGACTACTATACGTCCTGTGTTGAGTATGGTTGCAGTTGGGAATCTTAAACTGGAGCAGTTGGATGTGAATACGGCGTTCCTTCATGGTGATTTGGAGGAGGATATTTACATGAGACAACCAGAAGGCTATGAGAAGAAAGGTAGTGAGTCTCTTGTATGTAAACTGAAGAAGAGCTTGTATGGGTTAAAACAGACTCCGAGGCAATGGTACAAGAAGTTTGATGGATTCATGCATGAGATTGAGTTCATCAGAAGTGAAGCAAGCAGGTTGAAGAAAAAATTTCGAAGAGGTTTTCTATGAAAGACATTGGAGAAGCGAAGCAGATTCTAGGCATGAGAATTTGGCGGGACAAAAAGGCAGGGAAGTTGGTTCTCTCACAGGCTGATTATGTCAGAAAAGTGCTAGAAAGGTTCAAGATGCAAGATGCAAAGCCGACCAGTGTTCCATTAGGTAGTCAGATTACGCAATCCAGGGAGAATTTGCCAAGGGATCAGGCAGAAAGAGACTACATGAAGAAGATTCTGCATGCTTCTGTAATTGGCAGTTTGATGTATGTTATGGTATGCACTTGGCCTGATATTGCACATGCAGTGTGACGTGTAGAAATTTTGTACTCCAAATTCAGTGAATATGAAGTTCCAAGGCAGGTCAAAAACAATTTATAAACCGAAGTATTCCGGGTCGTCCAAGGAGTAAACTAAGCTTATGCACTACGCAAAATCTAGTTTTGTTTAGCTAACTCGATCTGTGAATTGATATTGTGTTGGTAATTGAATTAAGACAAGCAAGCTAAGGTTAAATGGCCAAATTTCAAGAAGATTCCAAGGTTGATTTCACTTGCCTAGTGTTTTCTAATAAAGTGACCAAGATGAATGGATGATTGAAGACTATAGAGGTTATGAATAGATCAATATTCTAAACTAGCTTTCGCTCAATTTTGATTATCAACCTATTACGGAAATCGAATCTCAATCTCTCAATATTTTGATTCGCTCTAACTTCCTCCACTAATCACAAGCCGTCGCTATGATAATCAGTAAAAGAGTTAGGATGAAGCTAAGCTAACCTCTAACTTATCTCTTTATGCTACTTTCGTATGTCAATAAAATCAAAGTCGGTTTTACTCTCGTCTTTCCTAAGTGTGTATCTCTCAATAACGCACTCGAGTTAAAACGGATTTCATGCTGGCATTCTTTCAAACATCTAGCATGCATAACTTGACACACTTGAGGGAAAACCGTAATCTATCAATCATCCACCTAAACTTTCGTTTAGAACATCATCACAATATGTCAAACATACTAGACAAGATTCATCAAACCTTGGAATTAGGGAGATTACTCACGAGACATGGAAAATGATATCATTGCTTTCATATATAAAGAACGAGTTACAAATCCAATTCTCTAATGAAAACAACGGATTACAACCATGCACTTGAGTAATCAAGGATCGAAAAACCTCTTTTCTTCCTCCCTTTCTTCTCTGATTCGTGCCCTATCTCGCCTCCCCGCTCCTCTGGTTCGTGTCCTATCCAATCTCCCTTGTTTTCTCCCTCGGTTCCCTTCAAATTCTATGAAAATATGCTGATCTGTCCGTATCGGTCGTATCAATACGGTCGACACGACCGACACGACCATATCCACTCGCTACGGTCGATTCGACGTCAGCTGGAATCGAACAATCGACACGGTCGTATCGACCGTGTCGAACGTACCAATACGGGCGGTACGGGAGATACGGGCACTTTGACAATTTCTCGTCTCTTTTGCATGCAGTTGCCTCTACTTTACTCCCTATGGCGCCCTGAGCAGATTGGCCCTGAAATAAGAAAGAGAGAGTGTATAAGGTCATAATATTCCAAAAATGAACGAAAGCAACCAATAAACACAAGCGAGAATCGGTCTGGAATCCGACCGATCACAGTGGAAGTTGTCATTCGCTTTATGGGAGAACCTAGCAAAAAATATTGGGAAGTTGTGAAGCCACTGATTGCGCCTTGTGCTTCCAGAGCAAGGAAGCTATGTTAGCAGGATATGTTGATGCGGATTTGTGTTCGAGTGACTTTGAGAAGAGAAGAAGTACGACTGGCTATGTCTTTACATTGGGTAGTATTGTTGTCTCTTGGGCGTCAAAGTTACAAAATATTGTTGCATTGTCAGAGTATGTTGCTGTGACTGAGGCAAGTAAAGAGATGAAGTGGTTGCAGAACTTCTTGCGCGAATTGGGGAAGGAGCAGAAGAACAGTGTATTGTATAGTGACAGTCAGTGTGCTATTCATTTGACAAAGAATCCCGCATTTCTTTCGAGGACAATACACATTGAATTGTGATACCACAACATACGACATTTATTGGAGAAGAAGGTCTTGCGTCAGTTGAAGATAGATGGAGACAAGAATCCTGTTGACAAAACCCAATCTCCCCCTTGGCATTTTGACAAAACCCTAGGACACTGATGCACACTTCCATGAACCAGTAAATGCACCAAACAAAAAAATTCAACGTAAGAGTGAGAGGTGGCCACACTCGGCCTTAGCATGACCACGCAGGGCCCAAAAAAAACAAAGTTCAACAGTTCATCAGTGGCAGCATCTTACTCTCCCCCTTTTTGGCACAGATGCTCAAGGGGCCTGCTCTTCATCCGCCGGGAACTCCAGGTCTCTGAGCAGACTTCTGATCTGGCCACGCCTAGCATCCCTCCTTTTTGCTTCTGCTTCAAGAGTGAGCAGCTCAGATCTGAGATGGCTCACAATTCTGGCACGGAGAGCTGTTTGGTTCGTGGCGACAGGGGGAAGGGATTCCTCTAGAGGAGCTGGGGCTGAAGCACCAACCAAGAGCGGATCCTCATAGGCTATGTCCACTGCATGTTTCCCTTTAAACAGTTTGTGGTCTACTGTAAAGACCTGCAGCTCCTCGGATAAACCTTCAGAAATCTCACCAAGCTGCGGATGCTGTGAGACCATCATCCCATAGATGAGGGAGGGTAGCACGATGGGTTTGCTGGAGGAAGCGCTGCCAGCATGAGTAGCCAGCTGGGGAAACATCACACTGCCCAGACTGATTTTCCTCCTTTTCCCAATAGAGTGTAAAAGGTTAGCAAAGGCTCTGCTAACCTTTCCCCTGTGAGAGCTGGGGATCCAGTTTCTAATGCCCAAATGATACAGCAGAGCATTTTTTGAGGTGAGTTCAGCAGTACTAAGATTTGGACCACCCCAAGACAAGCATACTCCTCCTGTCAGAACCTTAGCCAGCACCTCTGGCTGGACATCCGTGGGCTCTCTAGCATTACCATGTATCTCAAGAAACTCATCTATTTCCACAGGGGTGATAAGTACTTTCTTACCCCGCACCCAACTCTTTCCAAACTCATTTCCTCCTTCCTCACCAAATTTTTCTTCCATGTTCACAATAAATTTCCTAACAAGAGCTATATTGAATCTGTATGGGTAAGTGATAGAGCCTATTTATACACATTATTTAGATCATAACCCTGTGCTTGTTTGCGATATTTTGTGTACAAGATTACTGGTTTCCAGTGTTTTTGTATTTCAGGGCAAAACAAGGGCCTAAGTCGGATACGCGCTAACAGGCAGCGTTTAGGACGCGCATCACACAGCCTGCGGAGCTAGCAGCGCAAACAGAAGAATTGGCAGAGTCGACCACGGTGCGCTAACCGATTACGCTAAGCAGATGCCGTGCGCCAGGCGCAGATGGTGGTGTTTCCAAATCCTGACACGACCAGATTTGGAAGTTGCCAAGGATGAGCCTCTGAGCAGTATATAAAGAAGAGAAGGAGGCTAGGGTAGAGACACAATTATTAGGATTCACAATTCGTACACCCAGGAGGCACTGCGCAGCAGGACTGGAAAACACACGAGCTTCTTGAGAGGATCTGCGCTAGCCGACCGCGCCAGCCAAGACAGCAACCTGCACGCACTGTTTGCTATTGTTTTCTTGGACACTTTAGTTATTATTTACTGTTTCTGTGATGTTTATCACTAGCATGTATAGCTAAACGCTTAGTATCGGTTGGACATGAATCTATGAGTATTTCCTTTGAGACTTGCGCCTAATGCATAGCTTGCTTGCTTATATTAATTCTGTGCACATTGCTGGCAGCTTGTTACATGAGTAGGGGAAGCCTTGAACCGCAATCTTACTCTTGTTGCTTGTTGTTGTTTGTTAAACTAGTTGAATAGCCTGACGGTGCCAACTAGGAGTAACGCGCTAGGATAGGCAATTACTACCTTGATCGGATTCGTAGTTGTGTAGTCTAGTGTAAGAATTAATAGCACATGAACTTTGATCGGAACATGCGCACATGTTAGGAAGCCTTGATCGGACACTAACATTAGCAACCCAAACTATAGACATTTAGAGTCGATGATAAGGAATACACTCATAGAGGATTGTCTGCGCCGATACTTCTCATAGTCATAGTACTTAATCTCTATTGCCTGCGCACGTCTAGTGCAAATTCCTGCGTTACGATACCACTGTTACTTGCGCATCGCGCAACCCCAATTACTCACACCCCCCAATTTCATAAGTGTAGGTTACTGGCTAAAACTGAACTACTTGCTCCCTGTGGAGATCGACCCTTATTTAACCGCTGTACTAGTGGAAGAGGAAGGATTATATTTGACGCGTACAACGACGCGCGATCAAATTTTGGCGCCGTTGCCGGGGAGCAACACAGCTAAGTTCTAGCTAGTTTACATTTTTCCTTTTTTAATAACTAGTTATTTTCAGTTTGCTTTCTCGTTGTTGTTTTTGACAGCGCGCAATCACCATTAGCCTGCGCAACCTTGAAACAGTTGCGCTGCGCAGATTCTAGTTGCGCACTGACAGACGCAGCAGCATTAGTTATCTTTTAATTTCGTCTTCTTTGAGATTTAGAACAGATCATGGAGGATAACAGTGTCGTAGGAGACAACTTAGGGGACAGAACCCCAGAGGAAGCAAGGGCACATAACCGCGCAGCCCTGTTCAGAGAGGAAGTGCAGCGCGAGGTTGAAGCAAGGATGGCCGCTGAATTGTATAATGCGCCACCCGCTCGACAAGCTGCGCGAAGCAGAATAGTGCGCGAGATGTCAGCCCCTATCACTGTTAACCAGCCATGGTGCATCGTGCTTCCACCAGACGGTCATTTTGAGCTAAGGAGCTCGCTCATCCATCACATGCCCAAGTTCCACGGGATGAACAACGAAAATCCAGTCAAGCATGTGCGAGAATTCCTAGTCATATGCGAGAACATGAAGACCGAAGGGGAGAGCGATGAGGCGCTGAAGATGAAGGCATTCCCATTTTCACTATGTGATACAGCCAGACATTGGTTGATGAACTTACCAGCCGGATCAATTCACACATGGGAGCAGCTGCAGAAGAAGTTCCTGGACAAATTCTATCCCGCAACAAAGATCGCGCTATTCAGGAGGGAACTGGCCGCGCCAAGGCAGAGCGCAGGAGAGTCACTGTCAGAGTATTACGAGCGTTTCAGGGAGCTAGAGGCCAACTGCTACAATCATGGCCTGGCCCAGAATGTGCTGATAGAGAACTTCCTGAATGGATTGCTACCCATGGAGCTGAGGTTATTGAACGCATGCGCAGGAGGCGACATTTGCAACATGTATCCAGAAGACGCGTGGCAGCTGATAGAAGACTCTGCTGGTCAGGTAAGACATCAGCTAACACTTGAAAATAGTCGTACTCGTTCTGTGCATCAGGTAGAAACAAGCGCTGAGATCAAGGAAATGAAGGCCATGCTGCAGAAGTTGATGAGTGCACAAAGCGCACAACCAGTTGCGCCAAAGGTATGTGAATTCTGCAGATCAACCGAGCACAAAACTGATGAATGTCCCACACTTTTCGAGGAATCTGGAGATGTCAATGCTCTTGGAGAATGGGATAACAGAGGACCACAAAGACAGAATCAGCCGCGTTTCGGATTGACAGCAAATGGATTCAGATGGAAGGAGGAGAATAATTTCCAGAGGCAGTCCACAGATCAGCGCGCACCACAGCAGACGCAACAAGCTGCGCCCTACAATCCACCGCATCGCCGCACTGACGTACCAGCACATAACAACCAGCAACCGAGGCGATCTTTGGAAGATATCGTGGGGCAGCTAGCAGACATAGTGCGCAAGAATGACGAGAAGTATGACAAGAGGTTCGAGTCCATTGAAAAGCAGCTATCACAGATCGCTACTACGGTGTATGAGCTGAAAAAGAGCGATGGCAACCTGCCTTCGCAAGTGATTCAGAACCCCAAAGGAGGAGTCAATGCAGTGACACTGAGGACTGGGCACACGATAGGAACAGAGCAGACCGCGAAGACGCCCGCGCAACCAGCTGCGCAAGTCCCGGATCCAGCAGAACAGAATGCGCAATCAGAGCAAGATGCGCAACTAGAAGTGCCAGCCACAAGCCAGCAGGGCGAAGCACCAGGTCTAACACAAATAAACGACAAGGGCACGAATCGTACTAATATACCTGCACCTTTTCCTGTGCAGGCACCATCGGCTAGAAAGGAAGCGCTGGACAAAGAGCTATACGAGTTATTCAGCAAGGTGGAAATCAACATTCCCCTTATCGAAGCAGTTCGGCAGATTCCCAGGTACGCCAAGTTTTTAAAGGAGCTGTGCACAAACAAGAGGAGGAAAGGCGAATGCGCACAGGTAATGCTAAATGCGCAGGCCTCAGCAATCGTGCAACATAAGGTACCACCTAAGTGCCGAGACCCAGGTACGTTCACTATCCCTTGCACTTTAGGTAAGACCACAGTAACCAATTGCATGATTGATTTAGGCGCATCCATCAATTTGTTACCTTATTCCCTATATGCGACATTGCGCCTTGGACCACTAAAGCCTGCAGGTCTCACTATTCAGCTAGCAGATCGGTCTTGCAAACAACCTGCAGGCATGATAGAGGATGTTCTTGTGCGAGTAGGAGAGCTGGTGTTCCCAGCAGATTTTTATGTGCTAGAAATGGAGGGTGAATCAAGCACCAGTAGTGCGCAGATCCTACTGGGCAGACCTTTCCTGATGACCGCGCGCACGAAGATAGACGTGTGGAGGAGCGCACTCTCCATGGAGGTTGACGGCGAAGAGATCCATTTCAATATATTCAAGGGGATGCAGCACCCACACGAGGACGCCACAGTGCACGCGATGGACATCATTAACGATTTAGTCTCAGATGCGCAATGTGCAAGCGCAACAATAGAACCAGAGCCACTGGCACAGGCAGAGTTGGAGGAGCAGGACGAGGAGCTGAGCAGTGCTGAACTAGAACTCAAACAGGTACACGACATAGTTCATATTTGCACTGCTAATAAAATCTTGCCCTCTATTGAACAGGCACCCAAGGTCGAGCTGAAGCAACTGCCAGAGCACCTCAAATACATTTTCTTGGGAAATGAGGACACCCTACCAGTGATCATAAAGAAAGGATTAGAAGAGGAGCAGGAAGTGCGTTTACAGCAGGTGCTGCGCAGGAACCAGCGCGCTATAGGATGGACACTGGCAGATCTGCGTGCAGTGAGCCCAGACGTATGCATGCATAGAATTATGTTGGAAGATGGTGCCAAACCATCCAGGGAGGCTCAGCGCAGATTGAACCCGAATATGATGGAGGTAGTGCAGAAGGAAATTCTAAAGTTGCTTGACGCAGGAGTCATTTACCCCATCTCGGAAAGCAAATGGGTCAGTCCAGTGCACGTTGTGCCTAAGAAGGGAGGAATACAGTGGAAGAGAATGCGCAGGGCGAGCTAGTTCCCAAGCGCATCCAGACTGGATGGCGCATGTTCATCGACTACAGGAAGCTTAACACAGTAACGCGCAAGGACCATTTCCCGCTACCCTTTATGGACCAGATGCTGGACAGATTAGCAGGTAAGCCCTATTTTTGTTTCTTGGATGGATATTCAGGGTACAACCAGATACCCATAGCTGCGGAAGATCAAGAGAAGACCACGTTCACCTGCCCGTTCGGAACGTTTGCGTTTCGGCGCATGTCATTTGGGTTGTGTAACGCGCCAGGTACGTTCCAACGCCTTGTCATGAGCATTTTCTCTGATATGATTGGTATATGCATAGAAGTGTTCATGGATGATTTTACTGTATATGGAGGTACCTTTGATGCATGCTTAACTCATTTAGATAAAGTTTTAGAGCGCTGCATCTCTAAGAACCTAGTACTCAATTATGAAAAATGCCATTTCATGGTAACGCATGGTGTAGTGCTATGACACATCATCTCAGAGGAGGGGATCAAGGTAGACAAAGCTAAGATAGACCTTATTTCTAATCTACCTTATGCCACGAATGTGCGCGATGTGAAGTCATTCTTAGGACATGCCGGATTTTACAGGCGTTTTATAAAAGACTTCTCTAAAATTTGTATTCCCCTGTCTAACCTCTTGCAAAAGGATGTGTGCTTCGATTTTACTGATGAATGCAAGGCCGCGTTTGATAAGCTGAAGGAGGCGCTGACCAGTGCGCCAGTGATGCGCGCACCAGACTGGAACCTGCCATTTGAACTGATGTGCGACACAAGCGATTATGCAGTAGGTGCAGTTTTGGGGCAGCGAGTGGACAAGAAGCCGCACGCCATCTATTATGCATCGCGCACACTGGACGCTGCGCAGAGGAACTACACCACCACGGAGAAGGAGCTTCTGGCAATTGTGTTTGCGCTAGAGAAGTTCCGTGCATATGTTCTAGGCGCCAAGGTGATCATATACACAGACCACGCAGCCATCCGCTACCTAATGTCCAAGAAAGAAACTAAGCCGCGCCTGATGCGCTGGGTGCTCCTACTGCAGGAATTCGACCTGGAGATCAAGGATAAGAAGGGCACAGAGAACACAGTTGCGGACCACCTGAGCAGGATCGTGAAGGAGGAGGAGCCAGGGCAGATCACTGAGACATTTCCTAACGAGCATCTGATGGCGCTGACAGGTAAGGTACCATGGTATGCGCACATTGCGAATTACCTGGTCACAGGTACGTTTCCTCCGCATTTCAATAAAACCCAGTGCATGAGATTGAAACATGAGTCCAAGCATTACCTGTGGGATGATCCTTATATGCTTAGAATAGGACCAGATCAGATACTGAGGCGCTGCGTGCCTGACCATGAATTTAACTCTGTTTTGATGTTTTGTCATGCGCACGCATGTGGAGGACACTTTGGTCTCAAGCGCACCAGCAGGAAGGTCCTGGACTGCGGATTTTATTGGCCGCACCTGTTCAGAGACGCATATGACTATTGCAGGAATTGTGACAGGTGCCAGCGCACAGGAGGCATATCAGCGCGCAACGAGATGCCGCAGACGCCAATTCTAGTGGATGAAGTGTTTGATATATGGGGAATTGACTTCATGGGGCCATTTCCTCCGTCTGCAGGATACGAGTACATATTGGTCGCGGTGGACTATGTCTCCAAATGGGTCGAAGCTAAGGCCACACGGAAGGATGATGGTAAGACGGTCGCTGAGTTTCTAAAAACTAACATCTTTTGCAGGTACGGGGTGCCTAAGGCAATCATCAGCGACCAGGGGACGCACTTTTGCAACAGGATCGTGGCGCAAGTTTTCAAGCATTATGGGGTGCGCCACAAGACGTCCACTGATTATCATCCTCAGACAAATGGACAGGCCGAGGTCTCCAACAGAGAGATCAAGCGCATCCTGGAGAAGACTGTGAGACCATCGCGCAAAGATTGGAGCCAGCGCCTAGACGACGCGCTGTGGGCATACCGCACTGCGCATAAGACACCAATCGGGACTTCACCGTTTCGATTGGTCTATGGAAAAGCATGCCACCTGCCAGTGGAGTTAGAGCACAAAGCATACTGGGCTTTACGCACTTGCAACCTGAACTTAGATGAGGCCGGAAAGGAGCGCGCGTTTGAGCTGAGCGAATTAGAAGAGCTGCGCCTGGATGCCTATGAGGGACTGCGCGATTATAAGGAGCGGACAAAGGCGTTTCTTGACAAGCATATCCTCAGACGCACTTTTGAGCCAGGAGACCAGGTATTATTATTCTCATCACGCCTGAAGCTCATGCCTGGAAAGCTGCGCAGCAAATGGACTGGACCGTACACAGTCACCAAGGTTTTCCCCTATGGAACAATCGAATTAGAAAACGAGCACCGGCATCGTTTTCAGGTCAATGGGCAGAGAGTCAAACGGTATCTAGGAGAACCTTGGGACGACACAGTGCGCGACATTGACTTGGCAGAACCTGAGATAGCAGATGCGCAGGTTGCTGCGCCAGAGTCACCACCAGATGCACCAGAGGGAGAACTGGAAACTATTGCTCACATTTCTTCTTCCTCTTCATCTACCCTCGTTAATGCAGACTTCTCACATATTATCCTTGTTGACTACCCTTCTCACCCTTTGCGCAGGACCAAGAAGAACACAACACATGCACAAGCGCGGGGTCACTCAGGAGCAAGAGTGGGGGAGGTCGCTGGCACACATTTGGGCACGTAAACAAAGGCACTTATCGGGAGGTAACCCGACTCGTTTTACTTTTATATGTATTTCTTTTAGTCTTTCTAGTGTCTTTTAGTTAGTTTAGGTCTTGTAGTTTTCTTTTTTTTAGTCGAGCAGCAGTGCGCAGGACCGCTGCGCCAGTCAGGGGGGTATATAAGGGCAGGACTTAGAAAATTTCAGCACTTTTTCACACTCGACCGTTACCAGCAGCTCCCGCCTTCACACCTCCGCCAACTGTCCGGCGCCCAACCCAGCTCCAGTTTAGAGAGATTTGCAGAGCACACAGCCGCACTCCCCTCAGGTAACCTTTCCCCCAGATTTGAGCAGATTTTAGTAGGGTTTGTGCGGTGGAGGAGTGTTCTAGGGTTTTAAAATCGCACCAGGCTAGAGTGCGCCGATTGGAGTGCTGTTTAGAGGGTTTTGTAGGCGGGCAGTAGGCGCCCCTTTGGTGAGAATTTCAGTGCATTCGGAGGAGTTTGGATTTTTGGAGTGTTTAAGAAGTGTTGACCGGAGTTGACCAGAGAGATGCAGCCTGCCGAGGACCAAGCTACCCCAGCTCGCTTCGCCAGCATGTACGCGGCCTTCCTGAGGCTCGAGATGTACGGGACTCCGTGCATCAACCGGGAGTTCCTGCGGGAGGTCGGTTTGGAGGACTTCATTTTGGAGAGGCTCGCGCTGGCGGGCTGGGAGGCGCTGTTGGAGATCAACAGTGCCGCAGACAGGGAGGACACCTGCGAGTTCCTGGCGTCATTAGAGCCAGGAGAGATGGAGATAAGGTACCGGCACCAAGGGATGTGGTACATTGCCTCGGCTACGAGGCTGAAGCGCACATTGAGGTGCGCTAAGGTGCGAGAAGCTGACATGGACGCGCACACCAACCAAGAGGCGTGGCGCGAGATGGCAACCGGGCCTGTGTTTGCCGCGGGGCGCAGCAGGGGACGAGAGCTGCGTGACCCGTGGATGTTCTACTTGTGGCGCCTGGTCGCCTATGCCATCATTGGGTGCTTTAATGGTGCGCCGAAGATCAGTTTGCTGGATATGGAGATCTTAAAGGGGTTTTATTATGGGACGAGGGTGCTCTTTGTTCTGAACATGGTGCACCACTGGAGCCGAGTCAGCACCAAGGGGCCGCTGACTTGCGGAGGAATTATTACGCACCTGCTGCGGGCGTTACATGGAGAGCCCGAGGTGCCAAAGCACACATTGGTGCCGGCTGTCCCTCTGGACCGCGCCCACATGCTGCAGATCAGGGCGGTAGCCGTGAAGGGAGATGGCACATTGGAGTGGTGCTACCGCCTGCAGCCGGCCAGAGTGCCGCGGCCAAGAGCAGAAAGCAGTGCGCAAGTAGCAGAGGCCGCGCAGGAGATGGAGGAGGATGAAGTTCCAAAGCAAGTTGTGCCTCCAGTCAGGCGCGCAAGGACCCGCGCGCAGACTGGAGCGCACCGCAGGGGGAGCCAGTCACCATTTCCATCGAGGATTCTCCCCCGCGTGCCCAAGGGAAGCGCCCGCGGACTGAGGCTGAGGCGGCGCCTGAGGAAGCATCAGCAGAGCAGCGCATGATGTTCAACGTCATGCGCGTGCTCGAATATTTAGCGCCAGAGGGGGCGGACTTAAGCATGAGCCCACCATCAGGGTGGAGATTTGGAGACGCAATTCCCCCTCTCCTCAGCCTACACCGGCCACCTCCAGGTTCTCCCGGCAGTCCACACCAGCCAGCCAGCCCTCTTACTCAGCCCCCAGTGCATCCAGCAGAGCCCTTCCCAGCACCATCAGCCCCAGCACTAGCAGCACCAGCACCATCAGCCCCAGCGCCAGCAGCACCAGCACCTGCAGAACCCACCCCCGAACCAGAACAAGTACCCGCACCTGCACCTTCCCCTGCCCAGCCGTCCATTCCAAGGTCCCCTATAGCCGAACCCATCATTAGCACCAGCTCAGACTCGCTATGGGACCCCGTTTCAGAGGATGATGTCGAGGCATAGCCTGTCGCCCTATCAGTTGTACCGCCTTCCTCCAGCTCCGAATATATAACGGATTCTCCAGAGGAGGAGGCGCATAGTTCAGCGGCTGCGTCCAGCTCCGATGACCTCTAGAGCTGCGGGGGGAGCGCATTATTTCTTTCGGGTGGTGTCTATTTTCTTTTATATGCTGAACTTTATTTGATATTCTGTTGCTATATTTGTGTGCTGAACTCCTGTGCTACATTTTGTGTCCCTATGCTATATTGCGCTGCTTTGACTTTATGTTCTTAGTTTTTCTGTTCTTTATTTTGCTTGCATGCATATGTTCTGCATGTGCGCGTTCTCCGTGCGCTTGAGCTTGAGTCGTGGGGACACGGCTCTGTTTAAGTGTGGGGGGGGGGGGAGCGTTACATGTACATTTCACGTTTTTTTGAGCTTTATAGTGTAGCTTAGTTTAATTGAAGGAAACAGTAGCAGTAGTGCGCTTGAGTGCGGGTTGCGCGCACTGTTCAGCTTGTTTGTGCTATCCATATTGCGCCGTGCGCTGCTATCAACTATTTTTAGTATATTTTTTTCGTTTTTCTGCTCCTGTTAGTTGGGATATACAGGGGATGTGGAGTTGACAGAAACGCTCTAGAGAGGCGGTTAGTCGTTCGCGCTTCGGAGGTGAGGTATATAGTCGAGAGCGCTAGTGGAGGCCTGTGCTTCGCGACCTTCGGAACAAGAGAGCGCGCTCAATCACGCAGATGCCGAAGGCAAGTACCCAAAAGCGTGGCGAGGTGGGAAAACAGAGCACCTTCCCTCTGGTAGTCGAGCTAAGGAAGGCGGGCGCGGGTGTAAACGAGTGCGCCGACCTGCGCAAATGGACCAAGGAGGGAGAGCGGGGCGGTGTTCCATAGCTGTTATCCGGAGGCCGAGACTGGAAACGTTCTGGGAAAGATAGGAATCATAGACAGAGCTGTACACAAGAAAAATACCAGCAGATTATTTGCGCTACAAAAGTATCAGCATGCGCACAAGTATCAGCGTGCGCAAAATACACAGAAAATCATCAAAAAGCTTGAGTTCCCAGGAAGTGCGCGGAAGAATCACGCGCGGGAAGAAGCTGGCGCTGTTAACCATATACCCATCCTCGGAGTGAGAGCTGACAACCTGGCGCCTATAAAGAGCTATCTCCCAGCCATCCGAAATGATTTTCATCCCAGCTGAGAGGTAATGAATTGCGAAATCAGTATATTAGAACTGTTGAATGCAGTTGTGCGTAGGTGGTAGAGCAGCGCAAGGTGTTCAGTAGTGCAGATCGCGCCAGAGTGCAAGACTGTGCGCTAGACTCCAGAGAGGTAATGGTATCCGTGCTTGAGTGCTTGTTCGAGGACGAACAAGGGGCAAGTGTGGGGGGTTTGATAGAGCCTATTTATACACATTATTTAGATCATAACCCTGTGCTTGTTTGCGATATTTTGTGTACAAGATTACTGGTTTCCAGTGTTTTTGTATTTCAGGGCAAAACAAGGGCCTAAGTCGGATACGCGCTAACAGGCAGCGTTTAGGACGCGCATCACACAGCCTGCGGAGCTAGCGGCGCAAACAGAAGAATTGGCAGAGTCGACCACGGTGCGCTAAGCAGATGCCGTGCACCAGGCGCAGATGGTGGTGTTTCCAAATCCTGACACGACCAGATTTGGAAGTTGCCAAGGATGAGCCTCTGAGCAGTATATAAAGAAGAGAAGGAGGCTAGGGTAGAGACACAATTATTAGGATTCACAATTCGTACACCCAGGAGGCACTGCGCAGCAGGACTGGAAAACACACGAGCTTCTTGAGAGGATCTGCGCTAGCCGACCGCGCCAGCCAAGACAGCAACCTGCACGCACTGTTTGCTATTGTTTTCTTAGACACTTTAGTTATTATTTACTGTTTCTGTGATGTTTATCACTAGCATGTCTAGCTAAACGCTTAGTATCGGTTGGACATGAATCTATGAGTATTTCCTTTGAGACTTGCGCCTAATGCATAGCTTGCTTGCTTATATTAATTCTGTGCACATTACTGGCAGCTTGTTACATGAGTAGGGGAAGCCTGGAACCGCAATCTTACTCTTGTTGCTTGTTGTTGTTTGTTAAACTAGTTGAATAGCCTGACGGTGCCAACTAGGAGTAACGCGCTAGGATAGGCAATTACTACCTTGATCGGATTCGTAGTTGTGTAGTCTAGTGTAAGAATTAATAGCACATGAACTTTGATCGGAACATGCGCACATGTTAGGAAGCCTTGATCGGACACTAACATTAGCAACCCAAACTATAGACATTTAGAGTCGATGATAAGGAATACACTCATAGAGGATTGTCTGCGCCGATACTTCTCATAGTCATAGTACTTAATCTCTATTGCCTGCGCACGTCTAGTGCAAATTCCTGCGTTACGATACCATTGTTACTTGCGCATCGCGCAACCCTAATTACTCACACCCCCCAATTTCATAAGTGTAGGTTACTGGCTAAAACTGAACTACTTGCTCCCTGTGGAGATCGACCCTTACTTAACCGCTGTACTAGTGGAAGAGGAAGGATTATATTTGACGCGTACAACGACGCGCGATCAGTAAGTCAGGGATTTGAGAAGGTTTACCTCAGTGAGAAGCTGGATAATGGCTGCTGATTTGTAATTGTCCAGGTCCAGTCTCTTTTCTGTCACCATGTGCTTTCTCTCAACAGCGCTCCGTGATTGGGAGGCATTCCTATTTCTGAACCAGATCCCCCCTACTGTGATTGCAGTTGAGTCTGCCAATGCAGGTCCTCTCTCAGACGATTCACCAGCAGTACCTTCATCTTCTTCACTGCTGAAATCAGGAATGAGGATTGGAGCTTTTCCTTTGTCTGAGGGTGGAGGAGGATGTGCTGCAGCAGGTTCTTGTTCAGGAGACTCAGCTTCTATCTCCTCCCCTTCACCTACTATGCCAGGAGACATGACAAGAGTTCTGCACCTCTCTTCTGCAGGACCTGCTACAGCATCCTCTGTAGCTTGTTCTTCTCTCGAGACTTCTTCAAGCACAGCCTCTTCAGTCATCACTGCTGCACTGGTTACAGGCTCCCCGTCACGAACTAGACGCCTCCTTTTCTGCGGGGTTCCTCCTTGTGGAGAAGGATCGCTGTGCGACACAGGGAGAGGTGCGGGCTCCCAGACCACCACGTCTAGACGCTGAGCAGGCGCTTCATTACGCGACTTAGACCTCCTTTCAGACCTGCCTTGTCGATCTGCTGCCAAATTCTTCTTCAATCAGCGAGTCTTCACCATTGTTGCGGGTTTGTAGAGGATTGGAGGAACGCACGGTGAAGATGATCAGCAACAATTTTGGGGAAGCGCCTTCAACTGTCTTTGCCCTAGAAGTTGATTTACCCGTTATTTTTCCTTTTCAATTTGAAGCTTATGGATCACGTGCCACACATGTGCCTTCTCCCAGCTTTAGCAACCAAAACACGTGAACAAGCTTATTCTGACCAGGTTGCTATAGCAGACGCGAGCTAGTTCTCCTACTAATTCCGGATGACAGCTTTGTTTGGCGGATCCTCGTGAGGTTCTGATGATGATTTCTTCACCCATACCTGGGTTTGTCTAGAGTTCCTCCTCTTCCGACCCTCAAGACTCCTGTCTCTTCGTTTGTCATATTTGGGTTTCCACACCTGTATTACCTGTGGCTTTCTCCTGTCTTTTGCTTTCCAGTGCCCTGGTGCAGCGATCTTAGTAATCCTCCTCTGCGATTCTTTCCAGTAATAAGCATTTCCCGAATCTACTGGGCAAGGAGTCTTTATGCAGCATGTGTTGGCTCTGGGTTTCGTTCCCCTTTTTTCAGCTGAGAAGATTCTCTGCTGCCGCTTCAGGTTAGAAGATATCTTCTGATTCCCTTTCTTCTGACCACCATTATTTGTGCATGAACTCCTTTTATTCTGAGGCTCTGGCTTTGTTTTAGATGGATGATGCGTCAGGTGCTGCAGCATTCTCTTGTTCACGTGTCTAGTTCCATCTTTCCCTGCAGGTTTTGGAAATTCATCTGTATTATTCTTTTCATATATCATAGCATCCGAGGCTTTTATGAAGACTGTTCCTCTAGAGCTTTCTTCACTAGTATATCCAAGCCCCGTTCTCCCTTTTCCAAATCTTTGATAAGATAAAATTTTATCCAAGATATTTTTCTGAGGATCAGCTGCCTTGGCTGTTGCTGGTGAGACACCAATGTCAGTGGCTTGGCTTCCTGTGTCTTCCCTTTTCATAATGGTAACTTGATTGTTGGATAAGGAGAGAAATTTCCTTCGTTCTTCTTCCAGAAGCTTGACTCTGTCAGTCAATGCTTGATTCGTCTGAAGGGCTACCTCACACTGTTTAAGTATTTTCCCCAGATAGTCAATAAGGCTGACAGTTGAGTCCTCATCTTCACTTTCGGATACTTCAATCCCATAGTGGAATTTGTCCTTCTTTAGCTCTTTGTGGTTAAAATCTGACACACTGGTTAGCATAACACAATTTTCTTCATCACTTTCCTCAGAGTCACTCCATTTTGCTGTCAGGGACTTGTTGTTCTTTTTCTCTGAGTTTTTGAGGGGTTTGCTCGGACAGTCAGCCTCAATATGTCCATACCCTTCACAGTTCCAGCATTGGACACCTTTTTTCATTTCTTTCTTCTCATCTTCATTCTGAGCAGGTTCCTTCCCTCTCCTTTCATTTTCTCCACCTCTTCTGAATTGTTTTCGTGAGGATGAGCTTTGCCCAGTTCTTGAGTCCATGTTCTTCAGGAGCTTTCCAAGGTTCTTGACTAGCATACTCAGCTGATCATCTGGAGCCGGCTTCTTAGCTTCTGTTTCAGCCTTCAGTCCAATATTCTTGTCCTTAGGAGTGAGATCTTCTTTAACCAGTTTCATCTCAAATTGTTTGAGGGATCCCATCAACTCTTCCAACCTCATGAGTCTGACATTTTGGGCTTCTTCAATAGCCGTCACTTTCATGTCAAATCTTGTGGGCAACGATCTGAGGACCTTCCTGATCAGCTTCTCTTCAGGAATAGGTTCACCAAGAGCATGGGCTTCATTTGCCAGAACACAAAGTTTTGCATTAAACTCAGTGACAGTCTCCTCTTCCAGCATTTTCAGATTCTCAAACTGTGTGGCAATAATCTGTAATCTTGACAGCTTTACTCTATCAGTTCCTTCATGTGCAGTTTGTAGAATTTCCCAAGCTTGTTTGGCCATATCACAATTTGATATCAACCTGAAATTGTTAGCATCAACTGCAGAAAAAATCGCATTCAGAGCCGTTGAATTACCAGTTGCTGCAGCTCCCTCTTCAGCAGTCCATTGTTCTTCAGGCTTTATCCGTGCGACTCCCTGTTCATCCATGGTGATTGCGGGAGACCACTGGACCACGATAGCTCTCCAGGTCTTCTCATCAATGGCCTTGAGAAAGGCTTTCATCCTAGCCTTCCAATATCCATAGTTGCTTTCTTCCAACAATGGAGGTCTGCTTGTGCTCTATCCTTCCTTCATTGTGTCTTGGCTTCTTCAGAGACACTGTAGGATCTTTTACTCTGTGTGTTGAGCTCCCGCTCTGATACCAATTGAAATTCGCAGCGTCTCTGACAGACAGATTTGTGAACAAGCAGTTGTTGCAGCACGCTCTTGTTCACTCAGAAATTGTCTCAGCAAACAATGAACAAGACAGAAGTTTGTTCACCCAGTTCGGCCAACTGCCTACGTCTGGGGAGGACTATTCTCCAGTCCTCAATCCACTAATCACAGAGGTCTCCAAGTACACTCGGTTACAACTCCAAGCAACCTATGCTACTCAACCTTGTGTGGATCACTGGACACAATCAGAACAGGCTCTGACTTGTGTCTGCACACCCTCTACAAATGTCAATCTAGAATAGCTACTGTCTCCTCGAAACTCAGCCTATTCTAAACTACACTCAACTCTGCAGGGTTGCTGCAGCATCTGTTGTAGCACACAGCTGATGCACAATTGTCCGCGTCGCTCCAAGGCCTTCTGCCGAGCCGATTGAACGATTCCACGAGCGCTGCACACTCTGGAATACTCCCCCTTGCTCAGTGACCTCCTTCCACTAGCGAGAACTGCCACTTAGACACTCGACCGAGCCACACACCCGTCAGTTCTTCCGCGGCCTTCCTTGATCAACCAACAAGCACCACTGCTCTGAATTGGCTTCCAGATCAAGCTCGGATCAGACTACGCAAGTCCTGATCTCCTTCTGCTTCTATCACCGCAGCTTTGCTTTCGGGTGATGATCGAAGAATTCGTCGCACACCAAAATTTTTCTCTCTGAATTCTGCGTATGCACTCGTGTATCCCTCAGCTTCGATCGAACTTTCTGCTTCAATCAAGAACAGAATTTAGCAATGTCCCACAAAGAAACAATTATCTCCTAATTTTTAGGAGATTAGATTTATTTTGAACTCCAAAACAAATCTCCTTCTCTAGCTAGGAATTCCCCACTGGAATATTCTCCGCAGCACTTTAAAAAATTCTTCTGATGCTCTCCGCAGAGCTGCCAGGCCTTCTAGCCAATCGCCCAGGTTGCTGCTGCTACTCGGACAGATGCTGCAGCAACTTGAACAAGCTCCTGCTATAGCATCCCCTGCTGTAGCTGCTCCTTGTTCACTTGTGCTGGTTTTGTCAAACACTGTCATACTGCATCATCACAGAGTGTTATGAAGAGGCATCTCGAGTAGAACAGGCGAGTAAGTGGAAACTTGCAATGGATGATGAGATGGAATCACTTATGGCTAATGAAACTTGGGAGTTGGCTAAAATTCCTGATGGTAAGAAAGCTCTGCACAACAAGTGGGTTTACAGAATCAAAGAGGAAACAGATGGTAGCAAACGCAGATGGTAGCAAACACTACAAGGCTAGGCTGGTGGTGAAAGGATTTCAGCAGAAATACGGTATTGATGACACTGATGTTTTCACTCCTGTTGTCAAGATGACTACTATACGTCCTGTGTTGAGTATGGTTGCAGTTGGGAATCTTAAACTGGAGCAGTTGGATGTGAATACGGCGTTCCTTCATGGTGATTTGGAGGAGGATATTTACATGAGACAACCAGAAGGCTATGAGAAGAAAGGTAGTGAGTCTCTTGTATGTAAACTGAAGAAGAGCTTGTATGGGTTAAAACAGACTCCGAGGCAGTGGTACAAGAAGTTTGATGGATTCATGCATGAGATTGAGTTCATCAGAAGTGAAGCAAGCAGGTTGAAGAAACAATTTCGAAGAGGTTTTCTATGAAAGACATTGGAGAAGCGAAGCAGATTCTAGGCATGAGAATTTGGCGGGACAAAAAGGCAGGGAAGTTGGTTCTCTCACAGGCTGATTATGTCAGAAAAGTGCTAGAAAGGTTCAAGATGCAAGATGCAAAGCCGACCAGTGTTCCATTAGGTAGTCAGATTACGCAATCCAGGAAGAATTTGCCAAGGGATCAGGCAGAAAGAGACTACATGAAGAAGATTCTGCATGCTTCTGTAATTGGCAGTTTGATGTATGTTATGGTATGCACTTGGCCTGATATTGCACATGCAGTGGAAGTTGTCATTCGCTTTATGGGAGAACCTAGCAAAAAATATTGGGAAGTTGTGAAGCCACTGATTGCGCCTTGTGCTTCCAGAGCAAGGAAGCTGTGTTAGCAGGATATGTTGATGCGGATTTGTGTTCGAGTGACTTTGAGAAGAGAAGAAGTACGACTGGCTATGTCTTTACATTGGGTAGTATTGCTGTCTCTTGGGCGTCAAAGTTACAAAAGATTGTTGCATTGTCAGAGTATGTTGCTGTGACTGAGGCAAGTAAAGAGATGAAGTGGTTGCAGAACTTCTTGCGTGAATTGGGGAAGGAGCAGAAGAACAGTGTATTGTATAGTGACAGTCAGTGTGCTATTCATTTGACAAAGAATCCCGCATTTCTTTCGAGGACAATACACATTGAATTGCGATACCACAACATACGACATTTATTGGAGAAGAAGGTCTTGCGTCAGTTGAAGATAGATGGAGACAAGAATCCTGTTGATATGTTGACTAAGGTCATCACCTTAGTGAAGTTGAAGCTGTGCTTGGCTTCAGCTAGCCTCTCTGTGTAGAAGAGGAGGATTGACACTACTAGCATTGGAGAAGATGGATGACCTGAGAACCGTATGCATTAGTTTTCAAGTGGGAGAAGTGTTGGGCTATGAAGACCAATAGAGGCCCAGGCCCAGTGGTTAATTAGGGTTTCTCATATTTTTTTATAAATAGAAACAATAGCTTGTAACTGACCCACAAAAAACCTAAACCCTAAACTCATCATAGTGAATCTCTCCTAGCTTGGTAGTACCCCAGACGACGAACTGGGTAAACAATTCATTGTATCGTTTATCTTTCGTTTCTCTTATTCAATTTGAATGTTTTTCATATTGTTGTTTCGATCCTAACAATCTTGACTTCTCTAGGGCGCTTCTTGCATTGTCTTGCGCTTCGACTTCTAAGGTCCGGACTTCTTTGAACCCCATTTACAGATTTTGGCCTAGGAAGTTCGAGGTCCTATCACAATGACTACATAAACCAGGTTCACTCACTTGAAGACCCAAATCAGCTGTCAGCTATTTCACGCACCACTAAATAACAATAATTACAAAATATTTTATTGAATACAACTATTTGTCAAATTTTCTTCTTTTGTTTTCATATTTTTCTCTCCTTCAGCGAAGAAACCTTTGAACACACTCTGGTGGTCATTCAAGTAAAGAAAACCAACACAAACAAAATTATAAAAAGAACCACCAGGAATAGTATCATCATAATCTGCCCTTTAATCCCTGCCTTCTTCATAACTATAGCCACCTTTTTCTGTATGATGAAAAAAAAAACATCCAAAAATATCAAAATCTGCTTCACAGAGGTGCAAACAGAAACATAGTGTCAGTAAGATCAGTTTTCACCTGAACAAAATCAAGACGGTTCGTGGTACTGTCCATGTCCGTACCCAATTCCTCTATAATCTTCTCCTGCCATGCATAAAATATTTCAGTGATTGGGGAAACCAATCTTTCACAAAATGACACACTACGCATTAGATAGTCAATCCATGTTGGAAATGCGATGCCAAAAAAAAACTTATTGGTATCCACAAAACATAGCCACTCAAAATTTTTCCCTTTAGGTGGCTGATAAAGTATAAAATTGGAGACAAAAATAGCGAAACTATGTTGTATACGCTAGTTTTTTTTTCAATTATCCTTCATTACAGCCCAAGTAATCTAGGTTTAGCATGTTTGTTACTCTTAAATGTCTCATAACTTTATTATTAAGAAATATCTATACATTCCTATTGCAGGGGAATTGAATAATTGGTGGGTACTCAAAATACAATCATTTAAGAGTCAATTGCCGATTAGAATGACACATCAGAATCCTTACATCACAGTCAAACTTGATGGCCTCTCAGCTGGAGCCTGATTGTACATAGACATTCCTAATCAGAAACTTCCCCCGGTATTTCTTTGATAATGAATTCTACTCTATTCCATATTTATTAAAACTAAACATGAAGAAATAGGCTAACCCTCCACCTAAGAAAAACAGCTGATAGTTTATTGTATGTTTTAGATAAATTGACATTAGTTGCCAATTTCCATTCATAAATTCAGTTCAGGTCACTATTCATAATTTCAGTTTAGTTCAACATAAATCTTAATTTTATTTAAATCACTATCCCATTTGTGTGTAGTTTAACTCAATTTAAGCTTATAAAAACACAAACTTAATTGTCTCACGGTGAAAGCATACTTCGAAATTCAACAAATTTCCACTGACCCTTTGCTGAAAAGAACAAACCCGTATTCTCACATGAATATTATATGAACTTATTGTACACTGCCTCAATTGTATGCTTCAATCTTCAGCTCGTGAAAACTGCAGTCTGCAATACAATATCGCGAGTCTAGTTTTCCGTAACTGGAGTCTGATGGTAATCACACTTTCCATACAAAAATAGCATACACAGCCAAACTCGATTGAGTGTCAACATTAGGAGAAAATGGCGTGGTGTACGGTGGGATGGGGACAAGGTACGTGAGGTATGACTTAATTCCACGTTAATGTGTTAGATTGTTACAACCAGAACACAGAAGCTCGCATTTGATTGTGGACTCTTGTCTCAATTAGACAGTTTCAAGTTCATGCGAATTTGTCATAATTGCATTTGTAATTTTTTTTTTTCTCATGATAAGACATGCCTCATAACAAGTGACTTTTGTTTTTGCTATTGAAGTAAAGACCATCAATATTTCACCTGTGCCAAAAGTTCTTCATGTATTGTAAGTCCAACACCTCCAATCCTCTCAACACTAGCACTAAGCTCATCTAGTTCCTCATCCTGTTGCCTAAAGAATAGTAAAACATGAGATGAAATGAGATGTGTTTAGACATCTAGCACTAAGCTCGTGAAGAAATCCTACTTATATCATGGATATAAAAGAACAGTCTACAGAACTGCCAACTTCTCCATTTATCAAATTGTTGAATAATAAAGAAAGAGAGGAAACACCCATAATAGGTACAATCCATTTACCATTCACTTGCTTTTAATACTATTCTGTCATCATATTATGAATTATTTCTGCTAAAGGGAAATCAATCAGATTGAACTTGTATGAGGTCATCTTTTACCATGGCGGGAATTCCACTGCCATAGAAACTAACGAAGGGTGTGTAGTCAATACCAAGGGCATGTTGTCTAATGAGCTCCATATAGAAATGATTTACACAATTGTGGTCTCAACTTACAGTATGTCTATTGCAAATCAAGAAATTTATAGTGATTTGGCATTTGGCAATATTTATTTAACAATCAGTATCGATCATTGAGATGATTAGAGCATATCATCTCCATAAAACCCTAGGCATTAGTCAATGTGAACAAGTAATATTTAAGTGTCGGACAAAATTTAAAACACAGCTTCAATGCACCAATTACATTAAATTGAGCTATCAAGACTGAATACAAACTCATAACACCTATACACACAACCAATAAATACATAATAAGAAAATAGGCATTAGTCACTAATTGGAGTGCTTTCTGTTCCTTGCAATATTTTACAAGTAATATTTAAGTGTCAGACAAAATTTAAAACACAGCTTCAATGCACCAATTACATTAAATTGAGCTACCGAGACTGAATGCAAACTCATAACACCTTTACACACAACAAATAAATACATAATAAGAAAATAGGCATTAGTCACTAATTGGAGTGCTTTCTGTTCCTTGCAATATTTTGATCAAACCCTATGATAAGATTTGTTGATGATTGATTAATTATTGAAAGCAGCGTAGTAGATTAGGAAAAACATGTCAAACAGATATTCTGGCAGTTAATTCTATTGTAGATTCGGGAATAAAATGATGCATACTTGATCAGAAGCAATTGCCTATCCGATTCTGAAGAGATGAAATCATCATTTCCATTAGCACTATACTTGTTTGATCTATCTATCTGCTGAGAGTTAGGGAGCCTCATTAACTCCCGACGCATGCCACTAGTATTCGTTGTAGCATAGGGATCCTTCCCCGCAATAACTGCTTTCTTCACTGTTTCCACCTAGATGACCACCAAGAAAATCATAATAATGAAAAGAGTGATTTAAGGAGATAGGGACAAGAAAAATCCAACCGCCCATAACATATGAAAGAGCAAGTTTCAGTGAAACAGATACTGGAAAAGTATGTTGTTTAATAAACATATGGGGCAGTTTTACCTGAGATCGAGCAGAATTTGTCCATTGTCTTCGTCTGTCGAGTTCTGGTTGGTCGATGCCATACCAAGAAGGATCTCTAGCTGCCACAGCTATGGCTTTGTCCAATTCATCAACCTAAAAAAGGCATTTCAGAGAAAAGAACATGCATGTAGGTATTTGAATAGTGAAAAAGGGGGGAAGTACCTGCCACTCAATGCTGTCACAAGTTGCAAGAAGGTCTTTGGTGAGTTGTATTCGTTCTCCACTACCAGAAGGTGTTACTTCCCAATGACGAAAATTGGACTGCAGTTTGTCGATCTAGACATACATGATAAACACAGTATATCATCAGATCAGGCCCGTTAAGAAAGTGGAAAATAAAAGAATTTAGGGAGGAAGAAGGGCACACTGAATCCTCAATTTCCTCTTTGACAATGTAAAATGGATCTTGTGCTGAAGACATCCTGTTAAACTAGAAATCCAAGTGGTATGAGGTTGATTGAATCGAAACTGAAGAGAATAACTTTAGGGTTAGGGATGAGATGAGATGGAGTAACGAGGGTAGAAGAGAGAAGCAGTCCAACAAGAGACCGAGATCGAGATCGAGATTGATGTCATTCGCTGCCTTCTACCCTCCTAACAATTCTTCTGAAATCTTTCGTGTACACACATTAAATTCTAAAAACCGGACGGTCCGACCGTTGGTTCAGTGTTGAAAATTACTACATATTTACAAAATAATATTCCAGGTGTCTAGGTAAGAAATGTGGCCAAGGGAACCTTTCGAACTCGGGGTAGGTGGCTTTGTTCCCCCTAAACGCTCCTCAAGTTTGCTTTTTAACTTGTTTTATTATGATGGTAGGAGGATTAATGGATTAGATCGCAAAACTTTTGATTTACAATCAAAAGAGTACTTAGGCCATGTGTTTTTGTACTTAAATTTTAAATATTTAAGTTAAATACTTTAAATTATTATTCATCACGACGTCAAGACCACCACAATAGCACATTAACATCACAAACACAATATCACCACCACCATCACAACAACCCACCACCACAAAAATAATACCACCACCACAACACGACAATAACCCATCATCACAAAAATACCACCCCACAACAACATATCACCACAACCCACCACCACTCCACTACCACTACAACACATCACCACTAGCGATGCTCCCCGTTTTACCTGACCTGGTAAAGAGAATAAATATAACATCCATAGAGTCAGCGCAAAAACAAACATTTGTGAGACCTTCGCTAAAGAAATGAATAATTAATTACATGCAAGCTTGGAATGAGATGAAAATGTATCGATTAGATAAGTAATTTTTAGGTTTAGAAAACAGATAAACTTTCTATGCAGACAATGTGGATTACACATAATCCAATAATTATGTAATTGACACAATATTAAGGTATATAGTTTATAAAATAACATATATTTGACTTAGCCACGAAACGCAGGGGTTCAGCAACAAACTATCGTCTCTAAAAGAGTTGTCTTATGACTATGATGTTGTTACATGGTGCACTTGACGCTACATAAATTTATTTTCTTATTTGAAATCTTTAATTTCATATTTATTTTCAGTTGGAAAAAGAGAGGAAATAAAGAATATAGGGTATGTTCTTTTGACCTTGAGTCAGTTATTTAAATATTTAACTTAACTTAAGTGATCTTAAGTCTATTTAATTTTTAAGTACTTAAATTACTATTAATCACCACAAAAACCCACCACCACCATCACAACACCCACCACTATCACCACAACAACCCACCACCACCACCACAATAACCCACCACCACCATTGTCACCACAACCCACCACCGCCAACACCACAACCCATCACCACCACCACCACCACCATCACAACAACCCACCACCATATAACCCAAATTTATTTTGTTATTTGAAATCTTTAATTTCATATTTATTCTCGGTTGCGAAAAGAGAGGAAATGATGATTATAGGGTCTGTTGTTTTGACCTTAAGCCAGTTACTTAAATACTTAACTTACCTTAACTTAAGTGATCTTAAATCTACTTAACTTAACTTTTAACTTAAATACTTAAATTACTATTCATCACCACAACCCACCACCACCATCACAACACCCACCACTATCACCACAACAACTCACCACCACCATCACCACCACAACCCACCACCGCCAACACAAACCATCACCACCACCACCATCACAACAACCCACCACCATATAACCCACCCCGCCACCGCCACCACCACCATCAAAACAACCCCACCACCACCACAACCAAACACCACCACCATCACAACAATAACCCACCACCACAACCCACCGCACCACCACCACAACCAAACACCACCACCGTCACAACAAAACCCACTACCACCATCACCAGAGATAGCTTCAGCACTCTGTTCAACTGTCTTCTCTGGAAATAAAATAACTTTTGTTGTAAGCTTCCGTTCCTCAGTTCCTGCTTCAGCGGGGACACTTGCTGGTTGTTTCTCAAGCCAACGTTTTTGACACTTGTTCCTTTTCACCTCCACCCAGCGCATTTGACATTTGTTCTTCTCAGATGTTCTTCTGAATTTTGCGACTGTTGAAGAGTGACATTTTCCTCGTTTCTTTCTATGCCCCCTTCTCTAAGTGAATGCCTCTTCAGAACTCTTACAAGTTTCCTGCACTGAAACATGATAATCTTGGTTTGCCTGCATCCGTGAACTGTAGTATTCATACCTGCTCGGAGGATTTCTTGCTCTGACTAGTCGGTCATTTGATCTTCTTCGATTCTCCCTATGTACGGTAAGTGTTGGACACTTTCGCTGAAGATATCCAGTTTGATCACAAGTGTAGCATCTCTTCTGCTTTGATCTGTGTTTCCGAGCATGTGGTTGATCTAGAGAATGCTTCAGCAGTCCCTTGTGCTTCTTTTCTAGTACTCTCTCTGGATCAATTGTGACTGAACCCTTTTGAACATTTGTATTCTGATCAATCATTGTGGCTTTGACAAATGTGGTTGTACTTGTTCCTTCATCACCAGTGTATCCGAGACCTTCATTCCCACCTTCATACCTTTGGTAAGCTAGAATCTCATTCAGAATTGATGATCTCCTCTATTTACTTCAGGTGAGATATTCTGCTCACATACCTTACCAACTGTCTGAGCATCATCTGATTGTTTCTTGGTCAGAGACGTAATGATGCTTTGAAGATTATCTCTTTCATCTTCCAGTTCTGAAACCTTTGACAAGAGTTCTATGTTGGCTTCAATAACTTCCTGACACTCTTCTTGTATCAGTTTGAACTGATCAGCTATAATTTCTGCTGAGTATTCTTCATCATCACAGCTGTCAGATTCAACAATCCCATAAACAAATTTTGTCTTTATTTGATCTGAATCAACATTACGAAATACAGTAGTAAAGGCTAGATTTCCTTTGTGATCAGTCTCCTCTTCATTGTCTTCATCACTCCAATTTGACGTGAGAGACTTGTTGTTTTTCTTCTGATATGTAGGGCATTCCATTTGCCAATGACCATATCTCTCGCACTCCCAGCATTGAATTTCTTTCTGTTTATCTTTTGCTTCATCATTGTCTTTGTCAGCATCCTTATTCTTTCTCTGAATTTTCTCCTCTTCGATTTCTCCCTAGGGATGACTGACCTGAGTATGAAGGTTTCTGGTCCATTCTTTTCATGAAATTTCTAATGTTCTTGACCAACAGAGACAGTTGTTGGTAGACATCATCTGGGACTGCCTCTTTTCTCTTTTGTCTAGGCTTTCAGCCCAAGTTCTTTCCTAGAGATCGGTGAAGCAGCCTCTGTAACTTTCATCTCGAACTGCCTCAGCAAACTAGTACCTCCAGCCTCATGTTCTTCACATCTTGGGCTTCCTCGATGGCAGCTAACCATCGATGGCAGCTAACTTCATATCAAATTTCGAGGCAGAGATCTGAGAACTTTTCTTACCAGCTTCTCCTCCTGAATCGGTTCTCCAAGTGCATGAGCCTCGTTTGATATGTCACATAGTCTGGCATTAAACTCAGGGATGGTCTTATCCTTCAACATTTTTAAACTTTAAATCTTGATGTGATCATTTGCATTCTGGAGACTGTCACCTTTTTTGTTCCCTTATGAGCAGTTTCAAGAATCTCCCATGCTTGTTTGGCCATGTCACAGTTGGAAATCAACCTGAAAATGTTAGCATCCACAGCAGCAAATATAGCATTCGAAGCCTTAGAGTTTCCAGATGCCGAGGCTACCTCATCAACAGTCCACTTGTTTTTAGGTTGCTTGTGGGTAATTACCGCTCTATCGACGGTCATTAGGGGGGCCATTCTGATATGACAGCCCACCAAGCCTTTTCATCAATGACTTTGATGAAAGCCTTCATTCGAGCCTTCCAGTAGCCATAATTAATTCCCTCGAGCAATGGAGGTCGGCTGGTGCTTTGTCCTTCTTTCATAGTGGCCATACGTATTAGCAACACTCTTCGAGATCACACTCTATTTAGAGCGAACGGTTCTAATACCAAATGAAATTCTGCTGCGCTGCTGATGCCGAGTTAAGCCTCTGGAGTTATAACTTCTGCTTAAGCACTCTCTGTATCTTTCTGCTGAATTACTCTACTGATAGAATAAGAAAGACACAGTGTTCATGCACCCAGTTCGTTAACTTGCCTACGTCTGGGCAGGATCACTCTCATATCCTTAAGACTTCATTATTCGTGGTTCAAAGTACAAATGACTCACACCTCTACTTCTCCCCTAGTCGAAATCTTTTGCTCAGTCTAACCCCCTAGACTAGCTACCAGTCTGATCACACAGACTCTCTTCGTGCTACCTACACACTTTTAGTAATAAACAACTACGGACCTAACTCACAGACCTAGCCTATTTTATTACAATGTGTGATACACGGACTGCTTCACCAAACTCTTCACCAGAGTTGCTGTATTTTTAGTCAACGACACTCCAAGCTCTCCCGCCAAGTAGTCGGACACTATGAGTTCTTCAAACTCAGCTTTCGCCCCTTAATTAATGACTCACTCTGTCATTATTGGGTAGCCTCGATCAATCCTCCTCAGCCCGCGACTCTGCCTGTCCGTAGCTGATCATCGAGCTCCGATTGTCCCTTCAACGAGCAGTGCTCTAGTTGAACTCCCGATCAATCCTGAATCAAACTCCATGAGTTCTAATTCCCTCAGCACCACACACGTCTTCAACTCAGTGTATAAAACCCTGCTACCATAAGTTGATCTCTGTGTACTCTCTGTGTGCTCTCGAGTCGCTCTCTCTGATCGTGTTTGTGTGTTCTGTGCTGCGTCCTCGCCTTTCTTTTCAAGCTCTACCAAAAATGCCAAGAATCATTATCAGAATCTTCTCCTAGATTCTAACAAATTTGTTAAAAATTCCATTTTCAAATTTCTTAGACCACATGCTTGCAATTGCTGAGCTCTTGATGACGTCCACATACCTCTCTGAGCTTCCTCGATGCCAGCCGGATCAAGCCGGAGCCTCACCGTACAATGCCAGGATTCTGCTTAAGCTCTAGATCATCACGGAGTGCTGAAGCAAACTCTGTCTCTTCATAGCTGTGTCTTGCCCATTCTTTAAATAGTGTCTCAGCTTCAAATCTTCAGGGATTGCTGTAGCAGACTCTGGCTCTTTGTTGTTGTTGTTGTTTTGTCAGTCTTTAGATTGAGCTTCAGCCACCAATCTTTAGGGAGTGCTTCAGCAGTCTCTTGAGTAGTTTTGTGAAGGATGACATATCCTCAACAATACTGTGACACTAAATCAGTAGTGATGTACGCCAATAACAACAGGAGCACTACGAAATCAAAGCATGTTGATATCAAGTTCCTGGTTATGAAAGAAAATATACAGAGTGTCAGATATCCATAGAGCATACTGGGACAAACTCCATGATAGCGGATCTGCTTATGAAAACATTAACACCCAAGGTCTTTCATGAGCATGTTGCTCACATGGGTGTATTTTGGGATATTCATTATTAGTGGGAGTTTGTATTTTTGTATTGACGCTCTTGAGATGCATAAATTTTTCTATTTATACATTTTGGATTATATTTTGCAGATATTATGTTTACACGGTACACTCTGTATGATTTTGTTGATCTCACTTTGGAAAAGACCAGTTGGAAATAGGCATGTGTAGATCACATTTCATGTAGTTTCTATGCTACACACCATGATGAATCCATGTCATTTAGCTATGTTGGCATACGTGATAAAGTGCGGTCGAGTAACGATGATGATTACGAAGGCCGCCTTGATCCTATATTTGCATAGTTAATGGACCGGATAGTTTATGATGTACCTGTTCTAGCATGATAGCAATTTTGTGCACACTTTTGTTTATACATTTATTTGGTTACACATGCGGTCTAGTGGGAGATTGTTAGATTATTATGATTAATCTAATTGGGACTAAACGTGTAATTTAGATAAATGTATGTGCTATCATTGTGATAAGCTTGAATAACGTGATATAATCTTTTTGGAAGCTTATCAAGTATAATTTTAATTATCGAATATATTGTATGGATACCCATAGATAATTATGGTATTATTTGAGAGACGGAATCCATAATTATAGTATTCCCCAGTCTATCATATCGTTTTCCAGTTTCTTACTCTTAAAGAAACTGACTCAAGAGACATATGATTAGACTGGAAGCACCAACCCAGCTTTTGTATTGCAGGTAACTTTTGGTCAATGTAATCAGATACCTTTATTTTGCAGTAATCAGGTATGCTTAATTATTCTGGTATGAATTTGATTCTGTAATTTGTTTCCGCTGCATAATTTTGATCCAACAGACCCAACTCAGCCAGTATTGCACACATGCATGATAATTGCTCCCTGAAATCCAATGACACCACTTAACGTATAGTTGCCTGCCGTATGGCAGGAACATCATGTCTTATTGTAGCACTTCTTTGTTGTAATACCTCAAACATAGCTCAATTACTGAAAAGCATAAATTAAAAAGCGTACATTATGAATATTTCAAAATTTAACTTTTACACGGAGGCACACGCAGGCCCGGCCCTGAGCATGGGCCAGAGGAGCACCAGCCCAGGGCCCATGCTAGGGAGGGGCCCATACTTTTTTATTTTTTTAAAATTCAATTACTTAATAGCTAAAATTTAATTTTTAAGAGATCAAATTTTTTGGATTTGAACCAAATTTTTTTTTTTGCCCAGGACTGATAAATGTATAAGACCGGGGCTGGGCAGACGAGAGAAACTAGGTTTAACCTAAAAAAAGAGACTTGACTGTTACAAGCAAAATTCAAGAAGAAAGATGTTCCGAAATGTAGATTACTTCAATATCTATAGAGAAGTTTTATATCGCTACTCTTTTATATTTGATCTCATTTAGATCTGTTCTTTAGAGCTGAACTTATACTTAACTTAACTGAATTTAACTTAACTTAAGTTAAGTACTTAAGTTAAATACTGTAATTATGTGGTAGTGTAGTAGTTGTATGATTGGGGTGGTGGTGTTGTGGTGGTGGTAGTGTGGTGGTGTAATGGTGTAGTGGTGGTGTTGTGGTAGTGTAGTAGTGTTATTTTGGGGTGGTGGTGTTGTGGTGGTGTAGTAGTCTGGTGGTGTTGTGGTGGTGTAGTGCTGTGGTGTGGTGTGGTGGTGTTATGGTTGGGGTGGTGGTGTAGTAGTGTGGTGGTGGTGTGGTGTTATGGTGGTGATGATGTGTGGATGAAAGAGATGATGAATAGTGTTGATGGTGTTGTTATGGTGGTGATGAATAGTGGTGGCACTTAACTTAATTTAATTTAATTTAATTTAAATACTAAAATTTAAGTGGTAAAGAACATGCCCTTAATCTAATGTATGGTTATAAATTCACCATAAGTGATTCATGACATCATCCTAGGATCTTACAAATCATTAACTTGTATCAAATAAACTTTATGCAATGAATTAAAATATTGTGTATACATGCTCTTGATTAACGTTTAGTATAATTTTAATAAAAATCATGTTGTATATAGTGGCGTATATCAAGCAAAAGTCCTTACATATTAGAATCAGTCCCAAATATATGTAGAATGTTTGGTTGCATAATGTCTATAAATTTGATGAATGTTTATTGTTTAGTGATCTCTAACCCAAAAAGAAAAAAAACATAGTGTCAACAAGGCGAAAATCTACCAAAAACATACAAAATGTCAATCAAATTATTTAGCATTCACCAAACATACATTTGTAACACTCAATTCTTAAAATTTAGTATTTCTAAAATTAATTTATTTTATATTTATTAAAACATATTTAACACATCTGTGAGTTGGATTTCGAACCTAAGTGTTAGAAATATTTGATACCACTTTAACCATGCCCCAGCGAGCTAAAATTGTCTTTTATTGAGTTAAAATATTATTTATATAGTGAAATGGTTTTTTGTTAAAATTATATTATGTCTCTGCAACCTTTCACATACATATTCTGATTATTCAAATCTAAGCTACTGACTGATATTCTGTATAAACATAATCTAGAATGATTCTTTTGAATAATGCCAAACCTTATGTTAATAAGGTTAATATTTATGATAGACTTCTTTTTTTTCGTTTAAATTATGGTAAGGTTTGTCCATGAATTGGCATTCACCCTCTTCCTTATATATAAAAATCATATTAATTTTAGTATAACTGATATTTGGAGATAATGCAAAAAAAAAAAAAAAAAATTAGAGATTAGATTGAACAAGACTGATATAAGACTGATTGCAATTTTGTCTATTGGACAATATTTAGGAATCTATTATTTGCTTCTCAGGTGAAACTACCACAGGTTCCTCCACCTCCATCCTAAGGCAGCTGAACTCCAAAGCTAATAGAGGCCTTGATAACATGATTGATGAAACGCTTTCTCTACTGTCCTCTTCAGTAGCTGCTTTCAGCATGCTCGAATTACCTGGGACAGTTACCACTGCTGGTTTGACGGTACGTACCCTTAGAAAAACAGTCAGAAAAGTGAGCCATGTTTGACGACTTTTTCACAAAGTTTACCCATCTGATTCCAGATATAGTACAGTATGGTTAGCATACAACCAATTTCATCTTTTCTCACATATCAATGCATTTATATTTTCTGGGGTCAATAATCTTTTTCTCATGTACATGCGTACTACCAAACTCTTCTTATGCCTAACATGACAGCTGAGAATAAAACATTTGATGTAATCTTAGTACCTGCACTGAATCTGGCAAGCATACTTGAGAAGATTAGGATTATACTTGGTACGACCACTGCAATTTATGTTAGCAGTGCAAGTAGTCAGATTATATAAGCAGGATCTTAACTATCTTTTAGATAATCACCTGAAGCTTGGAAGTGACATCGTGATGGGCAGACCCATCCACCTGCCAGCTTGCAGTGAAGTAGCTGCCAGTGCCAAAATAAGCATCAGACACAAAGGCAACAATAGTCAGGGTTTTGATCACGTTATGTAAATAAAAGTCGCTAGTTTTGACGTTCAAGTCCTCTCGGCACTGGGAAGCATATTTACCATCTTTTAGAGACCGCACATGAATTGAAATTTTAAACAACTACAGTTACTATACAAAGACAGGTAGATAGAGGTTTAAACACAGCCAAACTCACTCAACTGCATAGACTGGGAATGGTAAATGATAAAAATGATGGAACTCACAGTCAGTTGCGAGGTTGACATCACATATATCTGTCACTGAAGAATCTTTGACTTCAGCTACTCCAATGTTCAACTGGTTCTCTAGGCTAGAGGCATTAGTACCTAGACCAATAATGTTAAGAAAACCATTGACCTTTCCTTTTCTGTGGCTCTCCACTGCTGTCACTGCCTGCATTCGGAAATAAGCAATAAATCTTCAGCTTTCAAACAGAGTATTTAAAGCAGGATCACTAAATCTGGTGAACTTTGTTAGTGCTCTGTTATGTGTTGCTGCTAGTGAACATCTATGAAGATTAAAGACATAAGAAACACATTGAACATTTTTTATCAGAAGGTTTGATGGTTTCTCATTAAAAAAATAACACAAGACAGACTTGAGTGCAATTCTGGTCTAGATTCTAGGTGCCCTAAAATGTTAGAGAGAACCCTACCTTTGAGAATTTAGCAACTTGACTTGGAAGTCCCACATCCTGCATTAATTGAAAAATGAGTTGAGAATATAAGTTTCAACCAGCTTCACCATCTTTGTCTTGTAATTTACTGGAGACAATATTGTGAATAATGTCAAATTTCATTTGGATAAGTTTGTTCTCAAAATAAACTCCTTGCACACAGAGAGCAAACAAAGAAGACAAAAATCATAGAGGGATACATATAAATTTCTAGTTTATACCTTCCGTCCATGACCGCAAGCTTCTTCACTATTCACAAGTACCTTTGCAGCCCATCTGGGAAATAGTAACATTTAAGCAAAATCAGATATGCTCGTCAATGAAACCCACACAGCATGTACCAAAAAACTATAAAGTGAAAGTCTAAGCTTTTTCCATTTAGTTGTGTAGCATGAATAGTCACAGTACAATATAGTCAAAATGCTATCAATGTAGTCAACATATAAATTAGTTGCAACTTGCAAGACATATAGGAATCAATTTGCTTGATTCAGTAAGATGCGAAACATTTGATTACATAACAGTGACATGAACCCAGGGAACCTAATATCAGAACTGGAATATGCCGAGTCTCTTAGATGATGTTGCGGTGAATAATAACACTATCAAAAAGGATGGTAATTGCCACATGACTCCCTATCATTCAGAAAAAGAGAACTGGAAGGGAACTTACGCACAAGATGTCGGTGGATTCCATACAATTCCTGCAATCACTACAAGCTGCAAACAAATAATGAGAATATCATATACTTAAGTTTTTCAATAGATCAAACACATGGAACCACTTCTATTTCATATGGCAAACAGCCCTAATATTTGTCGAATTTCAGCTAGTATACTGAATTATGTGAACTTAGTTTACTGTAATTTATCTCAACATAAAAATATCTTAAAACAGCCATGCTGACAATCTCTACCCATTTATTAGGTGAATATACCTCATCAAAAATTCCAGCAGGACTTTCATTGTAGTTGGCGAGAAAGAATCCACCAAGCGTGTATCTGATATTTTTATACCACAAATTAAGGCATAGGTAATTGTAGCATGTATGCACATAAGTATAGGAAAGAAAGGAAGGAAGCATCATTTACCCAAACGCTTCAACTAATCTGAACTCCTTAGGAATATAGGACCTCGCAATATCTGCCTTGACAAGATGAAACTGGTATAATGCCCTGAACATAAGATATGAGCATAAAAGCGAGCATCATATCAAACTAGAATAGAACATCATGTATATAAATATATAAACAAAAAGAGAGAAAACTCATCAACAACCTTCCTTTAAATATCCATGGAGGACTTCCATAACCTGGGGCGATTTTGTCGGGAACTCCTTCCATGGCAACAAGACTAACATGATCAACAAAAGCAGAATAAAATCCAATTTCAGAAATGGGTATTAAAATAAAAAGTAGGGTCGAAATTTCAATTCTGCAATCTTGAGCTGGAGATACCAAAGCCCGTTGCCCGCAATCCGAAATCACAATCGAGGTTCAGCTACAGCTACATAGATTGCAAATCAGAATATCCTAAGACCCATTCAAGGGGCAGGGGCTGGAAGCTTTACCGTGTGCCGGAACTTGATTTGAGGATATGGAAATCAACTGGATGGGGGCAATGTAAAGCAAAATATCAGTTTTGGGTGGAATGAGGGTAGGCGAACGGTAGGTCAGGGAAGATGAAGTGAAGCGAACCGACAGGCCCCGAGCCACTCTCTCATCTGGCGGAAGGCTAAACCCATTTCCTGCCTAAGTGGTTTTCAGTTTACAGGCAAAGGACTCATTCAGTTGGCTCGTGATGGAGGTTTTCTTTTCTTGGAGGTCAGATGTGGATGGTTTATGTTATGGCTATGATCCGAGAAAAATTTAGAAATAGGCCCTCTGCCCAACCCAATTTCCCAAATAACCGGTCCTCTAAAATCGTTTCTTAAATCTCACATACCGATTTCGTTAAAATCAATTTATTTAAAAAATACGAAATCGGTTTTAATAAAATCCAGTAGTTCCATTTTGTAAGAGAGCAGTCTTAACATGACCGGTCTCATGTTGATAACAAATTTTTTTTTGCACCACTCGACGGACTCTCCAACGTCAAATCTCTCTCCTCTCCTCCGCATCGCGTCGCATAGCACCTGGTCTCAAATCTCTCCGAAAATCGCCCGAATGCAGACCTCCCGATGGCTAGCTCGCGTAAGTTGCTCGGTCTTTGTAGAATTGCTCATTGTATTTATCTGCAAAGTTGCTCATTCCCTCATCTGCCCGACAATCGTCCATGTCTGCATCGCAACCACCAGCAAGTTGCTAGCTCGAAATGAAAGAGACGGAGCGTTGAGGTGAAGGCAACGGAGAGCTCTAGCGCCGTGATGCAGACTTTGACGCTTGGGTCCTTGTTTGAGTTGTGGTATTTGTTCAACATCTAATGAGATTGAGACCGGTCATGATAAGACCGATCTCTTGCAAAACAGAACTATCCTGTTTCTTAAGATCGGTCTCGTATTTTTTTAATGAGACTGGTCTTAATAAAGTCTCAATATGAAACGGGACATTTGAAAAACAATTTTAGAAGACGAGATATTTGGGAAATTGGGTTGAATAGGGGGTATTTCTAAAAAAAAATTCCTGTGATCGAGGGTCCCATGAACATGGATAAGTTTTAGGTATGTTTAGGTCTTAAGTTGATTTCATGATAAATTAGGTTCGACAAGTATGTTGACAGGCCACGAAATGGTACGTGCCACAGTATATCAATTTCAGATCTGCAAATTGGTAGTACAATGTTAATTTGTCTTCGTTAAAGAATGGGTGATTTCATGGTTATCAATGGAACTCTCGATCAATTCATAAAATTCTTGGCTTATGATTAAAAGGGATGCGAATTTCCATTGAAAGCAGCTATTTCCAATTGCTGCCTATGCTTAATCAATGATAATAACAATGAACACCGAAATAACAATATTGATTCCGTAGAAAAAGAAGCCTAGCTTCAATCGGTGTTAAACAAAATTGACATTGGAAAGCATTTGAGACTGGGGCTTTTGTATTGAACAACATAATACATAGTACAAGGAAGGCGCAAGATTTAAATAGTTGGTCATAGAAATTACCTAAATACTCTTTGTCCATTTTCTAATTACATTCACTTACTGTGAACACCTAAGGCCGTCGGTTAAGTAAATGAATACAAAACGAAATGACGTCGGTTAATGAGAGCGCAAAGACGGCCTTAAGCCGGAGCGTGCAAGAAGTTTGAAACGTTCAACTTGAAACTGAGGCGAAGAAGATGGTCGGAAGGCAATGTCTTAGTGAAGAGATCTGCCGATTGATAATCAGTGCGGATATTACAGGGTTAGGCAAAGCCCGAGGTGACATGGTGACGAATAAAATGACAGTTCAACTCCATGTGCTTGGTCCTCATTGAAAACCCAATTACAGGCTATGTGGTTTGCAGCCAGATTGTCACAGAATAGTGAAATTGGGCGAGAAACTTCAATGACCATATCAGAGTGGAGACCAGAAACTCAAATAACCTCAGAACATGTGGATACCATGACACGGATCACACAATATACTATTCACAATTTTAGTATTTTTCTGAACTCAGCTTACTTTCATTATTGTTATTAGGTGGATTCTCGTAGCTAAACCCTTAATTTCAGTTTGGGGATTTTGTGTTGCAACGTACGGTTTGAGATATTTATGTTTTCGTAATTCAATTTAGTGAATTCCTATTTTTCGTTTGAATTGCATGCTCTGATTATCAAGTTAGCATAGCCTAGCGGTGAAACTGAGTTGATATCTATTGCGTGATATTGGATTGACTTCCCTATTAGCTAAGCCTAGCGGTGTAACCTAATCGGTGTCGTTGATCGAGTAATTGTTAAACCTATTCGAGAATGATCGCGCGTCGTTGTGCGCGTCAAATTAATTCCTTCCTCTTCCACTAGTACAGCGGTTAAGTAAGGGTCGATCTCCATAGGGAGCAAGTAGTTCAGTTCTAGCCAGTGACCTACACTTACGAAGATTGGGGGGTGAGTGAGTGGGTTGCGCAGTGCGCAAGTAAACAGTTGTAAAACGCAGGGAAATGCACCAGACGTGCGCAGGCAATAGAGATTAGATACTATGACTATGAGAAGTATCGGCGCAGACAATCCTCTATGAGTGCATTCCTTATCATCGACTCTAAATGTCTATAGCTTGATTTTACTTAAGTTAGTGTCCGGTCAAGGCTTCCTAACATGTGCGCATGTTCCGATCAAAGTTCATGTGCTATTAATTCTTGCACTAGACCTAAACAACTACGGATCCGATCAAGGTAGTAATTGCCTATCCTAGCGCGTTACTCCTAGTTGGCACCGTCAGGATATTCAACTAGTTTAACAGACAACAACAAGCGACAAGAGTAAGATTGCGGTTCAAGGCTTCCCCTACTCATGCAACAAGCTGCCAGTAATGTGCACAGAATTAATATAAGCAAGCAAGCTATGCATTAAGCGCAAGTCTCAAAGGAAATACTCATAGATTCATGTCCAACCGATACTAAGCGTTTAGCTAGACATGCTAGTGATAAACATCATAGAATAGTAAAATAAGGTCTAATGTATCTGAGAAACAAGTAGCAAACAGTGCGTGCAGTAAGTCTCTCGGCTGGCGCAGTCGGCTGGCGCAAGTCCTCTCAACAAGTCCGTGTATTTTCCAGATTGCCGCTCTCTCGTGGCCCTCTGATGTGGGGTGTTGCCTCTCTGTGTGTCTCCTGATTGATCTCTGAATAAATGATCCCCTCTCCTTAACCCTAGCCTCCTTCTCTTCTTTATATACTGCTCTGAGGCTCGCTCTTGGCAACTTCCAAATCTGGTCGTGTCAGGATTTGGAAACATCATCATCTACGCCTGGCGCACGGTATGTGCGTAGCGCATTGGTCGGCGCAACTCTGCTGTCTCTCGCCATTTCTTCTGTTTGCGCCGCTAGCTCCGCAGGCTGTGTGATGCGCGTCCTAAACGCTGCCTATTAGCGCATATCCGACTTAGGCCCTTGTTTTGCCCTGGAATACAAAAACACTGGAAACCAGTAATCTTGTACACAAAATAATGCGAACAAGCATAGGGTTATGATATAAATAATGCGTATAAATAGGCTCTATCAGAGAACTTAGTGGTTGAGAGTAGATAGAACACTAGAGTTGACATTGATGATGCAGTATGACATTCAATTGACAAAACCAGCACACGTGAACAAGCTGCTGCTATAGCAGATCCTGTAGCGTGGAGCTGTAGCAGAAGATCAACGCCCATTCGGAGTTTGCTTTCAACGGTCCATCATGAAGAGCAGAGCTTACGGGGGCTTCTAAATATTCAGCAGAGAATATCCTAGTGTAGATTCCGTCCTAGGGTGAAGATTTGTTTGTGGTAGATTAGATTTTCAAATCAAATCTAATCTCCTACAAACTAAGAGATATTAATGATTGAGGGAAGTTCCTAAAAACTGATATTGATGGAACATGGGGTTCTCATTTAAAGGAGGCTGGGTAGAGCGTCAAAGATATCGAAGCTGAGAGAGTGAAAACACCGAGAGCATACACAGAATACCACGGAGGGAGATTGTGTGTGAGTCGTGCTTCGATCATCACCAAGAGCAGAGCGTGAGCACAGAGATGAGGTGATTAAAGCTGAGTGTGATCGAGACTTGCAGAGTCTGATCAGTGCTTGATCTGGGAAGTCAATTCAGAGCAGCGATTGCTTGTTGGTTGATCAAGGGAGGCCGCGGAGCAATTGTCGAGTGGAGGTGCTCGGTCAATTGGCAGAAGGCCAGGTTTCGCTAGTGGCAGGTGGTCATTGAGTAAGGGGGAGCATTCCAGAGTGTGTAGCGCTCGTGGAGAGGTTCGATCGGCTTAGCGGAAGGCTTGGAGTTCAGTCCTTCCCATACGTAGGCAGTTGGCCGAACTGGGTGAACAAATTATTTGTTCATTATTCTTGTTGCACAAGATCCATTGGTACAAGAGTGTGCTATAGCAACTGCTTGTACGCAATCTGCATCTCAACAGCGCTGCAAAAGTTCTGACATTACCCTAGCGGGATTGTTAGACTAGGAAAAACAGTTTACTAGTTGATGCATGTTATAATCGATGATTACCAGTTGCAATGCATATCCCTGAACTGACTTTTCTCTGAATTTGAAAATAACAAATATTCTTCCTACAACCCCTTTTTATCGCGACAATCGTTAGATCGTAGAACTTTATCACTGATAGCTCTCTTGTGGGTTCGACCCTGCTTACCGCTTGCTAAGTGTTAACAGGAGATTATAAATATAATTTTGGCGCACACAACGACGTGCCGTCAAATTTTGGAGCCGTTGCCGGGGAGAGCAACATTCAGTATAGAGTTCTGAACTTTGTCTTTCTTATTTTTCTTATTTTGCTTTGCTGTGGTGCATATTTGAAAAATAAAAAGAAGAGGAATTTCTAAACCTTAGTGAATAGTGGTGTCGGCAAGCGTGTGAATAGTGTCACCGGAGTCCGATTAGAGATCAGAAGACCTTTTTCTGAGCGGAATGGGCCAACGGTCAACAGACACCACTCTAGTCAGTGGATGCGTGCTTTTTTAGCCATCCGGGATCGTTTACTATTTTATTTTGAATTGTTTAGGTCTTTAAGTTGCAGTTTTTTTAGGTTTTTTCACTTGTTTGCATTCACTTGCCCTTCCAGTATGTTTAATGCAGGAAGTTTCCACCAAAGTGTCCAGGGCGACCATGCCCCTGACCAATTCAATGAGGAATTGCCCCCACAGGTAATCCCACCATTCTATGACGAGCCGAAGCGGGTATTTAATCAAAGGCAAAGAGAAGCTCGTCAGAGGATAGAGCCCCAGGGAGGACACAACGGTAGTGGTGGAAGGATAGATGAGTATGATGGTTATACCCCACCTCAGCCACAACCTCGACCATACCCAATTCAACAACAACAATATAGACAGCCATCCCGAGATGAGCCAACTATGAGGGAGCTCGATGCCCCCACATTCCAGAATCAGCCATGGTGCATCAATGCTAACCCGGAAGAGGACAACTTCTAGATCAAAACCGTAGTGGTGCACCATCTGCCCAAGTTTGGAGGATTATCAGGAGAAGCTGCGACGAGGCATTTACAAGAGTTCACCGGAGTCTGCCAAACATTGAAACCATACGCAGCTTCGGAAGACAGGTTCAAATTGAAAGTATTTCCATTGAGTTTAGCTGACCTTGCAAAATCTTGGTTTCTTTCCTTGCCTTCAGGTAGTATCAGAACATGAGATCAAATGCAAAGAAAGTTCCTCGACAAATACTGGTAATCCACTGACAATCATATTTTTAACCCTTTATAGTTGTCAGATATAAGTTTTAGAGGTCAATTGTAGTCAAAAATAATTTATAGACCTTGGTAAGCCAAGGGTCGATCCTAGGAACAAGCGTGTGTATATACTAGCTAGCAATCAATGTGTTCAGCTACTCCCAATGGAAATTCTGGGTTTTGTTCTAAATATTCCTAATTGTCCTAATTATCCACGCTTGCAAATAATTTTAAGATCGAACTTCACCCACGCTTGCAACACAATTCATGCAATCAGTCACACCATATAGTCATGCAAAATAATTTTGGAAATAACCTAATTGACATCAGGTGAGGCGCCCAATCACGAATCATCACCTGAATTAATCTAACTGTTAAACGCGGCCCAATCACAGATTATTACCTGTTTCGATTTGTGAGACCTAGGGTTTTTAGATCTAGAAATCAACGCTCCTACCGATTCGTGTACTACCAACATAGCTGCCACAACTCGACATCAATCCTACTTTTTCTAGTTTATTGCCTCAGACCCATTCATCTTTTTTGCATCTAACCTAGTTTCGTTCTAACATGTAGTCATCGCAATCAATGATCAACAATGATAAAACGGTACAATGAAGTATAATAGAATCGAAAAACATAAATTTGCATTAGACCAAAACTGATGTTCGCACAAATCACATGAAATCAGGTTACAGGCATGGGATCCGTAAGATCCCAGAACTAAAAAACTACTCGCTACTCATGGTGGTTACTACTAACACAAGAATGAAGAGATTATGGAACGAAGAACCCGTGACGATGATCTTCACTTCAAGCTTTTCTCTTCTCTCCTGCTCTCGTTCTCCCAATCGTCCAACCCTAGCCAATGAGTTGTCAATTTATATTTATACTAAAAATCAATTGGGTTGATTTTTGAAATTCAGTTCCGGGCCGGTTTAGTGTCAAACCGACGATTCAGTGTCCAAATCGCCGGTTCAACTGGCAAACCGCTTGTTCTTCATTGAACCGGCTTGGCTCAGTGGATCACTAATTTTTCCATTGCTGGGCGGTTCAAAACCAAACCGGGGGTTCATTGTCTAAACCGTCGGTTTAACCGGTTAACCGCCGGTTCTTCATTGAACCGGGTTGCTGTTCACTCCAACTTTGATTCTGACTTTGTTTGCGTTTTTTCCCATTCCAACCTTTGAATCACGTCTTAGTATAAACTACAATGTTGTAGCCCTTCGAGTTAGCTGTCCAGAAAGATATAACACGCCTTTGACGACGAACAGGTAAATCTGCACATTCCTTGGTCATATTCGTCTCAATCTTATGATTTTCTTCATTTTGCTCTAATTGGGCTAGAAAGGTGTAGTTTAATATGATTTGACCTGAAACGAGAGTGAAGTGGTAAGAACATAAAAAAAAACGTTCGGCAGAGAATCGAAATTCATAATCGAGCGGATGATTAATCAGTAAATAAGTCAACAGATCAAAACACTTCACACTTAGAATTTGTTCGTCCCGACAAACATAGAATACATAGTGAATAGCGGAAGCCTAATGCAAGTAATCCTTATATTCATGCGATGTACACTAACTAGATTAATGTCTAGAATATGAAAGTCCTAACTCACTGTCGTAGCAATCATGGATGCATTTAGCATATGCATCAAGCCTTTAAACCCCCAGAATGTTTTAGTGGACGAGTAATAGTGTCGTGAAGGTTTTCAGAAGAGGGAGTACCTACAAATCCCAAATGCAGCTAGTTCTACATCAATGCATGAATTAAGCGTTGCTCAAGCGTGTCCACTCTGCGTCTTTTCAAACTCATGCTTGCATAGTTTATAGTTCAAAATACTGTAAGAAAAACTTTCGAGCCATCGTAGTTGACAAGAATAATGCATTCGAAAGAAATCAGCACACAAGACTATCAAATGTCTAGTCATTCACTCTAATCAACCTTCCTGCAACGCATCGAAGCCAAGATTATAGTTACACAAAACAAGCTCGCCATTTACGTATGCTATCTAGGATAGTCCACGGGCTCTTGGCGCAAAGCTCGTTCTCAAGTGTCAAAATTTAGGCTAGTGACCCGTAAGAGAAGAGGAGTCTAGCTTAGAAAATTTTTGAAAGATGCAAACACTCTCTTAATGATTTGGTGCAAGCACAAGGGTCGTTCCTGAACTCATCTTACATGACCTCCAATACAAGATATAATCACACACAATAAACAAGTGGTATAATACACAATGTCAAGCTTAAGAAGGAGTATATAATGGCCTTCGGCCTTGTCATGCTTAAGAGAAACTTTTCTTCCATTCCTTTGCATCTCATTTCCTTAGTTTATTGGAAATGGAATTTTTTCATTGGGGCTTATTTTGCGCCCTCTTTTGACTTTCTTTTTGTCCCTCTCATTCGAGGGACTCCACACTTAAAACCTGACAAAGTGTACTAATGATGGAGGAGGGTGTGTGTTGAGTAACAGCATGCACGAGAAGTCTGTAAGAGTGCTAAAGTCACCTTGAATCACAAAGTTAGTCTAAGTTTTTGAATAATATGAGTCGGTACCTACTAAAACCTGCTCTAGCATGCTTGTAAAGTCATTTAGAGCGCGTAACAGAAATATGATAGGGGAGGTACTGAGCTCATAGGAATACACATTCAAGGAAACAACATCAGGTTCTAAATTCTTCATTAAGTGACTTGAGATATTGACAAGCAAGACTGATAGAGAAATGAGCATGACGCAATACGAGGCAAGAACATGAGCAACATGACTGGTTCTAACCAACTAATATGCAATGCCTAACTAAAGTGTAGTGCAAATGCGTGGCATGCGGTGACGTGGCTGAAAACTCAACACTTAAAAAAATGAGCTTACTCCCTAAGCGACATGAGGTAATTAGAATAAAGGATAGCGCGAAAGAACTTCCTTGATGAAGGGTATGGACTGCATAAGTGGCAACGCCGTTTGCTGAAATGATGTAGATATAAGGAAGGCCCTCGAAATCTACATGAAAATCGAAGGGAAAGGAATAACAGGGACATGACAAAGCACATGTACGGAATCATGTCAAAAGTAAATAGCATAAGTAAGGATGACATGCAATAATATCGATGATCATAAAATATTCGTTCGTAACAACAAGATCAATCAACATCCAAAATAGAAAAATAAAACAAACAAGGACGCATCTAAGAGTCAGGGTGATCAGCCGCATCAGTATCACTATCAGGGTCTTCGCCGGAAGTGCTTGGCTGATAAGTAGGATCAATGTGAGGTAGGCCAGCGTCTTCGGCGAGGGATGGGGAGGCTGGAGGGTCTGGGTATGGATGAGCTCCGGCATGTAGTAGGGTTTGAAGAGCACCATGAATCCATCTATGGGACGTGCGGCATGCGTGGCTGCGTTTGATGCGTTGCGGTGTGGCTGGCTGAGGGGGAAGCTAGGGATTTGGAGGGGTGGAGAGTGGATGTGGAAGGGTGTGGGATGGAGGTCGGAGGTCGGAGGATGAAGAGGGAAGTTGTGGATTTGGGATTTGGTTGATTTGGGTGAATTTGTGTTTTGAATCGAGCAATATGGAGAAGGTTTTATATTGAATTGGTGGTGGCTGAGTCGAACCGCCGGTTCTTAAGACCAAAACGTCAGTTCCATGCAGAACAGGGCCGATTCAGAGGAAATTGAATTTTTCTCAATGGGGCCGGTTTGCCTCTACAGACCACCGGTGTCGTGCAGAACCGGGCCAATTCAGAGGATATTGAATTTCGCTCAATGGGGCCGGTTCTCTTTCAAACAGCCGGTTTGCCTTTACAGACCGCCGGTTCTGCTCAGAACGGGCCATCTAAGAGGATATTGTGTTTTTTCTTAATGAGGTCGGTTCTCTTTCAAACCGGCGGTTTCTCCATCAAACCGCCGGTTCTAAGTAGAACCGGCCTACCACACCCATGTTAAAATAAGCAAATCAATCATCACGTCATGTCATGCAGCATGCAAGGTAAATAAACGTAAATGACGACTAAACTAAGTGTACTCAAAATAATGCAGAAAACTCTAAAGACATACAGTGCGGGTTACTCCTTGAAGAGGCCTAATTTAACGTCTTTGCGAGACAGGGTTGAGGCGTAAGAAATCAAAAGTATTCTTGGGAAGTCCCTTGCTGGGATGCCTTCCCGAGAGGTAGATCATCGTGAATTCCTTCAGGTGGAGTCAGTCCCTTAAGGAAGTGGTAGTGTTTTGGGCATTGACCATTTACGACTAAGGATTTGCCGTCCTCAACAGTGAGTTTGCACATGGCCATCAAGATAAGAATGGACCACAGTATACGGTCTACTCCATTTGGTCTTCAATTTCCCAAGAAATAATCTCATACGAGAGTTGTAGGGAAGAACTCGCTCTCCCTCATTGAATTCTCTACGCACTATCCTCTTGTCATGCCATTTCTTAGTTCTTTCCGTGTAGATGCGGGCATTCTCATAAGAATCGAGCCTTATTTCATCAAGCTCGTGCAACTTCAACACTCTTTTCTCCCTTGTGGTTTTCATATCAAAGTTCAAGGCTTTGACTGCCCACATTGCTTTGTGCTTGAGCTCTATTGGCAAGTGGCATGGGTTTCCATATACAAGTCTGAATGGACTCATGCCTATAAGGGTTTTGTATTTAGTCCGGTATGCCCATAGTGCGTCGTCGAGCTTGGACGCCCACTCCTTCCGGGAACTAGACACGGTCCTTTCCAGAATAATTTTTATTTCCCTGTTGGAGACTTCAACCTGTCCACTAGTCTGGGGGTGATACGGGGTTCCCATCTTGTGATACACACAATATTTCTTCAGAAGGGTCTCGAAGTTCCGTTCCTTGATGAGAGCCACCATCATTGATGACTGTTCTGGGAACTCCAAAACGAGGAAAAATGACTCTCTGGAAAAGTTTAATCACCACCTTGTGTCACATGTAGGGGTAGCCACTGCTTCTACCCATTTGGACATATACTCAACGGCCACGAGAATGTATTGATTCCCGCATGATGATGTAGTATGGCAGTGTTTGACAAAACCAGCACAAGTGAACAAGGAGCAGCTACAGCACAAGTGAACAAGCAGCGGCTGCAGCAGGGGATGCTATAGCAGGAGCTTGTTCACGTGGCTGTATCACCTGTCCGTGAAGCAGCAGCGACCTGGGTTTGACTAGAAGGGCTGGGATCGCTAAGGAGATCATCAGAAGAATTTCTTAAGTGCTGTGGAGAATTTTCCAGTGGGGTTTCCTAGCCAGAGAAGGAGATTTGTGTTGAAGATCACAATCAAATCTAATCTCCTAGATTTTAGGAGATAATTGTTCTTTTTGGGACATTGCTTAAACCTGGTCTTACTTAAAGCTGGTGCTACTATTTAAGAGAAAGGGGTTTTAGAGGAGAGGGTGGATCGAAGCAGAGGGATACACGAGTACATACACAGAATTCAAAGAGAGCAATTTTGGTGTGTGATGGGCGAATTCTTCGATCATCACCCGAGAGCAGAGCGTGAGCGCAGAGCAGTGGTGACAGAAGCAGAAGGGAATTCAGTTCTTGCAGAGTCTGATTCGAGCTTGATCTGGAAGCCAATTCAAAGCCGTGGTGCTTGTTGGTTGATCAAGGGCAGCCGCGGAAGAACTGACGGGTGTGCGGATCGGTCGAGTGTCTAAGCGGTGGTTCTCGCTAGTGGCTGGAGGTCACTGAGTGAGGGGGAGTATTCCAGAGTGTGCAGCGCTCGTGGAATCGTTCGATCGGCTCGGCAGAAGGCTTTGGAGCGACGCGGACAATTGTGCTTCAGCTGTGTGTTACAGCAGTTGCTACAACAACCCTGCTGAGTGAGTGTAGTTTAGAATAGGCTAAGTCTTGAGAAGTCTATAGCTATTCTAGATTGACATTTGTAGAAGGTGTGCAGACACAAGTCAGAGCTTGTTCTGATTGTGTCAAGTGATCCACACAAGGTTGAGTAGCATAGGTTGCGTGGAGTTGTAACCGAGTGTACTTGGAGACCTTCGTGTTTAGTGGATTGAGGACTGGAGAATAGTCCTCCCCAGACGTAGGCAGTTGGCCAAACTGGGTGAACAAACTTCTGTCTTGTTCATTGTTTGCTGAGACAATTTCCAAGTGAACAAGAGTGTGCTGCAGCAACTGCTTGTTCACATATCTGCCTAACTGAGACGCTGTGAATTTCAATTGGTATCAGAGCAGGAGCTCAACACACAGAGTAAAAGATCCTACAATGTCTCTGAAGCTGCCACGACAATGAAGGAAGGACAGAGCACAAGCAGACCTCCATTGTTGGAAGAAAGCAACTATGGATATTGGAAGGCTAAGATGAAAGCCTTTCTCAAGGCCATTGATGAGAAGACCTGGAGAGCAATCATGGTCCAGTGGTCTCCCCAAATTACCATGGATGAACAGGGAGTCACACGGATTAAGCCTGAAGAACAATGGACTGCTGAAGAGGGAGCTGCAGCAACTGGTAATTCAAAGGCCCTGAATGCGATTTTTGCTGCAGTTGATGCTAACAATTTCAGACTGATATCAAATTGTGACATGGCCAAACAAGCGTGGGAAATTCTGCAAACTGCACATGAAGGAACTGATAGAGTGAAGCTGTCAAGACTCCAGATCATTGCTACACAGTTTGAGAATCTGAGAATGCTGGAAGAGGAGACTGTAACTGAGTTTAATGCTAAACTCTGTGATCTTGCAAATGAAGCCCATGCTCTTGGTGAACCCATCCCTGAAGAAAAGCTGATCAGAAAGGTTCTCAGATCGCTGCCCACAAGATTTGACATAAAAGTGACGGCCATTGAAGAAGCTCAAAATGTCAGATTTATGAGGCTGGAAGAGTTGATGGGGTCTCTCAAACAATTTGAGATGAAACTGATTAAAGAAGACATCACTCCCAAGAACAGGAATATTGGACTGAAGGCTGAAACAGAAGCTAAGAACCCAGTCTCAGAGGATCAGCTGAGTATGCTAGTCAAGAACCTTGGAAAGCTTCTGAAGAACATGGACTCAAGAACTGGGAAAAGCTCATCCCCGCGAAAACAATTCAGAAGGGGTGGGGAAAATAGAAGGAAAGGTAAGGAACCTGCTCAGAATGAAGATGAGAAGAAAGAAATGAAAAAGGGAGTCCAATGCTGGAACTGTGCGGGTTACGGTCATCGACAAATCAACTACACTAGCAAACCAATGAAAAAGAGGGCTCTGTCTGCCAGTGAGAGTGAAGACGAGAAAGATCTGAGTGAGGATGAATGCAACTTGGCCAGATACAGATCAGTCAGAAGAGGCAGAAAGTCACAAGGAAGAGTGAACCAGCATCTGCTACAGCAACCTCTGTATCACCGTGACAAGAGAGTGTCAAGGTATAAAAGATGTTATAGCTGCGGGCGCAAAGGTCACATAAAATGAAACTGTTCTTCAGCTCATGCCGTAATAGCTTCAGCCAGGGGACCTATCAAGCAGAATCATGCGCGGACTCATCTCCTCGCGCTTGTCAGCACAACAAGCACCTCGGACAAGATAAGCTGGTATTTTGACAGTGGTTGTTCAGGGCACATGACAGGAGAAAGATCTTTCTTGAAAAACATAACACCCTGTCTGGAACAACGGGTGAAGTTTGGAAACGGTCTAAAAGGAAGAGTTCTGGGAAAGGGAACCTTGGCAGTTGAAGGAATGCCGAGCCTGAGTAATGTCTTACTTGTGGAAGGGCTAAAGGCAAATCTCATAAGCATTAGTCAGCTGTGTGATGGGACCAAACAGGTGAAATTTACGAAAGACTCGTGTAAAGTTTTCGATAAATCTGGAAAATGTATAATGGAAGGAGCCAGATCAAAAAGTAACTGTTATCTTCTCAACGTGAGTTCAAACTCACTGGTTCCGAAATGTATGCTGACAAAGACCGAGGAAATGATTCTATGGCACAGAAGGATGGGGCATGTTAACCTGAGAACTTTGAAGAGAATTGCAACTGAAGGGCTCAGAGGAATACCGCTGATAAAAGGGGAGACAAACTCCATCTGTGGAGATTGTCAGATTGGGAAACAAAAGAAGGCTTCACATCCGAGAGTCAAAGATGTTGGTTCTACCAGACCTCTACAGTTGATTCACATGGACCTGATGGGACCAATGGAATTGGAGAGTCTGGGCAGAAAAAGGTATGCTTTTGTCTGTGTTGATGACTACTCCAGATTCACCTGGATTGATTTTATCAGAGAAAAATCAGATACTGTGCGAGTTATTGTGTCTCTGGTGTCTCGCCTAGAGCAAGAGAAGAGTCTCAGAATCAGCAGCATTCGCAGTGATCATGGTAGGAAATTTGAAAACGAAGCTATGGATGATTTCTGTTGTCAAAGGGGTATCTCACATCAGTATTCCTCTCCCATCACCCCTCAGCAGAATGGTGTAGTGGAACGAAAGAATCGAACAATTCAAGAAATGGTCAGAGTCATGATTCATGCTAAGAGGGTTCCTCTGAGATTCTGGGCAGAGGCCATGAACACCGCATGTTACATCATCAATAGAGTCACCTTACGGAGAGGAACCAACCAGACCTGCTATGAGCTCTGGAATCAGAAGAAGCCCACAGTTAAATACTTCCACGTCTTTGGAAGTGACTGTTTTATTCTGAGAGATCGGGAGTATAGGAAGAAACTTGAACCAAAGAGTGATCCTGGATTGTTCTTGGGTTATTCATCAAACAGTAGGGCTTATCGAGTCTATAACCAGCGGACAAATACAGTAATGGAATCCATAAATGTTGTTGTCAATGATGCTGAAGAAGTCCCTGCCACTGATACTGCCACTGATGATGAGGACTCTGATCTTGAAGAGGTGCCTGTCAGTCTGAACAGAAGTGAACAAGCTGTGGATCCAGAAGATGCTACAGCAAGTGCTGAAGCAGAAAATCCAGATGTACAATTAGATAGCCTGTCTGAAGATCTGAACACTGAGGTTCCCGATCCACCTTCAAGGCAGCCTCCGAAGAAGATTCAGAAGAATCATCCCCTGACAAATGTAATTGGAGATCCGGCAGAAAAAAGAAAAACCAGAAGCCATGCTTACCTCAATACATGTTTTATGTCCAGCATTGAACCTAAGAACTTCAAGGAAGCCATGAGTGATGAATTCTGGATGATGGCGATGCAGGAAGAACTGGCAGAGTTCGAAAGACATGATGTTTGGGACCTGGTGGACAGACCAAATGGAGTGAATATTATAGGCACAAAGTGGATCTTCAAAAACAAAACTGATGAAAAGGGAAACATCACAAGAAATAAAGCCAGACTGGTTGCTTAGGGATACTCTCAGATTGAGGGTCTAGATTTTGAAGAAACGTTTGCTCCAGTTGCTCGCCTGGAGGCCATCAGACTTCTTCTTGTCATGTCCTGTTTCCTGGGATTCAAACTATATCAAATGGATGTCAAAAGTGCGTTCCTGAATGGAGACCTCTCTGAAGAAGTATATGTTTCTCAGCCAAAAGGATTTGAAGATCCTCATCTCCCAGAGCATGTATATAAGTTGAAGAAAGCCTTGTATGGGCTGAAACAGGCTCCTCGAGCATGGTATGAGAGGTTGACAGCATTCTTAGAAAAACATGGCTACAAACGAGGGGGAGCTGACAAAACTCTATTTGTCAAAAGAACCAAGTCAGATGTGATCATTGCTCAAATCTATGTGGATGATATTGTCTTTGGATCAAAGTCTCAGCACCTGGTGAAGCAGTTTGTGAATCACATGCAGCAGGAATTTCAAATGAGCATGGTCGGAGAACTGTCATATTTTCTTGGTCTGGAGATTACCCAGAAAGAAGATGGCATCTTTATTGCTCAAAGCAAATACAACAAGAATCTTGTGCAGAAATTCCAGCTAGATAAGGCCAGTCACAAACGAACCCCTCCTGCCACTCATGTTAAAGCCATCAAAGATGAACATGGAATGGAAGTGAGTCAGACAATCTACAGAAGTATGATTGGGAGCTTGCTGTACCTGACTGCCAGCCGCCCCGACATTTCCTTTGCAGTAGGAGTCTGTGCCAGATTTCAAGCTTGTCCCAAAGATAGTCACTTGCAGTTGGTGAAGCGCATCATTCGGTATGTGGGAGGCACTGTGCACTATGGCTTATGGTATACTAAGGACACAAATGCTAATCTGGTAGGATACAGTGATGCGGACTGGGTAGGTTGCTCAGAGAACAGGAAGAGCACTTCGGGAGGATGCTTCTTCCTAGGAAATAAACTGGTGTCGTGGTTCAGCAGGAAGCAAAACAGCATTTCACTATCCACTGCCGAGGCTGAATACATAGCTGCTGGGAGCTGCTGTACACAAATTTTGTGGATGAAGCAAATGCTGAGTGAGTATGATCTTGATCAAGATGAAATGACTCTCTACTGTGACAACATGAGTGCCATCAGCATATCTAAGAATCCGGTTCAGCACAGCAGAACCAAGCACATTGACATTCGTCATCACTTCATCCGTGATCTAGTAGAAAAGAAGATCATTGCGCTACAGCATGTGGTGTCTGCCAAACAACTTGCTGATATCTTCAAAAAAGCTCTGGATGCAGTCCGGTTCGAAGATCTGAGAGCCTCTCTGGGGCTCTGTGTGTTGCCTCCATAGGGCAGCCTGGTGCACCTCCTTGTCATTTATTCCAAAAAGGGGGAGGAGAAGAGAAGGAGAAGAAGGGGAGGTTAAGCAATTCTACGGGTTTTGTCAAAATGCCAAGGGGGAGATTGATGATGTAGTATGGCAGTGTTTGAAAAAACCAGCACAAGTGAACAAGGAGCAGCTACAGCACAAGTGAACAAGCAGCGGCTGCAGCAGGGGGTGCTATAGCAGGAGCTTGTTCAAGTGGTTGTATCACCTGTCCGAGAAGCAGCAGCGACCTGGGCTTGACTAGAAGGGCTGGGATCGCTAAGGAGATCATCAGAAGAATTTCTTAAGTGCTGTGGAGAATTTTCCAGTGGGGTTTCCTAGCCAGAGAAGGAGATTTGTGTTGAAGATCACAATCAAATCTGATCTCCTAGATTTTAGGAGATAATTGTTCTTTTTGGGACATTGCTTAAACCTGGTCTTACTTAAAGCTGGTGCTACTATTTAAGAGAAAGGGGTTTTAGAGCAGAGGGTGGATCGAAGCAGAGGGATACACGAGTACATACACAGAATTCAAAGAGAGCAATTTTGGTGTGTGACGGACAAATTCTTCGATCATCACCCGAGAGCAGAGCGTGAGCACAGAGCTGTGGTGACAGAAGCAGAAGGGAATCAGGACTTGCAGAGTCTGATTCGAGCTTGATCTGGAAGCCAATTCAGAGCCGTGGTGCTTGTTGGTTGATCAAGGGCAGCCGCGGAAGAACTGACGGGTGTGCGGCTCGGTCGAGTGTCTAAGCGGTGGTTCTCGCTAGTGGCTAGAGGTCACTGAGTGAGGGGGAGTATACCAGAGTGTGCAGCGCTCGTGGAATCGTTCGATCGGCTCGGCAGAAGGTTTTGGAGCGACGCGGACAATTGTGCTTCAGCTGTGTGTTACAGCAGTTGCTACAGAAACCCTGCTGAGTGAGTGTAGTTTAGAATAGGCTAAGTCTTGAGAAGTCTATAGCTATTCTAGATTGACATTTGTAGAGGGTGTGCAGACACAAGTCAGAGCTTGTTCTGATTGTGTCAAGTGATCCACACAAGGTTGAGTAGCATAGGTTGCGTGGAGTTGTAACCGAGTGTACTTGGAGACCTTCGTGTTTAGTGGATTGAGGGAGAATAGTCCTCCCTAGACGTAGGCAGTTGGCCGAACTGGGTGAACAAACTTCTGTCTTGTTCATTGTTTGCTGAGACAATTTCCAAGTGAACAAGAGTGTGCTGCAGCAACTGCTTGTTCACATATCTGCCTAACTGAGACGCTGTGAATTGCACCGCAGAAGGGCGAAAATGGTCCCATGAAGTCAATACCCCATACATCAAATAGTTCCACTGATAGAATTCCTTGCTGAGGCCTCTCTTACTGTTTTGATATATTTCTAGTCCGCTGGCACTCGTCGCAAGTTTTCACGAATTCATATGCGTCTTGGAATAGGGAGGGACAGAAAAATCCATATTGTAGTACCTTGGCAACAGTTTTCGATCCAGCCCCTTGTCCGCCATATTGAGATGAGTGGCAATGTTTTAAGATCCATCTTATCTGGTTCTTGTCAACACAAGTCCTGTATAGGCCATCAGCACATAGACGATACAGAAAAGGATCGTCCCTGAAATACCTCTTCACGTCCGATAAGAACATTTTCTTTTGATGGTATGATAAATCGGGGGGAAGAATGCCACATGCCATATAGTTGACATAATCAGCGTATCATAGAGCCACGTCGGACTCTACAGCTAGCAGCTGTTCGCCTACGAAGGAGTCAGTGATGAGGATCTTATCATTTTAACACATGAGTTCTCTTAATTCAAGACGTGATAAATGGTCTGCTACTGAATTTTCTGCACCAGCCTTGTCCTTGATTTCGATGTCAAACTCTTGCAGCAAAAGTACCCAGCGTATCAACCTCGGTTTGGAGTCTTTCTTGGCTAGAAGATACTTGATGGCAGCATGATCAGTATAAACTATGGTTTTCGAGACAATCAAGTATTGCCTGAACTTTCCAAATGCATACACAACGGCTAGCATCTTTTTTCGATCGTAGTGTAGTTTGCTGGCGCGCCGGTAAGGACCTTGCTTGCATAATGTATCACATTGTAGCTTTTTGTCGACTCTTTTTCCTAAAACTGCTCCCACTACAAAATCACTAGCGTCACACATTAGTTCAAATGACAGCTCTCAATCAGGGTGCTGCACAATAGGAGCTGAAATCAATGCTTGCTTAAGAGTGTGAAATCCATGAAAACAAGCTTAATCAAAATTGAACTTAACATTTTGACACAGGAGGTCAGTGAATGGTTTGCAGTCTTTGAGATATCTTTGATGAAGCGTCTGTAGAAACCGGCATGTCCTAGGAAACTCCTGATGCCTTTCTCGTCCTTAGGGGGTGGCAGCTTTTCAATCACCTCGACCTTGGTTTTATTAGATATGAGGTGACCTAGGGCGATTCCTTTATTAGATATGAGGTGACCTAGGGCGATTCCTTCCTGCATCATAAAGTGACACTTTTCCAAATTCAAAACCAGGTTAGTGTCAACACGACGTTGGAGAATATCAGCTAGGTTTTTTGAAGCATTCATCAAACGAGCAACCATAAACAGAAAAATCATCCATGAAGACCTCCATGGTTCGCTCAATAAAATCAGAAACAATAGCCATCATACAACGCTGAAAAGTGGCAGGTGTGATAGAGCCTATTTATACACATTATTTAGATCATAACCCTGTGCTTGTTTGCGATATTTCGTGTACAAGATTACTGGTTTCCAGTGTTTTTGTATTTCAGGGCAAAACAAGGGCCTAAGTCGGATACGCGCTAACAGGCAGCGTTTAGAACGCGCATCACATAGCCTGCGGAGCTAGCGGCGCAAACAGAAGAATTGGCAGAGTCAACCACGGTGCGCTAACCGATTGCGCTAAGCAGATGCCATGCGCCAGGCGCAGATGGTGGTGTTTCCAAATCCTGACACGACCAGATTTGGAAGTTGCCAAGGATGAGCCTCTGAGCAGTATATAAAGAAGAGAAGGAGGCTAGGGTAGAGACACGATTATTAGGATTCACAATTCGTACACCCAGGAGGCACTGCGCAGCAGGACTGGAAAACACACGAGCTTGTTGAGAGGATCTGCGCCAGGCGACCGCGCCAGCCAAGACAGCAACCTGCACGCACTGTTTGCTATTGTTTTCTTGGACACTTTAGTTATTATTTACTGTTTCTGTGATGTTTATCACTAGCATGTCTAGCTAAACGCTTAGTATCGGTTGGACATGAATCTATGAGTATTTCCTTTGAGACTTGCGCCTAATGCATAGCTTGCTTGCTTATATTAATTCTGTGCACATTACTGGCAGCTTGTTACATGAGTAGGGGAAGCCTTGAACCGCAATCTTACTCTTGTTGCTTGTTGTTGTTTGTTAAACTAGTTGAATAGCCTGACGGTGCCAACTAGGAGTAACGCGCTAGGATAGGCAATTACTACCTTGATCAGATTCGTAGTTGTTTAGTCTAGTGTAAGAATTAATAGCACATGAACTTTGATCGGAACATGCGCACATGTTAGGAAGCCTTGATCGGACAGTAACATTAGCAAACCAAACTATAGACATTTAGAGTCGATGATAGGGAATACACTCATAGAGGATTGTCTGCGCCGATACTTCTCATAGTCATAGTACTTAATCTCTATTGCCTGCGCACGTCTAGTGCAAATTCCTGCGTTACGATACCACTGTTTACTCGCGCATCGCGCAAACCAATCACTCACCCCCCAATTTCATAAGTGTAGGTTACTGGCTAAAACTGAACTGCTTGCTCCCTGTGGAGATCGACCCTTACTTAACCGCTGTACTAGTGGAAGAGGAAGGAATTAATTTGACGCGCACAACGACGCGCGATCAAGGTGCATTGCATAAACCGAAAGGCATACGTCTATAAGCAAATGTCCCAAACTGGCAAGTAAATGTAGTTTTTTCCTGGTCCTGCGGGTGTATGGGTATTTGAAAATAAAACCACTGTAACCATCCAGATAGTAGAAAAAATTATGCTTCGCAAGGCGTTCTAACATCTGATCAATGAAGGGCAAGAGGAAGTGATCCTTGCTTATTTAACTTTCTGTTATCAATGCACATGCGTCAACCAGTTACAGTACGAGTAGGAATCAAATCATTTTTCTCATTGCACACTACAGTCAATCCACACTTCTTAGGTACAACATGAACGGGGCCAACCCATTCGCTATCAGCAATAGAGTAAATGATGCCAGCATTTACTAATTCAAAATTTCTTTCTTCACTACATCATTCAACTTAGGATTTTAGGTGCCTCAATGCTTCCCTAGTGGGTTTCATATCGTCCTCTAAATGAATGGTGTGCATGCAAATGTCGGGGCTAATACCAGTCAAGTCATCAATCGAATAGCCTAAAGCTTTTCGAAATTGTCTCAGCACATCAAGCAATTTCTTAGTTTCTACATCAGTTAATGCCGCGTTTATGATTACTGGAAAGGTAGAGTTGGAACCGAGAAATTCATACCTGAGACTTGCGGTCAGTGGTTTTAATTCTACCTTGTAAAATTCCTTACCTGACTCCCCCTCCTTTGACTCAACATTGACTGTGTATAGATCCATATGGATGGGACACCTGCTCTTATGTTATATGAACTAAGATCGTTTAGTGCAACAAAAAATTTTGGCTCATGTAAATCTAGAACACTACACGTTCACTGCCTACATTTAAAGCTAGGGACCCTCTTTGGACATCAATAACAACTCCAACAGTGCGCAAGACAGGCCTACTGAGAATAATAGGGATATCCTTGTCCTCAGCAATATCTAAAACTATAAAATCAACAGGAACATACATGTTTCCTACTTTGACAAAAACATCCATCAAGATTCCTCTCGGGAGCCTGGAAGAACAATCAACCAATCTAATAGTGATGCTACTAGGATTAAGATTTGCTGAATTCAGTTTAGCATATGAAGAATATGACATGATAGACACACTAGCACCCAAATCACATAAAGCACACTAGTCTCGTGAGAGTTTTCAGAATAGGAATACTCACAAATCCAACTTGCAACATCCATAAGAGTTCAAAGTCCAAATATAGTTTGCTAAGCAAGTAGTTCTCAGCCCACATAATAATAAAGTTGTGCAAATCATTCACTTCACGCAAACTCTAAAGATCATTCACTTCTTTGCGGCAACAAATATTCATAGAATCGATATCAAAACTAGCATTCGTCAAATTCAAATAAATGCTCAATTTCCTATGCAAGTAGTATGAAGAACGGCGTCGCTTAGACAAAAATTTTGTCGAGTCAATCACATATGCTTGCTAAGCGCAAGTCCAAAAGCTAATGACAACAAACTCATTCTCAAGTTTTAGACTATACGTCATAATCCGTAAGAGAAGAGGAGTTTGACATTGAAAATTTAAAATCCCCTTGTACAAATCTTGATGATTAAGTAATAAATTAGGAGGGTCATACCTTAGATGTTTCCTAAAAGCGAAATGCAAATGCCTTACTCACACACATGCGAAAAAACTTGCGAAAAGGCATAAAGTCAATAATTAAGTGTGTTTTATACTTTATTTTTTGCGTTTATACAAATGCTTTCAAGGGGGAACTTACCTTCCTAACCCTTGACATTTGTAAAACTTTTCCTTGACCCAAATATATATATTTGTTTATACAAATGCTTTCAAGGGGGAACTTACCTTTCTAACCCTCGGCATTTGTAAAATCTTAAAAATATAATTTTTTTTCTCTTTTAGCAAATACTTTATTTGACCTCACACTTAAGACTTGACAATGTGCCTAAGTGATAGATAATGGAGCATGAAGTGTGAGCTAAACAAATGCAAAGGCTAAATAGGAATGCTAAAGTCACCTAAAAGCAAACAAGAGCAAGTACAGGGTTTTTATATGAAAATTATTTTTATTTTATTTTTGTGCTCGCTACACTTAACATCATTTTTCATGCACGGAAAAAGGCTTAAAAGTAAATCGAACTAAGCTAGTCAAAACACCGAATCATGTGAATAAAATCATCACAAAGAATGTCAATCAGCTTAAAGATACGATTCATGAATTCGAAGCACAATTCATCCCAAAAATATTTTTAAATAATACCACTTAGTTGCTTAGTAAACATTACTTTGTGTGATCAATACTTAATGATAGGATGAAAACGATCATACGAGTATAATGCACGCAAAATAAATATGTAGCATAGAATTATGCTGTTATGCAAATAAAAGCATAAGCGCAAAACACCTCACACTTAAGAATTTGCTTAGTCCCTAAGCAATATAAAGTAAAAGAAGTAAAGAGAAAGTTTCGAAGGAACTTCTCTCGTGTGAAGTAGCCAATGCGCATCCGCTAATGCCCGTGAATGATGCTCCAATCGGTTGCGGTAAATCTGAAACCCAAGAAAAGGTTAGCGCAACACCTGAATTCACAGTTGAAAACAACTAGCTATTAGAGATAAATCAATGTGAAACATATAGCTAGGCGAAAAATTAGAAAATAGATGCGTGACAATTCAAACGATGAGTTTACTTAGATATGCTCGTGTAAATCAACAGTCATGAACTAGTGTATTATAGTACTTGAAAAAGGTTTCAAACAAATGCGAGTAAAGTTGTAGAATTTCCAAAGTCAACCTAAAACAGTTCTGTCAAAAACTGCCCGAATTAGAATTGATTCGGGGTGCACAAAATGTGATCCGGCCACACCCTAGTCGAATAAAAGCAATTCGGATATCGTGAGCTTGTCTGAATCAAAAGTGATTCGGCCAGGGTGGTCGAGTCAAACTAGTTCGGATAGCTTGAGCTTCCTCGAACAAAAGTGATTCAAGCAAGGCAAAAAAATGTGACTCGGCCAGGTAGTCTGAATCAAACTAGCAGTGTAGTCCGAATCATTGTTCTAAGGGAAAAACTGCCAAATAAAAACAATACGAGTTCGAAAACCATCTGTCATGCAAAAAATATCACGGCGAAGCGCGTCAAAATACAAACGGACTAGTTTAGCAAATTACATAGCAAGAATACTAACACAAGTCATGACATATAGATAATCAAACTGCTACATATAGATAATTAAACCAGAGGAGTAATTCGAGGGCACACAAACAAAACCACCAATCAAACATTTGGCGCACGGCGCAACCCAAATTCCACAACGATTCTATACTATAATCAAGTAAAAACAAAAGCATAAATACTCACAAGCCTAGTTTAATGTCTTGGTTAAGACGTAGCCGATTCCCTTCTTCATAAGAAACACACTTGAGAAGTCCTTCGAGGATCCCTTCTCAAGTGGCATGCGTCGATAGTGTGGTAATCAAGTGGAGTTGTCGAGCTTGAAGTCTCCAAGCTCCAACCAGTCTCTCATCTTCCTCTTGCGGAAGAGCGGCATTTCCTTCCCTCATCGGATTCGGTTAATCCATAATTTCTGTTGGTGTTTGATAAACGTGAATTTGAGGAGGAGTATCAAAATCCGGCAATTTATGATCCGGGTTTGGCGTTGATGTGGAGGCTTGCTCTTGTGCCTTTTTCGTGCGTGCTTTGGTTTGCATTCAAACACCTACCAACAAATCAGAGAAAGCGTCAATAAGTATGAACTTAAATCAAAGTAGGCAAGAATAGTTCGCAATCACAATCACAATCAATAGTAATGCCACCAATGTCACAAGGGATAGAAAAACTCCTTGGATCTTGAAGTTTGGGTGGCAAGGATTGCTGGATGGCAGCGCTGCATGAACGTTGTCAAAATTATGGTAGTAAAAATACTAGTCCAGTTACGGTACGTAAATAATATTTATAATCTGAGTGACCTCGAGTCAAACCCAAGATAAAAGCCTAATATTAGTCTAAAGTTAACTAGTAATGCCTAATGCGAGTCTACTAAATAAAAATGGGTGGTTTTTCCTCTATGTGAGGTATCTCTAGTGAATACTAAAGATAAGATTTGGTTAAAAGAAAGTAATAGAGAAAACGTAGTCGGAATCCTATTTCACCCCTAGGTCATACGATTGGCAATGCAAAAATAGAAATATATTCATGAGTTAATTTGATTGATTATTATAGGTTAAAGTATCACGCATACTAAATTCAACTCTCGCTCCTTCTCTAGAATGGGAATGATACCTAAGTGACACAATTCTTAAACTCTCGCTCTGTTGAACTGTGTAGAACAAAAGTCTCGTAGTCTCAACCTCTCGGTCTATTGATAGTTAACTAAAGTCCTCACTATACTTAGCCTAATAGAAGGCGAATGTCACTTTCGCGCACAAACGCTACCTAAAATAATCATGCTTGATCTTCTAAACAACCCAAGTTCAATTCTCATTCCATTCCTAGGTGTTTTATCAATTCATACTCATTCATGCGTTTCGTCAAACACTTGGTGTGCATAAAATTGACATGAAGATAAAACATGGGAATTTTCAAACCAAAAACCTCATTCATAATAAAATTGCATGTTTTGCATTACAACTACTCACTCATGGTGAGTTCAATACAAAACATAATGAAATTGTTCAATAAGGAAAAGTAAAGAAAGTAAATCAGTAGAGAAGTAGGGTTTAAAGTAGGAATAGAGTAGAATGATGTTGTAGAATCTCCAATTGTAGATGTCTTCTCCAAATTCTCAATGATTCTCTAAGTTCTTCAATTAGGGTTTCGTTCCAAGAGAGGAACCCTAGGCGCCGGAGGCACCCCAAGGCACAATCTAATTTTTTCCATCTTTTTCTATTTATATTTACCCGCCATGCCCGAATCAAAAGTGATTCAGACACGCTCTAGTTGTTTCGGTCGAATCAATATCTCATGCTGTTTCTTAGCTGGCCGAATCACTTTGTCCTGGGCGAATCACTTTTGATTCGGTCAAACCCTTTAATTGATTCTGTCAAAATCCTTATCGAGCCAAACTGATCCGAGTAGCACACTTCTTCCTTGGGCGAATCAACTTTGCAGTGCTATAATCTTGCCTATTTTATCCTTTAAACATTCTACTTACGTCTTGATGTAAACTACCAAGTTGTAGCCCTTTGAATTAGCTTTCCAACAAGCTATAGCACACCTTAATCGGATAAGAATCATGTGCTCGGCAAGCCTTCAAAGGTGAACAGGTCACTCTGCCCAGATTTGGTCTCGGGCGAATTCTCCTCGAGTCATTTTTGATCCGGGCAGCATGAAGGTTGATTTGACCAAGGGTGCACAAATCACATGTGATTCGTGCACCCCCTCCCCCCCCCCCCCCCCCTAGCCGAATCAAATCTGCCTTGGGCAAATCACTTTTGCCTTTTGCTCATTTTTGCTATACATCTTTTCAACCTAAAATGGACAACTAAAACATCAAATGACTTCATAAAATAATGGGGCAAATAAGAAGTAAAGGGAAAATATGGACAAATATAAGGTCATTTATCCGCTCATCACTGCACTCCTTACTTAGAGCCATAGTTTCCTCCACGTCAATCTTCCTCTTCCCACTGAGTATGTCTTTCATGAATTTGGCATAGGTGGGAATCAGGGGGAGTAGGGTTGTTATTTTTGTAGGACAAATTTGGGTGGAACCGGTTGTTCGGATTATATACGGGATTCGAGGCCGAACCGGGTACAAAACTATTTTCCTGATTTCTACCAACAAAGTTTGCATCTTCAACCATGCTGCTACTTTCAGAGACCATCATTGGGCAGGCGTTCGAATTATGTGTTGGTGACCCGCAGATATCGCAGTAGGTAGATTGGCTGGGTGTATGCGAAACATTAGCCACTTAAGAGCCGACTCCCATAGCTCCTAACTGAGCTGATATGCCATCTTTTTCTGCGCTAATTTACTTATCACTTCAGAAGACTCCGCAGAATAGAGGTCATGAGCCCCCTTTCTATCCCGAGGGGCAGCACGCTCACTTGCCCACAAGTGCGTGTTCAGTGCTATTTTCTCTATCAAATCATAGGCATCATTAATATCAGTTCAATTAATGCGCCTCCAGCTGCTTGATCTAGCTGACTTCTGATGGATTGATCAACTCCAATATAGAATGTGTGGACAATTGTCATGATATCCAGATTATGGTGGGAACACAAACGCATTAATTCCTTGAACCTTTCCCAAGCTTCATATAAGCTCTCTCCATCCATGGACCTGAATGTCAGGGTCTTGTTCTTGTAATGAGCTGTCTTGGATGGTGGGAAATACTGGTTCAGAACAGCATTGGCAAGCTCGTCAAAAGAACAAAATTTCCCTTTAGGCTGATTGTCTAACCATCGGCGAGCTTTATCAGTCAAAGAGAACGGAAACAGCCTTAAATAAAATGCTTCTTGAGAGACTCCATTCATCTTTGTAGTGTTGCAAATTTCGATAAAGCGCTGCAAGTGCACTTTTTATAATTCTTACAGCATGGTCTTCATTCATCCTCCCCGTGTAAGGATTTGCAGTCAACATCTGAATTAGAACACTTTTTATCTCAAAGGTGTTGGCTTCAACATTGGGGGCAGTAATAGCCGATTGATATGCTACAGCAGTTGGCAGGATATAATTCTTTAGTGTTCTCCGGGCTGGTTGTTGAACATTATTGTTGTTAAGGTATGTGCATCATTGACAAACTCCTTCAAGGTGCACAAGAGTCTGCTACAGCAAACGTGTGAAGACAGCAGCTGATGCAGAGCGTTCCAGAATGACCAAGTAGAGTGCACAAGGCGTTGCTACAGCAACCAGTGTAGCAGAGATCTGGAGCATCCTAAATAGCAGATTTTTGTGTGAAGTACAAGCTGCCCAGAATTGAAGAAAATAGCAACGGAAGCTTTCTAAATGCAATTCCCAGAGTCAATAGCATGCTGATTAACTTGGAATAGCCCAAAGAACGTACGGATGGTTGCTGCTAGCATCACAACAGGTTGGTAGAGTATCGTGAAGATAGAGAGCAAGATGATGCAGCTGCCCGTGTGAAGACAGCAGCTTGTGCAAATCCAGCCAGAGTGAACAAGCAGTTGCTACAGCAGGAGCTGTAGCAGCAGTATTGGCGCAAAGAACAATCTGCCCAGATATGATCTTGTTGACATCTTGGAGGAGCTTCTAAATATTCAGAGAGAATATCCGAGTGGAGATTCCCATATCCAAGAGAAGATTTAATTTTGGAAAGATTTGTTTCTCCAAACAAATCTAATCTCCTACGAATTAGGAGATAAGATCTTGTTGAGATCTAAACTTGCAAGAATCTAGGAGAGCTTTTTGGAAGGCTTCCTAAATTTGATATTGATGGAGCATGGAGTTCCTATTTAAAGGAGGTTGGGGAGAGCAACAAAGTATCCATCGAAGATAGAATCCAAGCAGAAAGACAGAGCAATATACCGAGAGATATATTCAGAGTGCTAGATCGGAGAGATTGGATCACCACAAATAGTAGAGCGTGAGCGCAGAGCTAAATGGTTGAAGCAGAGGCTGATCGAGACTTGTAGAGTCTGATCAGAGCTTGATCGGAGAAGGTCAATTCAGAGCAGGACTTGCTTATTGGCTGATCAAGGAAGGCCGCAGGGCAGAGTTGTCGAGTGGAGGAACTCGGACAATCTGCAGGAGGCTAGGTCTCGCTAGTGACAGGAGGTCATTGAGTGAGGGGGAGCGTTCCAGAGTGTGCAGCGCTCGTGGAAGAGTTTGATCAGCTCAGTGGAAGGCTTTGAAGCGACGCGGACAGAACGTGCATTAGTTGTGTGCTACAACAGGTGCTATAGCAAACCTGCAGAGACTGTGTGTTAATTAGAATAGGCTGAGATTCATCGAGTCAGAGCTTGTTCTGATTGTGGTCGAGGTACTAGCTAAGGTTGAGTAGCATAGGTTGCGTGGAGTCGAACCATGTGTACATCGAACCTTGAGCTCAGTGGATTAAAAGACCGAGTTCAGTCTTTCCTAGAGGTAGGCACTTGGCCGAACTGGGTGAACAAATTGTTTGTTCATTGTTCTTGCTGCACAAGATTCATCATTACAAGAGTGTACTGTAGCAACTGCTTGTACACAATCTGCAACTCAGAGTTGCTGCGAAATTTTAATTGTTGTTATTTCTGGGAAGGTTTCGATTACCATCCTAGTTGTTTCCTACAATCTGTCCGAGATCCATTGAAATTTCCTATAGTCTCAACCTCTGAACTACTCTATTTCTGAGTTTATGAAGAGGTAAGTCTTCCTCCTCATCACTAAAAACTGGTTCTTGCTGCTTTTTCTTGTTCTTCGGCATTTTCCGTGGCATGTACTAGGATGTTCCTGCAATACCCAGGAAAATAGGTGCTGAGTACTAAAAAAAGTGCACCAAAGTAATGGAATAATCCTAAACTATGTATGCTAAAAACTAATAACACACTTAGACGCTGTTCCCCAGCAACGGCGCCATTTTTACAATCGTATTTTTAACCCTTTATAGTTGTCAGATATAAGTTTTAGGGGTCAATTGTAGTCAAAAATTATTTATAAACCTTGGTAACGATCCTAGGAACAGGCGTGTGTATATACTAGCTAGCAATCAATGTGTTCAGCTACTCCCAATGGAAATTCTGGGTTTTGTTCTAAATATTCCTAATTGTCCTAATTATCCTAAATCCTAACGGTTGATTCGATCAGAGAAAATAATTTCAAGATCAAACTTCACCCATGCTCGCAACACAATTCATGCAATCAGTCACACCATATAGTCATGCAAAATAATTTTGGAAATAACCTAATAGACACCAAGTGAGCCGCACAATCACGGATCATCACCTGAATTAATCTAAGCTGTTAAACGCCGCCCAATCACAAATTATTACCAGTTTCGATTTGTGAGACCTAGGGTTTTCAAATCAAGAAATCAACTCTCCTACCGAATCGTGTACTACCAACATAGCTGCCATGACTCGACATCAATCTTACTTGTTCTAGTTAATTGCCTTAGACCCATTCATCTTTTTGGCATCTAACCTAGTTTCGTTCTAACATGCAGTCATCCCAATCAATGATCAACAATGATAAAACGTTAGAATGAAGTATAATAGAATCGAAAAACATAAATTTGCATTAGACTAAAACTGATGTTCAAACAAATCACATGAAATCAGGTTACAGGCATGGGATCCGTAAGATCCCAGAACTAAAAGACTACTTGCTACTCATGGTGATTACTACTAACACAAGAATGAAGAGAATGAGGAACGAAGAACCCGTGACGATGATCTTCACTTCAATCTCGTCTCTTTTCTCCTGCTCTCGTTCTCCCAATCGTCCAACCCTAGCTAATGAGTTCTCAATTTGTATTTACGCGAAAAATCAGTGGGGCTGATTTTTGGAATTAAGTTTCGGGCCGGTTTTTTCAAATCGGCGGTTCAGTGTCCAAACTGCCGGTTCTTCATTGAACCCAGCTGGCTCAGTGGATCATCAATTTTTCTATTGTTCGCCGGTTCAAAACCAAACCGGCGGTTCATTGTCCAAACCACCTGTTAGCCGCCGGTTCTTCTTTGAACCGGATTGTTGTTCACTCAGACTTTGATGCTGAATTTTCTTGCATTTTTGACCATTCAAACCTTCGAATCATGTCGTAGTGTATACTACAATGTTGTAGCCCTTCAAGTTAGCTATCCAGCAAGATATAGAACGCCTCAATCGAATAACAATTGCGTGCTCGGCGAGCCTTTGATGACGAACAGGTAAATCTGCACATTCCTTGGTCATATTAGTCTCAATCTTGTGATTTTCTTCATTTTGCTCTAACTGGGCTAGAAAGCTGTAGTTTAATATGATTTGACCTGAAACGAGAGTGAAGTGATAAAAACACAAAGAAAAGTTCAGGAAAGAAGTGAAATTCATCATCGAGCAAATGAATAATCAGTAAGTAAATCAACCGATCATCCACCTTGATGGTTCGAACCATTCGCTTCGACACAGTACTATTCGATCGGCGTTGGAAACTTATGGCTTGATCTTCGACACAATTCCATGGCCGTGATCTGATTTTGAGTTAACTTTGTGGATCAAGAAGGTTTGTCTACTCCTTCAAACTCGTTTGAAGCATGGAGAATACTTGTGCGAACATATCATGTGCAAACTCGTGCTTGGCAGATGCATCTCCGCCAATAGCTTCAAACTCTTAAGAAAGGATTGTCTTCGGTCCTCGATTATTCTGAAAAGAAACGATCCCTTGCTTATGCTTTGTCTGATTGTGTGTACATCTTTTTTGATGCTAATTTTATGGCCTATTTCTTATATGGAAGTGTGTTTCCCTGCGCCCTCTCTATGCGAATTTAATCATTATCTTTGTATGAGTTGCTTGGGCTGCTACTCCAAGAAGAATAACGACTGGAAGAATACACGGGATCTATGTCCTCTCCATCTACCAATGCTGCCTTCCGTAAGGCTGACGGTTGGAACTCGCTAGCAAGCATGATTGATGGAGTAGAATTGGTTATTCACATACCAAATAAAGTTTTTTATAAGTGTGATCGTATATTCACATACCAAATAGTAGAATTGGTTATTCACATACCAAATCAACAGTTATTCACATATCAACCGTCTTAGTAAAGTGTGAATAGTAAACTTGATTTCTTATATGGACTTGGGTCTCAGTAAAGTGTGTTTCCCTTCGCCCTCTCTATGTGAGTTTAACCAGTATCTATGTATGAGTTGCTTGGGCTGCTACTCCAAGAAGAACAACGACTGGAAGTGATGATGCAGTATGACAGTGTTTGACAAAACCAATACAAGTGAACAAGATGCTGTTATAGCAGGAGTCCAGCATATGTGAACAAGACCAGTGAACAAGGAGCAGTTATACCAGGAGAGAGCTATAACAGGAGCTTGTTCAAAAGAGCTGTAGCCTCTATCCGAGTTGCAGCAACCTGGGTCTTTGGAAAGAGGGCGTGACAGTCCTTCGAAGAGCATCAGAGGAGGTTCAGAGTTGCTGCAGAGAATATTCCACTAGATATTCCCAGCTGAAGAAGAAGATTTGATTGTAGAAGATTAGATTTGCCAATCAAGTCTAATCTCCTACAAATTAGGGGTTTTTGCTTTTAGAGCTATAATCTGATAATGATGGAAGTGGGTGCTCCTATATGAAGAAGACCCTTCAGAGCATTGATGATTGATCGAAGAAGAGAGCTGAAAGCGAGAACACACAGAATTTCGAGAGAGTAATTTTGGTGTGCGGACGAGGTCTTCGATTATCACCGAGAGCAGAGCGTGAGCGCAGAGCTGTGGTGACAGAAGCAGAAGGTGATCAGGACTTGCGTAGTCTGATCCAAGCTTGATCTGGAAGCCAATTTAGAGCAGAGAGTGCTTGTTGGTTGATCAAGGGCAGCCGCGAAAGAACTGACGAGTGAGTGACTCGGCCGAGTGTCTGGAAGGCAGTGCTCGCTAGTGACAGGAGGTCACTGAGTGAGGGGGAGTATTCCAGAGCGTGCAGCGCTCGTCGAATCGTTCGAGCGGCTCAGCGGAAGGCTTCGGAGCGATGCAGACAGTTTGTGCATCAGCTGTGTGCTACAGCAGATGCTATACCAACCCTGCAGAATCTGAGTATTGTTAGAATAGGCTGAGTTTCGAGAAGACAGTAGCTATTCTAGATAGATATCAGTAGAGGGTGTGCAGACACAAGTCAGAGCCTGTTCTGATTGTGTACGAGGATCCACCTAAGGTTGGGTAGCATAGGTTGCGTGGGTTGTAACCGTGTGTACTTGGAAACCTTGAGATTAGTGGATTGAGGACTGAGAAGAGTCCTCCCCAGACGTAGGCAATTGGCTGAACTGGGTGAACAAACCTTTGTCCTTGTTCATTCTTGCTGAAATAGTTTCCGAGTGAACAAGAGTGTGTTGTAGCAACTGCTTGTTCACAAATCTGTTTATCAGAGGCGCTGCGATTTTCAGGAAGAATACACGCGATCTATGTCCTCTCCATCTACCAATGCTGCCTTCCGTAAGGCCGACGGTTGGAACTCACGTCCTTCTGCTAGCAAGCATGATTGCTCATCTGGTGATCAGTGTCCCTTGAACAAATTTTCAAAGCCCCACTGTCAGATTTGTAAGCTTTCGGGACATGAGGCTCTCAATTGTTTTCAGCGTTTAAATCTACGTGAGTTTCCACTGACTAATTTCAATGTTGCTACTCCTTTGAATAAATCTACTTCTATGGCACCCTCTAATAGTCCATCTGTTACTTTTGATCCATGGTTTATTGATTATGGATTAACCAATCATGTGACAGCCGAACTTGGAAACTTCACTCTTTAGTCCAACTAAAATGGTAAGGATCAACTCATGGTTGGGGATGGTAAGGGCATTCCACCTTTCTATATAGAGCCTACTATCCAGTCTTTGCAGCTTAATAATATCTTTTTTATTCAAAACATTGCAAAGATCCTTCTTAGTGTTTCTCAGTTATCTATAGACAATAATGTTTATCTTGAGTTTCATCCTAACTTTTTCCTTGTCAAGAACATGTAGGGACATGTCCTACTAAGAGGAACAGTTGAGAATATCCTTTACCGTCTCCCTCGTCCAGCTACGTCATCTTCTTCTCTTTTTTATAAATCAAATGTTGTTTGTCTTGGTGAACGCACATCATTCCACTATAGGCATTGCCTTGCTCATCCTCATGAGTCAGCTCTACGTCATTGAGTTTCCAGTCGGTAGTTGCCCGTGTCCTATCATATATTGGAGTCTCCTTGTGGTTCCTGTCAACTTGGTAAAAGCCATAGATTACATTTTCAAAGGAGACTTGAGTCGTTTACTAAACCCTTTGATTTAATTCACTTTGGTATGTAAGGTCCTTCTCCCGAGTTGTCTACTTTTGGTTGTCGTTATTATGTTAGCTTTATTGATGTCTGCACAAAACTCACTTTTATAGATTTTATTTTCAATAAATCTCAAGTTTTTTCATATTTTAATTATTTCTTCAACTAATCCAAACACAGTTTTATGTTCGGGTCAAATCATTCCAAACATATTGAGGTGGTGAGTACCAAAATGTTTCATCCTTTCTTAAGAGCAAAGGAATACATCATAGGTTCTTTTTCCCTTACACTCTAGAACAAAATGGTTCCTCTGAGCGTCGTAATTGAGTTATTGTTGAAAAGGTCTCGCTCTTCTAGCTCATTCTTATTTACCCATCAAATTCTGGGAACAAGCCTTTCATGCTTATATCAATCTTATTAAGCGCACAATCACACTTATTCTGGGTTACAAATCACCGTTTTGAGTGTTTATCTGGTAGATTCTCGAAGTATGACTTCCTTAAGTCGTTTGGATGCTTATGTTACCCTTTTCTGTCCTTTAAAAAACAATTTGGAGTACAGATCCTTACCTTGCGTCTTTCTTGGTTACAACTCTATACATAAGCGGTATGTATGTCTACATGTTCCTAGCCGTGCTTATGTCTCCTGACATATTATCATGATGAAGAGTGTAATAAATACCTTGACTTGTGATCCTTTGATTTATTCTGTAGCGTTAATTTAGAATCTTGATATAACCTCCTGTACTTGCTACCAACAGCTTGCTTATAGCTTTTCCTTTTTCCAGTGCTTCAAGGTATCCACGCCCAACTTCCTAGTTAATATAATATGAGTTTATGTTTGAATGGTTCATATGTTAACATTTTGTTAGCGCTGTCTGTAACTGGAAAGAAATAAAAAGAGGAGGGAAGAGAATGAAGTTGAAATAGAAAAAAAAAAAAAAAAAAAAGGAAGAGTAATTGTAGGAAAGAAGAGAATGGTTACATACATATCCACACATTTCATCTTGAAAACGACTGAATGAATCTCCACCCACCCATTTCACCCCAGATTATCGGATTGAAGGAAATGAGAGAGTTCCATTCCCTACCACATTCTTCTTCTTCCTAAAACTCAATTTCCCAATCATTCTTCTTCTTTTCTTCTATCAAAAACTCTTCTTCTGCTCGGATCCATTTTAACATCTCAAAATGCACCACTCTGAATCTTGTACCACTCTCCGACTGTTCTTGTCTTGGCCATTGTAAAAGAATGACTGCATGAATAAGAGTAGATAAGATAACGAGCAAGAGAAAGAAGTTAAATTACATATGGCAAAGGAAAACAGTGGATCTCCCAAGTATCATCAGCATGAGGCAAAGCGAAAGCGTCTGACATGGATCCTAGGCGCTACCGGCCTCTGCGTCTTATTCTACCTCTTGGGAGCTTGGCAAAGTAATACTTCTCTCCCATCTAACCAATCTGAGGCTTACCAAAGAGTCGGCTGTGATGCAATTGGATCAAGTGATCAGTCATCATCATCTTCCAAGGACCTCATTTTGGACTTTGAGAGCCACCATGGGATAGAGATCAAGGACACCAAAGCCTCACTTACTTTCCCACCATGTGACATGTCTTACAGTGAATATACTCCCTGCCAAGATCCGGTGAGGTCAAAGAAATTCGACCGGGACATGTTGAAGTACCGAGAGAGGCACTGTCCCACAAAGGAGGAACAGCTGCGTTGCTTGATTCCAGCGCCACCTCGATACAAAGCGCCTTTCAAGTGGCCGCAAAGCAGAGAATATGCTTGGTATGATAACATACCCCACAAGGAACTTAGCATTGAAAAAGCTGTGCAAAACTGGATCCAAGTTGAGGGTGATCGGTTCAGATTTCCCGGTGGTGGCACCATGTTCCCCCGCGGCGCTGACGCTTACATTGACGACATCAATGAGCTTATTCCTCTTACAGATGGGAAAATCAGAACTGCCATTGACACTGGATGTGGTGTGAGTTGATCACTTGTTGAGAAAATGAATTTGGTCTATTTTTATGTTCCATCTTTGATTGTTTTTTCATAAATGTGAAGGTGGCAAGTTGGGGAGCTTATTTACTGAAGAGAGACATCTTGGCCATGTCATTTGCTCCGAGAGACACCCATGAAGCTCAAGTCCAGTTTGCGTTGGAGCGAGGAGTTCCTGCCATGATCGGGGTTATGGCTTCGCAGAGGCTCCCTTATCCTGCAAGGTCCTTCGATATGGCACATTGTTCGCGTTGCTTGATACCATGGGAGCAGTATGGTAAGATAAGCATATCAAAAAATCACAGACTGATATGATATATTCATCTGAGTTGAGTTATGGTAATCTGTGAGCAGATGGACAGTTCCTGCTTGAAGTTGACAGAGTTCTTAGGCCTGGTGGTTATTGGATTCTCTCCGGCCCTCCAATCCGCTGGAGGAAATATTGGAAAGGTTGGGAGAGGACCCAAGAGGATCTGAAACAAGAGCAAGATGCCATTGAGGATGTAGCCAAGCGGCAGTGCTGGATAAAAGTGATAGAAAAGGATGATCTTGCAATTTGGCAGAAGCCCATCAATCACGTCCAATGCGTTAAAAGCAGGCGAATTCATAAAGCTCGGCCGCATATATGCAAGTCTCAAAATCCTGATGCAGCTTGGTCGGTACTCCTTCCGTTACCATCTTTTACATGCCGCATTTCATATCCGCATACTTGAGATTATTGATCTCAGGTACAAGAACATGGATACATGCATTACACCGCTCCCAGAGGTCAGCAACTCGGAAGAAGTCGCGGGCGGGGAGCTGAAGAAATGGCCAGAACGTGCTATGGCCATTCCTCCTCGAATCACCAGCGGCTCTGTGAAAGGTGTAAATGCCCAAAAGTTGAAAGAAGATAATGAAATATGGAAGGAGAGGGTAGCACATTACAAGCACATAATCGGCCCCTTGGCTCAAGGTCGGTACAGAAATGTGATGGACATGAATGCATACCTTGGAGGCTTCGCTGCAGCATTGCTGAAATTTCCAGTGTGGGTGATGAACGTTGTTACGGCTAATTCAAATCAAGACACATTAGGCGTCATCTACGAGCGTGGCTTCATTGGTACATACCAAGACTGGTGCGAACCCTTTTCTACCTATCCTCGAACATATGACCTCATTCATGCTGGTGGCGTCTTCAGCATATACCAAGATAGGTAATAATTATGTCTCATTCCTATAAATTACAACAAATATTTAATGGTGTTTTTGATGTTACGTAGGTGTGACATAGCAGATATTCTGCTTGAGATGGACAGAATATTAAGGCCGGAGGGGACAGTCGTATTCAGGGACACTGTGGACGTTCTTGTGAAGATTCAAGACATCGCTGACGGGATGAAATGGAGGAGTCAGATCGTGGACCATGAGACTGGTCCTTTCAATCCAGAAAAAATTCTTCTGGCTGTGAAGAGCTACTGGACTGGTGCTGATTCTGCACAGACACAACAATTAGATTCATGAGCTGCGATGACGACGAGCATTTCTACGAGTTTGTCTCATGAGCAAGCAGTGAATTATTGGTTTCCTATCAGCTACTCCTCACATCTATTTTTGCAGTTATTCGGTTTCCTTTTTTTTTTTTTTGGTCTACTTCTATAAGCCTGTATAACCGGGCGTCTAGAAAAATATTTTACTCTTTTCTTCTTCTTTTTTTGGGTTATGTTAGGTTACTTTAATTTGAAGGATATAAAGTGTGATTTTATCCTTATCAATATATAATATAAGTCAACAATATATTGCGATTAGGCAGTTTTCTCATATGGACTATGTAAGGCCTAAAAAGAATAACATGGATCGATTAACCAAAGGATTAAAATGGGGCTAAGTAGACAACTTGGGGTAGGAATTCCTATAATTTTCTTTTCATTAATTAATCACTCCTGCACGAGGTTAAACTTTAAGCTTTAAATGATTATAAGAGCTCGAATGTTGAGACTCCAAATAAGTAATGTGTATGCGAGAGAGAAATGTGACACTTTTAAGGAAAATAAATAAGAATTAGTTCTTTAGAGATTTCTGCATAACAAGACATATGTTCAAGGCCGAAATGAACATAACCATGATGTGTTCAAACGATAGACAATAAGTTTTTGTTTACACAAAACGTTCAACATTTCAAGGAGATCACGTCTGTTGAATTGTCAATAAATATGACATGTCTTCACGATGGAGGATTCAAAGGTTGAACCTATCTTTCATATACTGAATGTAGAAACTATCACCTCAAGTGTTGATTTTATTTTCGTTACTCAACTTTTTTGAATTTGGGAGATTAATGAAAAAATTGTGAATGGAATGATATTAATACTCTATTTTATGGTAAAAATTCAAGTATCTTACGCATATTAAATCAAACGGATTGAATTAGTTTTGTAATCCCCTGTTGAGAGGACTAGAATTGGTTATTCACATACCAAATAAAACTAAGATGATAATGTAGGAAAGCCTCAATCACGGATCATATAAGCCTTGAATCAGCCTCCTCAACTATGGAAATATTTCCCATTAATTAGAGAATAATTTAGCCATTTACTGTGACAATTGTCTTCCTTCTTTCTTTCCTCTACCTTCATCCATGGCTTCTTTTACCTCTCAATCCATTCCTACACAAACTACTACAAAATTCACCAAACTCACGGAAACCAATTATCTCACTTGGCTCCATCAAATAAAATCCTACCTGCATGGATAGAAACTGTGGGAATATCTCTCCGGCTATGGAAAAACCTAATCCTGCTTATGAAGATTGGTTCACAGTTGACCAGCAAATTGTTAGCCTTCTCACCACTTCACTCACTGATAATGTATCTCAACTCACCAGTTGATTTGATACCTCAAATGAAATATGGGACTGTCTTTCTCGCCACTTTTCTCAATAATCCACTGCAAGTGCCGCCAGCCTCAATCTTCAATTGTTAGAATTACAAAAAGGATCCAAATTGGTTGATAAGCACCTTCGTCACGCCAAATCCATCGTTGATTCACTTTCTTTCATTGGCAAACTTGTTCTAGAAGAAGATTTGGTTCTTTCCACACTCCATGGCCTCGGATCCGACTACCTCATACTTCTCACAATGCTGACTCAGAGCTCCGCCCTACCGACCTTCTCCTAACTCTGAGCTCGAGTTTTGGATTTTGATGATCTAACGGACAGACCATGTATCACTCGCAACTCCCGCCACTACTCTTCTCATGCAATGCCGTAACTCCACTGATTGACACGATAATACCTAACGAGGCCAACGAGGAAGAGGACGAAGCCGTGGCCATGGCCGCTCTAGTAGCCGTAGAGGATATCACCCCTTTCATCACTGGAATAATGATGCTTCACCGTTCCATCACACTCAGCCTCCTCATGTCAGTGGTGGTGATTCATGGCTTCCTAATTTTCAAGCCCAATCACGTGGTCCATGGACAAATAATGCTCATGCCAAATCTCCGGGACTACTTGGCCCATCTCTTACTTGGTGCTCTAACTGCCATACAAACCAACATGATATAAGTCGGTGCCCTCATCGTTATTCTGGACCAACCTCAACTCCACCATTTGCTGGATTTCACATGACTATGGATCCGAATTGGTACCCATATACAGGAGCAACTCATCATATGTCATCTTCGGATATTCCAAACTCTCAACCTCATACTGGTCCCCACAACGTATTCATGGGAAATGGTGACTCGTTACCAATTTCCCACACCGGTAACATTCATCTTTCTTTGGGGTCCTCCAATTTTTAACTTTCTAATGTTTCTTGTCCCTTCCTTTCGTAAAAAATTACTATCTGTTGCTCAATTTACTAAAGGCAATTTTGTCTATTTTCTGTTTGGTCCCAACTCTTATCACATATATTGTTCACGCACTAGTCAATTATTATTTCAGGGCCCATGTAAGGATGATTTGTATCCTCTATCCTTTTGTTCTGACTCTGCAGTCCCACAAGCACTCTTCACCATCCATCCTTCGACCTGGCATAATAGACTTGGTCATCCGTCCTCCTCCGTACTGTCTCGTCTTGGGTCTACTCTTGGATCCAAAATTTCTTTTAATTCATTTTTCAATTCTTGTGCTCTTAGCAAATCCCATAAACTCCCATTTGTTTCAACTAATAAATTTTCTTCTTTCCATTTTGAGATAATTCATAGTGATGTGTGGATGTCTCATGTAACCTCTGTCACTGGTTTTCGTTATTACGTATTATTCACAGATGAGTGCTCTCGCTACACTTGGCTATACCCGATGAGACAGAAAAATGAGGTTCTTTCTCATCTTGTGGCTATGATCAAAAATATTTTCAACGGCACTGTTAAATACCTTCAGAGTGACAATGGCATTGAATATATTAATAGAGATTTCACTCATTTTTGTGCCTCACTTGGTATTATTCAGCGATTCTCTTGCCCTTACACACCTGAACAAAATGGTCTTGCAGAACGGAAACATCGCCATATTGCCTCAATGGCGCGCTCTCTCCTTATCACTTCAAGTGTACCTACTAATATTTGGGTTGAAACTTGCGTGTACCTCATCAATCTTCTCCCCACACCCACTCTATCTTGGAATACACCACACAAAATCCTATATGGTCATCCTCCTTCATACTCATCTCTTCGTGTTTTTGGTTGTGCTTACTTCCCTCATATAGACTCCAAACACTCTTCAAAATTGTCTAACCAAAGTGTTGAGTGCGTCTTTATTGGTTATTCTCCAAATCACAAAGGCTACCGGTGTCTAAATCCTAAAACGGATCACGTAATCATCTCTTGTCATGTGGTGTTTGATGAAACTAATTTTCCATTTAAGCACATGCATGCACATGATTCTGCAGCACCATCTGTTGAATTTGAACTTTGCCTAATGAAGAACAAAGCACCTGCTGCATCACACTCATTACAAGGCCCATCAACTTCAGGCCCAAATCCAAATAATGTTGAGGAAATAGGAAAAAAATTTACAAATGTCCTAATTCCCAAACCAAATATCCTAAATGCCCCAGTTTTGAAAAGAGTTTCTCAAATGCCCTACTTCTTATTGAATCCGGGCTTGAGCAACCCGGATTTAACAAAAATCAATAAATCCGGTTTCCGAAAACCCAGAACCGTCAACAATCCAGTTGTTTAAAACCCGAATTGGTTCAAAACGAACCAGTTCGAACGGAAAGCGTTTGATTATCTTACGTCTCGGTTCAGTCAGCATCCCAGTCAGCGGTTTAATGAATCCGATTTTCAAACAACCGGACTCGTGTAGAATATAATTCTGCCCGAGTCTTTTTCCCCTCTCCCGATTTGCTCGCCTCCAAGGAGCGTCTGTCGCCGCCGCACGCTAGGAGAGACGACACGCTGAAGCAGAACGCCATGGGAGAAAGGATTGAAGGCGATTTCGAGGTGAGTTGTTGATTAAAGTGTGTGTTTTGTTGTTGTATAAATTGGATTTGGGGTTAGGGTTTACATAATTGGATTTGCGATTCTAGGTTTCTGATTTGGGGTTAGGGTTTTTGATTTTTGGATTTCCATTGCCATCAATTTCAGTATCTCAGACAAATGAAATGCCTTGTTTCTACTCAACTCCCTACCCTTGCAATGACTACTTATATGCAGAAAAGGGTCTACAGATGTTGAAAACGATTTCCTATATGGAATTCAAAATGAAATCAGCCTAGATTGCGATTCTGGGTTTTTTGATTTGGGGTTAGGGTTGATGTGATACTTTAGGCAGTAGGGTTCAAAACAAAATGCCTCCTAAATGAAAATGAAAGTCTTATTTCAATATTGTTTTACAGTTGACAATTTATAACCAAAAAAAAATACAATGGATTATTTTTTGTCAGTGTATAATTGTGCTCTAATATTGTGCTTTCAATTGGGAGAATATATGTGCAATAGAATGATGGGCAAAATTATAACATATTATATGTGTCCGTTAACAACTTATTTAATGATATAGATGGATCTGGATGACAATGTGACGCCTAGACCGATTAATCGGTCTATCTTGACTCAATAGCGTACACATCGATCGGAAGATGTGTGGGCAGATCCGGTTAGATGATTATTACTCTATCCCCATCTATCATTATGAACTCAGAATATCTTAACTTGTATCATATGTATTTGTCTTGCAGACTGGGAAACCTATAAAAATGGTTCATCGTAGGATGTGGGATATGGATCCCAGGATTGTGCCCTACATAGTGAGAGCCAGTTTTTACGCTTGAACGCAGGTCCAAAATGTGGAAGCAGATTGGGCACTGCTTACTGCATTGGTGGAAAGGTGGAGGCAAGAGACACATAAGTTCCACCTGAGGATGGGAGAGTGCACAATCACTCTTCAAGACGTTGGTCTACTTACCGGCTTGCCGATCGAAGGAGAAGCTGTTTCAGGTAAGGAGGACCATAATTGGGAATCTGTATGCATACAGTTGCTTGGGGCATATCCGGACTGTCCTCGATCCCCAACTTTGGCTCGCTGTAAGTGGTTTCTAAATAACATGAGAGCGGTCCCGGACGACGCTGATGATCAAGTTCTACAGCATCAAGCTAGAGCATACATCCTGTGCATGCTGGGATCGTCGTTGATGCCAGATTGTGTGGAGACATGGTACCGCTACATTATCTACCATTATCTACCACTGTGCTTGCATATTTGTATAGGCAGATGTCTAACGCGGCCCGGGAGGGGCACAAGCAGATGGGTGGCAGTATCATTCTACTGCAACTTTGGAGCTGGGAATGAATAATGATCGGGCGACCGATCTCAGTTGCTAGGATTCAGAAGCCAGACGAAGCTCAAATTGAGCCGCTCATGAGGGGAGGATGGTCATACACGTAAGTTATTTTACGTTAATCAATACGAATCATTTACTATATTACTAAATTGTTTGCTAATTAATTATGTACTTTGTCGCAGAAAATGGTACGGGACGAAAACTTATGTAATGACACCACACGGATCGTTGATTTTTTACCGAGATCAGCTAGACCGACTGGACGATTCTGATTTTTTATGGGCGCCTTACGATCAAGATGAATTCCATTTGTTGAACCCATTGTGTGTGGCTGGACAAAAGTCATGATTAGCTGAGGTGCCACTTCTATGCTTCAACATTGCAGAGTGGTGTCATCCATCGCGAGTCCTTCGGCAATTTGGTCTCCCATAAGGTATTCCCTCTGCACCACGTGGGTCGGCAGACCCCAAGCACGGCCTCCAAAGAAAGAAGAGAGTGGACTGGTCACTGGAACTACGGGAGTATATTGATATGTGGAGAGGGCGGGCAGATCGACGTGTGGAAGCTCAAGTTGATGCCGATGTTGTCTCCCCGACACCGGAGTATCGTCATTGGTACCGCACCACAACATGTAGATTCGTGCAGCCCGAGATTGATGAGTCACAGACGTATCGCCCCACTGCACCTGGTCTGCAACGTGTGGTGAGTACATTGATCATTTCAATTTTATTTTATAACGATTGACCCATATTAATATGTGACTGTTGTAGGTGAGAACTCTCGTGCATAATGCTCAGAGATTATGCATAGGCCATCCCGATCAGTGACACCCTCACGGATGCACCGCATAAACCAACTCCAGCTTGAGATGTTCTCGCTTTCAACCAGAGCAAATGCAATAGGAAGTAGATGGTTGTTGGCGTCGAGTGCAACGGCGACAAGTAACTTCCCATCATACTTCCCATAAAGATGTGTACCATCGATGCTCAACACAGGGCGACAGTGCCGAAATGCTTGAATACATGGTCCAAATGACCAAAATACACGATTAATTACCATGCACATGTTGTCTTCAACTCTTGTGCGATTCCATCTGATAATTGTGCCAGGGTTGGACTCCTCCAACGCCTGCATAAACCAAGGTAATTTACCAAAAGAATCATCCAAATCTCCAAATACGTTAATCAACGCTTGTTGCTTCGCCTGCCAAGCCTTCAGGTAACGAATTTCATATCCGTAATCCTTGAATATCCTCGCTCGTATTTCCGACGGGGATAATCTTAATCTCTCGCTTATTACGTCTCCAATGTCCATTGCAATAAAATGTCTCGTCAAATGGACATTTTCTTTAGCTATGAAATCGCTATTGCATGTATGATCGCCTCTATACTTTCTCACCTCCCAGTACGATGCATTCTTCTTCTTGATAATTCGTATACGCCATGGACATGCGTCCTCCCCTTCCCGATAATGGAGAACCAAAAGCCGTGTGTCTGACTCCTTCGTGTGATACTCGACATGATGCAACAATGATTTCTTTTGCACCGCATATATTGCATTTGCTTTCCCGCTAAAAATAGATCCAATACCAATAGATCCAAACCGAACGAAGTTCCTGCCCATAAACTCATCAGCTGGTTCATTTGCATCCCATGCGGAAATATCACTAAATGCACGAATATCCCATACATTTTCAGGTTCGGACACTGAATGTTGGAATACACCCTCGTTCTCAAGTTCTTCGAGATGCTCCATCTCATCCCGATCGTACTCATCCATCACTGGCATATCAAGCGTCTCTAGCGTCGACATGACCATCGGGTCTGAATCAATATTTTTCATCCCTGTTTATATAAAATACACAACAAATGGTGACAATTTTCCAAATACACATCAAACGAATTAAACTATACATATAAAATCATTAATAAGACCAAACCTTACTGCTGAATTCTTCGCTTGCGCACAGATATTAGTTGTTTTACACTACAATGCGGCCAACAATGTGTGACGTAATGAATGATAAAAGTCAGAAGACGAGAGGAATTTATAATCACATGAATCCGGTTTTACTTAAACTGGATTCTTTAAAAATCAAAAGAATCCGTTTAAGTAAATCGGATTTATGTGATTAATTATTTTTGATTTTTAAAGAATCCGGTTTAAGTAACACCGGATTTACTTTTGCTGCGGTGGAAAATAATTAAATCCGATTTTATCTAAACCGGATTGTTTTGATTTTTGAAGAATTCGGTTTACGTAAAATCGGATTTAATTATTTTTGCACCGAATCGAGTCATGTCAACGGTCAGAGTCAGGGAAAAATAAATGAATCGTGTCGGGAATGCAGAAAAATAATTAAATCCGGTTTTACTTAAACCGGATTCTTCAAAAATCAAAACAATCCGGTTTAGGTAAAACCGGATTTAATTATTTTCCACCGCAAAAAAAGTAAATCCGGTTTTACTTAAACCGGATTCTTTAAAAATAAAAAATAATTAATCACATAAATCCGGTTTTAGTTAAACCGGATTCTTTTGATTTTTATTGAATCCGGTTTAGGTAAAATCGAATTTAATTATTTTCGCACCGAATCGGGTCATGTCAACGGACAGAGTCAGGGAAAAATAATTGAATCGTGTCGGGAACGCAGAAAAATAGGTAAATCCAGTTTTACTTAAACCGGATTCTTCAAAAATCAAAACAATCCGGTTTAGGTAAAACCGGATTTAATTAATTTCTGCAATTTCAACATAAAATTAGGGTATCCGGTTGTTCGAAATTGAATTTTTAATTATTTATTTGTTGACTGGACCGACACGTAAGATAATCAAACGCTTTCCGTTCGAACTATTTCGTTTTGTAACCAATCCTGGTTTTAAACAACCGGATTGTTATGTTTTCCGATGGTTCCCGATTTTCGGAAATCGGATTTGTCGATTTTCATTAAATTCGGGTTGCTCAAATCCGGATTCAATAAGAAGTAGGGCATTTGAGAAATTCTTTTCAAAATTGGAGCATTTGGGATATTTGGTTTGGGAATTAGGGCATTTCTAAATTTTAGTCAGGAAATAGTCAGGATGTCCACTGTCGACCATCAATCTCTCACACAGCCATCTTCCTCAAATACATCAAGTCAATCTCCTCATTCAGCACCGCCAACGCAATCATCGATGTCAACATTTACACAAGCAAATTCATCTACCCCAGAAGCTGTTATATCACCAATTGGTTCGACATCTCCTTCATCTACACCTGTGATTCAGTATCAATGACGTAAGTTCCGACCAATCCTAGCTGCCCCAGATCCATCTATTGAAGCTACAACTTCTCTTTCTACCATCAATTCGGAAAGTCACACACTTCTAGATCCTTCCACCATTGTTGGCTCTACATCAGAACCACCGCCGGCCGTAGAAGTTGTGCTCGAACTCGTCTCCAAGCTGGTATTATTCAGCGCCGAATGCGTACCGATGGTACTGTTCCATATCCTATCCCTAAGGCATTGTTCTCTATTGTCAACTCTGTTGAACCAACCTGCTTCACTCAAGCGTCCAAGGATCCCCAATGGCGTTTTGCGATGGCAGCCAAAATTAATGCATTATTGAAGAACCAAACCTGGATTTTGGTTCCCCCCCTCCTGGACAGCGTGTAGTGGGTTGCAAATGGGTTTTTAAAATTAAGCGTAATTCCGACGGTTCGGTAGAGCGCTACAAAGTACGCTTGGTCGCCAAGGGTTTTCATCAGCAATATGGTCGTGATTATGTTGAAACATACAGTCCTATTATCAAACCGGCAACAATTCGTACCTTCCTCTGCCTCGCTGTGTCTAGAAACTGGCGTCTTAATCAACTAGATGTGAAAAATGCATTCTTACATTGATTTCTACAAGAAGAAGTTTTTATGATGCAGCCGTCGGGCTTTGTTGATTCATCTCAACCATCATATGTTTGTAAGTTGGTTAAATCTCTTTATGGTCTTAAACAAGTGCTACGGGCATGGTTTCAGCGTATGCGTCAATTTTTACTTTCCGTTGGCTTTCAGATTAACAAGGTTGATTCATCTCTATTCATCTATCGACATAGCGGCCACACTATATTTTTCTTATTATATGTGGATGATATTGTTGTCACTGCTAACAGTTGCACTCTTCTTCATCAGTTTATTGGCATCTTGAGTCGCAGCTTCGACATCAAAGATTTGGGACCGCTTAATTATTTTCTCGGTCTCCAAGTTACTCCTCAAACTAGTGGTCTCCACATCAACCAGCTGAAATATGCATACAATATTCTTAAAAAGATATGATTTGTTGCACAGCCAGCCAGCTGCAACTCCGATGACACCAAAAGCTATCCTTAACTCCACTGATGGGCAGCTTCTTGAGAATCCTACAATATTCTGTGAAATACTTGGTTCCTTATAGTACTTGACCGTCACTCGGTCTGACATTGCTTACGTCGTTAATTTTATCTCATAGTTTATGAGTCAACCACACACACCTCACCTTGTTGCTGCCAAACGAATACTTCGCTATTTGAAAGGCACTATTGATCACAGATTATTCTTCACACCTAAACGGCAACCAGTTGCCTTAATTGCCTATTCAGATGTGGATTGGGCAGGCTGCCCGGAATCATGCCGCTCTTAGTCAGATTTTCTTATTTAAATTGGTACTAATTTGATATCGTGATGTTCACAAAAGCAACCAACTGTTGCATGGTCAAGTGTTGAATCCGAGTATAAATCACTATCACATGCTGCTGCTGAAACGACTTGATTAGCCTTCCTTTTTATGAACTTGGTGCAAACGTGCACTATCCTATTCATTTGCATTGTGACAACTTGAGTGCCACGTACATGACTTCCAATCCGAATTTTCGTGCTCGTCAATGGGCACTAGAAGTCATTTAGTGTGTTTCATCCCAAGTGAAGACCAACCTGCTGATTTGCTAACAAAGGCCTTCCATCATCATCGTCATAATCTCTTGAGTTCCAAACTGGTGCGTCCTCGACCCTCCAGCTTGCAGGGGGTGTTGGAAAGCCTCAATCACGGATCATGTAAGCCTAGAATCAGCCTCCTCGACTATGGAAATTTTTTCCATTAATTAGAGAATAATTTAGCCATTTACTGTGCTGCTCTTTAGACTGAAATAGTGGATCTATACAGATGCTATAAAAACCTGTAAACTCATCTAATGTAAAGCAAGGAAATCAGTTTCTATAGATAAGATATTGTGTGGATAGATTTGATAGACTGGTTTAACCACCCTTTTGTAACTTTCCCATATGTGATTTTGACCAAATAAAAGTTTTAAAATCGGAAGAGCATTTAACGTCTGTCTTTTGAGTTTGACAAAATAATTCGACTTCTCTTACTTTGTAAATTTGATGTTAGGACTTCATCTCTACCATGAAATCTTCTAGTCGTTGGAGGCTTCATAAGGAGATTTTCTAACGTTCCATCTATTTTGATTTTACAAGAGCCTATGCTATAAAAAAGAAAAGTACATGAATTCAATAGATGCACCAGCAAGCTCCCATTTCTCTCCAACTTCATGCTCTCATTCTCTACCTATTTATCAAAGTCTTTTTGAGTTCTTTTTCGGTGATAGTTTAAGATAAAGTTTCGTTCGCTAGAGTTATGCATAGTTTGGCTCATTTGTTGAAGTCGTCTTTTGCTAGCACCCAATGCGGAGGAAATAGTTCTTTCAAGAGAATATCCAACAATGTTTGACAATTTCTGTTTTCCACTTTACGGTTTACTTTCAATTTTTTAATATATTAATCTACTACGAATTGTTACCACTTACCCTGTCAAGTTAAAATTACCTTTCCACTGTATTATTTTTTAGTAATTTGTAATTAAAAAAACCATCAATATGAGCTTCCAGGCGAAAGCATAATAGTTTGACCCTCATTCGTATAGTTTTTCAGGACATAAATAAGCATTTCGAGAAGATTATCTACAAAATCCGCATCACAATTATGAGGCCAAGAAACCTAGCTGTCTCAATTCGGCCAATGCCAACGGTGACAGTATAAAAATAAATGGAAAACACAATTCAAATTCACTTGATAACATGATAAGTAAAATTTGCTTAGAATCTAAAGTTGGAATGGATGCATTAAAAAATATCACTTTTTTTCTTTCTTTCTTCTTCACCGTCAGAAACAGAGGATGACCTCTTTATAAACTCCAAGCAGTCAGCAATGGCTTCGGAATAGAACATAGCGTCTCTGTCTCGACCGCATTTCTTAATCTCCTTCACCAGTTTGCTGCGATTTTGAACCTTCCATTTCCTCCTGCAACTTCTGGTCAATGACCTCTGAATAAGTAAATGAGTTCTTAACTGAGAATCTTGAGCTGAATTCCTCTTGCTCCAGTACCATGCCTCCGTTGGATATTTCCGTAGCTCATGGTTGTTAGGAAGTCCGCGAACTAAATGGGACTTTAGCAGAGGTAGAAAACTGAATACGAAAATGAGTTTCAACCATTTATATAAACCCAGATAGAGACAGTTGAGCTTATTGAATTTTGTCTCGTTTTGAATTTTAACTTTTGACTTGGATCCCTTGTGGATGAAATCGATCTCATGAAATAGAAGGCTTTTCATCAAATTGACCATAGAGGAGGAGGGGGTTGGTTCCACTTGATTTAAATGTAAGAAATTATCCATCGAATGTAAGAAATTGTTTATTTTTCTTCCGTGGATAAAAAAGGGTATAATAGAAAGGATCCAAATATAATCAATTAGATTTTGGTGTGACTAACAATTGTCAAAAGATATGTAGTTGAAACAAAAATATCAAGGCAAAATTGTCAAAAGATGGTTTGGACTGATTGAAGTTTCTTTCATAGATTCGGTACTGCATGATTGGGACTTGGGATGAGAGATGAAGATAGGTCCTAGGGTTACCAGCATCCTAAACTTTTCGGATTTGTTGCAATTCAAAAGTACATTTTAAATAGTTTTAATAATAGATTTTGCTACGCACATATAAAAAACATGATGTCGAAACCCCTTGGAAACACTCCTCTCTATTTGCTATCATTCCTTTGGTTTAGCCTAAATAACTGAAGCACACACGCACAACAATAAACCAGAACCATCAAAAATGCAAGAAACAACAGCATAACAGCATCGATTTCAAACTCCTAACAATCCTCCACAGCGACCAAACAATAATAAGGTCACACAACACATGCATTGACTGCAAATATTCACAGAATCAAACGCTTCAGAAACGAAAACCAACACCAGCACTGCGATGAACCGATTACTCATCCATTCCTACCGGCAATCGCGCTCCTCAAAATGAAACCAACAATTCAAAATTTTCAAAATCCGTGGCAAAAAATGACGACGGTTGGAGCGATGTTGATGTAGACCGATGTGTATCAGTGCTTTTATATTCCGCCAACGCCGGACGTAGAGCGCGATCGCAGGAGCGAAGAGGATTACAGAGAGCGAGAGGAGCGAGCGGAGGAGGAGAAGACAGAAGAGAGATAATCCTAAGGCGTAAACCCAATTTTTTTTTTGTGGCCTCCTCAACCGTGAGGTCTGAGGCGGCTACCTCATGGGCCTCACGGTGGGCCGGCCCTGGGTTTAGGGTCTGGTTTTATTGGCAGCATACCTTGTTTTCTACGCGACCAATTGGTGACCTCTCATTGGTGAGGTCTCATAGTTGGGTTATATGAGGTGAGGTCTCATAGGCTACGACTCTCTCTCATTGGTGACCTCTTCTAACCTAGTAAAGCTTTTTCTTCATCCACTCCGGCATGAACTCGACTGCGAAGGATTCTTTTTTTTTTTTCACCCATAGAACAAAGTACAAACCAGTGAAATAAAACACATTCCCACAAAACTGCAGTGATGAAAAAAACCTACACGTTACTTATTTGTGACAGTAATGAGATTTTTTGAGAGAGAGATTGAAGTGTTGAGAGATAGAATTTTATTGATAACGGATCACTTTAAATAACAAAAAAATACAATTAAAAAGATAAAAATGTGGAGTCAAATCCTAACACACTTAGCTACAATTTTGACCCACTAACTTAGCCCATAAGAATAGATTTTTCTTATTGACCGACTCTAACATATCCTCCCTTAAGCTGACTAACGTAGCACAAAGTCAGCTTATCAAATTATCAATTCATCCTCTGCTAAATCAACCTGAGTCATTAAGAGTAATTCTTTATTCTTGTTAATTTCAGCGTAATTGATCTCCTCACATTTACCTTGATAGTGCCCAAGCTTATGACACTTATAGCATTCCACAATTGCTTATTCGATGTAGTTCTCCCCCGACCTCTTCCTCTAGATGTGGCCCTTCCTCGACAACAACTTCGACATCCCCATCACATCGTACTTACAAGAGTTGCTTCTCTTTATCTCTTTCTTTCTTGAACTTTAATTCATGAACCATCAGGGAACTCATAAGCTCATTCACAGACATCCTTTCAATATCTTTGGATTCTTCAATTGAACGTACGACGAAATTCCATTTTTCAATAAGTGTACGCATAATCTTCTCCACAATAGAATTATCAGGCATGTTTCCTCCACAGTTACGCATCTCATTGGCTATCTGCATAATTCTACTAAAATAATCAGTAATTGATTCACTATGTTTCATCAGTAATACCTCAAATTCTCTTTTTAGTCTTTGAAGTTGTGCCTTCTGAACACGAGCATTCCCTTGATATTTTTCACACATCAACTCCCATAAATGTTTAGCAGTTTTTCGTTTGGAGATAGTTTTGAGAATTACTTTATCTAAAGATGCGAACAAATAATTCTTGGCCCGACAATCTTTGAGCTTTGATTCTTCAACAATCTTTTTGTCTGTAGTCTCCAATGGAATTTCAACTTCTATAACACTCCAGAAGTCTTTCGAACGAAGACGATTCTCCATCAAAAGGGTTCAATGTTCGTAGTCGCCATCAAATTTGGGAATGAGTGGTTGCACGAAATTGCGGGCTCCTTCCGAAGTCATGGTTGGTTCACTTGCACGTCGTAGTGCTTCACTCACACTATTGCTCTCAAAGTACTTCACTAGCAATTTTTTTTTCGTTTCACTCACGACGAAGCCAAACAGATAAATTCTCTGGCTTTGATACCATGTTGAGAATAATTGGAACATCTTGAATTTTATTGATAACGGATCACTTTAAATAACAAAAAATACAACTAAAAAGATAAAAATGTGGAGTTAAATCCTAACAAACTAAGCTACAATTTTGATCCACTAACTTAACCCATAAGAATAGATTTTTCTTATTAATCGACTCTAAGATGAAGATTGTCAAAGTGTTGGATAGATGAGCTGAAATGTTACTTACCTTCCTAAGGAAATTATGTCTCCTAGGGTCACTACGAAGAAGATGGCTGAAGGACTGTCGCCGCTAATCGTGCCCCCTGCGCATTGGCATCACACATCGGTCAAGCAAGCAGGCAGCAAAATGTCTTTAATCAATAGAAGTGAAGCCAACCAAGTGTAGCCAACTGGCCAGAGGCTAGCTAGACCAAAGCCGGCCGGCCCTCTTATAGAAAATATACAAAATTATTAATTTACTAGGTTTGCGAGAAGGATTTGGGAGGCTTGGCGGATGTAGCGGCCGATCGCGCATCTGGCTTTATGGGGATGTTCGTTTTATAGCGACGGAAGGATTTCCCTCAGCAAAATAAATTACAAACTGTCGCATACTTACCCAATTGCGACAGAATTATTTCCATCGCAAAGGCTTGCGAGGTAAGACGATTCTGCGGATATAAGTCTCCAAGAAATGGAAGGTACAAGCTTTTGAGGTGTGAAGTAGTTGAGAGCTCTAAGGATTTGAGCGAGCAAATGTCCGAAATTTTTTAGATCTGCCCTCTTTGAAATCTTAAGTTTTCCAAATACGTTCATTTTAAAAATTCTTTCTCAAATGCCCTGTTTCGTTTTGAATTCGGTCTTACTGAGACCGAATTTCCAAATAATGCTCGATTTCGGTCTTTGTAAGACCGAAATCATCCGAATTCGAAGGAACTTCGTTGAACTTGGGTAAATTTAAAAGAATTCGTTCTTTGGAACACCGAAATCATCCGAATTAAAATCAGTTCCATGTGTGTTCGACTCGCATTTTAATTTGTAATGATTTCGGGCTTTAGAAGACCGAATTCATTTAAAATTGCACGAGTTCGTTTTTAGAAAACCCGAACTCGTGCAAAATATATTGCTGAACCCTGCACTTCTTCTCCCCTCCTGCTCAGTCGCCCTCAAACCCCTCGAACCTGAAAACTCCTCCCAAATCTTCTTGTTTTCTTCATTTCCGGCCTTGTACGAGATGGGCGCACGTGATGAAGGAGATTTCGAGTTTATGATGCAGTATGACAGGGTTTGACAAAACCAGCACAAGTGAACAAGCGGCTGCTATAGCAGTAGCTAGTTCAGGAAGCTGTAGCATCTGGTCGACAGCAGTTATTCGGATCTTCAGAAAAAGGGCTTGGCAGTTCATCAACGAGCATCAAGGGAGTTTCTAAATATTCAGCAGAGAATATTCCAGTGGAGATTCCCAGATAAAGAAGAAGATTTGTTTGTAGAAGATTAGATTTGCTAATCAAATCAAATCTCATACAAATTAGGAGATATTGCTCTTTGGAGGAAATTGCTAAAAATGTGAATGATGGAACTGGATGTTCCTATTTAAAAGAGGCCCTTCAGAGAGTTGAGGGTGATCGAAGCTAAGAATATACAGAGAGAGAATACGCAGAATACCAGAGAGTAGAATTCAAGTGTGAGAAGAGCTTCAACCATCACCGAGAGCACCGCAGGCGCGTGGAGCTTTGTGATTGAACTGAGGGTGATCGAGACTTGCAGAGTCTGATCACTGCTTGATCTGGAAGCCAATTCAGAGCAGCGAGTGCTTGTTGGTTGATCAAGGGAAGCTGCGGAAGAACTGACGAGTGGCGACTCGGTTAAGTGTCTGGTCGGCTGTTCTCGCTAGTGATAGGAGGTCACTGAGTGAGAGGGAGCATTCCAGAGTGTGCAGCGCTCGTGGAAGAGTTCGAGCGGCTCGGCGGAAAGCTTTGGAGCGACGCGGACAGAACCTGCATCAGCAGTGTGTTATAACAGATGCTATAGCAAACCTGTAGCAACTAGGTATTAATTAGAATAGGCTGAGTTCGTGGAGACAGTAGCTAGTCTAGATTGATATCAGTGTAGGTTGTGCAGACACAAGTCAGAGCCTGTTCTGATTGTGATCTAGTTTCCTTTAAAGGTTAAGTAGCATAGGTTGCGTGGAGATTGTAACCGGGTGTACTTTGAGACCTTCTAGATTAGTGGATTGAGAACTGGAGTACAGTCCTCCCCAGACGTTGGCAGTTGGCTGAACTGGGTGAACAAATCAGTGTTTCTTGACGTGTCTTGTTGCTTCGGAATCTGGTGAACAAGCGTGTGATGTAGCAACTGCTTGTTCACGTCTGCATCTCAGAGGTGCTGCAAATTTCAATTGATATCAGAGCCGGAGCTCAACATACAGTGTCAAGATCCTGTGCACCTGGCTAAAAAGAGCAAGACAATGAAGAAAGGACAAAGCACAAGCCGCCCTCCATTGCTAGAAGAAAGCAACTATGGCTATTGGAAGGCTAGGATGAAGGCGTTCCTCAAGGCTATTGATGAGAAAGTGTGGAAAGCTGTGGTAACAGAATGGGCTCCTCCAAAAGCCACTGATGATAAAGGAGTTACTCAGAAGAAACCTGAAGAGCAGTGGACTGCAGAAGAGGATGCTGCAGCAAATGGCAATTCAAAAGCCCTGAATGCAATCTTTGCTGCTATGGATGCCAACAACTTCAGATTAATCTCCAATTGTAACATTGCAAAGAAAGCTTGGGAGATCTTGGAAGTTGCTCATGAGGGGACTGACAAAGTGAAGATATCCAGAATGCAGATGATTACTTCACAGTTTGAAGGTCTGAAGATGCAGGAGGAGAAAACCATCACAGAATTCAATGCCAAGCTGTGTGAACTGTCAAATGAAGCTCATGCTCTTGGAGAACCTATCCCTGAAGAAAAGCTAACTAGGAAGGTCCATATCATTACCATCCAGATTTTACATGAAGGTGACAGCCATTGAAGAAGCTCAGAATGTCCGGGACATGAGGCTGGAAGAATTGATTGGATCCCTCAAACAGTTTGAAATGAAGTTGGTTAAAGAAGAGCCCTCTTCTAAAGACAAGAATGTTGGATTAAAAGCTGAAACAAAAGAGAAGAAGCCCTCAACTGATGATCACTTAGTAAAAAATCTAGGGAAGTTCTTAAAAAACATGGAATCAAGGTCTGGTCAGACCTCAACCTCTCGAAGACAATCCAGAAGAGGTGGAGGAAATCACAAAAAAGCCAAAGAACCAGCCGAAGAGGAAGAAGAAAAGAAAGAAAGAAGGAAAGGCATTCAGTGTTGGAATTGTGAGGGATATGGACACAGAGAAGCAGAGTGTCCCAGCAAGCAGATCAAGGGCTCTGATAAGAAAGACAACAAGTCACTAACTGCAAAATGGAGTGACTCTGAGAAAAGTGATGAAGAAAATTTTATTGTGTTAGCTAGTGTATCCTCTTATGATTCTGAAGAAGCAATAAAGAATGAGTTCAATTATGGAATTGATGTGTCAGATAGCGAAGAGGAGGATGACTCTACACACAACATGTTAGAAAATCTGCAAGACATTCTTCAACAATGTGAGGATGCCCTGAAGGTAAATCAAGCTTTAAATGACAGAGTCAATCAACTAGAAGAAGAGCGGGAGAAGCTGCTTGAGAAACTGTCATCACTCAGTAGACCTGTCATCCTACAGAAGAAAGAAGATGCTGCTATCAAAGACACTGATGTTAGCATCCCTCTCACAACTGACTCTCAGAAAAATATACTGGATGAAATCCTTTCTTATCAAAGATTTGGAGGAGGAAGAATGGGCCTGGGATATACAGGTGAGGAAATGATAGAGCCTATTTATACGTGCTATTTAGATCTTAACACTGTGCTTGTTTGCATTATTTTGTGTACAAGATTACTGGTTTCCGGTGTTTTTATATTCCAGGGCAAAACGAGGGCCTAAGTCGGATACGCGCTAATAGGTGCGTTTAAGGAGCGCAACACACAGCCTGCGGAGCTAGCAGCGCAAAAACGATAGGAGGCGACAGATTCAGACTGCGGTGCGCTAACCAACTGTGCGAACCAATGTGCGCAGTGAACCATGCGCAGGATGTTGGTGTTTCCAAATCTTGAACACCATAGGATTTGGAAGTTGCCAAGATTGTCCTCATGAGCAGTATATAAAGAGAGGAAGGCTAAGGTTTGAAATATATATCAGACATCGAGGAGAGAGAGCCAGAACTGAAAAACACACGAGCTGCTGCGAGGACCTGCGCCAGCCGACTGCGCGAGCCGAGACACAGCAACCTGCACGCACCTGCTTGTTACTGTTTTCCTGGACACTTTAGCTTTTATTTACTATTTCTATGATGTTTACTACTAGCATGTCTAGCTAAACGCTTTGTATCGGTTGGGTATGATTCTATGAGTATTTCCTTTGAGACTTGTGCTTAATGCATAGTTTGTTTGCTTGTATTAATTATGTGCACACGGTTGACAGCTAGTTGCATGAGTAGGGGAAGCCTTGAACCACAATCTTACTCTTACTACTTGTCTGTTATATGTTAAACTAGTTGGTAGCTTGATGGTGACAACTAGGAGTAACGTGCTAGGGTAATCAGTTGCTACTGTGACAGGATTCGTAGCTGTTTAGACTAGTTTCAAGAATTAATAGCTCATGGACTTTGATCGGAACATGCGCACATGTTAGGAAGCCTTGATCGGACACTAACTTCAGTAAATCGAACTATAGACGTTTAGAGTCGAGGATAAGGAATACATTCATAGAGGATTGTCTGCACCGATACTTTTCATAGTCATAGTACTTAATCTCTACTGCCTGCGCACGTCTAGTGCAACTCTGCTTTTCACTACTGTTCATTCGCGCACCTGCGCAACCCAATCACTCACAACCCAATTTTCGTAAGTTGTAGGTTACTAGCTAGAACGAGTCTGCTTGCTCCTTGTGGGATCGACCCTGACTTAGCCGCTATACTAAGTGGAGAAGGAAGGATTAATTTGACTCGTACAACGACGCGCGATCAGGAAACCTATGATATAACAGTCTTTGTTAGACCCTACCGAAACAGAGAATATCACGGATAGTGAAGAGAAAGGTAATCTTTGTCAGAAACTGATGGAGGAAGAATTAACAGTCAATCTGAACCAGGAGGTGCTTCAGTAACCGCTGTATCAAATGGAAATCTTCACATAAGAAGAAGAAATCCTTAGGTCTGTGGAAAAGGAAAATGTGCTCCAAGAAAACATTTTACTCCGAAGAATCCTCAGATACATAGAAGGGTTACCAGAGATGATATCAGGGGGAGGAAATCAAAGTTTAACAATCACTGTGATGATGCAGTATGGCAGTGTTTGACAAAACCAGCACAAGTGAACAAGCAAGTGGACAAGCTGCTGCTACAGTCAAAGTTCAGCACAAGTGAACAAGCTAGTGAACAAGGAGCAGCTATAGCAGGAAGAAGCTTCAGCAGGAGCTTGTTCAGAAGAGCTGTAGCGTCTGTCCGTGAAGCAGCAATCTGGGCTTTGGAAAGAAGGCGTGGCAGTTCATCTAAGAGCATCAGGAGAGTTTCTAAATTGCTGAAGAGAATATTCCAGAGTGGAGATTCCTAGCTGAAGTAGGAGTTTTATGAATCTCAAATCAAATCAAATCTCCTAGAAATTAGGAGATATTGATGTTGCAAGGGGAACTGCTGTAATCTGATAATGAAGCAGTGGACGCGCATATATAAGAGAGACCCTTCAGAGCAATGGAGGGTGATCGAAGAGGAGAACTGAAAGAGTGAACACACAGATTTTCGAGAGAGTAGTTTTGGTGAGCGAACGAAGTCTTTGATTATCACCGAGAGCAGAGCGTGAGCGCAGAGCTGAGGTGAAAGAAGCAGAGGGCGATCAGGACTTGCAGAGTCTGATCCAAGCTTGATCGGGAAGCCAATTCAGAGCAGTGGTGCTTGTTGGTTGATCAAGGAAGGCCGCGGAGGAATTGTCGAGTGGAGGGACTCGGGCAATCGATCGAAGGCAAGCTCTTGCTAGTGACAGGAGGTCGGTGAGTGAGGGGGAGTATTCCAGAGTGTGCAGCGCTCGTGGAATCGTTCGGACGGCTCAGCGGAAGGCTTCGGAGCGACGCGAACAATTTGTGCATCAGCTGTGTTCTACAGCAGATGCTATAGCAACCCTGCAGAACTTGAGTATTGTTTAGAATAGGCTGAGTTTCGAGGAGACAGTGGCTATTCTAGATAGATATCAGTAGAGGGTGTGCAGACACAAGTCAGAGCCTGTTCTGATTGTGTGCGAGGATCCACCTAAGGTTGAGTAGCATAGGTTGCGTGGGTTGTAACCGTGGGTACTTGGAAACCTTGAGAATAGTGGATTGAGGACTAAGAAGAGTCCTCCCCAGACGTAGGCAATTTGGCTGAACTGGGTGAACAAACTTGTGTCCTTGATCTTTCCTACTGAAGCAGTTTACTGGTGAATAGGAGTGTGCTGTAGCAACTGCTTGTTCACAAATCAGTTTATTAGAAGCGCTGCGAATTCTCACAGGAGGAGTGTGCATGTCTTAGGGTGGACCAAATCTCAGTGCTGCGGAACTCACATCCAAAAATGCCCTACTGTACAACTTGGGCATTAGGAACTGGATTCCAAGCTCTCATAGGGGAAAGGTCAGCAGAACTTTTTCAAATCTGTTGCATGCCATTGGGAAGAAGAGGAGAGTGAGCTTGGAGAATGTGCTATTCCCTCAGATTGCAACACATGCTGGGAATCCTTCTGCAGTAAAACCCATTGTACTACCATCTCTCATATATGGGCTGATTACCTCCCAGCATCCAGAGTTAGGAGAGATTACTGAAGGTCTATCTCCAGAGCTACAAGTGTTTACAGTAGATCACAAGCTATTCAAAGGGAAGCACACAGTTGACATTGCCCAAGAAGACCCGCTTCTGGTTGCCTCTTCTGATTCACCTCTAGAGAAAGCTGATCCCCCTACCCCAGCAATCCAAGCAGCCCTCAAAGTACGGATTGTGAGTCACTTGAAATCTGAGCTGAATGTGCTGGCCGCTGAAGCCAAAAGAATCAATATCAGAAGAACTCAGATCAGGAGCTTATTCAAAGATCTTGAGTACCCAGAAGAAGATGGTGATGCCCCAGCAGAAGAAGACTGATGTGGATTTATGACAAAAAGGCGAGAAAGAGAAAACTGCTAACCTCTGCAACCTCTACTGCTGATGTTGTTTTTTATTTTTAAGCCCTGCGTGGCTATGCTAAGGCCGAGTGTGGCCACCACTTACTCTTACTTTGAAACTGTTTTTAAGTAGTTTAATTTTTTTGTGTTCGTGGAAGTGTTCATCTGTGGCCACGGGTTTTGTCAAAATGTCAAGGGGAGATTGATGATGCAGTATGGCAGTGTTTGACAAAATCAGCACAAGTGAACAAGTGGCTGAACAAGCGGCTACTATAGTAGGAACTAGTTCAGGAAATTGTAGCATCTGGTCTACAGCAATTATTCGGATCTTCAGAAAAAGGGCTTGGCAGTTCATCGACGAGCATCAAGGGAGTTTCTAAATATTCAGCAGAGAATATTCCAGTGGAGATTCTCAGATAAAGAAGAAGATTTTTTTTGTAGAAGATTAGATTTGCCAATCAAGTCTAATCTCCTACAAATTAAGAGATATTGCTCTTTGGAGGAAATTGCTAAAAATATGAATGATGGAACTGGGTGTTCCTATTTAAAGGAGGCCCTTCAGAGAGTTGAGGGTGATCGAAGCTGAGAATATATAGAGAGAGCATACGCAGAATACTAGAGAGTGGAATTCAAGTGTGAGAAGAGCTTCGACCATCACCGAGAGCACCGCAGGCGCGTTGAGCTGTGTGATTGAACTTAGGGTGATCGAGACTTGCAGAATCTGATCACTGCTTGATCTGGAAGCCAATTCGGAGCAGCGAGTGCTTGTTGGTTGATGAAGGAAAGCCGCGGAAGAACTGACGAGTAGGCGACTCGGTCAAGTGTCTGGCCGGCTGTTCTCGCTAGTGACAGAAGGTCACTGAGTGAGGGGGAGCATTCTAGAGTGTGCAACGCTCGTGGAGCGGCTCGGCGGAAAGCTTTGGAGCGACGTGGACAGAACCTGCATCAGCTGTGTGTTTTAGCAGATGCTATAGCAAACCTGCAGCAACTGGGTATTAATTAGAATAGGCTGAGTTCGTGGAGACAGTAGCTATTCTACATTGATATCAGTGTAGGTTGTGTAGACACAAGTCAGAGCCTGTTCTGATTGTGATCTAGTTTCCATTAAAGGTTAAGTAGCATAGGTTGCGTGGAGATTGTAACCGGGTGTACTTTGGGACCTTCGAGATTAGTGGATTGAGGACTCCCCAGACGTAGGCAGTTGGCCGAACTGGGTGAACAAATAAGTGTTCCATGAAGTGTCTTGTTGCTTCAGAATCTGGTGAACAAGCGTGTGTTGTAGCAACTGCTTGTTCACAGTCTGCATCTCAGAGGTGCTGCGAATTTCACAAGGTAAGATTTAGAAGCAATGGATGAGTTATTTGATATATTGATGTGTTAGGTTCTATAATTCCGACGGTGTATGCTAGGGTTCCGAATTGATGAGTTATTGGATGAATTGATGTGTTAGGTTTGAAGTTAGAGGTTGTGGATGTATATTGACATGTTGTTCTGTAGGTCTTTACTTGAAATTATAGTAATTTGTTAGGGTTAGAGATAGTTAAATTTTTTAGGAATTTGTAGGTTAGAATTAGGGTTATGTAAATTGTGTAGGGTTTATGTAAGGTTTTATTAATTTCAGAATTAGTTAAATTATAGTAATTAGTTAAATTGGTTAGGAATTTGTAGGTTAGTTAGGGTTATGTAAATTGTGTAAGGTTTATGCAAGGTTTTATCAATTTCGGAATTAGTTAAATTGTTATCAATTTAAATTAGTTAAATTGTTGTCAATTTGTAAATTATAGTAATTTTGAAAGTTTACTAAATTGTCGGAATTTGGGTTTATGCAAGGTTTTAACCAACGTTTTTGTTTGGTTTTAGTGTATTAGTAGGCAAGGGTTTATGCAATATATTTGTATTATATAACATTTATAAATTGATGCTGTTAACATGAAATGTAATTGATACAGATTGATGTAGATGACATTGTGGAGCCTGAACCAATTGACAGATCAATTCTTACGCAACAACATATGCACCGTCCGGAGGAAGTTTGGTTAGATCCTGTAAGTAAAATATTTTGCTCATACATAATAATGATGTTAATTACTATATTTTCTAAGTAAATTGTCTAACAATTTAAATTTGTTTATGTATCGCAGGTGGGAAAAAGTATAAAAGTGGTTCATAGGAGGATGTGGGAAATGGATCCGAGGATAGTTACTTATGTTGCAAGAGCGGGTTTTTTTCCATGGACGCAACTCCAAAATGTTGAAGCTGATTGGGCCCTTCTTACTGCCCTGGTAGAATGTTGGAGGCGGGAGACGCATACCTTTCACATGCCCATGGGAGAGTGCATTATCACTCTTCAGGATGTGGGTATTCTTACCGGATTGTCTATAGAAGGCGAGGTCATGTCAGACAAAGAGCACCAGTATTGGGAAGTTGTATGCATACAGCTGTTTGGGGCGTATCCGGATTGTCCTAGATCCCCAACCATGGCCAGACGTAAATGGTTTTTGAGCACATGAGAGATATACCAGATGAAGCGGCGGAAGAAATCCTCCAGCGGTATGTTAGGGCGTACATTCTTTATATGCTAGGGTCCTCATTGATGCCCGATCTGATCGGAGATAGAGTATCTCTACATTATCTTCCACTATTGGCTAACTTGGAAGGTGCCATGACGTATAGCTGAGGAAGCGCAGTCTTAGGCTTCCTATACAGGCAGTTGTGTAATGCGGCTCGAGGGGGGAATAAACAAATGGGGAGATGTATTATACTACTTCAACTTTGGAGTTGGGAAAGAATTGCAACAGGTTTCTACCCAAGAACTCGTCAACAGGTTCGTTATCATCCCATGCCGAGAGATCACGAAACGCTGGAATATCAAGTACATGTTCGGGAGCATGGGCTACAAACACACCATCTGTCTCGATTTCTTCAAGATGTTCCATCTCATCTCGGTCGAACTCATCCAAAACGGGCATATCGAAAGTCTCAAATGTGGACATAATCATGGGGTTCGAATCTTCGTTTTCCATTTATGTTTAACTTGCACTACACAATAAACAATATACAATTCATTATAATTAACCTAAATCAAACATTTACAATCAATAAATTCACATATTATCAACATATAAAATAACCTGCTTAAGAAGAGCCGTCTGCAACTTTGGAGCAATAACTTGCTGGATGGTACAAGATGGGAGGAAGAAGGCAAGAGGATGGGGCAATTTAAGAAGAACTGAAGGAAGAATGAGGCTGCGGGATGAGAGGGAAGGAAGAAGGCGACGGGTATTTATAGCCAAGATGAATTCGGACTTTACAAGACCGAACTCAAATAATTTTGTACGAATTCGGTCTTGTAAAGACCGAATTCAGACTGATTCAATAATGGAACGCACATGGCGTCCTTTATTGCTTTCTGCAACAAGTCAGAACTGAACTTCAATAATTCGAATGATTTCGGTCCGGAAATCATATCATTCGAATTATTGGAGTTCGTTCGAATTCGAATGATTTCGGATTTTGTAAGACCGAAATCATTCAAATTATTGAAGTTCGTTCGAATTCAGATGATTTCGGAGCATTATTTGGATAGTCGGTCTCAGTAAGACCGAATTCAAAACGAAACAAGGTATTTAAAAAAGGATTTTTAAAATGAACGTATTTGGAAAATTTAAGAGTTCAAACGGGACAAATCTAAAAAAAATTCCAAATCTCACACAACAGAGCAGATTGCTGCGAGTACCTTGGATTTCTTGGAGACTCGAAAATCATCTCCATACAAAAGCAACATGAACATCTCTATCTCAATCTCAATCACACCAGATCTAATTAATCACATGTTGACGCTTCCAATCGGTGCCTCGTTCTTTTTCCATTGGGCATGATCATACTAAGTAATTAGTTACCATAGCAGATCCAGAAAAACCAACACAACTAAGTAATTTGCATTGCTGATGACGATAAGATCATCTCACCAGGATGTGGACTGTCGAAGGACCTGCTCCATCTTCTTTGGTCTTCATCTGATTCTCGACCGGGAAATGGCCACACTTCTGACACCTACTGCCTACGAGAATCCGCCTGCAGGAGGGGCAGGAGGAGTGCGAGGCGAGCCACGTGTCGACACATCCAGCATGGAATCCGTGGCCGCAGTGGGGCAGGACGCGGATCTCGTCCCCGTCGGCGAAGTCGGCGAGGCAGATGGCGCAGTCCTCAGAGCGGTGGTCGGCGGAGTCGAAGACGAACTTGGGGAAGGAGTGGAGAATCTTCTTGTTGAGGCCTTTGTTGGCGGCAGCGGAGGAGTGGGTAGTGGTGCGTCGGAGCCAGGCGCAGCGGGCGACAGCGAAGAGACCGACGAGGCAGATGAGGGCGCAGAGGAGGGCTGCGACGATGACCACGAAGTCGGACTCGACGGTGACGAGGGCTTCAGGGGCATCGGCGACGACGGAGGAAGAGGAGGAGGAGGAGGAGAGGAGTCGTCGAGAAGCCATTCATTCAGAGCCAGCGAGCGAGCAGCTTGTGCTTGTGATTGTGCTCGGATGTTTCAAGTTTAAGCTGCCATTTTTTAGTTGCTCGAGGTGTGGATTGCGCTGGTCGATGATAAGTACCGACTTTGTTTTTATTATGAAATTATAACGAGTGTTGGATTGTGACTGATACATCCGCAGTCACCGTTTATTTTGAGATAATGAGATGAGACAACATCCCTGTTCATTATTTTCTTAAGAACCTTATATAATCATGTATTCGGTCTTCTTCTAAACACTTTCCTAATGTCATTTTTTTTTTTTTTGGTTGGGATGTCACAAACAAGTGTCCACACTGTATAAGCCCAGCAATGCAGCTTGGGGTAATCTTATTTCCTAAGGTGTACCGCGCCTTAATAATGAAGACTCGTCGTCCCATTTCCGTTGTGGTTTTCTGCCATTTCAATATTTGGGTTGCTATGTTCAACTCTTATAATCAAGTTGTCGTCGGATGTGACATGGCGCGGTTGAGAAGAAATGTCTGTGTCGCCGGGGTTGGCATTTCCTCCTCCAAGGACCCGGGCAGGAGGAGACTTGGGCCTCGTCAATCCATCACCTTGCTTCTTCTTAACAGTCATGTGCCACTTCTTTAGCGCTTTCGAGGTTTGTTCGTCGAATATGGATTTTTTCATGTGCGAACCCATCTGCAAATGTTCATTTGGGAACTCATGAATCAATATTTCTATATCGCAAGCAAACGGTTAAGCTCCATAAGTTTAGTTTTAGTACCTGAACAACAAGTGAATACAAAGGTAGAGTGATGTAGCTACAGAGAAACATTGCTGCAACCCTGTAAGCAATCTGATCAGCTTTGCATACTTTTGCAACAATGTTAAAGTATAGAAACTCACCCAACAACCAGTTTGGCTATAACAAGGTTAAAATTACTGTGGAAGCAAGATCTCAACCCGAAACAATACTGCAAGTAATTATTATCAGTATAGTATTGACACTGCATAGAAATATTTTTCGAGGCAACGCGTTTACCCAAATCCACAAGAAGTAGGTGATCTGAAAAGCATTCTGGAAAAAAGATAGATGGTTACAAAGAGAAAAATCAGTCTTTTAGCATTTGTAAAGACTGAAATGCAACTCGTAGTACCTGAAACAGAGCGAAGTGGATTAGATGAAGAACTAACTGAGGGCGACCAAACCAGAAATATTTGTCCGAGCCTTGCACAAGAGGAATTCCTTGAACAACTGCATGTCTGTCTTTGATTTCTAGCGCCATCTTTGTCATAACAGCTTGAAGCTTCGTTCCAACCGCTAAGATAATCTGATAAGTCAGGAAATTATTTTTACTGCATTTAGAATTGTAGCCTTGTTGAGAAAATGTGCCTTACAATAACAGGAATCAGTGATGCCCAAAACAAGGCCTGCCATCCTGGAAAGGATACCAATAATAAATCAGCTGAGTGGTTAAGTTTTAAGTAGCTGAAACATGAAAATGCAAGCGTCGAGTACCGGTAACGTTCAGAAGTAAGAAGATCACAAATGATGCCCATAGAACAGGACTGTAGAAAAATAACGTTGCATAGAAAAGTCAACATCACAATATAAAGGCCACGGTCAATCAAGAAGAAGAAATGCGCGTTATTGTTACCTGACTCCCACAACAGTCTTGAAGTCGTCTTCCAAGGACCTTTTGATATACTTCTGGAAATTGAACTTAGTTCCAGGCGCTAGATGAACCTACGAAATAATGAAACGTAAGATAACTTTATAAATGCTAATGAGCTTATGTGAACTTACTGTGATAAATCCATTGCGCAGGGTCACATAATCTGCATTGCTGACAGATCTGAAAAACTGTCGAAAGAAGCATCCCTGGAGCATATGGAACTCTGTTAGCATTTATCTCACAATGAACTCGCGCTTATTTTTAGGATATGCTTGTAATTCAGCAGCCATTAATTTGAGTGCATCTGATCGGCTAAAACTAAAGATTGTTCTGCTAGACAAATATGGGGACTTTTTCTTGATGAAACTCAAAATATACGGAACAAAATATGAAAGCACAATGAGGTTGTTCCTTACAACGAAAAAGAAGAAGGGGATTGTTGTCCAGTAACTAGTATGAGCTTTTACGAACGATGTTTCATGTGTAAGCCTGAACCTCGATGGATCTGCAATGCATAAAAATTCCAGTAAGCCATCATTTTTATTAGTAGGTTTGGGAAATTGCCATCATTTTCAGAAGTTGGCCTAAGAAGCAGTTTTTACCATTTGGGAAGTCAGTGTCACTGGAAGAAGCGCCCTCTTCCCACTGCTTCCAGCCACGAATCTGGGCATGAATTTTTTTTTATTCAACATAATATTGACATTTGTCTTTGCCTTAAGCCACCCTAGCAAGTATCAACTGACAAAGTTTAAGAAATGAAAATAAAAACAAGTACCTTTAATCTTCCAAGCATCATAGTAAAAGCACTATACAACACATGAAATGCTGCTAAGAAGAACAAAAGGATGTGTATTTGATGCAACCCGTTGATGGAGATGATTGGCTCATAACCCTATCGGCGAAAACCAAACCAGGAGGCACGTTACATTACATCTTTGAATGGATCTGTAGCACTTTAGAAAAGAAAGTAATTAACTGTCCCTCACCTTCTTGCAGCTTATACTAGTGGTTTCGGCCAATGATCTGCGCGTCTGGTCAATCCATAACAATCTTCGGTGACTCTCCCCTGCGGTGGTTGAGCCATCAGACTGGCCGTCAGAGGGACAAGGCAGCATCGTATCGGCTAGCGTTGAAGATATACATATTTTGAGAATATAAGTCTGGAAAAAGGTCAGCAGCAGTGATATGAATCCCAGAACCATCAACTCTGCATCAATCCAACAAAAGGGTTCATCATCGTAGCCTTTGCTAGAATACAAAATCCTAAACTAAGATTTCTGGTTCCTCATTAAAGATCTATATTTGTCGAACCCTCCATGGGGAAATGTTAACCTGCTTTGACCTTCTCAAGAGCTTCATACAGAGCACTCTTGTGCCTATTACTCAACCACTGCAGCACCAAATTTTTCACAGAAGCTTAGAATCAAATCAAATAGCCAGAGAAGTGTACTAAACAGAAGAGAAATGGTTGTGACAATGTGGTTCTTACGGTTCCGATCTTGTGCAGAATTTTCTCAAGGGAAATGGAGATGATGATGATGACAGCACAGATACCGGCAACGGCCCATGTTGGCGTCTGGTCAAGCTCCCTGGAACTACTACTCGAGTCCCCGGCCATTTTGGGCCGATAGAGATTATTGTGGGAGGGGAGGGGAGGGGAGGGTTACTTCTTATTGTTGAAATCTATGCAGGTATGGAAAGATTGTGAGAGAATGTGGATGCTGCACTTCCAATGCTCTGTTGGTAATTGTTGTATACAGGAGTATTTAAACTACTCTGCTCCAAAACACAGTGAGGATCCACGCGCGCTGGGTCTGTCCTGCCCAATCCTCGCCTCATATCTGCAAAATTATAAACTTACGGATGTTTCTATTGTCTACACTCCAATTCCATTTACTTGCCTAAATTAGTTGCACAAGGGATCTAGAAAAAGAAATCGCAGTTAAGTCAAATGCGTTCGACTGACCCTCTACATTCTTAGTCATTCAGAAACAAGTAAAAATATTGCTCCACCACAATTCATAAGCCCTGAAGCCACGTTTCACGAGATGGAAATTGAATGTATAATTTTGGGAAGATGGAGTGAAGAATTTATGCCACCCACAAAAAGCAAGAAAACATATTATAAATACCAACATGGCATCTCATGTCTTGCACAGCCCATGACAAAGTCAAAACATATATGAAACATTTGTTTTAAGGGTGTCAGAATTCATATAATCAAATCTGGCCCCAACACGCTTCTTGATTCATGATATTGGATTCGGTACTCTTTTCATAAAACAATTGTCTTCTTTACCATCGACCTGAGCACGATCTGTTCCTAGTTCACTAAAATCCGGACAGAACATGATTTTATGACAATGTAAAGGTCATCATAATGGTTGTGGTATCATGGGGTTCCTTATAATAAAAAAAATTATCTACTCTACATCATCAGATAGTTTGCTTAGTTATTATAATACATAGGGAACTCTAGCATGGTTCTTGGTTGTTTGTTTAAAAATAAAAAAAATGTTGTTTTAGGAATGTAAAAGTTGTAATCGTGTTTGGAGAAGAATTTATTTTTTATATTTCTATTAAGCTGTTTATATACCGGTTAGAACAAAATATTTGCGTTGATTAATTCTAAAGATGATTCCGTTGATAGAGTCATCTTGACAAACTTAGAAGATTATAATGTTAGAATAATAATCAAATATTTGATGTAGTATGCCCCTGCAAGTTCATGGGAACAAACAAACAGCTTGTCTCGTAGCGTCCACAATCGTGAGTGCCAACTGCTTTAACGAAGATATCTGCTAACTGCTCAAAAGAACCGATACGATGAACCACAAGGTTCCCATCAGCAACTTACTCACGAACAAAATGATAGTCAATTTTGATGTGCTTCGATCGTTTATGGAAAACCGGATTAGCGGATTGAGAAGTGGCACTCACATTGTCGCAAAGTAAGATGGGTGGAAGAGCGATTGAGAGTTGAACGTTGTCGAAATTGTGGTAGTGAAAATACTAGTCCAATCACGGTATGCAAACAATATTTATAATCTTAGTGACCTCGAGTCAAACTCAAGAGAAAACCCTAGATTAGTCTAAAGCTAGCTAGTAATGCTTAAGGCGAGTCTCCTAAATAAAAATTAGGATTTTTTTCCTCCCCTCTTCCACAAGAGGAAGATGAGAGCCGGTTGGAGCTTGGAGATTTCAAGCTCGCCGACTCCACTTGATTCCCACATTATTGACGCATGCCACTTGAGAAGGATCATCGTAAAGTACTTCTCAGGTGTGTTTCTTATGACGAAGGGAATCAGCTACGTCTTAGCCAACACACTTAATTCTTGACTTTGGACCTATTCCGCAAATTCTTTCGCATGTGTGTGAGTAAGGCATTTGCATTTCGCTTTTAGGAAGTGTCTAAGGTATGACCCTCGTAATTTATTACTTAAGCATCAAGATTTGTACCAGTGAATTTTAAAATTTTCAATGTCGAAACTCCTCTTCTCTTACGGATTATGACGTATAGTCTAAAACTTGGGAATGAATTTGTTGTCATGAGCTTATGAACTTGCCCTTAGCAAGCATGTGTGATTGACTCGACATATTTTTTGTATAAGCGACGCTTTTCTTCAAATTACTTGCATAGGAAATTGAGAGACAATTTGAATTTACGAATTCTAGTCTTGATATCGATTCTATGAATATTTATTGTGACAAAGAAGTGAATGATCCTTAGAGTTTGCTTGAAGTGAATGATTTGCACAATTTTATTATTATGTGGGCTGATAAAGAACTACTTGCTTAACAAACAATATTTGGATTTTGAACTCTTATGGATGATTGCGAGTAGGATTTGTGAGTATTCCTATTCTGAAAACTCTCACGAGACTATAACTCGTCCACTAGGATAGCCTAGGGGTTTAAAGGCTTGATGCATACGCTAAATGCATCCGTGATTCCTACGACAGTGAGTTAGAAGTAAATTAATTTTCTTTGTTTAGTTATTTTTTTTGTTATGTTACATGAATAGGGAATGGATGTGTTATATATGCGTAAGTTTTGCTACATGCTTTGATATTGTCATATATGATTTAGCATCTTAAACTCCGCTTGACTTGTGCATATACTTGTTCGGGACAAACAAGACTTAAGTGTGGGGTGTTTTGATGAGCGGACAAACAACCTTATGTTTGTCCGTATTTTCACTTTACTTCTTGTTTGTTCCGTTATTTTATAAAGTCATTTGATGTTTTCTTTGTTAATTTCAGGTTGAAAATGCGTACTACATGATATGAAGTGGTCCGAAGAAGTTTCGGGTGAATTCTAGTCGATCGATAGTAAAAGAGAGCAAAATCAAGCAAAAGGCAGATTTGATTCGCCCAGGCTAGTTTGATTCGTCTAGTCTGATTAACCTATTCATCTTCGAAGGCTCGCCGAACGCACGATTCTTATTCGACTGAGACGTGCTATATCTTGTTAGAAAGCTAACTCAAAGGGATACAACTTCATAGTTTACATCAAGACGTAATTCCAAGGTTTAAAGGGTCAAAACAGGCAAGATTCTAGCACTGCAAAGTTGATTCACCCAAAGAGGAATTCAGGCTAGGCCGAATCACTTTTGATTCGGCCAAAGAAAAGTGATTCGCCCAAGAAGAAATTGATTCGCCCAGCTTCATTACAGAACTGACATTATTATTCGGCCGAATTAAATTATGGTGCTGCACGAATCACTTGATTCGGGGAGAATTCGCTTGTAGATCAAATCTGGGCAGACTGACCTATTCATCTTCGAAGGCATGCCGAGGGCATGATTCTTATCCGATTGCGGCGTGCCATAGCTTGTTGGAAAGCTAATTCAAAGATCTACAATTTCTATTTGATGCCAAGACGTGATTCAAAGGTATAAAGGGTCAAAAAAGCGAGTTTCTAACGCTGCAGAAGTGATCTGCTCAAGCAGTGGGTGAATCAAAAGTGATTCGGCTAAGGAGAAGGATTTCATCTCATGGACCAAGGTTTGACCGAATCAATAGTGATTCGGCCAAGAGAAAGTGATTCGCCCAGCTCCGAAACAGCATTGAGAGTTTGATTCGGACACTCTGTCTGAATCAACTCATTAATCCTTGCCCGAATCACTTTTGATTCGGGCACGGCGGGTGAATTGGTAATTTCCAAAGCCAATATAAATAGAAAAAAGAGGGGAAAGTTTAGAGAGAGCCTTGGGGTGCCTCTGGCGCCTAGGGTTCCTCTCATGGGACGAAACCCTAATCGGAGAACTTGGAGAATTCGAAGAAGATATCATCAATTGAAGATTCTACATCAACCCTTTACTCATTCTCTAATTCCCTACTACTTTACTTTCTTTACTTTTCCTTGTTGAACTATTTCATTATGTCTTGTTTCAAACTCACCATGAGTGACACATGAATGAGTAGTCTTTTAGTAGTTTGGGTTCTTATGGATCCCTTATGTTTGGTTGTAATGCAAGACTTGTCTTTTTATCTATATGAATTAAGTTTGGTTGAAAATTCTCCTGCTTTCTCTTCATATCAATTTTGCGCACACCAAGTGTTTGACGAAACACATGAATGTGTACGAATTGGTAGAACACCTAGGGAAGGAATGAGAGTTGAACCTAGGTTGTTTAGAAGATTGAGCATGTTAATTTTAGGTTGCGTTTGTTTGCGAGAGTGATATACGCATTCCACTAGGCTAAGTATTGAGAGACTTTAGTTAACTATCAATAGACCGAGGGGTTGAGATTAGGAGGCTTTTGTTCTACGCGGTTCAATAGAACGAGAGTTTGAGAATCGTACTATTTAGGTATTATTCCCATTCTAGAGAAGGAGCGAGAGTTGAATTTAGAATGTGTGATACCTTAGCCTAGAACCATCACTCGAATTTACTCATGATTTAGACAAGTTTTGTATTGCTAATCTCACGACCTAGGGGTGAAGTAGGATTCCAACTACGTTTTCTCTATTACTCTTCTTCGAAACAAATTCCACATTATCTTTAGTATTCACTAGAGATACCTCGCATAGAGGAAAAGCCCCCCTTTTATTTAGTAGATTTACCTTAAGCGTTACTAGCTAGCTTTAGACTAGTCTAGGCTTTTCTCTTGGGTTCGACTCGAGGTCACTAGGATTATAAATATTGTTTGAACACCGTGATTGGACTAGTATTTATACTACCACAATTTTGACAACATTTCAAAATGGAGCCGTTGCCGGGGATTAGCCATTAGCCTAGTTTGCTTTTTAGTATTGCTTTAGTTAGTCTACTTCAATTTTTTTTGTTGATTGTGATTGCGTGTTTGCATGCTATTCTTGCTTACTTTGTTTTAAGTTCACACTTATTGACTTTCTTCGATTGCTTGGTAGGTGTTTGAATGCAAACCAAAGCACGCACGAAAATGGCACAAGAACAAGCATCCACATCAACGCCAAACCCGGATCAGAAATTGCCAGATTTTAATGCTCCTTCACCTCAAATTTACGTTGATCAACCACCAACAGAAATTATGGATCAACTGAATCCGATGAGGGAAGGAAATGCTGCTCTTCCACAAGAGGAAGATGAGAGACCGGTTGGAGCTTGGAGATTTCAAGCTCGACGACTCCACTTGATTCCCACATTATTGACGCATGCCACTTGAGAACGGATCATCGCAAAGGACTTTTCAGGTTTGTTTCTTATGACGAAGGGAATCAGCTACGTCTTAGCCAACACGTTAAACTAGGCTGGTGAGTATTTGTGCTTTTGCTTATACTTGTTGGTAGTATAGAATTGTTTTGGACTTTATGTTGCGCCGTGCGCCAAATGTTTGATTAGTGGTTTTGTTTGTGCTTCAAATTACCCCTTTGGTTTGATTATCCATATGTAGCGGTTTTAAGTGTGGGGTAATTCGATGATGTTTAGGTTGCATATTTGTTTGTCATGACTTGTGCGGGTATTTTGCTATGTGATTTGCCTGACTTGTCGATTTGTATTTTGACACGCTTCGCCGTGATTTTATTTGCATGACAGGTGGTTTTCGAACTTGTGTCGCTTTTATTTGGCAGATTTTTTCCGGTTGACTTTGGGAAATTTTGCAACTTTACTCGCATTTGTTCGAAACTTTTTTTTCAAGCACTATAATATACTACTTCATGACTTTAGATTTCCACGAGCATATCTAAGTAAACTCATCGTTTGAATCGTCGCGCATTTGTTTTCCAATCTTTCGCCTAACTATATGTTTCACATCGATTTTTCTTTAATAGCTAGTTGTTTTCATCTATGAATTCAGGTGTTGCACTAACCTTTTTCTTGAGTTTCAGATTTATCGCAACCGATTGGAGCATCATTCTCGGGCATTAGCAGATGCACATTTGGCTACCTCCACTCGAGCGAAGTTCCTTCGACACTCTCTTTACTTCTTTTACTTTATATTGCTTAGGGACTAAGCAAATTTTTAAGTGTGGGGTGTTTTGCGCTTTCGCTTTTATTTTCTTAACAACATGATTCTATGCTACATATTTACTTTGCGCGCATTATACTCGCATGATTGCTTTTATCCTAGCTTTAGGTATTGATCACACGAAGTAATGTTAGCTAAGCAATTAAATAATATCATTTTAAAAAATTTTGGGATGAGTTGTGCTTTGAATTCATGAATCGTATCTTTAAGTCGATTGACATTCTTTGTGATGATTTTATTCATATGATTCGGTGTTTTGACTAGGTTAGTTCGATTTATTTTTGAGCTCTTTCCGTGCATGAAGAATGAAGTTGAGTCTAGCGAGTACATAAATAAAATAAAATTTCATATAAAAACCTCATACTTGTTCTTGTTTGCTTTTAGGTGACTTTAGCATTCTTATTTAGCCTTTGCACTTATTTAGCTTACACTTCATGCTCCATTATATCTCACTTATGCACATTGTCAAGTATTAAGTGTGGGGTCAAATAAAGTGTTTGCGAAAAAGGCGCAAGAAAGAAAAAATTATATTTTTAAGGTTTTACAAATGCCGAGGGTTAAGAAGGTAAGTTCCCCCTTGAAAGCTTTTGTATAAACACAAAAATATAATTTTTTTATTTTTTAGGTCAAGGAAAAGTTTTACAAATGCCGAGGGTTAGGAAGGTAAGTTCCTCCTTGAAAGCTTTTGTATTAACACAAAAATATTATTTGTTTGTTTTTTAGGTCAAGGAAAAGTTTTACAAATGCCGAGGGTTAGGAAGGTAAGTTCCCTCTTGAAAGCTTTTGTATAAATACAAAAATGTTATTTGTTTGTTTTTTAGGTTAAGGAAAAGTTTACAAATGCCGAGGGTTAGGAAGGTAAGTTCCCCATTGAAAGCATTTGTATAAACGCAAAAAAAATATAATAAACTCACTTAATTCTTGACTTTGGGCCTATTCCGCAAATTCTTTCGCATGTGTGTAAGGCATTTGCATTTCGCTTTTAGGAAGTGTCTAAGGTATGACCCTCGTAATTTATTACTTAAGCATCAAGATTTGTACCAGTGAATTTTATAATTTTCAATGTCGAAACTTCTCTTCTCTTACGGATTATGACGTATAGTCTAAAACTTGGGAATGAGTTTGTTGTCATGAGCTTATGAACTTGCCCTTAGCAAGCATGTGTGATTGACTCGACATATTTTTTGTGTAAGCGACACTTTTCTTCATATTACTTGCATAGAAAATTGAGCAATAATTTGACTTTACGAATTCTAGTCTTGATATCGATTCTATGAATATTTGTTGTGAAAATGAAGTGAATGATCCTTAGAGTTTGCGTGAAGTGAATGATTTGCACAATTTTATTATTACTACTTGCTTAGCAAACAATATTTGGATTTTGAACTCTTATGGATGAATGCGAGTAGGATTTGTGAGTATTCCTATTCTGAAAACTCTTATGAGACTATAACTCGTCCACTAGGATAGCCTAAGATTTTAAAGGCTTGATGCATACACTAAATGCATCCGTGATTCCTACGACAGTGAGTTAGAAGTAGATGAATTTTCTTTATTTAGTTTTTTTTTACTATGTTACATGAGTAGGGGATGAATGTGTTATATGTGCGTAAGTTTTGCTACATGCTTTGATATTGTCAAATATGATTTAACATCTTAAACTCCGCTTGACTTGTGCATATACTTGTTCGGGACGAACAAGACTTAAGTGTGGGGTGTTTTGATGAGCGGACAAATAACCTTATGTTTGTCCGTATTTTCACTTTACTTCTTGTTTGTTCCGTTATTTTATAAAGTCATTTGATGTTTTCTTTGTCCATTTCAGGTTGAAAATGCGTACCACATGATACGAAGTGGCTCAAGAAAATGTGGATGAATTCCGGTCGATCGAGATCAAAAACAACAAGATTGGGCAAGACTGTAGAAGTGATTCGCCCAGGCTAGTTTGATTCATCCAGGCTGATTAACCTATTCATGTTTGAAGGATCGCCAATGCGCACGATTCTTATTCGATTGAGACGTGCTATATCTTGTTAGAAAGCTAACTCAAAGGGATACAACTTCATAGTTTACATCAAGACGTAATTCCAAGGTTTAAAGGGTCAAAACAGGCAAGATTCTAGCACTGCAAAGTTGATTCACCCAAAGAGGAATTCAGGCTAGGCCGAATCACTTTTGATTCGGCCAAAGAAAAGTGATTCGCCCAAGAAGAAATTGATTCGCCCAGCTTCATTACAGCACTGACATTATGATTCGGCCGAATTAAATTATGGTGCTGCACGAATCACTTGCTTCGGGGAAAATTTGCTTGTAGATCAAATCTGGGCAGACTGACCTATTCATCTTCGAAGGTATGCCGAGGACATGATTCTTATCCGATTGCGGCGTGCCATAGCTTGTTGGAAAGCTAATTAAAAGATCTACAACTTATAATTTATGCCAAGACGTAATTCAAAGGTATAAAGGGTCAAATAAGCAAGTTTCTAATGCTGCAGAAGTGATCCGCCCAAGTAGTGGGCGTATCAAAAGTGATTCGGCCAAGGAGAAGGATTTCATCTCATGGACTAAGGTTTGACCGAATCAAATAAAGGGTTGACCCAATCAAAAGTGATTCGGCCAAGATAAAATGACCCAATCACGGTGTTCAAATAAACAGCACTTAGAGTTTGATTCGGACACTCTGTCCGAATCAACTCATTAAGCCTTGATTCGGGCACGACGGGTGAATTGGTAATTTCCAAAGACAATATAATTAGAGAAAAGATGGAAAAATTAGAGAGAGCCTTGCGGTGCCTCCGGTGCCTAGGGTTTCTCTTATGGGACGAAACCCTAATTGGAGAACTTGGAGAATTCGAAGAAGACATCATCAATTGAAGATTCTACATCAACCCTTTACTCATTCTCTACTGCTTTACTTTCTCTACTTTTCCTTATTGAACTATTTCATTATGTCTAGTTTCAAACTCACCATGAGTGACGCATGAATGAGTAGTCTTTTAGTAGTTGGGGTTCTTATGGATCCCTTAGGGTTGATTGTAATGCAAGACTTGTCTTTTTATCTATATGAATGAAGTTTGGTTGAAAATTTTCATGATTTCTCTTCATATCAATTTTGTGCACACCAAGTATTTGACGAAACGCATGAATGAGTACGAATTGGTAGAACACCTAGGGATGGAATGAGAATTGAACCTAGACAGTTTAGAAGATTGAGCAAGTAAATTTTAGGTTGCATTTGTGTGCGAGAGTGACATACGCATTCCACTAGGCTAAGTATAGAGCGGCTTTAGTTAACTATCAATAGACCGAGAGGTTGAGATTAGGAGACTTTTATTCTACGCGGTTCAATAGAGCGAGAGTTTGAGAACCGTACTATTTAGGTATTAGTCCCATTCTAGAGAAGGAGCGATAGTTGAATTTAGAATGTGTGATACCTTAGCCTAGAACCATCACTCGAATTTACTCATGATTTAGACAAGTTTTGTATTGCTAATCGCACGACCTAGGGGTGAACTAGGATTCCGACTACGTTTTCTCTATTACTTTTCTTCGAAACAAATTCCACATTATCTTTAGTATTAACTAGAGATACCTCGCATAGAAGAAAAACCCCCCCTTTTATTTAGTAGATTTACCTTAAGCATTACTAGCTAGCTTTAGACTAGTCTAGGCTTTTCTCTTGGGTTCGACTCGAGGTCACTCGGATTATAAATATTATTTGAACACCGTGATTGGACTAGTATTTATACTACCACAATTTCAACAACATTTCAAAATGGAGCCGTTGCCGGGGGTCACTCATGGTGAGTTCAATACAAAACATCATTTTTAAGGGAAATTGCTCACCAATTGAAGACAAACTAGTAGGGATTGAGTAGAGGGTTGATGTAGAATCTCCAATTGCGTGTGTCTTTTCCAAATCCTTGACAATTCTTCAAGTCGTCTAAGAGCAATCGTCTAGTGTTTTGTTTTTTGGAAAAGACTCCCTTTAATTTTGCATCTCTTTCTATTTATACTCTCTTCGAAAATTACGAAATCGCCTGCAGTGCCCGAATCACTTTTGACTCAAAAATGTTCGAGCAAGGCAAAAAATTTGATTCGGCCAGGGTGGTCGAGTCAAGCTAGTTCGGATAGCTAGAGCTTCTCCGAATCAAAAGTTATTCGGACAAAGCAAAAATTGTGACTCGGCCAGTTAGTCCGAATCAAACTAGCAGTGCAGTCCGAATTCTAAGAAAAAAAACTGTCAAATAGAAATAACACAAGTTTGAAAACCATCTGTCATGCAAAAAAATATCACGGTGAAGCGCATCAAAATACAAATGGACTAGTCAAGCAAAGTACATAGAAAGAATACCAACACAAGTCATGACAAACATAAAAGCAACCTAAACATCATTCTTCTTTTTAGTGCGGTTCTCGTGGTCCTAGTCATCACTCTCGTGCATAGTCTCGTCGGTTGCTTCGTCCTCCCCCTCTGCATGATCCCCACTGCTACTCTTGCTGCCACTCTCTGGGTTTTCCTCACCGTCAATACCTTCGGTTGAGGCGTTGGCCTCATCAACCCCACCTTCGACCATGACTGAAATGGAATAATCATCCGCGTCTACAGGTGGCATAGTCCGTGGAGGTGGCTGAGAAAAAGGCGTTGGTGGAGGTGGAATGTCTACAATACCCAAGTGTGCTGCCATGCGCGCCATGACACCTCCTTGCCATGCGACAAAATTGTGGAAAAGGGTGGATAATACCTCGTGGGAGCAGATGAGCATCGTGTGAGAATCCGACAAGGGATCTCAACGCGCGCTCATCAACCTCAGGTCCTCGCGTACACTTATCTCTGGCTCAACGGGAGGAGGAGCGGTGGAAGTGGAAGATGGTTTGAAACCTGGAATATGTTCTGAAGCGTGGGCAAGTGTAGGTGTAGGTGAGGCTTCTGGTGCCAAGGGCTACTCGCTAGCTAGTCTAGGCAGTGTTGCTAGCCGAGGAGCCCCATCGCTATTCGCTGTTTCACAATCCACTGCTCTATTTTCCTCGGCACATCCTTTCGAACAATCCATTCATGAGTCTTCCCGTCTATCATATCCATCTTGCGAAGACCCTCCAAGTCGAGTACCTTCTTGGGCAGAGGCGTGCCATGGTCTAAAGTAAAGCCCACATGCTTCGCGAGAAGTGTAATAAATGTCCCGCCACCTAGAGCACGCCCTTGTACTCTGAATTATGATATGACTCAAACTGGAGTGTCAAAGCATGGACAATGCAAACCCGTTGGCCGAAATTAATTTGAAGCATTAGGTCCATATTTGCAGTATTTACATACCGGCCACCATCCTTACGGATGTGAATGGAAGTCGCAATAAAACGATGAATCAACCGACAAACTGGAGACTGAATCATCGACACTGGCTGATGAGGTGTGAAGAAGATATCCTGTCTGGTAATTCGCTTCCAGAACTCATACCTGTGGCCTCCCCTAAATAACGGGTACTCACCTTGCGCAGTGCACCCAAATGCCATTATGACATCACTAGCTGGCATGTTAAAACCTGGCCGCCCAAACAAAAATTCTAGTACGAACATGGCGGTCCCTCTTACCCTTATAAATATAATCAGCTCTGACATCTTCCCGTGTCGCAGAAAACGAAGCCATAAATTCCTTAACCAGTCTCGAAGTACCCGGATCACCCATCAAAATATAGTGAAGCTCACTAGCACGTAGATAACGACAAATTTCATCAAAGACATTAAGCCCACGTAGGGTGGTAAGATCCGGGTAAGCCGGAGCGAGGATTGCATATTCATTGTGTTGCGTCAAGAGAGCCTTCATTTGAGCATCAGCGATCTGAATCTCTTCACTGAAAGGGAAAGGCGTCCTTGCTCTTTCCGCTCTTGCTTGCGGGACTATAACCAAGCTAGAATGCGTGCGAGAGGACTCCCCTACTGGTCTGGCTTCCTCGGAGGACGATGAGGATGTCTCGCTGGCTGGAGACGGTGGAGGAGATGATCAAATAACAATGCCAGCAGTGGCAGCTCGCCTCGGCCTCGGTTTGGGTTTGGTTTTAGGTTTTGCTATTCCTTTACCCTTTGCAGCCGCGGAAAGCTTTCGGGTAGGTGGCTGTATCGATTTTTATGCTGAGTCCAGGTTAGTGCGAGCCATGGGAGTGATTCGGCTAGGAGGCTAAACTATTCGGGTAAGGCAGGGAGTGATTTACTCGGATCAGAATTGATTCGTGCACGGGATAGTGACTCGGGAGAGAAGTCGGTGATTCGGGCGAAGCTAGGTCAGACAGAGCGGTGCTAGGTTGCAGTGCGGTCGGACGGACGGGTGCTGGCTACGGTAGAGACGGACGGAGACAAACTGAGTGGGCAAGGTTTTAGGGTTCTGTGTTAGGAGAAGTGAGAGAAAGAAATAAAGTTTGAACGAGTCAGCTTATAAGCAAGAATAAAGTTGATTCGGGGGGGGGGGGGGGGGGAGGGGTTAGCGAAGGCCTTTGCCCGAGTCAGAATTGATCTGCCCAAATCAAACACTCAGCGGGCTATGGAAGTTTTTAGACTCATCGAATCAATTTTGATTCGTGGAATCCCTGCCCGAATCAATATTGATTCGGACACAAATTTCCTATATGGTTCGTGTAGACTTGACCAATGAATACGACTCGCATACTTGCCCGTATCGAAAGTGACTCGGGGTGGCCAAAATATGATTCACCTGAATCAAACATTCAGTGGGCAATACCATTTTTTTAAGCTGCACGAATCAAAAGTGACTCAGGGTGGCCAAAATGTGATTCGCCCAAGTCAGTTGCTGTGTGTTAACAGGCACTCTGCACGAAATTCTCCCAAAAATTGACCAGATTTCACAAATTGAATTACCCCCACTTAAAACTCCTTCATATAAATAATCAAACCAAAGGGGTAATTCGAGTGCAATCAAACACAAAATCCCTAAAGCTACTAATTAAATATTTGCACGGCGCAATACAAAGTCCAAAATGATTCTATACTACCAAAAAGTAGGAATAAAAGTACAAATACTCACCAGCCTAGTTTAACGTCTTGGCTAAGACGTAGCTGATTCTCTTCTTCGTTAGAAACACACTTGAGAAGTCCTTTGCGAGGATCCCATCTCAAGTGGCATGCGATAGCGTAGGAATTAGATGGAGTCATCGAGCTTGAAGTTTCCAAGCTCCAAGCTTTGCTCGTCTCCATGGTACGCTTTGATTCGATGGCCATTCACTTTGAAAGTTTCACCTTCTTTGTTCATCAATTCGAAGTGGCCATTCTCGTACACTTTGTTAACCTTGAAAGGCCCCGACCACCTTGATTTCAGCTTTCCCGGAAATAGTCTAAGTCTGGAGTTGAAAAGTAAACGCTATCTCCCTTCGAGAAAGTTCTCCTCTTGAATTTTCTTGTCATGCCACTATTTGGTTTTCTCCTTATAAATTTTGGCACGTTCGTAAGAGTCAAGTCTGATTTCATCAAGCTCGTGAAGCTGGAATAGTCTCTTCTCCCCCGCTGACTTCAAGTCGAAGTTCAGTTTCTTTACAGCACATGGCTTTGTACTCAAGTTCCACAGGGAGATGGTAATGTTTTTCGTACACAAGTCTGAAGGGGAAAATCGATAGGTGTCTTAAATGTCGTTCGGTAAGCCCACAATGCTTCATCTAGCTTTGACGACTAATCCTTGCGAGAACTACTAACCATCTTCTCCAATATGGCCTTCATCTCGCGATTAGATACTTCAACTTAGCCGCTGGTTTGAGGGTGATACGGCGTCGCTATCTTGTGGTAGACGCCATATTTTCGGAGAAATGCTTCAAACTATTTTTCCTTAAAGTGCTATCCATTATCGCTGATCACTACTCTTGGCGCACCGAACCTTGTAAATATTACCTTGGTGAAAAGTTTCCTTACACATTAGCATCGCAAGGAGGAGCAGCGACAGCCTCCACCCATTTGGAGACATAATCGACGGCGACCAGAATATATTTGTTCACGTGCGATGATGGGAACGACCCCATGAAATCTATACTCCAAACATAAAAAATTTAAACCTCAAGAATTCCCCTCTGCAGCATCTTATCACGCTTTGATATATTTCCCGTTCGTTGGCATGCGTCACAAGACTTCACAAATTCATACGCGTCCTTAGACAACGTAGGCAAATAAAACCTGCATTGTAGAACCTTCGCGGCTGTCTGAGCTCGAACCATGTCCACCATATGGGGAAGAGTGGCAGCTTCGTAGAATACCCTTCTGATCATCCTCCGCAATACATGACCTATATAACCCATCAGCACATCCACTATAGAGAAATGGCTCATCCCAATAATAGCGGTTTGCGTCATGGAGGAATTTCTTCTGCTGATTGTAAGCTGCCCCTTCAGGTAAGATTCCACAAGCAAGAAAAATCACAAAATCAGCATACCAGGGAGCTTGGGTTGTCTCAACACTCAGCAAATATTCGCCAATAAAAGAATCTTCAATCGGCACATTCTTAGCAACACATCCACATCCACTCGATAGGTGATCTGCGACTACATTTTCCACTCCTTTCTTATCCTTAATTTCCACGTCGAACTCTTGTAAAAGGAGTATCCAACGGATTGGTCTAGGCTTCGCCTCCTTTTTTGCCATAAGATACTTGATCGCTGCATGGTCCGTGTAGACAATTGTTTTGGACCCAATCAAGTATTGCCTGAATTTTTCAAAGGCATAGACGATAGCAATCATTTCTTTCTCTGTGGTTGAGTAATTCTCTTGTGTAGACTCAAGTGCCTTACTATGATAACAAATCATGTGCAAATGCTTGTCTATCCTTTGACCCAATACCACTCCAATAGCGCTATCGCTAGTGTCACATATTAGTTCAAACAGAAGCTCCCAGTTCGGCGGTTGAATGATAGGGGCAGACACCAAAGCTGTAGTAAGCGTTTGAAACGCTTGATGGTACGGTTCATCGAAATTAAACTCCACCTCATTACATAGCAGATTTGTAAGAGGTTTATCAATTTTCGAGAAGTCCTTAATGAACCTCCTATAAAATCAAGCGTGTCTGAGGAAACTTCTTATTCCTTTACCGTCTCTTGGTGGTGGCAACTTCTCAATAAAATTGATATTGGCTCTATCGACCTCAATTCCTCTTTTTGATACAAGATGTCCCAACACAATGCCTTCTTTTACCATAAAATGACATTTCTCCCAATTTAGCACTAGGTCCATTTCGATGCACCTAGCCAACACACGAGATAAATTTGTGACACAATCGTCAAATGAGTAACCGTGCACAGAAAAATCGTCCATAAATACTTCCATAGAGTTCTCTAAAAATTCAACAAAAATGGACATCATGCAACGTTGAAAAGTTCTCGATGCATTACAAAGACCAAAAGGCATCCTCCTATAAGCAAATGGTGCCGTAGGGGCAAGTATACGTGGTCTTTTCTTGGTCATCGGGGTGGATAGGAATTTGAAAGAAACCACTATATACATCAAGAAAGCAAAAATATTCATGCCCTGCTAGATGTTCTAACATTTGATCTATAAAGGGAATGGAAAAGTGATTCTTCTTAGTGGGTGCATTTAATTTCCTACAGTCTACGCATTCTCCACCCCGTGACCGTACGCGTAGGTATCAATTCATTTTCCTCATTCCTAACCACGCTGAGCCCGCCCTTTTCAGGCACCACATGAATTGGCCTCACCCACAGCATAAATAATACCAGCTTTTCGCAATTTGGTGATTTACTTCGATACAACTTCTCCTAACTTAGGATTTAAATGCCTAAGGAACTCAAGATTGGGCATCCCATTATCTTCTAAACGAATTCTATGCATGCAAACATCGGGGTTAATCCCCTCCAAATCATCAATAGAGGCCCAATGGCACCTTTATATTCATGTAACACATGCATCAATTCAGAAGTCTCAATATCATTCAATGAAGCTTCTATGATAACAGGCAAAGACTTGTTCGGTCCCAAGAATTCATACCTTGTATTCGGTGGAAGAGGTTTCAATCCCTCACCGAATTCCTCACCTTTTGGCGCTTCATTTACCTCATTTGCGCCATCATCAAAATCCGCGGGGTCCTCATCAATTTCCATTATAGAGTCGAAAGATGGACTACCACTATCTTGGGTGAGCAACTCATACTCAAAACGTGTCAACTCATCATAAGCATCAAAAACATCACAAGCATCATATATTTCAAGCAAATGGCAATCCATAGAACTACTAGAAGCATTTAAAACTTTTTTCAAGTAACACTTAGTTTTGTCGGTTCCTATGTTAAGTTCTATAACTCTCTCTCAGCAATCAATAACGGCTTTAAGTGTGTTCAAGAAAGACCTTCCTAATATAATAGGGATTTCACGATCCTCATCTATTTCAAGCACATAAAAGTCAACGGGAACATAAATTTCTCTACTCTAATAAGAACATCTTCTAAATTACCCTTAGGTAACCTAGATGATCTATCCACTAATCTAAGGCTTATGGACGTAGGAGTGAGTTCACCCATGTCAAGTTTTTGAAATAAGGAAAATGGCATTAATGAAATACTAGCTCCCAAATCACATAATGCGTTATCTATGCAAAAATCGCGAATAGCAATAGGGATAAAGAATGAGCCATGATTATTTAGCTTCTTAGGCATGTTATGTTGAATAATAGCGCTACAATTTGCATCCAAAGCTACGTGATCAATCTCATGCATTTCTCTCATATGCGATATAATATCTTTAAGAAATTTTTCATAAGTAGGCATTTGAGTTAGTACCTCCGTGAAGGGGAGAGTCACTTGGAGTTTCTTTAGCATCTCTGCAAAGCGCCTGAAATGCGCATCCTTGATAGAGCCTATTTATACGCGCTATTTAGATCCTAACACTATGCTTGTTTGCATTATTTTGTGTACAAGATTACTGGTTCCCGATGTTTTTGTATTTCAGGGCAAAAGAAGGGCCTAAGTCGGATATGCGCTGACAGGCAGCGTTTGAGGAGCGCAATACACAGCCTGCGGAGCTAGCAGCGCAAACAGATAGGAAGTGGCAGAGTCAACTACGGTGCGCAAACCGATTGCGCTAACCAACATGTGCAGTGCGCCATGCGCAGAACAGTGGTGTTTCCAAATCTTGACACCATCAGATTTGGAAGCTGCCAAGGTTGGGCCTCATGAGCAGTATATAAAGAGAAGAAGGCTAGGGTTTAAAGAGGACGATCATAGAGGACCACAGCACACGAGAGAGAGGCAGAACTAAAAAACACACGAGCTACTGAGAGGACCTGCGCTAGCCGACTGCGCCAGCCAAGACACTGCAACCTGCACGCACCTGCTTGTTACTGTTTTCTTGGATACTTTAGCTATTATTTACTGTTTCTATGATGTTTACTACTAGCATGTCTAGCTAAACGCTTTGTATCGGTTGGGCATGATTCTATGATTATTTCCTTTGAGACTTGTGCTTATTGCATAGTTTGTTTGATTGTATTAATTCTGTGCACACTGTTGACAGCTAGTTGCATGAGTAGGGGAAGCCTTGAACCGCAATCTTACTCTTGTTACTTGTTTGTTATATGTTAAACTGGTTGGTAGCTTGACGGTGACAACTAGGAGTAACGCGCTAGGATAATCAGCTACTACTGTGACAGGATTCGTAGCTGTTTAGACTAGTTTCAAGAATTAATAGCTCATGAACTTTGATCGGAACATGCGCACATGTTAGGTAGCCTTGATCGGACACTAACTTCAGTAAATCAAACTATAGACGTTTAGAGTCGATGATAAGGAATACATTCATAGAGGATTGTCTGCGCCGATACTTTTCATAGTCATAGTACTTAATCTCTACTGCCTGCGCACGTCCAGTGCAAATCCTGCGTTAACAATTGTCATTCGCGCACTTGCGCAACCCAATCACTCACACCCCAATTTTCGTAAGTGTAGGTTACTAGTTAGAGCGAGTCTGTTTGCTCCCTGTGGAATCGACCCTGACTTAGCCGCTATACTAAGTGGAGAAGGAAGGATTAATTTGACGCGCACAACGACGCGCGGATCAAATTTTGGCGCCGCTGCCGGGGAGCAACACAGATAAGCTTTAACCAGCTTAAGTTTTCTTTTACAGTAGTCAGTTATTTATGTTTGCTTTATTCTCGTTGTTGTTTCTGACAGCGCGCAATCAACATCAGCCTGCGCAACCTTGAAACAGTTGCGCTGCGCAGATTCTAGTTGCGCACTGACAGACGCGACAGCTTAGTTGTCGTTTAATTTCGTTTTCTTTGAGATTTAGAACAGGTCATGGAGGATAACAGTGTCGTTGGAGGTAACTTAGGGGACAGAACCCCAGAGAATGCGAGGGCACATAACCGCAAAGCCCTGTTCAGAGAGGAAGTGCAGCGCGAGGTTGAAGCAAGGATGGCCGCTGAAGTGTATAATGCGCCATTCGCGCGACGCAGAACGATGCGCGAGATGTCAGCCCCAATCACGGTTAACCAGCCATGGTGCATAGTGCTTCCACCAGACGGTCATTTTGAGCTAAGGAGCTCGCTCATTCATCACATGCCCAAGTTCCACGGGATGAACAACTAGAACCCAGTCAAGCATGTACGAGAATTCCTAGTCATTTGCGAGAACATGAAGGCCGAAGGGGAGAGCGACGAAGCGCTGAAGATGAAAGCATTCCCATTTTCATTGTGTGACACGGCCAGGCATTGGCTGATGAACTTACCAGCAGGATCAATTCACACATGGGAGCAGCTGCAGAAGAAGTTCTTGGACAAGTTCTATCCCGCAGCAAAGATCGCGCTACTCAGGAGGGAGCTGGCCGCACCTAGGCAGGGCTCAGGAGAATCACTATCAGAGTATTATGAGCGTTTCAGGGAGCTGGAGGCCAACTGCTACAATCACGGCCTGCCCCAAAATGTGCTGATAGAGAATTTCCTGAATGGATTGTTACCCATGGAGCTGAGATTATTGAATGCATGCGCAGGAGGCGACATTTGCAACATGTACCCAGAGGACGCGTGGCAGCTGATAGAAGACTCTGCTGGGTAGGTAAGACATCAGCTAACACTTGAAAATAGTCGTGCTCGTTCTGTGCATCAAGTAGAAACAAGCGCTGAGATAAAGGAAATGAAGGCCAAAGCCATGCTGCAGAAGTTGATGCATGCGCAGGGGGCGCAACTAGCTGCGCCAAAGGCATGCGAATTCTGCACGTCCACTGAGCACAAAAACGATGCATGTCCCACACTTTTCGAGGAATCAGGAGATGTCAATGCTCTTGGAGGATGGGATAATAGAGGGCCGCAGAGGCAGAATCAGCCGTGTTTTGGACTAGCCGCAAATGGGTTCAGATGGAAGGAGGAAAACAATTTCCATAGGCAGTCCACAAATCAGCGCGCAACACAGCAGACGCAACAAGCTGCGCCCTACAATTCACCGCATCGTCGCACTGAGGCACCAGCGCAGAACAACCAGCAGCCGAGGCGATCCTTATAAGATATCGTGGGGCAGCTAGCAAACACAGTGCGCAAGAATGATGAGAAGTATGACAAGAGGTTCGAGTCCATTGAAAAGCAGCTATCACAGATCGCTACCACGGTGTATGAGCTGAAAAAGAGCGATGGCAACCTGCCTTAGCAAGTGATCCAGAATCCCAAGGGAGGAGTCAACGCAGTGACACTGATGACTGGGAGCACGGTAGGAACAGAGCAGACCGCAAAGGCGCCCGCGCAACCAGTTACGCAAGCTCCAGATCCAGCAGAGCAAGATGCGCAACCAGAAGCGCCAGCCACAAGCCAGCAGGGCGAGGCGCCAGATATGGCACAATCAAAAGACAAAGGCATGAATCGTACTAACATACCTGCACCTTTCCCTGTACAGGCACCATCGGCTAGGAAGGAAGCGCTTGATAAAGAGCTCTATGAGTTATTCAGTAAGGTGGAAATAAACATTCCCCTCATTGAAGCAGTTTGGTAGATCCCTAGGTACGCCAAGTTTTTAAAGGAGTTGTGCACAAACAAGAGGAGGAAAGGCGAGTGCGCACGGGTAATGCTAAATGCGCAGGCCTCAGCAATCGTGCAACATAAGGTACCACCTAAATGCCGAGACCCAGGTACGTTCACCATCCCATGCACTCTAGGTAAGACCACAGTAAGCAATTGCATGATTGACTTAGGAGCATCTGTAAATGTGCTTCCCTATTCCCTATATGCGTCATTGCGCCTTGGACCACTAAAGCCTGCAGGTCTCACCATTCAGCTAGCAGATCGGCCGTGCAAGCAACCGGCGGGCATGATCGAGGACGTCCTCGTCCGAGTAGGAGAGCTGGTGTTCCCAGCAGATTTCTATGTCCTAGAAATGGAGGGTGAGTCGAGCAAAGGCAGTGCGCAGATCCTACTGGGCAGACCACTTCTGATGACAGCGCGCACAAAGATAGACGTGTGGAGGGGTACGCTCTCAATGGAGGTTGATGGTGAGGAAATTCATTTTAACATATTCAAAGGGATGCAGCACCCTCATGAGGACGCCACAGTGCACGCAATGGACAGCATAGACGACTTGGTTGCAGATGCGCAATGTGCGAGCACAGCAGAAGGACCTGAGACACTGGCACAGGCAGAATTTGAGGCACAGGAGGATGAGCTGAGCAGTGCTGAACCAGCATCCAGACAGGTACACGATATAGTTAATGTCTGCACTGCTAATAAAATCTTGACCTCTATTGAACAGGCACCCAAGGTCGAGCTGAAGCAACTCCCGGAGCACCTCAAATACATATTCTTGGGAAATGAAGACACCCTACCGGTAATCATAAAGAAAGGATTAGAAGAGGAGCAGGAGGCGCGATTACAGCAGGTGCTGCGCAAGAACCAGCGCGCTATAGGATGAACACTTGCTGACCTGCGCGGAGTGAGCCCGGACGTATGCGTGCATAGGATTCTATTGGAAGATGGTGCCAAACCATCCAGGGAGCCTCAGCGCAGATTGAACCTGAATATGATGGAGGTGGTGCAGAAGGAGATCCTGAAGCTGCTTGACGCAGGAGTCATTTACCCCATCTCGGATAGCAAATGGGTAAGTCTAGTGCACGTTGTGCCGAAGAAACGAGGAATCACAGTAGAGGAGAATGCGCAGGGCGAGTTAGTTCCCAAGCGCATGCAAACTGGATGGCGCATGTGCATCGACTACAGAAAGCTTAACGCAGTCACGCGCAAGGACCATTTCCCGCTACCCTTTATGGATCAGATGCTAGATCGATTATCCGGGAAGCCCTACTTTTGTTTCTTGGACGGGTATTCAGGGTACAATCAGATATCCATAGCTGTGGAGGATCAAGAGAAAACCACGTTTACCTGCCCATTCGGTACGTTTGCGTTTCGGCGCATGTCATTTGGGCTGTGTAACGCGCCAGGTACGTTCCAACGTCTAGTCATGAGCATCTTTTCTGATATGATTGGTATATGCATAGAAGTGTTCATGGATGATTTTACTGTGTACGGAGGTACCTTTGACGCATGCTTAACTCATCTTGATAAGGTCTTAGCGCGCTGCATTTAAAAAACCTAGTGCTCAATTATGAAAAATGTCATTTCATGGTATCGCATGGTGTAGTACTAGGACATATTATCTCGCAGGAGGGAATCAAGGTAGATAAGGCCAAAATAGATCTTATTTCTAATCTGCCTTATTCCACTAGCGTGCGCGATGTGAAATCATTCCTTGGGCATGCTGGGTTTTACAGGCGTTTCATAAAAGATTTCTCTAAGATTTGTATACCCCTGTCTAACCTCTTGCAAAAGGATGTGTGTTTCGAATTTACTGATGAGTGCAGGGCCGCGTTTGATAAGCTGAAGGAGGCGCTGACCAGTGCGCCAGTAATGCGCGCGCCAGACTGGAACCTGCCGTTTGAACTGATGTGTGATGCAAGCGACTATGCAGTAGGTGCAGTCCTGGGACAGCGCGTGGACAAGAAGCCGCACGCCATTTATTATGCATCGCGCACACTGGACGCTGCGCAGAGGAACTACACCACCACGGAGAAGGAACTTCTGGAAATTGTGTTTGCACTGGAGTAGTTTCGCGCATATGTTCTTGGCGCCAGAGTCATCGTCTACACAGACCACGTAGCAATCCGTTACCTAATGTCCATGAAGGAGACTAAGCCGCGCCTGATGCGCTGGGTGCTCCTACTTCAAGAATTCGACTTGGAAATCAAAGATAAGAAGGGCACGGAGAACACAGTGGCGGACCACCTGAGCAGGATCGTGAAAGCAGAGGAGTCAGGGCGAATCACAGAGACATTCTTTGACGAGCATCTGACGACGCTGACAGGTAAGGTACCATGGCATGCGCACATTGCGAATTACCTGGTCACAGGTACGTTTCCTCCTCATTTCACTAAAACCCAATGCATGAGATTAAAACATGAGTCCAAGTATTACATTTGGGATGATCCGTATATGCTCAGAATAAGACCTGATCATATTTTGAGGCGATGCGTGCCTGACCATGAAATTAACTCTGTTTTGATGTTTTGTCATGCGCACGCATGTGGAAGACACTTTGGTCCAAAGCGCACGAGCAGAAAGATCCTGGATTGCAGATTTTATTGGCCGCACTTGTTTAGCGACTCGTATAACCACTGCAGGAACTGTGACAAGTGCCAGCGCACAGGGGGCATATCAGCGCGCAATGAGATGCCACAGATGCCGATCCTAGTGGATGAAGTATTCGATATTTGGGGGATTGACTTCATGGGGCCTTTTCCTCCATCTTCCGGATATGAGTATATAATGGTCGCGGTAGATTATGTCTCCAAGTGGGTTGAGGCCAAGGCTACCCGGAAGGATAATGGTAAGATGGTTGCTGACTTTTTGAGAACTAACATTTTTTGCAAATACGGGGTGCCTAAGGCAATCATAAGCGACCAGGGGACGCATTTTTGCAACAGGATAGTGGCGCAGGTATTCAAGCATTATGCAGTGCGCCACAAGACGTCCACCGCTTAGCACCCTCAGACGAATGGACAGGCCGAGGTTTCCAACCGAGAGATTAAGCGCATCCTGGAGAAAACTGTGAGACCGTCGCGCAAAGACTGGAGCCAGCGCCTTGACGATGCACTATGGGCATACCGAACAGCATATAAGACACCAATTGGGACTTCACCGTTTCGGTTGGTTTATGGAAAAGCGTGCCACCTGCCAGTGGAGTTAGAGCACAAAGCATACTGGGCATTGCGCATTTGCAACCTGAACCTAGACGAGGCTGGTAAGGAGCGCGCATTTGAGCTAAGCGAATTAGAAGAGGTGCGCCTGGATGCATATGAGGGACTGCGCGATTACAAGGCGCGCACAAAGGCATTTCACGACAAAAACATCCTCAGACGCACTTTTGAGCCAGGAGACCAGGTACTATTATTCTCCTCGCACCTAAAGCTCATGCCTGGGAAGCTGCGCAGCAAATGGACGGGACCATATACAGTTACCAAGGTTTTCCCCTACGGAACGAGCACCGGCATCGTTTTCAGGTCAATGGGCAGAGAGTCAAAAAGTATTTAGGAGAACCTTGGGATGGCACAGCGCGCGAAGTTGAATTGGCAGAGCCAGAGATAGCAGATGCGCAGGTTGCTGCGCCAGAGTCGCCACCAGATGCACCAGGAGGTATGTAAGGGCAGTACTTAGAAAAATTTCAGCACTTTTCACACTCGACCGTTGCAAGAAGCTTCTGCCCTCAACCTCCTCTCACCGTCCGACAACCGATCAGGCGTCCGTTCAGCACGATTTGAGGAGCATACAGTCGTACATACACCAGGTAACCCTTCCCGTCAAGTTTGAGCCGATTCAAGTAGGGTTTTGTGCGATAGAGGAGTGCCCTAGTTTTGAAATCGCCCCCAGATAGCCTGCACCATTTGGAGTTCTGGTTAGTGGGTTTTGTAGGCGGGCGTTAGGCGACCTGTGGGTGAAAATTTCAGGGCATTTGTCGGAGTTTGTTTTTTTGAGCATTTGTGGAGCGTTGACCTTAGTTGACCGGAGGAACCCTAGCGCACCATGCAGTCTGCCGAGGATCAAGCGACCCCAGCATCATTCGCCAGCAAGTATGACGCCTTTCTAAGGCAGGAGATGTACGGGACCCCGTACATCAGCAGGGATTTCCTGCGCGAGGTAGGGATGGAGGACCTCATCGTAGAGAAGCTCGCGCTGGCGGGCTGGGAGGCGCTGTTGGAGATCAACAGCGCGACAGACAAGGAGGATACATGCGAGTTTTTGGCGTCACTGGAGATGGCCGATCTGAAGATAAGGTACCGGCACAGAGGGGTCTGGTACATTGCCTCGGCTAAGAGGCTGAAGCGCACGCTGAGGTGCGCAAAGGTGCAGGAGGCGGATATAGACACGCACACGAATCAGGAGGCGTGGCGTGAGATGGCGACCGGCCCAGTTTTTGCCGCTGGGCGCAGCCGAGGACGCGAGCTGCGCGACCCGTGGATGTTCTACCTTTGGCGCATGGTCGCCTATGCAATCATAGGGCGTTTTAATGGTGCGCCGAAGATCAGTCTGCTGGACATGGACATTTTGAAGGATTTTTACTATGGGAAGAAGGTGCTGTTTGTCTCGGACATGGTGGTCCATTGGAGTCGGGTCAGCACGAAGGGGCCGCTAACTTGTGGAGGAATGATCACGCACCTGCTGCGTGCGTTGCATGGAGAGCCGGAGGTGCCCGAGCACACGGTAGTGCCAGCTGTTCCCCTGGACCGCGCCCATATGCTGTAACTCAGAGCGGTAGCCGTGAGAGAGGATGGGACATTGGAGTGGTGCTACCAGCTGTAGCCGGCCAGAGCGCCGAGGCAAAGAGCAGAGAGCAGCGCGCAACCAGAGGAGGCTGCGGAGGAAAGGGAGATGGAAGAGGCCCCAGAGCCAGTTGCGCCTCCAGTCAGGCGCATGAGGACTCGTGCGCAGACTGGAGCGCGCCGGAGGGCAGGTGCACCGCAAGGGGCGCCAGTTACCATAGCCATTGATGATTCTCCCCCGCGTGCCCAAGGAAAGTGCCCCAGGACAGAGGTAGAGGAGGCGCCTGAGGAGGTATCAGATGAGCGGCGCATGATGTTCAACGTCATGCGCGTACTTGAGTATTTAGCGCCCGAGGGGGCAGATTTGAGCATGAGCCCACCATCAGGGTGGAGATTTGGAGATTCTATCCCCCCTCTCCTCAGCCTGCGTAGGCAGCCCCAAGGATCTCCCAGCGAGCCGCGCCAACCAGCCAGCCCTCCTACCCAGTCCCCGGTCCACACAGCAGAGCCCACCCCAGCAGTAGACCCAGTACCAGCACCTGCAGCACCCCCTACACAGCCTTCTGCTCAGCGGTCCCCTGAAGCTGATCCCATCATAAGTTCCAGCTCAGATTCACTATGGGATCCTATCTCAGAGGACGACCTCGTGGCTCAGCCCGCCGCCATTTCTGTAGTGCCGCCAGCCGCCAGCCTCCAGTACCTAGTACGAGATAGATTCTTCAGAGGAGGAGGCGCACGGATCCGCGGATGAGTCCAGCTCCGAGGATATCTAGGGCTGCAGTGGGGCGCGCATTTCTTCCGGGTGGTTTCTTTTCTTATCTTTTTGAAAACTATTGCTCAATGTTGCTATATTGCGTTGAATATTTTGTGACCCCTTACTATATTGTTGCTGCGCTGACTATATGTTTTCTTTCTTATATTCTTTGTTTTGCTTACATGCATGTGTGCGCTCTCCGTTGCACTTGAGCATGAGTCGTGGGGACACGTCTCTGTTTAAGTGTGGGGGGGGGGGGAGCGTTACATTTACATTTCACGTTTTTTTTGAGCTTTGTTGTGTAGCTTAGTTTAGTTGAAGGAAATAGTAGCAGTGGTGCGCTTGTGTGCGGGTTTTTCAGCTTGTATTGCGCTATCCATATTGCTTGCGCTGCTATCAACTGTTTTAGTATATTTTTTTTCATTTTTTCTGCTCCTGTTAGTTGGGATATACAGGGGATGTGGAGTTGACAGAAACGCTCTAGAGAGGCGGTTAGTCGTTTTTGCTTCGAAGGTGAGGTATATGGTCGAGAGCGCTAGTGGAGGCCGGTGTTTCGCGACCTTCGGAACAAGAGAGCGCGCTCAGCCATGCAGATGCCGAAGGCGAATACCCAAAGCGTGGCGAGGTGGGAAAACAGACCACCTTTCCTCTGGAAGTCGAGCGAGGGAAGGCGGGCGCGGGTGTAAAAGCGTGCGCTGACCTGCGCAAATAGATCAAGGAGGAAGAGCGGAGCGTTGTTCCATAGCTGCTATCCGGAGGCCGAAACTGGAACCGTTCTGGGAACATAGGAACCATAGATAAAGCTGTACAAAAAGAAAAACACCAGTAGATGATATGCGCTAAGGAAACCAGTATGCGCACAAATACGTATCAGCTTGCGCAAGAGTCACAAGAAAATCATCAAAAAGGCTCAGGTTCCCAGGAAGTGCGCTGAAGAATCACGCACCGGAAGAAGCTTGCGCTATTAACCATATACCCGTCCTCGGAGTAAAAGCTGACAACCAGGAGCCTATGAAGAGCTATCTCCCAGCCATCCGAAATGATCTTCATCCCAGCTGAGAGGTAACGAAACTTGAAATTGTTATATTAAAACTGTTGAAGGCAGACGCGCGCAGGTGGTACAGCAGCGCAAGGTGAATGGTAGTGCAGATCGCGCCAGAGTGCAAGACTGTGCGCTAGACTCCAGAGAGGTAATTGTATCCGTGCTTGAGTGCTTGTTCGGGACGAACAAGGGGCAAGTGTGGGGGGTTTGATAGAGCCTATTTATACGCGCTATTTAGATCCTAACACTATGCTTGTTTGCATTATTTTGTGTACAAGATTACTGGTTCCCGGTATTTTTGTATTTCAGGGGAAAACAAGGGCCTAAGTCGGATACGGGCTAACAGGCAGCGTTTGAGGAGCGCAACACACAGCCTGCGGAGCTAGCAGCGCAAACAGATAGGAAGTGGCAGAGTCAACTACGGTGCGCAAACCGATTGCGCTAACCAATATGTGCAGCGCAGAATAGTGGTGTTTTCAAATCTTGACACCATCAGATTTGGAAGCTGCCAAGGTTGGGCCTCATGAGCAGTATATAAAGAGAGGAAGGCTAGGGTTTGAAGAGGACGATCATAGAGAACCACAACACACGAGAGAGAGGCAGAACTGAAAAACACACGAGCTACTGAGAGGACCTGCGCTAGCCGACTGCGCCAGCCAAGACACTGCAACCTGCACGCACCTGCTTGTTACTGTTTTCTTGGATACTTTAGCTATTATTTACTGTTTCTATGATGTTTACTACTAGCATGTCTAGCTAAACGCTTTGTATCGGTTGGGCATGATTCTATGATTATTTCCTTTGAGACTTGTGCATAATGCATAGTTTGTTTGATTGTATTAATTCTGTGCACACTGTTGACAGCTAGTTGCATGAGTAGGGGAAGCCTTGAACCGCAATCTTACTCTTGTTACTTGTTTGTTATATGTTAAACTGGTTGGTAGCTTGACGGTGACAACTAGGAGTAACGCGCTAGGATAATCAGCTGCTACTGTGACAGGATTCGTAGCTATTTAGACTAGTTTCAAGAATTAATAGCTCATGAACTTTGATTGGAACATGCGCACATGTTAGGAAGCCTTGATCGGACACTAACTTCAGTAAATCAAACTATAGACGTTTAGAGTCGATGATAAGGAATACATTCATAGAGGATTGTCTGCGCCGATACTTTTCATAGTCATATTACTTAATCTCTACTGCCTGCGCACGTCCAGTGCAAATCCTGTGTTAACTATTGTCATTCGCGCACTTGCGCAACCCAATCACTCACACCCCAATTTTCGTAAGTGTAGGTTACTAGTTAGAGCGAGTCTGCTTGCTCCCTGTGGAATCGACCCTGACTTAGCCGCTATACTAAGTGGAGAAGGAAGGATTAATTTGACGCGCACAACGACGCGCAGATCAATCCTTCTTCTTCTTTGTCCCCCTTTGGGGAAGGGAATTGGCGGCACATAAGGCGCTGGCTCCTGCTGCTTTTCCTTCTCCCGTTTATCAATTAAATTTTACGGCGAAGACCCTTCTTCGACAACTCCATCTGCTGCCTTTCCCACCTTGGATTTTGGCTGCGGCTTCTTTAGAACTCTCCCGCTTTTGAGTGTAATTGCATTGATTGTCTTGGAGGTGTTCACGTCGGGTTGCTAGGGCAGCTTCCCTTGATATTTCGAAGACGAACCAGCTTGTTGCGCAATTTGCATTTCAAGCATCTTGTTGTGTGCTTGCAACTGATCTAGCCTTTGAAGAATGAGCTGATTGTCTTTTTGCTACTGTGCTAAATTGGGCAACAATAGAAATCAGGGATGGTTCCACGTTGCTTTGTTTCTCTTCGTGCCTTTGGTGCGTTCCCTGATTTTGGTGGCTGAAATTGTTTGGCCTTTGATAATTTACGCTTTGATAGTTGCTCCTTGGCTGATATGTGTTGGAGGAGGCTCCTTGATTCTGATTTCTCGGCATAAATCCTGGCGGTGCTGGTTTGGGCTCTATATTCAGCAGCGCTCATCTCAAAAAGTTTAGATCCTCATGGAACCTCACATGAGTTGGAGGGTCCTTGGGTGATAACTGCTAGCTTGCGGTGCCGCATATTCCCTCCCTCGATTTCTGACTCATACTCATACTCGCCGCGTGCTTTGTGGTGCACGAGTTATCATCATGCGCCGGGCTAGAACAAATACCGCAAACTTGCTAGTGGTCTCTCTTTTTGTTGAGGTTTAAGTTTCTGATTGATGCTGTCAAAGAATTTACCGTCTTTGCTAGGGAATTGAAATCTTCTTTTGTCACGGCTTTTGATGAATGCTCATTTTCTTTCTTCTTTAGGTGTTCCTTTCTCCACCCCACTGATGCGAGTTCCGCGCTATCTTATCTATAATTTTGAAACCATCGGAGGTTGTCAAATCCATCATTGCTCATCCGCTCGCTTGGTCCATATGGTTTCTTGCGTCTTGATCCATTCCATCATAGAAACTTCACATTAGCTGCCATTTGCTGAACCCGTGATGCAGAAAATCTCTTTGTAGCTCTTAGAAACGCTCATATGTTTCGTAGAAATTCTCATCATCTTGCTGCATAAATTGGCATATTCTGTCCCGGATTTTCTTTGTCTTTGCCAGGGGGAAGAATTGAATAAGGAACGCTTGGGCGAGTTCTTCCCAGCGGAAAGTGTTCGGCTCGTGACTCATTAGCCAATCCTTGGCTTTTCCGCTTAGCGAGAATTGAAACACTTTCATATAAATAGTCCGGATTGACCCCCTGCACTTTGTAGGTGTGGGATAATTCCGAAAATTGTGCCAGATGCGCATTTGGGTTTTCATACCCTTCGAACTGATTTGCTGCTACCATGTGGAGAAGCGACGACTTTATCTCAAATTCTTTATCATCACCCTCTTCCATGTATATGGGTGATCCATAATGTCCGATGGTTGGGGCAATGTATTTTTCAACCGGTCTTTCGCCGTCCTCTTGCAGACGAATAGCATTTCCTAACCTCCTCGGGTTCGGTTGATCCACAATTCTTGCTGGTGGTTGATCCATATTCTCTATTATTTGTTGATCAACTTGAATTTGAGGAGTAGGAGTATCAAAATCTAGTGTTGATGTGGGAGCTTGTTCTCGTGCCTTCTTCGTGCGCACTCTAGTTTGCATTCAAACACCTACCAAGCGATCGAAGTAAGCGTCAATAAGTGTGAATATAAATCAGAGTAGGCGCGAATAGCACACAATCACGATCATCAAAGTAAAGAGAAAAAAAATATAAAGTAGATTGACTAAAACAAAACTAAATAGCAAACTAGTCTAATGGCTAATCTAAGGCAACTGTGCCATTTTGAATGTTGTCGAAATTGTGATAGTAAAAATACTAGTCCAATCACGATACGCGAACAATATTTCTAATCCGAGTTACCTCGAGTCGAACCCAAGAGAAAAGCCTAGATTAGTCTAAAGCTAGCTAGTAATGCTCAAGGCGAGTATACTAAATAAAAATTGGATTTTTTTTCTCTAGGTGAGGTATCTCTAGTAAATACTAAAGAAAAGTTCGAAATTGGGTTGGAAGAAAGTAATAAAGAAAACGTAGTCAGAATCCTACTTCACCCCTAGGTCATGCGAGTAGCAACACAAAATAGAAATATATGCATGAGTTAAATTAATTGATAATTGTAGGCTAAAGTATCACGCATTCGAAATTCAACTCTCGCTCTTTCTGTAGAATGAGAATGATACCTAAGTCACACAATTTTCAAACTCTCGCTTTATTCAACCGTGTATAACAAAAGTCTCCTAATCTCAACCTCTAAGTCTATTGATAGTTAACTAAAGTCCACTCTATGCTTAGCCTATTAGAATGAGAATGTCACTCTCGTGCACAAACGCTATCTAGAATAATCATGCTTGATCTTCTAAACAACCTAAGTTCAATTCTCATTTCATCCCTAGATGTTTTATCAATTCATACTCATTCATGCTTTTCGTCAAACACTTAGGGTGCATAAAATTGACATGAATAACGAGCATAAGAATTTTCAATCAAACTTCATTCATATAGATAAAGAAACATGTTTCGCATTACAATCTAACCTAAGGGATCCATAAGGATCCCAACTACTATGGGACTACTCACTCATGGTGAGTTCAATACAAGACATAATTTTATAGGAAATTGTTAACCAATTGAAGACAAACTAGTAGAGATTGAGTAGAGGGTTGATGTAGAATCTCCAATTGCGTGTCTTTTCCAAATCCTTAACAATTCTTCAAGTTGTCCAAGAGCAATCGTCTAGGGTTTTGTTTTCTGGAATAAACGCCCTTTAATTTTGCATCTCTTTCTATTTATACTCTCTTCGAAAATTACCAAATCGCCCACAGTGCCCGAATCACTTTTGATTCGGACAAGCTTAAATTAGTTGACTCGGACAGAGTGTTCATATCAAACTCTCAGTGCTGTTTCAGAGCTGGGCGAATCACTTTTGATTCGGTCAACCCTTTATTTGATTCGGTCAAGTCTTAGTCAATCGGTTGAAATCCTTCTCGAGTCAAGCTGATCTGGGCAGAGAACTTCTTCTTGGCCTAATCACTTTTGTTCGGTCAAGCCTTCATTTTATCCGGTCAAGCCATGTCAAAATTCTCCTCGAGTCAGTTTGATCCGTGCAGCTAGAGAGGATGATTTGGCCAAGGTTGACCGAATCAAATCTGACTCGTGCACCCATCTGGTCTAGTCAAAATATGCTTGGGCGGTCACTTTTGCAGCTTGCTCTAATCTTGCTCATTTTTGCTTTCGATCGACCGAAATTCATCCAGATTTTTTTCGGGCCACTTCATATCGTGTAATATGCATTTTTAACTTGAAATGGACAAAGAAAGCATCAAACGATTTCATAAAATAGCGGAACAAAGAAGAAATAAAGGGAAAATACAGACAAATATAATGCCATTTGTCTACTCATCAAGAGTGTCATTTCCTGGAAAAGCTTTTGAAGCGAGATCAGTTTAGCTGATGCAAAAGCGATTGCTCGGTACTCTGCTTCAGTGTTAGAGTGACCACCTACTTTCAATTTCCGAGAGGACCAACTGATAAGATTTTCACAAAAGTAAATGGCAAAGTCATGCTAAGAATGACAATCATTGCAGTTAGACGCCCAATTTGCATCAAAGAAAGCTGCGAAGCCTCGAATCAATAGCCTTTTGAAGAGTTACACCACTTGATGGTGGGCCTTTGAGATATCTTAATATGTGTTTGACTGCAACCCAACAAGTCTCAGTGGTATTATGCATAAATTGACATACTCTATTAACACCATATGAGAACTCAAATCTTGTGATAGCGACATATTGGAGAGCGCTTACCATACCGTGATAAAGGGTTGGATTAGGCAAAGGGTCACCATAATGAATTAAACGGGATCTAGGCTCAGCAGGAGACGGTACATGCTTGGCCCCTGACATGGTGATACGCTCAAGAGTATCACAAATATATTTTCATTGAGATAAATAAAGAGCAAGAGGACGAGCGAGAAACTTCAATGCCCAGAATATAATGTAGCTCACCCAAATCCTTTAATGAGAATTTTGATTGAGGAGCTACACAAAATCATCAATAAATACAGAATGAGATCGAAAAATGATAAGATCATCAATATATACCAAAACATAAACTCCGTGAGATCCATGCTTCTTGACGAATAAAAAAGGAACAAAATGCAAGCAGTAAACCTTTGATAAAGTAAAGAAGACCAAAGCTTATATAGCTAAGTACAAGGGCCTGCTTCAAACCATGTAGGGTCTTACGAAGCCGACTCATATGATGAAGATGGTATGATGAAATAAAACCTGGATGTTGATTCATATAAACAGTTTCTACAAGATCCTCAATCAAGAAAGTATTATTAACTTCCACATGTCTAAAAGACCAATTATTAGCGATAGCCAAACTCAAAACAAGACGAATGGTAGTAGGCTTTACAATAGGATGAAAGTATCAACATAATCAAAACTAACTTCCTGATTAAACACTTAACGACTGAGCGAGCCTTGTAACGGTCAATGGAGCCATTAGATTTCTAATTGAAGTGATAGTGCTACGCCATAGAGCATAGTTTGATGAATCAAGATGTTGGAAAATTGAAAATTCTGATTGAGATGAACAGAATCAGGGGAAGCAAAAGATTTAGGTTGATACCATGTAAAAGGTGTAATATTTTTGGAGAAGAATTTTTTATTTCTATTAAGTTGTTATATTGTGGTTACAACGAAATATTTGCATTGACTAATTTTAAAGATAATCCCGTTGGTAGAGCCATCTTGACAAAATTGGCAAGGAACAAAGCGATATAGTCAACACATTTAACAAAAAAAACGAATTGGCAATTTGTTGTTTCGTTAGTTATAGGCCGTTGCCTGGATTGATACATAGTAAAAGTCGTCAGAAGATTTGATAAACTGATAACTTGTGGTGGCATGTAGAGGTGATCATGTGAAAGATAGCTGTGAGAAGAGCTTGGTGCAACATCGTTTGGCTTTTTCCTTGCACATTATTCTTTGATTACTTTACAGGAACAAAACCAATAATTTGAGGCGAGGCCATGTGAAAACGCTCTACATGCGCAACTTCAATTAGTGGATCTAAATCTCAAGGAAACACAAAGCACTAAGTTCAGACACTATAAGTTTGTTAACTAATAGATGTTTGACTTGCTCACATTCTATTGTCATGATCAAGAAATTACCGACAAAATGCTATGCGGCCTGCCCTAATGCTAGCTAGTGTAGGAAGTGTTTTCCACGTTGAACTCTTTTCAAGACTGGTTGCCCTGTGAAGAATCAAATACATTACCAAAATGGTCTTACAATCAACTCGCTCTTGATTTACTTCACCACACACTCACACTCAGCCCTAAACCAAACGAGTAACTATCACCAAGCAACACTGAGGAAGAAGGGAGTGGAGAGAGAACCTTTTGGCACCTAAACTGAGAATCCTAACCCTAACCACTCTACACACCTTTTGGCACAAACGGTCGGGATTGCATCTCGCTATTCTTCTTCATGTCAAGTTCTGGCCCTTAGATCAGTTCTCAATCAATCACTTCCTCATTGGCTCTAGGACATAGCCCCGGATTGTTGACGTAGCTCTGCCGCAGTTTTGGGCTTTCGTTGAACAGTTCGGCCGAGGCAGAGTGGGGGATGCAGCCGGGAAAGCATTTGAGCAAAAAAAAAATTAATTAAAAATTAAAAAAAAAACTCACTTCTTCCCCGCCCCAAACACCTCTTGCACCAATACCCAAAACTCCATCTCATCTCCTCCCCTACTTGGACTATTTCTTCCAATCCTCCTCCGTCCTCCCCAATATTTGTCGGCGGCGCGCCGCGCATAGCAAACCGATACTTTCTTTGGTGTTGTCGTGTAGAAGTCGACGAAGGACTGGTGCATGACTGCGTCCCCTGCGGAGGTACGCGACGACCCGACTTTGAACTTTCTTACATATCCAACGCTAGGCCTACCTTTTTAATTTCTTGTCCTCTAAACAACAAAGTTTATTCCATTTATTGATTATCCTCATAATCAGATCCATATTCCCATGTCTCCGAATCTCCCATCTTCTTCCATATAACCACCGCCTACTGGTCCTCCGTTAGGTCAGTCGGTGCGTTTCTCCCGACCTCGATTAGTCGATTACTGCTGCCGCAGTCCGCCTCTAATCACAAGGCCACAAGGGTCAGCGGGTATTTAAGATTTTTTGTGCTTGTTGTCTTGTACTCTTGTTGATTCTTGATTGTCGTGAATTTGGAGTTGTTTTGCTATGGAGAGTTGATTTTGTGGACTGTGTTAGATTGCTAATTTGCTATTACATCAGATAATGTCTCCCCTTGACATTCGAAAATTTAGTTGTAGCAGAAGGAGTGACGTTGGCGTTTTAGGCAAGCAAAATGAATTGCTATTCTAGTCACGCAAATATCAAACAATATTTATAACCGAGTGACCTTGGGTCGAACCCAAGAGAAAAGCTTAGACTAATTGACAACTAATTAATGATACTATTGTAAGTCTATGGTTTTTGAGGGGGTTTTGTCCTCCTATAGAGGTATCTCTAGTAAGCACTAAAGATAAATGATATTTTTGGGTTTTGCTTAATGAATAAAAGGGTGACTAGGGATTTAACTTCCCCCCTAAGATATGAGGAAATGAAATAACTCACTAATACATGCATGAGCTACATTTGGTTGATAAAAGTAAGGCTAATGCATCATCCGCTCTAGGTTCAACTCTCGCTCCTTCCATAGAATGGAGAGGATACATAAATGACATGGTTCTCAAACTCTCATTCTATTGAACCGTGTAGAATTTGAGCCCCATAACCGCACCCTCTCGGTCTATTGGCCGGTTACTCAAATCCGCTCAAAACTTAGCCTAATGTCAAGAATGCATGTCGCTCTCACGCACAAACACTCCATTTATGATCATACAATAGCTATGAAACATCCTAAGTTCAACTCTCGCTCCTTCCTTAGGGGTTTTAACCAAGCATACTCACTTAAGCATTTCGTCAAACACTTGGTGTGCATACAATGAATACATAGCTAGGGCACAATATAATCAAACCAACCTTCATTCAATGCAATAAATTAGAGTTCTACATCATATCCAATCCTAGGGGATCCATTTAATCCCCAACCACAAGAACAACTACTCACTCATAATGAGTGTGCACAAATACATGATTAATAAGTGAAACATGAATGTAAGTACAAAGTTAAGGGTTTAGAAAAGTAGTCTAGGTCTTGAATGATCTTCAATCCAAGCTCCAATCTTCAACCAAGCTTGATCTTCTCCAAAGGTTTGATCTTTGCTCTTTAGGGTTTGAAAGATTTCTTGAGTTTTCTTTAAAATTGAGATCCTTTTCTCACTCTTCAAAGCTTTTCATTTATACATAGAAGGTTTGACCAGCATTGACCGAGTTGACCAGCATTGACCGAGTCAAATAGTTGACTCGGGCGAGTCAACTTTCCAGAGGGTTCGAATTTGGCCGAGTCACTTCTTGACTCGGTCTTGCGCTTCGTGACTCGGGCAGAACTGACTCGGGCGAGTCAAATAGTTGACCCGGGCGAGTCAACTTTCCAGAGAGTTCGAATTTGGCCGAGTCACTTCTTGACTCGGGCGAATCTTCATTATCATGATTCTTTTGCGCTTTCGCCCGCAATCGACTGGATTTTGTCCGAAACTCTTCTAAGCTGCTGCGTGACTCCAACTACTCGATATAAACCTGAAACGCACGCGAAAAGCATCAAAAGACTTATATAACATCACGGAATGAACAAGAACTAAAAGGGGAATGCACATAAATACTATGCACTTTGCGCGCACATCAAGGAGCAAGATACTTGCTTAGAAGAAGCTTCTTTGTTCTGACTTGGAAAAAATTGATCTTATTATATTGACATCTTATCTCATTTACCAAGATGTTGTCATGTGTTCCTGATTTAAGTTTTGGTCTCCAAATGCATTTTCTGTATGTTCTTTTGTACTTATAAGTAAATATAAATAAATATAATTACATATAAATAAATATAAGTAAATATAATTATTCATCATTTCTTTCACCATCACCACCACCTCAACACCACCACCACTATTCATCAACACACCACCACCACTACTATTTATCATCTTTTTCATCCACCCACCACCACAACGCCACCACTCCAACCATAAGACCACAACACCACCACCACCATAACACTACTACTACAATAAAAAATAATAATTAATTTACATATATAGAAATATAAGTACATATATGTAAATATAAGTAAAGTAATAAATATAAGCACAAAAGAACACACCATAGTTTACAAAATTTAGTGAAAAGCCAGAGGGTAAAATTTAGCTAGTTATATTTTTTATATTATTTTACCTGATTCTGATTTTTGCCTCCTTGTAATATATTTTGTATTTCGGATTAGTGAAACAATCGTGAGGATGAGCCTCCCTTTTTGTTCGTAAAAAAAAGCCCTACAAAATTTTGAATCATGGCTCCGCCCCTGGTTGAACTAGGCTTGGTCCACCGGTTTAATCGGCTCCACCTGAAGATTGGCACCCTAAATCCCTTGATTCTACAGTAGTGCAAACATTCTTAGTCTTTAAGAATCATTAAACATTACCTGCATCACATTACTCCACAAATATCAAGTCCAAACAGTATTTTAACTTGGGAATAGTCACAATCTTAGTTTCTAACTACTCGATTATCAACATTATCTATCTTCAACAATTTCACCGCATTCCAAGTTAACGGATCCTAATATAGTGGAACTTAACATCTACTCATTTTGTACTCTCATGGTTGAAAATTCACTTGAATATAGTGCAGATTGACTATTAGAATAAGTAATACGAGTATTATCACTTACATCGGATGGTCAAAGTTTCCTAATTTGAGAAAATTACCTAAACTGATTTAGGAAAGACTCGTTGCAACAGAAGATCTTGGAGAAGATTCAGATTGCTGAAAAGGATTTAGGAAGTTTCCTAAATCTTATAAATCCGAGTCGGACTAGAATTTCTATAATCTGTCGAAGTCTGCCATGTATATAAGGGCAGCGCCTCAAAGGGTTTCAAGAGGGTGATAAGGGTAGAGCGAAGTGGGATCAGAATAGAGAGAGTGCATTCACAGAAAGAAAACCTGAGAGAGATTACAATAGAATAAATGTGATCAAAGCTTGATCATTGGGTTAAACTGGAGAGGAGTTTCATTGAAGAACAAGTACATGCCCTTTGGAGAATCATCCATGCTAAACACAGACGATCAATGTGATAAACAATGTTCCCATAGGCTGACAGGAGGTTGCCGATCAAAGGGGAGCATTAACGGAGTTGAGCGAACTCACGGAGGCCCGATGAAGCATCTGGAAGAGAAAGGAGAGTCTAAGGCCCATGCTACGAAAGAACAACTTGATTGAGTAACTTATTGTAACATCCTGTCATACACTAAGCTGAGTAGTTGATAGAGTAGGTTAGTCTGTGCGATCAGACTAAGCAGAGATTCTAGGTTGGTCATAAGTAGAGGTTGTTCTAGCAGATGCTAAGAACTGGTACCTATGTACTTTAACCGATAATAGTGGAATCTTGGGGACTGAAGAGAAGTCCCCCTGATCGCGCGCCGTTGTACGCGTCAAATTAATCCTTTCTTCTCCACTTAGTATAGCGGCTAAACCAGGGTCGATCCCACAAGGAGCAAGCAGACTCGTTCAGCTAGTAACCTACAACTTACGAGAATTGGGTTGTGAGTGATTGGGTTGCGCAGGTGCGCGAATGAACAATAGTGAAAGCAGATTTTTGCACTAGACGTGCGTAGGCAGTAGAGATTAAGTACTATGACTATGAGAAGTATCGGTAATGACAATCCTCTATGAATATATTCTTTATCATCGACTCTAAACGTCTATAGTTCGAGTTTACTGAAGTTAGTGTCCGATCAAGGCTTTCTAACATGTGCGCATGTTCCGATCAATGTCCATGAGCTATTAATTCCTGAAACTAGTCTAAGCAGCTACGAATCCTGTCACAGTAGCAGCTGATTATCCTAGCGCGTTACTTCTAGTTGTCACCGTCAAGCTACCAACTTGTTTAACATATAACAACAAGTAGTAAGAGTAAGATTGCGGTTCAAGGCTTCCCCTACTCATACAACTAGCTGTCAACCTTGTGCACAAAATTAATACAGCAAACAAACTATGCATTAAGCACAAGTCTCAAAAGAAATACTTCATAGAATCATGCCCAGCCGATACAAAGTGTTTAGCTAGACATGCTAGTAGTAAACATCATAGAAATAGTAAATAAAAGCTAAAGTGTCCAAGGAAACAGTAACAAGCAGGTGCGTGCAGGTTGCTGTGTCTCGGTTCGCGCAGTCGGTTGGCACAGGTCCTCGGCGGCAGCTCGTGTGTTTTTCAGTTCTGCCTCTCTCTCGTGTCTTGTTGTTTCAAACCCTAGCCTTCCTCTCTTTATATAGTGCTTGTGAGGCCCGAGGACAATCTTTGGCAACTTCCAAATCCTAGGAGATTTTGTAGGGATATGGTGTTCAATATTTGGAAATACCGCTACCCTGCGCATGGCTCACTGCGCATGTTGGTTCGCGCAGTTGGTTTGCGCACCGCAGTCTGAATTTGCCACTTCCTATCCTGTCTGCGCTGCTAGCTCCGCAGGCTGTGTGTTGCGCTCCTTAAACGCGCCTATTAGCGTGTATCCGACTTAGGCCCTTGTTTTGTCCTGGAATACAAAAACACCAAAAACCAGTAATCTTATACACAAAATAATGCAAACAAGCACAGTGTTAAGATCTAAATAGTGCGTATAAATAGGCTCTATCAAACCCCCCACACTTGCCCTTGTTCGTCCCGAACTAGTACTCAAGCACGGATACAATTACGTCTCTGGAGTCTAGCGCACAGTCTTGCACTCAGGCGCGATCTGCACAACCGTTCACCCTGCGTTGCTCTGTCACCTGCGCGCACATGCCTTCAACAATTTTAATATAACAATTCCGAAATTCGTTACCTCTCAGCTGGGATGGAAATTATTTCGGATGGCTGGGAGATAGCTCTTCATAGGCTCCGGGTTGTCGGTCTTTACTTCGAGTACGGGTATATGGTTAATTGTGCAAGTTTCTTTTGCGTGATTCTTTCGCGCACTTCCTGGGAACTCGAGCTTTCTTGATGATTTTCTTGTGAACTTGCGCACGCTTGTACGGAGTTGTGCGCATGCTGGTTTCTTAAGCGCATATCATCTGCTGGTGTTTTTTCTTTTTGTACAGCTTTATCTATGGTTCCTATGTTCCCAGAACGGTTCTAGTCTCGGCCTTCGGATAGCAGCTATGGAACAACGCTCCGCTCTCCCTCCTTGATCTATTTGCGCAGGTCAGCGGCGTTTACACCCGCGCCCGCCTTCCCTTGCTTGACTTCCAGAGGGAAGGTGATCTGTTTTCCCACCTCGCCACGCTTTGGGTATTCGACTTCGGCATCTGCGTGGCTGAGCGCGCTCTATTGTTCCGAAGGTTGCGAAGCACCGGCCTCCACTAGCGCTCTCAACCATATACCTTACCTTCGAAGCCAAATCGACTAACCGCCTCTCTAGAGCTTTTCTGTCAACTCCACATCCCCTGTTTATCCCAACTAATAGGAGCAGAAAAAATCGAAAAAAATATACTAAACAGTTGATAGCAGCGCATGCAAGATGAATAGGGCAATACAAGTCGAAACGTGTGCGCAACCCGCACACAAGCGCACCACTGCTACTATTCCCTTCAACTAAACTAAGTGATCGGTCGGATTCCAGACCGATTCTCGCTTGTGTTTATTGGTTGCTTTCGTTCATTTTTGGAATATTATGACCATTATACACTCTCTCTTTCTTGTTTCAGGGCCAATCTGCTCAGGGCGCCATAGGGAGTAAAGTAGAGGCAACTGCATGCAAAAGAGACGAGAAATTGTCAAAGTGCCCGTATCTCCCGTACCGCCCGTATTGGTACGTTCGACACGGTCGATACGACCGTGTCGATTGTTCGATTCCAGCTGACGTCGAATCGACCGTAGCGAGTGGATATGGTCGTGTCGGTCGTGTCGACCGTATTGATACGACCGATACGGACAGCTCAGCAAATTTTCATAGAATTTGAAGGGAACCGAGGGAGAAAGGAAGGGAGATTGGATAGGACACGAACAAGAGGAGCTGGGAGGCGAGATAGGGCACGAACCAGAGAAGAAAGGGAGGAAGAAAAGAGGTTTTTCGATCCTTGATTACTCAAGTGCATGGTTGTAATCCGTTGTTTTCATTAGAGAATTGGATTTGTAACTCGTTCTTTATATATGAAAGCAATGATAACATTTTCCATGTCTCGTGAGTAATCTCCCTAATTCCAAGGTTTGATGAATCTTGTCTAGTGTGTTTGACATATTGTGATGATGTTCTAAACGAAAGTTTAGGTGGATGATTGATAGATTACGGTTTTCCCTCAAGTGTGTCAAGTTATGCATGCTAGATGTTTGAAAGAATGCCAGCATGAAATTCGTTTTAACTCGAGTGCGTTATTGAGAGATACACACTTAGGAAAGACGAGAGTAAAACCGACTTTGATTTTATTGACATACGAAAGTAGCATAAAGAGATAAGTTAGAGGTTAGCTTAGCTTCATCCTAACTCTCTTACTGATTATCATAGCGACGGCTTGTGATTAGTGGAGGAAGTTAGAGCGAATCAAAATATTGAGAGATTGAGATTCGATTTCCATAATAGGTTGATAATCAAAATTGAGCGAAAGCTAGTTTAGAATATTGATCTATTCATAACCTCTATAGTCTTCCATCATCCATTCATCTTCGTCACTTTATTAGAAAACACTAGACAAGTGAAATCAACCTTGGAATCTTCTTGAAATTTGGCCATTTAACCTTAGCTTGCTTATCTTAATTCAATTACCAACACAATATCAATTCACAGATCGAGTTAGCTAAACAAAACTAGATTTTGCGTAGTGCATAAGCTTAGTTTACTCCTTGGACGACCCGGAATACTTCGGTTTATAAATTGTTTTTGACCTGCCTTGGAACTTCATATTCACTGAATTTGGAGTACAAAATTATTACACGTCACTAAGCTACACTACAAAGCTCAAAAAAACGTGAAATGTAAATGTAACGCGCCCCCCACACTTAAACAGAGACGTGTCCCCACGACTCAAGCTCAAGCGCAACGGAGAGCGCACACATGCATGCAAATAAAACAAAGGACATAAGAAAGAAAAACATAGTCATCGCAGCAAAAAGATAGGGTCAGGAGTTCACGAAATATTCAGCACAAAATAGCAAAATAACATAAGCAATAGTTTTCAAAAAGAGAAGAAACCACTCGAGAGTAATGTGCGCCCTCCCTGCGTCCCTAGACATCCTCGGAGCTGGACTCAGCCACGGATCCTTGCGCCTCCTCATCTGTGGAATCTGTCTCATATTCTAAACTGGAGGCTGGCGGCACGACGGAAACTGCTGCGGGCTAGGTCACGAGATCGTCCTCCGAGATAGGGTCCCATATCGAGTCTGAGCTCGAACTTTTGATGGGATTGCCCTCAGAGGAGGACCTCTGTGCAGAGGGCTGCGCAGGGGGTTCTGCGGGTGCTTGTACCGGGTCTACTACTGGGGTGCGCACTGCTGAATGGACCGGTGATTGTGTATGTGGGCTGGCTGGCTTGCGCTGCTCGCTGGGGGACCCTGGAGGCGGCCTATGCAGACTGAGGAGAGGGGGGATAGAATCTCCAAATTTTCACCCTGATGGTGGACTTACGCTCAGGTCTGCCCCCTCTGGTGCTAAATACTCTAGCACGCGCATGATGTTGAACATCATGCGCTGCTCCTCTGACACCTCCTCAAGCGTCTCCTCTGCCTCTGTCCTGGGGCGCTTTCCCCGTGCACGCGGGGGAGAATCATCAATGGCTATTGTTACTGGCTCCCCCTACTGCACACTCGCCCTCCTGCGCACTCCAGTCTGCGCACGAGTCCTCATGCGCCTGACTGGAGGCGCAACTGGCTCTGGGGCCTCTTCCATCTCCGTCTCCTCAACGGCCTCGTCTGACTGCGCGCTGCTCTCTGCTCTGTGCCTCGGTGCTCTTGCCGGCTGCAGCTGGTAGCACCATTCTAAGGGCCTGTCCTCTGTCGCAGTCACCGCTCGGAGCTGCAGCATATGGGCATGATCAAGAGGGACGGCTGGAACTACCGTGTGCTCGGGCACTTTCGGTTCTCTATGCAGCGCACGCAGCAGGTGCGTGATCATTCCTCCGCAAGTCAGCGGCCCTTTTGTGCTGACCCTACTCCAATGCACCACCATGTTTGATACAAACCTCACCTTTTTCCCGTAGTAGAACCCTTCAGGACATCCATGTCTAGCAGGTTGATCTTTGGCGCACCATTATAGCGCCCGATGATTGCATAGGCGACCATGCGCCAGAAGTAGATTATCCACAGGTCGCGCAGCTCGCGTCCTCTGCTGCGCCCCGTGGCAAAAGCTTGGCCTGTCGCTGATCGCGCGTCGTCGTGCGCGTCAAATATAATCCTTCCTCTCCCACTAGTACAGCGGTTAAGTAAGGGTCGATCTCCACAGGGAGCAAGCAGTGAGTCTTAGCCAGTAACCTACACTTAAGAAAACGGGGGTTGCGTGAGTGATTGGGGGTTTTGCGCGATGCGCGAGTAGCAGTGAATATCGTAACGCAGGAAATTGCACTAGACGTGCGCAAGCAGTAGAGATGAAGTACTATCTTTATGAGAAGTATTGGGCAGACAATCCTCTATGGATGCATTCCTTATCATCGACTCTAAACATCTATAGCTTGTGGTTTACTTGGGTTAGTGTCCGGTAAAGGCTTCCTAACACGTGCGCATGTTCCGTTCAAAGTTCATGTGCTATTAATCCTAGAACTAGACTAAACAGCTGCGAATCCTGTCACAGTAGCAACTGCCTACCCTAACTCGTTACTCCTAATTGTCACGGTAAGTTTGCGGTTCAAGGCTTCCCCTACGCATGCAACTAGTTTAACAGGTGACAAGCAAGCAACACAAGTAAGATTGCGGTTCAAGGCTTCCCCTACTCATGCAACTAACTGTCTCAGTACGCACAGAATTAATACAAGTAAATAAACTATGCATTAAGCTCAAGTCTCAAAGGTAATACATTATAGGTTCATGCCCGACCAACACTAAGTGTTTAGCTAGACATGCTAGTGGTAAACATCATAAAATAGTAAATAACAACTACTGAATCCAAGAAAACGGTAGCAAACAGTGCGTGCAGTGTCTTCTCTCGGCTGGCGCAAATCTCCTTGACAGGTCCGTGTGTTTTCCAGTTCTGCCGCGCAGTGCCTCTGGAATGCCGCTGAGTGATGATGTTCCGCCCTGAGGCCGTGGTGCTGCCTCTCCGTGTTGTTGTGAAACCCTAGACTTTCTTTGTTTAAATAATGCCCAGGAAGTTCATCTTTTGGCAACTTCCAAATCTGGTCACTGGGACTTTGCGCCTGGCGCACAGCATTGATTGGCGCAATCGGGTAGCGCACCTCTGCTGTCTTTCGCCATTTCTTCTTCTGTTTGCGCCGCTAGCTCCTCAGGCTGATCTTTCACTCCTAGAACGCTGCCTGTTAGCGCGTATCCGACTTAAGGACTCGTTCTGACCTGATATACAAAAACATTGGAAACGAGTAATCTTGCTCATGAAATATTGCAAACAAGCACAGGGTTATGACCTAAATAATGTGTATAACTAGGCTCTATCAGTCGCCATCTCACTCCATGCCTCCTGATTTGGGTGCGTGTCCACATCCTCCACACGCATCTATGCACACCTCAGCGTGCGCTTTAGCTTCTTGGCCGAGGCTATATACCACACCCCTTGGTGCCGGTATCTGATTTCCAAGTCGGCAGTCTCCAGCGATGCCAAGAACTCGCATGTGTCCTCCCTATCAGCTGCGCTATTGACCTCCAACAGCGCTTCCCAGCCCGCCAGCACGAGCTTCTCCACAATCAGCTCCTCCAACCCGACTTCGCGCAGGAAGTCCCTGCTGATGTACGGGGTCCCGTACATCTCCAGTCTCATGAAGGCGTCGTATTTGCTGGCGAACGACGCTGGGGTCTCCTGATCCTCTGCGGGCCTCATGGTGCGCTGCTTACTGACGTGTAGAAATTTTGTACTCCAAATTCAGTGAATATGAAGTTCCAAGGCAGGTCAAAAACAATTTATAAACCGAAGTATTCCGGGTCGTCCAAGGAGTAAACTAAGCTTATGCACTACGCAAAATCTAGTTTTGTTTAGCTAACTCGATCTGTGAATTGATATTGTGTTGGTAATTGAATTAAGACAAGCAAGCTAAGGTTAAATGGCCAAATTTCAAGAAGATTCCAAGGTTGATTTCACTTGTCTAGTGTTTTCTAATAAAGTGACGAAGATGAATGGATGATGGAAGACTATAGAGGTTATGAATAGATCAATATTCTAAACTAGCTTTCGCTCAATTTTTATTATCAACCTATTATGGAAATCGAATCTCAATCTCTCAATATTTTGATTCGCTCTAACTTCCTCCACTAATCACAAGCCGTCGCTATGATAATCAGTAAAAGAGTTAGGATGAAGCTAAGCTAACCTCTAACTTATCTCTTTATGCTACTTTCGTATGTCAATAAAATCAAAGTCGGTTTTACTCTCGTCTTTCCTAAGTGTGTATCTCTCAATAACGCACTCGAGTTAAAACGGATTTCATGTTGGCATTCTTTCAAACATCTAGCATGCATAACTTGACACACTTGAGGAAAAACCGTAATCTATCAATCATCCACCTAAACTTTCGTTTAGAACATCATCACAATATGTCAAACACACTAGACAAGATTCATCAAACCTTGGAATTAGGGAGATTACTCACGAGACATGGAAAATGATATCATTGCTTTCATATATAAAGAACGAGTTACAAATCCAATTCTCTAATGAAAACAACGGATTACAACCATGCACTTGAGTAATCAAGGATCGAAAAACCTCTTTTCTTCCTCCCTTTCTTCTCTGGTTCGTGCCCTATCTCGCCTCCCAGCTCCTCTGGTTCGTGTCCTATCCAATCTTCTCTCCTTTTTTCTCTCGGTTCCCTTCAAATTCTATGAAAATATGCTGATCTGTCCGTACCGGTCGTACCGATACGGTCGATACGACCGATACGACCATATGCACTCGCTACGGTCGATATGACGCCAGCTAAAATTGAACAATCGACACGGTCGTATCGACCGTGTCGAACGTACCAATACGGGAGGTACGGTAGATACGGGCACTTTGACAATTTCTCGTCTCTTTTGCATGCAGTTGCCTCTACTTTACTCCCTATGGCGCCCTGAGCAGATTGGCCCTAAAATAAGAAAGAGAGAGTGTATAATGGTCATAATATTCCAAAAATGAACGAAAGCAACCAATAAACACAAGCGAGAATCGGTCTGGAATCCGACCGATCACTTACCTCAGGTCAACTACGGTCAATGCTCAACAAATGTCCAAGAATCCAAACTCCGAATTACGCCCTCAAACTGTTACCTAAAGGTCGCCTATCCTCTGCCAACAAAACTCAGTACCCATAACTCCAAATGGTGCGCACGAACTAGGTGCGATTTCAAACCTAGGGCAACTCCTCTATCGCACAAAACCCTAATTGAATCGGCTCAAACTGAAGGGAAGGGTTACCTGGCGTATGTGCGACGGTAAGTTCCTCAAATCTTGCTGGACGGAGGCCTGAGCGATTGTCGGACGGCGAGCAGATGCTGAGGGCAGGGGCTTGCCTTTTATACCCCCTGTCTGGCGCATCTGTTCTGCGCACTGAATTTGCGCACTGACCTACGTGACTAAAAACTGCAAGTCCTAAACTAGCTAAAGACACTAAAAAAACTAAAAAAAAACGTGTAAAAGTAAAACGTGTCGGGTTACGTCCCAACAAGTGCCTTTGTTTAACGTCGTTGGCTCGACCGTACCTCGTTACTTGCTTGAAAGTGCGCCAGTGACCCCCCCCCCCCCACTCTTGCTCCTGAGTGTCCCCGCGCTCGTGTGCGCGTTGCGTTCTTCTTAGTCCTGCACAAAGGATCGGAAAGGTGGTCAGCGTGGTTAATATCATGTGACAAATCATAAGTAACGAGGTTAGTTAATGAGGGGGAAGAAATATGAGCAATAGTTCCCAGTTCTCCCTCAGGTGCATCTGGTTGCGACTCTGGCGCAGCAACTTGCGCATCTTCTATTTCTGGCTCTGCCAAGTCAACTTCGCGCGTTGTGTCATCCCAAGGTTCTCCTAGATACTTTTTGACTCTCTGCCCATTGATCTGAAAACGATGTTGGTGCTCGTTTGCTAACTGGATTGTTCCGTAAGGGAAAACCTTGGTAACCGTGTATGGTCCCATCCATTTGCTGCGCAGCTTCCCAGGCATTAGCTTTAGGCGCGAAGAGAACAATAGTACCTGGTCTCCTGGCTCAAAGGCGCGTTTGAGGATGTTTTTGTCGTGAAATGCTTTTGTGCGCGCCTTGTAGTCGCACAGCCCCTCATATGCATCTAGGCACAGCTCTTCTAACTCGCTTAGCTCAAATGCGCGCTCCTTACCAGCCTCGTCTAGGTTCAGATTGCAAACGCGCAATGCCCAGTATGCCTTGTGTTCCAACTCCACTGGCAGGTGGCACGCTTTTCCATAAACCAACCGAAACGGTGAAGTCCCAATCGGTGTCTTGTGTGCAGTTATGTATGCCCATAGCGCATCGTCAAGGCGCTGGCTCCAGTCTTTGCGCGATGGTCTCACAGTTTTCTCCAGGATGAGCTTGATCTCTCGGTTGGAAACCTCGGCCTGGCCATTCGTCTGAGGATGGTAGGCGGTGGACGTCTTGTGGCGCACTCCATAATGCTTGAATAACTTCGCCACTATCCTATTACAAAAATGCGTCCCCTGGTCGCTTATGATTGCCTTAGGCACCCCGTACCTGCAAAAGATGTTAGTTCTCAAAAAGTCAGCGACCGTCTTACCATCATCCTTTCGGGTGGCCTTAGCCTCAACCCATTTTTGTGACATAGTCCACTGCGACCAATATATACTCATATCCGGAAGATGGAGGAAATGGCCCCATGAAGTCAATCCCCCAAATATCGAATACTTCATCCACTAGTATTGGCGTCTGCGGCATCTCATTGCACACTGATATTCCCCCTGTGCGCTGACACCTGTCACAATTCCTGCAGTGGTTATATGAGTCACTAAATAAGTGTGGCCAATAAAATCCGCAATCCAGGATCTTTCTGCTCGTGCGCCTTGGACCAAAGTGTCCTCCACATGCGTGCGCATGACAAAACATCAAAACAGAGTTAATTTCATGGTCAGGCACGCATCGCCTCAAAATCTGATCAGGTCCTATTCTGAGCATATACGGATCATCCCAAATGTAATACTTGGACTCATGTTTTAATCTCATGCATTGGGTTTTAGTGAAATGAGGAGGAAACGTACTTGTGACCAGGTAATTCCCAATGTGCGCATACCATGGTACCTTACCTGTCAGCGCCATCAGGTGCTCGTCAAGGAATGTCTCCTTGATCTGCCCTGGCTCCTCTTCTTTCACTATCCTGCTCAGGTGGTCAGCGACTGTGTTCTCCGTTCCCTTCTTATCCTTGATTTCCAAGTCGAACTCCTGAAGTAGGAGCACCCAACGCATCAGGCGTGGCTTAGTTTCTTTCTTGGAAATCAGGTAACGGATTGCTGCGTGGTATGTGTAGACGATGACTCTGGCACCTAGAACATATGCGCGAAACTTCTCCAGTGCAAACACGATTGCCAGAAGTTTCTTTTCCGTGGTGGTGTAGTTCCTCTGCGCAGCGTCCAGTGTGCGCGATGCATAATAGATGACATGCGGCTTCTTGTCCACGCGCTGTCCCAGGACTGCACCTACTGCATAGTCACTTGCGTCGCACATCAGTTCGAACGGCAGGCTCCAGTCTGGCGCGCGCATCACTGGCGCCCTCTTCAGCGCCTCCTTCAGCTTGTCAAAAGCAGCCCTGCACTCATCAGTGAATTCGAAATACACATTCTTTTGTAAGAGGTTAGACAGGGGTATACAAATCTTAGAAAAATCTTTTATGAAACGCCTGTAAAATCCTGCATGCCCAAGGAATGATTCACATCGTGCACGTTAGTGGAATAAGGCAGATTTGAAATAAGATCTATTTTTGCTTTATCGACCTTGATCCCCTCCTGCGAGATAATGTGTCCTAGTACTACTCCATGTGATACCATAAAATGACATTTTTCATAATTGAGCACTAGGTTTTTTGAAATGCAGCGCGCTAAGACCTTATCAAGATTAATTAAGCATGCGTCAAAGGTACCTCCGTACACAGTAAAATCATCCATGAACACCTCTATGTATGTACCAATCATATCAGAAAAGGTGCTCATGACTAGACGTTGGAATGTACCTGGCGCATTACACAGCCCAAATGACATGCGTCGAAACGCAAACGTACCGAATGGGCAGGTAAACGTAGTTTTTTCTTGATCCTCCACAGCTATGGGTATCTGATTGTACCTTGAGTACCCATCCATGAAGCAAAAGTATGGCTTCCCCGCTAATCGATCTAGCATCTGGTCCATGAAGGGCAACGGAAAATGATCCTTTAAGCTTTCTGTAGTCGATGCACATGCGCCATCCAGTTTGCATGCGCTTGGGAACTAGCTCGCCCTGCGCATTCTCCTCTACTGTGATTCCTCCTTTCTTCGGTACAACGTGCACTAGACTCACCCACTTGCTGTCCGAGATTGGGTAGATGACTTCTGCGTCAAGCAGCTTCAGGATCTCCTTCTGTACCACCTCCATCATATTCGGATTCAATCTGCGCTGAGGCTCCCTGGATGGTTTGGCACCATCTTCTAATAGAATCCTGTGCATGCATACGTCCGGGCTCACTCCGCGCAGGTCAGCAAGTGTCCATCCTATAGCGCTCTGGTTCTTGCGCAGCACCTCTTGTAATCGTGCCTCCTGCTCCTCTTCTAATCCTTTATTTATGATTACTGGCAGGGTGTCCTCATTTCCCAAGAATATGTACTTGAGGTGCTCGGGGAGTTGCTTCAGCTCGACCTTGGGTGCCTGTTCTGAAATTTCAAGTGTCTCTACTTATGCAGATTTGTGAACTAGCAGTTGCTGCAGCACACTCTTGTTCACTTAAATGTAGGCACAGCAGACAATGAATAGGACACAGATTTGTTCACCCAGTTCGGCCAATCTGCCTACGTCTGGGGAGGACTATTCTCCAGTCCTCAATCCACTCAACCAAAAGTTCAGATCACACTAGGTTACAACGCACGCAACCTATGCTACTTTAACCCCGTGTGGACTACTCAACACAATCAGAACAAGCTCTGATTTGTGCCAGCACACCCTCTACAATATGTCTGTCTAGAATAGCTACAATCCTCTTCAAGAACTCAGCCTATTCTAGCCTACACTACTCAGCAGGGTTGCTGCAGCAACAGCTGTAACACCAGCTGAAGCACTCTGTCCGCGTCGCTCCAAGGCCTCCTGCCGAGCCGATCGAACCACTCCAAGAGCGCTGCACACTCTGAGTAACTCCCCCTCACTCAGTGACCACCTGCCACTAGTGAGTTCTTCCGCACGAACCTCGACCGAGCCTTCCACCCGTCAGCTCTCCCGCGGCTGCCTTTGATCAACCAACAAGCTCCACAGCTCTAAATTGGCTTCCAGATCAAAGCACGAATCAGTCTCTGCAAGACCTGACTCTCTTCTGCAATACGCACCACAGCTCTGCGCTCAACGCTCTGCCCGTGTGTGTTGATCGAAGAACAACTTCCATAGCACACCCAGAAAGTCCTCTCTCTGAATTTCGTGTCTACCCTCGTGTATCACTCAACTTCGATCAGCCTCTTCAGCCCTCAAACCTTCTGCTTAAATACCCTCACCACTTTAAGCAATTTCCAGGTTTAGTCCATTGACCCACAAGATCAATTATCTCCTAAAAACTAGGAGATTAGATTTGATTAATATCTTGAAGCAAATCTCCTTCTCTGACTGATAATCCTTGCTGAAATATGCTCAGCAGCATTTTAGAAATTCTTCTAAGCACTTTCACAAAGCTGCCAAGCCTTCAAAACTCACCCAGCACAAAACTGTTATTCGGACAGTTGAACTAGCTCTTGAGCCAGCACCTGCTGCAGCATCCCCTGCTGCATCTGTTGCTGGTTTACTTCTGCTGGCCTCCTTGATTGATTGAGCTGCAGCAGCTCCTTGTTCACTCATGCTGGTTTTGTCAAACACTGCCACACTTGCATTATCAATCTCCCCCTTGGTATTTTGACAAAACCACTTCATAACTCCACTTCTCAGCCTGCTCTTTCTCCCCCTTTTTGGAACAAATGACGAGGGGGTGTCTCTGCCAGGAGTACTTATGACGGCAATACACAGAGCCCGAGAGAGGCTCTCAGGTCTTCAAACCGAACTGCATCCAGAGCTTTGGTGAAGATATCAGCAAGTTGTTTGGCAGACACAACATGCTGGAGCGAGATGACTTTCTGTTCAACAAGGTCACGGATGAAGTGATGACGGATGTCAATGTGCTTGGTTCTACTGTGCTGGACAGGGTTCTTGGATATGCTGATGGCACTCATATTGTCACAGTAGAGAGTCATGGCATCTTGAGCAACCCCATACTCACTCAGCATTTGCTTCATCCACAACATTTGTGCACAGCAGCTCCCAGCAGCAATGTACTCAGCCTCGGCAGTGGATAGAGAAATGCTATTCTGTTTTCTGCTGAACCAAGAGACCAGGTTATTCCCCAAGAAGAAACATCCTCCCGAGGTGCTCTTCCTGTCTTCTGAGCACCCTGCCCAGTCTGCATCACTGAATCCAACCAGATTAGCCTTTGTGTCTTTAGTATACCATAGGCCATAGCCCACAGTTCCCCCAACATACCGAATAATGCGCTTGACCAACTGCATATGGCTGTCTCTTGGACTGGCTTGGAATCTGGCACAGACTCCTACTGCATAGGAAATGTCAGGACGGCTGGCAGTCAAATAAAGAAGGCTCCCAATCATGCTTCTGTAGACAGTCTGACTTACTTCCAAACCTTGCTCATTTTTAATGGCTTTCACATGAGTAGCAGCAGGAGTACGCTTGTGACTGGCTGAGTCGAGCTGAAATTTCTTCACAAGGGCCTTGCTGTATTTGCTTTGAGCAATAAAGATTCCGTCCATTTTCTGAGTGATCTCCAAACCAAGAAAATAGGAAAGTTCTCCTACCATGCTCATCTGAAATTCTTGCTGCATGTGTTGCACAAACTGCTTCACCAGGTGCTGGGACTTTGATCCAAAGACAATGTCATCCACATATATTTGAGCAATGATCACATCAGACCGAGTTCTTTTGACAAACAAGGTTTTGTCAGCTCCCCCTCGATTGTAGCCATGATTTTCCAGGAAGATTGTCAATCGCTCATACCAAGCCCGAGGAGCCTGTTTCAGCCCATATAAAGCTTTCTTCAATTTATACACCTGTTCTGGATGATGAGGATCTTCAAAACCTTTTGGTTGAGAGACATAGACTTCTTCAGAGAGATCTCCGTTCAAGAACGCACTTTTAACATCCATTTGATATAATTTGAATCCCAGGCAGCAAGACATTGCTAGAAGCAGTCTGATGGCCTCCAGGCGAGCTACTGGAGCGAATGTTTCTTCAAAATCAAGACCTTCAATTTGAGAATATCCCTGGGCAACCAGTCTGGCTTTATTTCTTGTAATGTTGCCCTTTTCGTCAGTTTTATTTTTGAACACCCATTTTGTGCCGATGATGTTTACCCCTTTAGGTCTGTCTACCAAATCCCAGACATCGTGCCTTTCAAACTCTGCCAACTCCTCTTGCATAGCCATAATCCAGAATTCATCACTCATGGCCTCCTTGAAGTTCTTTGGTTCAAAACTGGACATGAAGCATGTATTGAGGTAGGCATGGCCTCTGGTTCTTCTTCTATCTGAGGGATTCCCAATCACATTTGTCAATGGATGATCCTTCTGTATCTTCTTTGGGGGCTGCCTTGAAGGTGGATCAGGAGCTTCAGTGTGAAAATCCTCAGACAGACTCTCTGCTTGGTCATCTGGAATCTCTGCTTCAGCACTTGCTGTAGCATCTGCTGGAGCCGCAGCTTGTTCACTTCTGGTCTGTCTATCAGACATTTCTTCAGGATCAGAGTCTTCTTCACCAGTGTCAGACTCAGAGTTAGGTGCTTCATCTACATCTTTGACAACCACATTTATTGATTCCATGACAGTCTTTGTTCGCTGGTTGAACACACGATATGCCCTGCTGTTTGTTGAATATCCCAAGAATATTCCAGGATCACTCTTTGGATCGAGTTTCTTTCGATACTCCCGGTCTCTCAGAATGAAGCAGTCACTTCCAAATATGTGAAAGTACTTAACAGTGGGCTTTTTCTGATTCCAGAGCTCATAGCAGGTCTGCATGGTACCTCTTCGCAAGGTAACTCTATTGATGATGTAGCAGGCGGTATTCATGGCCTCTGCCCAGATTTTCAGAGGAATCCTCTTAGCATGGATCATTACCCTGGCCATTTCTTGAATTGTTCGGTTCTTCCGTTCCACCACACCATTTTGCTGAGGAGTAATAGGAGACGAGAACTGATGTGTTATGCCCCTTTGTTGACAGAACTCATCCATGTCTTTGTTTTCAAATTCTCTGCCATGATCACTGCGAATGCTGCTGATTCTAAGATTCTTTTCTTGCTCTAGCCGAGACACCAGAGACACAATGACACTCACAGTGTCTGATTTTTCTCTGATAAATTCAATCCAAGTGAATCTAGAATAGTCATCAACACAGACAAATGCATACCTTTTCTTGCCTAGGCTCTCCACTTCCATTGGTCCCATCAGATCCATATGGATCAGCTGAAGAGGCCTGATGGAACCAATATCTTTGACCCGAGGATGTGAAGCCCTCTTTTGTTTCCCAATCTGACAGTCTCCACAGATGGAGTCTGTCTCTCCTTTCAGCAGTGGAATTCCTCTGACCAGCCCTTCTGTGGCAATTCTCTTTAGAGTTCTCAGGTTAACATGTCCCATCCTTTTGTGCCATAAGGTCATTTCCTCGGCCTTTGTCAGCATACATTTCTGAATCCGTGAGTTTGAACTCACATTGAGAAGGTAGCAATTGCTCTTGGATCTGGCTCCTTCCATTATGCACTTTCCAGATTTATCGAGAACTTGGCATGAGTCTCTTGTAAACTTAACTTGTTTAGTTCCATCAGACAACTGGCTGATGCTGATAAGATTAGCCTTTAATCCTTCCATCAGAAGAACATTGCTTAGATTTGGCATTCCTTCTACAGCCAAAGTTCCTCTTCCCAGCACCCTTCCTTTCAGACCATTACCAAACTTCACATTTTGTTCCAGACAGGGAGTAATATTCTTCAGAAAGGATCTTTCTCCAGTCATATGGCCTGAACAGCCACTGTCAAAGTACCAGCTTATCTTGTCTGAGGTGCTAGCTGTGCTGACTAGGGCGAGGAGCTGAGTCTGCGCATGTTTCTGCTTGGCAGATTTCCTGGGCGATGTAATTCTGGCATGAGCTGAGGAGCAGTTTCTTTGAATATGTCCTCTGCGACCACAGCTGTAACATTTCTTAAACTTCAAAGCTCACTTGTTACGGTGAAATAGACATTGCTGCAGCAAGTCCTGGTTCACTCCTTTTTGTGTTTTTGTGCCTCTTCTTGCTGACCTGTATCTGGCCATGTTGCATTCATCTTCACTCAGATCTTCACTTTCACTGGCAGAAAGGGCTTTCTTCTTCATCCGTTTGCTGGTGCAATTGATCTGTCGATGGCCGTAGCCTGCACAATTCCAGCATTGGACTCCTTTCTTCACTTCGTTCTTTTCTTCTTCACTCTGAGCTGGTTCCTTACCTTTCCTTTTGTTTTCACCGCCCCTCCTGAATTGTTTTCGCGAAGAAGATCTTTTCTCAGTTCTGGATTCCATGTTTTTCAGGAGCTTTCCGAGATTCTTAACCAGCATGTTTATCTGATCATCTGGATCTGTCTGCTTGCTTTCCGCTTCTGCCTTCAACCCAACATTCTTATCCTGGGAGGTGGTGTCTCCTTTGACCAACTTCATCTCAAATTGTTTGAGAGACCCCATCAGCTCTTCCAACCTCATGAATCTGACATTTTGTGCTTCTTCAATGGCTGTCACTTTCATGTCAAATTTTGTAGGCAGCGATCTGAGCACCTTTCTGATAAGCTTTTCTTCTGGGATGGGTTCACCAAGGGCATGAGCTTCATTTGCAAGATCACAGAGTTTAGCATTAAACTCAGTGACTGTTTCTTCATCCAGCATCCTCAGATTCTCAAATTGTGTGGCAATTATCTGGAGTCTTGACAGCTTCACTCTATCAGTTCCCTCATGGGCAGTTTGCAGAATCTCCCATGCTTGCTTGGCCATGTCACAGTTTGAGATCAACCTGAAGTTATTAGCATCAACTGCAGCAAAAATTGCATTCAAAGCCTTTGAATTACCAGTTGCTGCAGCACCTTCTTCAACAGTCCACTGCTCTTCAGGTTTTATTCTTGTCACTCCTTGCTCATCTATGGTGATTGGGGGAGACCACTGACTCACAACAGCTCTCCATGTCTTCTCGTCAATGGCCCTGAGAAAGGCCTTCATCCTAGCTTTCCAATAACCATAGTTGCTCTCTTCCAGAAGTGGAGGTCTACTCCTGCTCTGTCCTTCCTTCATTGTCTTGTCTACTTCGGAGACACTGTAGGACCTTTTAAACTCTGTGTGTCGAGTTCCCGCTCTGATACCAATTGAAATTTCAAGTGTCTCTACTTATGCAGATTTGTGAACTAGCAGTTGCTGCAGCACACTCTTGTTCACTTAAATGTAGGCACAGCAGACAATGAATAGGACACAGATTTGTTCACCCAGTTCGGCCAATCTGCCTACGTCTGGCGAGGACTATTCTCCAGTCCTCAATCCACTCAACCAAAAGTTCAGATCACACTAGGTTACAACGCACGCAACCTATGCTACTTTAACCCCGTGTGGACTACTCAACACAATCAGAACAAGCTCTGATTTGTGCCAGCACACCCTCTACAATATGTCTGTCTAGAATAGCTACAATCCTCTTCAAGAACTCAGCCTATTCTAGCCTACACTACTCAGCAGGGTTGCTGCAGCAACAGCTGTAACACCAGCTGAAGCACTCTGTCCGCGTCGCTCCAAGGCCTCCTGCCGAGCCGATCGAACCACTCCAAGAGCGCTGCACACTCTGAGTAACTCCCCCTCACTCAGTGACCACCTGCCACTAGTGAGTTCTTCCGCACGAACCTCGACCGAGCCTTCCACCCGTCAGCTCTCCCGCGGCTGCCTTTGATCAACCAACAAGCTCCACAGCTCTAAATTGGCTTCCAGATCAAAGCACGAATCAGTCTCTGCAAGACCTGACTCTCTTCTGCAATACGCACCACAGCTCTGCGCTCAACGCTCTGCCCGTGTGTGTTGATCGAAGAACAACTTCCGTAGCACACCCAGAAAGTCCTCTCTCTGAATTTCGTGTCTACCCTCGTGTATCACTCAGCTTCGATCAGCCTCTTCAGCCCTCAAACCTTCTGCTTAAATACCCTCACCACTTTAAGCAATTTCCAGGTTTAGTCCATTAACCCACAAGATCAATTATCTCCTAAAAACTAGGAGATTAGATTTGATTAATATCTTGAAGCAAATCTCCTTCTCTGACTGATAATCCTTGCTGAAATATGCTCAGCAGCATTTTAGAAATTCTTCTAAGCACTTTCACAAAGCTGCCAAGCCTTCAAAACTCACCCAGCACAAAACTGTTATTCGGACAGTTGAACTAGCTCTTGAGCCAGCACCTGCTGCAGCATCCCCTGCTGCATCTGTTGCTGGTTTACTTCTGCTGGCCTCCTTGATTGATTGAGCTGCAGCAGCTCCTTGTTCACTCATGCTGGTTTTGTCAAACACTGCCATACTTGCATTATCATGTTCAATAGAGGGCAAGATTTTATTAGCAATGCAGACATTAACTATATCGTGTACCTGTCTTGATACTGGTCCCACACTGCTCAGCTCATCCTCGTGCGCCTCCATCTCTACATGTGTCAGCGGCCCAGGTCCTTCTGTTGCGCTCGCACACTGCGCATCTGCAACCAAGTCGTCTATGCTGTCCAACGCGTGTACTGTGGCGTCCTCATGAGGGTGCCGCATCCCTTTAAATATGTTAAAGTGAATTTCCTCGCCGTCAACTTCCATTGAGAGCGTACCCCTCCACACGTCTATCTTTGTGTGTGCTGTCATCAGAAATGGTCTACCCAATAGGATCTGCACACTTCCCTTGCTCAACTCACCCTCCATCTCTAAGACGTAGAAATCTGCTGGGAACACCAGCTTTCCTACTCGTACGAGGACGTCCTCTATCATGCCCGTCTGTTGTTTGCACGACCGATCTGCTAGTTGAATGGTGAGACCTGCAGCCTTTAGTGGACCAAGGCGCAATGACGCATACAAGGAATAAGGAAGCACATTTATAGATGCGCCTAGGTCAATCATGCAGTTACTTACTGTGGTCTTACCTAAAGTGCATGGAATGATGAACGTACCTGGATCCCGGTATTTAGGTGGTACCTTATGTTGCACGATTGCTGAGGCATGCGCGTGTAGCATTACTTGCGCGCACTCGCCTTTCCTCCTCTTGTTTGTGCACAGCTCCTTTAAGAACTTGGCGTACCTAGGGATCTGCCGAACTGCTTTAATAAGGAGAATGTTTATTTCCACCTTACTGAATAACTCGTAGAGCTCCTTATCAAGCGCCTCTTTCCTAGCCAATGGTGCCTGTACAGGAAAAGGTGCAGGTATGTTAGTACGATTTATGCTTTTGTCTTTCGATTGCGCCATACCTGGCGCCTTGCCCTGCTGGTTCGTGGCTTGCGCTGCTGGTTGCGCATTCGGCTGTACTGGCTCTGGAGCTTGCACAACTGGTTGTGCGGGCGCCTCTGCGGTCTGCTCTGTTCCTACCGTGTGCCCAGTCCTCAGTGTCACTGCGTTGACTCCTCCCTTGGGATTTTGAATCACTTGCGAAGGCAGGTTGCCATCTCTCTTTTTCAGCTCATACACCGTGGTAGCTATCTGTGACAGCTGCTTTTCAATGGACTCGAACCTCTTGTCATACTTCTCATCATTCTTGCGCACTGTGTCTGCTAACTGGCCCACGATATCTTCTAAGGATCGCCGCGGCTGCTGGTTATTTTGCGCTGGCGCGTCAGTGCGGCGATGCGGTGGATTGTAGGGCGCAGCTTGTTGCGTCTGCTGTGGTGCGCGCTGCTCCGCGGACTGCCTCTGGAAATTGTTATCCTCTGATGCACGCGTCGTTGTGCGCGTCAAATTAATTCCTTCCTTCTCCACTTAGTATAGCGGCTAAGTCAGGGTCGATTCCACACGGAGCAAATAGATTAGCTCTAACTAGTAACCTACACTTACGAAAGTTGGGGTGTGAGTGATTGGGTTGCGCAAGTGCGCGAATAAACAATAGTTAACGCAGGAATTGCACTAGACGTGCGCAGGCCGTAGAGATTAAGTACTATGACTATGAAAAGTATCGGTGCAGACAATCCTCTATGAATATATTCCTTATCATCGACTCTAAACGTCTATAGTTTGGTTTACTGATGTTAGTGTCCGATCAAGGCTTCCTAACATGTGCGCATGTTCCGATCAAAGTTCATGAGCTATTAATTCTTAAAACTAGTCTAAGCAGCTATGAATCCTGTCACAGGAGCAACTGATTATCCTAGCGCGTTACTCCTAGTTGTCACCGTCAAGCTATCAACTAGTTTAACATATAACAAACAAGTAACAAGAGTAAGATTGCGGTTCAAGGCTTCCCCTACTCATGCAACTAGCTGTCAACCGTGTGCACAGAATTAATACAAGCAAACAAACTATGCATTAAGCACTAGTCTCAAAGGAAATACTCATAGAATCATGCCCAACCAATACAAAGCTGATGATGCAAGTATGGCAGGTTTGACAAAACCAACATATGTGAACAAGGAGCTGCTGCAGCTCAAAAAAACAAGCAGTAGCAGATACAGCAGGGGATGCTGCAGCAGGTGCTGGTTCAAGTGCTGTATCAACTGTCCGAGTAGCAGTTATGTACTTGGTGAGCTTTGAAGGTATGGCAGTTGTGTTCTTGCTCTTAGAAGAATTTCTAAAATGCTGTTGAGCATATTCCAGCAAGGTTTACTGGTCAGAGGAAGGAGATTTGCATTGAAGATATTAATCAAATCTAATCTCCTAGATTTTAGGAGATAATTGATCTTGAGGATCAATGGCCTAAACCTGGAAACTGCTTAAAGTGGTGTGGGTATTTAAACAGAAGGTGTTAGGGCTGAAGAGGGTGATCGAAGCTGAGTGATACACGAGAGTAGACACAGATTTCAGAGAAGGAACTTTCTGGGTGCTACGGACGTTGTTCTTCGATCAAACACACACGGGCAGAGCGTTGAGCGCAGAGCTGTGGTGAGCATTGCAGAAGAGAATCAGGTCTTGCAGAGACTGATTTGTGCATTGATCTGGAAGCCAATTCAGAGCTTCGGAGCTTGTTGGTTGATCAAAGGCAGCCGCGGAAGAACTGACGGGTGGAAGACTCGTTCGAGGTTCGTGCAGAAGAACTCACTAGTGGCAAGTGGTCACTGAGTGAGGGGGAGTAACTCAGAGTGTGCAGCGCTCTTGGAGAGGTTCGATCGGCTCGGCAGAAGGCCTTGGAGCGACGCGGACATTGTGCTTCAGCTGTGTGTTACAGCTGTTGCTGCAGCAACTCTGCTGAGTAGTGTAGTATAGAATAGGCTAAGTTCTTTGAGAGGATTGTAGCTATTCTAGACTGACATACTATAGAGGGTGTGCTGACACAAATCAGAGCTTGTTCTGATTGTGGGATCCACACGGGGTTAAAGTAGCATAGGTTGCTTGCGTTGTAACCGAGTGTGCTTGGGACCTTTGATTGAGTGGATTGAGGACTGGAGAATAGTCCTCCCCAGACGTAGGCAGTTTGGCCGAACTGGGTGAACAAACCTATGCCTTTGTTCATTGCTTGCTGAGATTATTTCTTGTGAACAAGAGTGTGCTGCAGCAACTGCTAGTTCACAAATCTGTCTAAGTGAGACGCTGTGAAATTTCAATTGGTATCAGAGCAGGAACTCGACACACAGAGTTAAAAGATCCTACAGTGTCTCTGAAGAAGCCAAGACAATGAAGGAAGGACAGAGCACAAGCAGACCTCCATTATTGGAAGAGAGCAATTATGGATATTGGAAAGCTAGAATGAAAGCCTTTCTCAGGGCTATTGATGAGAAGACATGGAGAGCTGTTGTGGTTCAGTGGTCTCCTCCAATCACCATGGATGAGCAAGGAGTGACAAGAATAAAACCTGAAGAGCAGTGGACTGCTGAAGAAGGTGCTGCAGCAACTGGTAATTCAAAGGCTCTGAATGCAATTTTTGCTGCAGTTGATGCTAACAATTTCAGGTTGATCTCAAACTGTGACATGGCCAAGCAAGCATGGGAGATTCTGCAAACTGCCCATGAAGGAACTGATAGAGTGAAGCTGTCAAGACTCCAGATAATTGCCACACAATTTGAGAATCTGAGGATGCTGGATGAAGAAACAGTCACTGAGTTTAATGCTAAACTCTGTGATCTTGCAAATGAAGCTCATGCTCTTGGTGAGCCCATCCCTGAAGAAAAGCTTATCAGAAAGGTTCTCAGATCATTGCCCACAAAATTCGACATGAAAGTGACAGCTATTGAAGAAGCGCAAAATGTCAGGTTCATGAGGTTGGAAGAGCTGATGGGATCTCTCAAACAATTTGAGATGAAACTGGTCAAAGAGGACACCACTTCCAAGGACAAAAATGTTGGATTGAAAGCTGAAGCAGAAATCAAGCAGACAGTTCCAGATGATCAGATGAGCATGCTTGTTAAGAACCTTGGGAAGCTTCTGAAAAACATGGAATCCAGAACTGAGAGAAGCTCTTCCTCGCGAAGACAATTCAGAAGGGGCAGTGAACGAAAGAGGAAAGGGAAAGAACCAGTTCAGGATGAAGATGATAAGAAAGAGATGAAAAAGGGAGTTCAATGCTGGAACTGTGAAGGGTATGGACACATTGAGGCTGATTGTCCAAGCAAACCCCTCAAAAATTCAGAGAAGAAGAACAATAAGTCCATGACAGCAAAATGGAGTGACTCTGATGAAAGTGATGAAGAGAACTGTGTTGTGCTGACAAGTGTTTCAGATGTCAACCTCAGGGAGCCAAAGAAGGTAGAAATTCATTATGGAATTGAAGTCTCTGAAAGTGAAGATGAAGAAGACTCATCTGACAGTCTTGCTGATCTTCTGAGGAAGGTACTGAAACAATGTGAGGCAGTTCTTCAGACTAATCAGGCCGTGACTGACAGAGTCAATCTTTTGGAAGAAGAACGAAGGAAAGGTCTACTCCCATTCGACAATCGAGTTACTATTCTAAAAAGAGAAGATTCAGGGAGACAGATTTCTGCTGGGTCCTCTCCAGCAACAGTCAAGTCAGCTGATCCGCAGAGTAATATCCTGGACGAAATACTGTCTTACCAAAGACTTGGAAAAGGGAAAACGAGGGCTTGGATATACTGGCGAAGAAAGCTCTAGAGGGACAGTTTTCATTAAAGCTTCAGCTGTTGAGACAGATGAGAAGAAGAATTCAGATAGCTCCTCAAAATCTCCAGACAAAGTTGGAACCAGACATGTGAACAAGGGGATGATGCAGCACCGTGCACATCATTTTTCTAAAACAAAACTAAAGACTCAGAATAAACAGAGTACTGGTACAAGTGTTGGGAATCAGAAAATCAACCCTAATTTGAAGCAGCAGCGCAGAACCTGCTCAGTTGAAAAAGAAAGAGTAAAATCCAGGAACAACTCTTATTGCATAAAGACTCTGTTTCTTGCTGTTTCTCAGAAAAACAGTTCCTGGAAAGAATCACAGAGAAGGATTGCTAAGACTGTTACACAAGGGCACTGGATTGCAAAAAAAAAATGTAAACAGCAGTCGTTACAGATATGGAAACCCAAACATGACAAAGGAAGAGACAGGAGGATGGAAGATCAGAAGAAGAAAAACTATGGTTTGTCTCAAAAATGGGTGAAGAAAGCTCCATCAGAACCTCTTGAGGATCCTCCAAGCAATGCTGTAGTCTGAACTGAACAGGTGAACCAGCTCGCATGTGCTATAGCAACCGGGTCAAGAATAAGCTTGTTCACATGTGTTGGTTACTGAGGATGGAAAGGGAAATATTTGCACATGGGAGGCACGTGTCTTAACAACTTCAAAAGGAAAAAGAAAATAACGGGTAAATATTTTCTAGGGCAAAGATCAAGAGCAAAAGGGCTTCTCAAAAATCTCTGCCGATCATCCTCTGAGCGCTCCTCAAACCCTCCACATCTCTACAAAAATGGTGAAGACACGCGGGTTGAAGAAGAATCTGGCAGCAGACAGGCAGGGCAGGTCTGAGAGAAGGACCAAGGCACGCAACGAAGACCCTGCTCAGCGGTTGGATGTAGTGGTGTGGGAACCAGCTCCTCTTCCTGTGTCGCATAACGAGCCTGTTTCTCCCACAGAAACAACCCAGAAGAGGAGGCGGCTGGAACGTGATGGAGAACCTGTTTCCAGTACTGCTGTGCTGCCAGAAGAGGCTGTGACTGAAGTTGCCTCTGAAGAAGAACAAGCAGCAGAGGCTGCTGTAGCAGCCTCCGCAGAAGAAGAGTGCAGATCGCTGGTCATGTCCCCAGGCATTATTGGTGAAGGGGTGGAAACAGGGGCTGAGTCTCCTGAATAGGAACCTGCTGCAGCACATCCTCCTCCTCCTTCAGACCAGGGAAAAGCCCCTATCTTGATCCCAGTCTCCAGCAGTGAAGGAACAGCCAGTGAAGAAGAAGAAGAAGGTTCTCTTGGTGGACCTTCTGAGAGAGGACCTCCAGCAATTGACTTATCTGCTCTCACAGTGGGAGGTACATGGTTCAGAAATAGAAGTGCCTCTCAATCCTGGAGTGCTGTTGAGAGGAAACACATTGTGTATGAGAAGAGACTGGTCCTCGACAAGTACAGATCAGCTGCTATGATTCAGCTTCTGACAGAGGTAAATCTTCTCAAGTCCCTAACCTTTCCTCATCGATTCAATATTATTCTGGTTAGAGAATTTATTGTGAATATGGAGGAGAAATTTGGAGATGAAGGAGCGGCTGAGTATGGGAAAAGCTGGGTACGGGGTAAGTCAGTGGTTATTACCCCTGAAATTATTGATGCTTTTCTTGGAATCTCTGAGAATGTAAGAGCTCCCACTGATGTTAAGCCAGAGTTTGTGGCGAAGATTCTGACAGGGGGAGTGTGCCTGTCGTGGGGTGGTCCTAACCTCAATGCTGCTGAGCTTACCTCCAAGTTTGCCCTGCTGTATCATCTGGGCATTCGAAATTGGATCCCTAGCTCTCTCAGGGGGAAGGTTAACAAAGACTTTGCTAACCTTCTCTACTCTATTGGGACGAAGAGGAAGATCAGCCTGGGCAGTGTTATGTTCCCTCAGGTGGCCACTCATGCCGGGAGTGCCTCCTCCAGCAAGCCTATTGTGCTACCCTCTCTCATCTATGGGATCATGGTCTCTCAGCACCCAGAGTTTGGTGAGATTCCTGAAGGTTTATCTGAGGAGCTGCAGGTCTTCACAGTAGATCACAAGCTATTCAAGGGAAAACATGTCGTGGATGTTGCTTATGAGGATCTTCTAATGGTTGGTTCTTCAGCTCCAGCTCCCCTGGAGGACTCTCTTCCCCCTGCTGCATCCATTCAGCCAGCTCTTCGTGCCAGAATTGTGAGCCATCTCAGGTCTGAGCTGCTCATTCTTGATACTGAGGCCAAACGGAGGGATGCCAGGCGTGGCCAGATTAGGAGCCTAATCAGAGACTTGGAGTTCCTGGAGGATGAGGAGCAGGCCCCTTGAGCATCTATGACAAAAAGGGGGAGAAGAAGATTAATACTGCTACTGTTGATGAACATTTCTTCTACTGACCCTGCGTGGTCATTATGCTATGGCCGAGTGTGGCCTTTTATACTTACTCTCTCAAATGTTTTTTTTTGGAGTAATTAGTGCTTGTTTTTTTTCTTTCGGCTCATCGGAGCGTGCTTTGGTTTTGTCAAAATGCCAAGGGGGAGATTGATGATGCAAGTATGGCAGGTTTGACAAAACCAACATATGTGAACAAGGAGCTGCTGTAGCTCAAACAAACAAGCAGTAGCAAATACAGCAGGGGATGCTGCAGCAGGTGCTGGTTCAAGTGCTGTATCAACTGTCCGAGTAGCAGTTATGTACTTGGTGAGCTTTGAAGGTATGGCAGTTGTGTTCTTGCTCTTAGAAGAATTTCTAAAATGTTGTTGAGCATATTCCAGCAAGGTTTACTGGTCAGAGGAAGGAGATTTGCATTGAAGATATTAATCAAATCTAATCTCCTAGATTTTAGGAGATAATTGATCTTGAGGATCAATGGCCTAAACCTGGAAACTGCTTAAAGTGGTGTGGGTATTTAAACAGAAGGTGTTAGGGCTGAAGAGGGTGATCGAAGCTGAGTGATACACGAGAGTAGACACAGATTTCAGAGAAGGAACTTTCTGGGTGCTACGGACGTTGTTCTTCGATCAAACACACACGGGCAGAGCGTTGAGCGCAGAGCTGTGGTGAGCATTGCAGAAGAGAATCAGGTCTTGCAGAGACTGATTTGTGCATTGATCTGGAAGCCAATTCAGAGCTTTGGAGCTTGTTGGTTGATCAAAGGCAGCCGCGGAAGAACTGACGGGTGGAAGACTCGTTCGAGGTTCGTGCGGAAGAACTCACTAGTGGCAGGTGGTCACTGAGTGAGGGGGAGTTACTCAGAGTGTGCAGCGCTCTTGGAGAGGTTCGATCGGCTCGGCAGAAGGCCTTGGAGCGACGCGGACATTGTGCTTCAGCTGTGTGTTACAGCTGTTGCTGCAGCAACTCTGCTGAGTAGTGTAGTATAGAATAGGCTAAGTTCTTTGAGAGGATTGTAGCTATTCTAGACTGACATACTGTAGAGGGTGTGCTGACACAAATCAGAGCTTGTTCTGATTGTGTTGTGTGATCCACACGGGGTTAAAGTAGCATAGGTTGCGTGCGTTGTAACCGAGTGTGCTTGGGACCTTTGATTGAGTGGATTGAGGACTGGAGAATAGTCCTCCCCAGACGTAGGCAGTTTGGCCGAACTGGGTGAACAAACCTGTGCCTTTGTTCATTGCTTGCTGAGATTATTTCTTGTGAACAAGAGTGTGCTGCAGCAACTGCTAGTTCACAAATCTGTCTAAGTGAGACGCTGTGAAATTTCAAAAGCGTTTAGCTAGACATGCTTGTAGTGAACATCATAGAAATAGTAAATAACAACTAAGGTATCCAAGAAAATAGTAACAAGCAGGTGCGTGCAGTATCTCGGCTGGCGCAGTCGGCTAGCGCAGGTCCTCTCAGTAGGCTCGTGTGTTTTTCAGTTCCGCCTCTCTCTCCTGTTTCTCTGTGTGTCGTGGTGTTGTTTTTCAAACCCTAGCCTTCCTCTCTTTATATACTGCTCATGAGGCCCAAGGACAGCCTTGGCAACTTCCAAATCTGATGGTGTCAAGATTTGGAAACACCAATATCCTGCGCATGGCACACTGCACACACTGGTTAGCGCAATCGGTCTGCGCACCGTAGTCGACTCTGCCACTTCCTATCCTGTTTGCGCTGCTAGCTCCGCAGGCTGTGTGTTGCGCTCCTTAAACGCTGCCTGTTAGCGCGTATCCGACTTAAGCCCTCGTTTTGCCCTGAAATACAAAAACACCGGAAACCAGTAATCTTGTACCCAAAATAATGCAAACAAGCATAGTGTTAGGATCTAAATAGTGTGTATAAGTAGGCTTTATCAAACCCCCCACACTTGCCCCTTGTTCGTCCCGAACAAGCACTCAAGCACGGATACCATTACCTCTCTGGAGTCTAGCGCACAGTCTTGCACTGAGGCGCGATCCGCACTACCATTCACCTTGCACTGCTCTATCACCTCCGCGCATCTGTCTTCAACAGTTTAATATAATAATTTTCGAAATTCGTTACCTCTCAGCTGGGATGAAGATCATTTCGGATGGCTGGGAGATAGCTCTTCATAGGCTCCGGGTTGTCAGCTTTTACTCCGAGGACGGGTATATGGCTAACAGCGCAACCTTCTTCTGGTGCGATGATTCTTCCGCGCACTTCCTGGGAACTCAAGCTTTTCTGATGATTTTCTTATGAATTTGCGCACGCTGGTATGTATTTGTGCGCATGCTGATTCTTTTGTAGCGCATATCATCTGCTGGTGTTTTTTCCTTTTTGTACAGCTTTATCTATGATTTCTATGTTCCCAGAACGGTTCCAGTCTCGGCCTCCGGATAGCAGCTATGGAACAACGCTCCGCTCTCCCTCCTTTGTCTATTTGCGCAGGTCAGCGCACGCATTTACACCCGTGCCCGCTTTCCCTCGCTCGACTTCCAGAGGAAAGGTGGTCTGTTTTCCCACCTCGCCACGCTTTAGGTATTCGCCTTCGGCATCTGCGTGGCTGAGCGCGCTCTCTTGTTCCGAAGGTCGCGAAGCACCGGCCTCTACTAGCGCTCTCGACCATATACCTCACCTTCGAAGCTCAAACGACTAACCGCCTCTCTAGAGCGTTTCTGTCAACTCCACATCCCCTGTATATCCCAACTAACAGGAGCAGAAAAAACGAAAAAATATATACTAAAACAGTTGATAGCAACGCATGCAATATGAATAGCGCAATATAAGCAGAACAGTGTGCGCAACCCGCACACAAGCGCACCACTGCTACTATTTTCTTCAACTAAACTAAGCTACACTACAAAGCTAAAAAAAAACGTGAAATGTAAATGTAACGCTCCCCCCCACACTTAAACAGAGACGTGTCCCCACGACTCAAGCTCAAGCGCAACGGAGAGCGCACACAGCATGCAAGCAAAACAAAGAATATAAGAAAAAAGAACATATAGTCAGCGCGGCAACAATATAGCAAGGGGGTCACAAAATATTCAGCAAAATATAGCAACATATAGCAACAGTTGGTTCAAAAAGATAAGAAATAGGAAACCACCCGAAAGAAATGCGCGCCCTCACTGCAGCTCTAGATATCCTCGGAGCTGGACTCAGCCGCTGATCCGTGCGCCTCCTCATCTGAAGAATCAGTCACATACTCGGTGCTGGAGGCTGGCGGCACTACAGAAATGGCGGCGGGCTGAGCCACGAGGTCATCCTCTGAGATAGGATCCCATAGTGAATCTGAGCTGGAACTTATGATGGGATCGGCTTCAGGGGACCTCTGAACAGAAGGCTGTGCAGGGGGTGCTGCAGGTGCTGGTACTGGGTCTAATGCTGGGGTGGGCGCTGCTGTATGGACCGGGGACTGGGTAGGAGGGCTGGCAGGCTGACGCGGCTCGCTGGGGGAACCTGGGGGCGGCCTACGCAGGCTGAGGAGAGGGGGGATAGTATCTCCAAATCTCCACCCTGATGGTGGGCTCATGCTCAAATTTGCCCCGTCTGGCCCTAAATACTCGAGCACCTCCTCTGGCGCCTCTTCTGCCTCCATCCTGGGGCGCTTTCCTTGTGTACGCGGGGGAGAATCATCAATGACAATGGTAACTGGCTCCCCCTGCGGTTCACGAGTCCTCATGCGCCTAACTGGAGGCGCAACTGGTTCTGGGCCTCGTCCCTTTCCATTTCCTCCGCAGCCTCCTCTGGTTGCGCGCTGCTTTTTACTCTTTGTCTCGGCGCTTGATCGCGCGTCGTTGTGCGCGTCAAATTAATTCCTTCCTCTTCCACTAGTACAGCGGTTAAGTAAGGGTCGATCTCCACAGGGAGCAAGTAGTTCAGTTCTAGCCAGTGACCTAAACTTACGAAGATTGGGGGGTGAGTGATTGGGTTGCGCAGTGCGCGAGTAAACAGTGGTATCGTAACGCAGGAACTTGCACTAGACGTGCGCAGGCAGTAGAGATTAAGTACTATGACTATGAGAAGTATCGGCGCAGACAATCCTCTATGGGTGTATTCCTTATCATTGACTCTAAATGTCTATAGCTCGAGTTGCTAATGTTAGTGTCCGATCAAGGCTTCCTAACATGTGCGCATGTTCCGATCAAAGTTCATGTGCTATTAATTCTTACACTAGACTTAAACAACTACGAATCCGATCAAGGTAGTAATTGCCTATCCTAGCGCGTTACTCCTAGTTGGCACCGTCAGGCTATTCAACTAGTTTAACAAACAACAACAAGCAACAAGAGTAAGATTGCGGTTCAAGGCTTCCCCTACTCATGCAACAAGCTGCCAGTAATGTGCACAGAATTAATATAAGCAAGCAAGTTATGCATTAAGTGCAGGTCTCAAAGGAAATACTCATAGATTCATGTCCAACCGATACTAAGCGTTTAGCTAGACATGCTAGTGATAAACATCAGAGAATAGTAAAATAAGGTCTAATGTATCTGAGAAACAAGTAGCAAACAGTGCGTGCAGTATGTCTCTCGGCTGGCGCAGTCGGCTGGTGCAAGTCCTCTTAACAAGTCCGTGTGTTTTCCAGATTGCCGCTCTCTCGCTCTCTCGTGGCCCTCTGATGTGGGGTGTTGCCTCTCTGTGTGTCTCTCTTAAACCCTAGACCTCCTCCTCTTTATATACTGCTCGAGAGGTCCATCCTTGGCAACTTCCAAATCTGGTCATGTCAGAATTAGGAAATACTGGACTCTGCGCCTGGCGCACGGCATACTGCTTAGCGCATTGGTCGGCGCAACTCTGCTGTCTCTCGCCATTTCTTCTGTTTGCGCCGCTAGCTCCGCAGGCTGTGTGCTGCGCGTCCTAAACACTGCCTGTTAGTGCGTATCCGACTTAGGCCCTTGTTCTGCCCTGAAATACAAAAACACTGGAAACCAGTAATCTTGTACATAAAATAATGCAAACGAGCACGGGGATATGATCCAAATAATGCGTATAAATAGGCTCTATCAGCGCTCTGGCCGGCTGCAGCTGGTAGTACCACTCCAATGTCCCATCCTCTCTCACGGTTACCGCTCTGAGCTGCAGCATATGGGCGCGGTCCAGGGGAACAGCCGGCACTACTGTGTGCTCGGGCACCTCAGGCTCTCCATGCAACGCACGCAGCAGGTGCGTGATCATTCCGTCACAAGTCAGCGGCCCCTTCGTGCTGACCTGACTCCAATGGACCACCATGTCCGAGACAAACAGCACCTTCTTCCTATAGTAAAAACCCTTCAAAATGTCCATGTCCAGCAAGCTGATCTTCGATGCACCATTAAAATGCCCGATGATGGCATAGGCAATCATGCGCCATAGGTAGAACATCCACGGGTCGCGCAGCTCGCGTCCTCGGCTGCGCCCCACGGCAAAAACTGGGCCGGTCGCCATCTCGCGCCACACCTCCTGATTCGTGTGCGTGTCTATATCCGCCTCACGCACCTTTGCGCACCTCAGCGTGCGCTTCAGCCTCTTAGCCGAGGCAATGTACCAGACCCCTCTGTACCTTTACCTTATCTCCAGATCGGCCGTCTCCAGTGACGCCAAAAACTCACACGTATCCTCCTTATCCGCTGCGCTGTTGATGTCCAACAGCGCCTCCCAGCCCGCCAGCGCGAGCTTCTCCACAATGAGGTCCTCCATTCCGACCTCACGCAGGAAGTCCCTGCTGATGTACGGGGTCCCGTACATCTCCAGCCTCATGAAGGCTTCAAACTTGCTGGCGAAAGATGCTGGGGTCGCTTGATCCTCGGCAGGCTGCATTGTGCGCTAGGGTTCCTCCGGTCAACTAAGGTCAACACTCCACAAATACTCAAAATTCCAAACTCCGACAAATGCCCTGAAATTTTCACCAAATGGTCGCCTACTGCCCGCCTACAAAACCCACTAACCAGAACTCCAAATGGTGCAGACTAGCTAGGTGCGATTTCAACCTAGGGCACTCCTCTTATCGCACAAACCCCTACTTGAATCGGTTCAAACTTGACGGGAAGGGTTACCTGGTGTACGAGCGACTGTACGCTCCTCAAATCGTGCTGAACGGACGCCTGATCAGTTGTCGGACGGTGAGCGGAGGTTGAGGGCAGAAGCTTCTTGCAACGATCGAGTGTGAAAAGTGCTGAAATTTTTCTAAGTACTGTCCTTATATAACCCCCTGTCTGGCACAGCTACTCTGTGCACTGATCTGCGCGATTAAAAAAAATACAAGTCCTAAACTAGCTAAAAGACACTAGAAAAAACTAAAAGAAAAACGTGTAAAAGTAAAACGTATCGGGTTACCTCCCAACAAGTGCCTTTGTTTAACGTCGTTGGCTCGACTGTTCCTCGTTACTTGCGTAAAAGTGTGCCAGTGACCTCCCCCACACTTGCTCCCAAGTGACCCTGCGGTCGTGCATGTGTTGCGTTCTTCTTGTTCCTGCGCAAAGGATCGGAAGGGTGGTCAGCATGGTTAAAAGTATGTGATAAATCACAAGTAACGAGGTTAGGTAAAGAGGAAGAAGAAATATGAGCAATAGTTCCCAGTTCTCCCTCTGGTGCATCTGGTGGCTACTCTGGCGCATCAACCTGCGCATCTGCTATCTCTGGCTCTGCCAATTCAACTTCGCGCGCTGTGCCATCCCAAGGTTCTCCTAAATACTTTTTGACTCTCTGCCCATTTACCTGAAAACGATGCCGGTGCTCGTTTTCTAACTCGATTGTTCCGTAGGGGAAAACCTTGGTAACCGTGTATGGTCCTATCCATTTGCTGCTCAGCTTCTCAGGCATGAGCTTTAGGCGCGAGGAGAACAATAGTACCTGGTCTCCTTGCTCAAAAGTGCGTCTGAAGATATTTTTGTCATGAAATGCCTTTGTGCACGCCTTGTAATCGCGCAGTCCCTCATATGCATCCAGGCGCAGCTCTTCTAATTCGCTTAGCTCAAATGCGCGCTCCTTACCAGCCTCGTCTAGGTTCAGGTTGCAAACGCGCAATGCCCAGTATGCTTCGTGCTCTAACTCCACTGGCAGGTGGCACGCTTTTCCATAAACCAACCGAAACGGTGAAGTCCCAATTGGTGTCTTATGAGCGGTTCGGTATGCCCACAGCGCATCATCAAGGCGCTGGCTCCAGTCTTTGCGCGACGGTCTCACAGTTTTCTCCAGGATACGCTTGATCTCTCTGTTGGAAACCTCAGCCTGGCCATTCGTCTGAGGGTGGTAAGCGGTGGACGTCTTGTGGCGCACTCCATAATGCTTGAATACCTGCGCCACAATCCTATTGCAAAAATGCGTCCCCTGGTCGCTTATGACTGCCTTAGGCACCCCGTACCTACAAAAAATGTTAGTTCTCAAAAAGTCAGCGACCGTCTTACCATCATCCTTCCGGGTGGCCTTAGCCTCAACCCATTTGGAGACATAATCTACTGCGACCAATATATACTCATATCCGGAAGATGGAGGAAACGGCCCCATGAAGTCAATCCCCCAAATATCGAATACTTCATCCACTAGAATTGGCGTCTGCGGCATCTCATTGCGCGCTGATATGCCCCCTGTGCGCTGGCACCTGTGACAGTTCCTGCAGTAGTTATACGAGTCGTTAAACAAGTGCGGCCAATAAAATCCGCAATCCAGGATCTTTCTGCTCGTGCGCTTTGGACCAAAGTGTCCTCCACATGCGTGCGCATGACAAAACATCAAAACAGAGTTAATTTCATGGTCAGGCACGCATCGCCTCAAAATATGATCAGGTCCTATTCTGAGCATATACGGATCATCCCAAATGTAATACTTGGACTCATGTTTTAATCTCATGCATTGGGTTTTAGTGAAATGAGGAGGAAACGTACTTGTGACCAGGTAATTCCCAATGTGCGCATACCATGGTACCTTACCTGTCAGCGCCATCAGATGCTCGTCAGGGAATGTCTCCGTGATTCGCCCTGGCTCCTCTTCTTTCACGATCCTGCTCAGGTGGTCAGCGACTGTGTTCTCCGTGCCCTTCTTATCTTTGATTTCCAAGTCGAACTCCTGAAGTAGGAGCACCCAACGCATCAGGCGCGGCTTAGTCTCCTTCTTGGACATTAGGTAACGGATTGCTGTGTGGTCTGTGTAGACGATGACTCTGGAGCCAAGAACATATGCGCGGAACTTCTCTAGTGCAAACACGATTGCCAGAAGTTCCTTCTCCGTGGTGGTGTAGTTCCTCTGCGCAGCGTCCAGTGTGCGCGATGCATAATAAATGGCGTGCGGCTTCTTGTCCACTCGCTGTCCCCGGACTGCACCTACTTCATAGTCGCTTGCATCGCACATCAGTTCAAATGGCAGGTTCCAGTCTGGCGCGCGCATCATTGGCGCACTAGTTAGCACCTCCTTCAGCTTGTCAAACGCGGCCTTGCACTCATCAGTAAATTCGAAACACACATCCTTTTGCAAGAGGTTAGACAGGGGTATACAAATCTTAGAAAAATCTTTTATGAAGCGCCTGTAAAACCCAGCATGCCTAAGGAATGATTTCACATCGCGCACGTTAGTGGAATAAGGCAGATTAGAAATAAGATCTATTTTGGCCTTATCTACCTTGATCCCCTCCTACAAGATAATATGTCCTAGTACTACTCCATGTGATAGCATGAAATGACATTTCTCATAATTGAGCACTAGGTTTTTTGAAATGCAGCGCGCTAAGACCTTATCAAGATGAGTTAAACATGCGTCAAAGGTACCTCCGTACACAGTAAAATCATCTACGAACACCTCTATGCATATACCAATCATATCAGAAAAGATGCTCATGACTAAACGTTGGAACGTACCTGGCGCGTTACACAGCCCGAATGACATGCGCCGAAACGCAAACGTACCGAATGGGCAGGTAAACGTGGTCTTCTCTTGATCCTCCGCAGCTATGGGTATCTGATTGTACCCTGAGTACCCGTCCAAGAAACAAAAGTAGGGCTTCCCCGCTAATCGATCTAGCATCTGATCCATAAAGGGTAGCGGGAAATGGTCCTTGCGCGTGACTGCGTTAAGCTTTCTGTAGTCGATGCACATGCGCCATCCAGTTTGCATGCGCTTGGGAACTAGCTCGCCCTGCGCATTCTCCTCTACTGTGATTCCTCCTTTCTTCGGCACAACGTGCACTGGACTTACCCATTTGCTGTCCGAAATTGGGTAAATGACTCCTGCGTCAAGCAGCTTCAGGATCTCTTTCTGCACCACCTCCATCATGTTCGGGTTCAATCTGCGCTGAGGCTCCCTGGATGGTTTGGCACCATCTTCCAATAGAATCCTATGCATGCATACGTCCGGGCTCACTCCGCGCAGGTCAGTAAGTGTCCATCCTATAGCGCGCTGGTTCTTGCGCAGCACCTGCTGTAATCGCGCCTCCTGCTCCTCTTCCAATCCTTTCTTTATGATTACTGGCAGGGTGTCCTCATTTCCAAAGAATATGTATTTGAGGTGCTCTGGGAGTTGCTTCAGCTCGACCTTGGGTGCCTGTTCAATAGAGGGCAAGATCTTATTAGCAGTGCAGACATTAACTATATCGTGTATCTGTCTGGTTCAGCACTGCTCAGCTCATCCTCTTGCGCCCCCAACTCTGCCTGTGCCAGTGTCTCAGGTTCTTCTGCTGCGCTTGCACATTGCGCATCTGCAACCAAGTCATCTATGCTGTCCATCGCGTGCACTGTGGCGTCCTCATGAGGGTGCTGCATCCCCTTGAATATGTTAAAATGAATCTCCTCGCCATCGACCTCCATTGGGAGCGTACCCTTCCACACGTCTATCTTTGTGCGCGCTGTCATCAGAAATGGTCTGCCCAGTAGGATCTGCGCACTGCCTTTGCTCGACTCACCCTCCATTTCTAGGACATAGAAATCTGCTGGGAACACCAGCTCTCCTACTCGGACAAGGAGGTCCTCGATCATGCCCGTCGGTTGCTTGCACGACCGATCTGCTAGCTGAATGGTGAGACCTTCAGGCTTTAGTGGTCCAAGGCGCAATGACGCATATAGGGAATAGGGTAGCACATTTATAGATGCGCCTAAGTCAATCATGCAATTGCTTACTGTGGTCTTACCTAAAGTGCAGGGGATGGTGAACGTACCTGGATCCCGGCAATTAGGTGGTACCTTATGCTGCACGATTGCTGAGGCCTGCGCATTTAGCATTACCTGTGCGCACTCGCCTTTCCTCCTCTTTTTTGTGCACAGCTCCTTTAAAAACTTGGCATACCTAGGAATCTACCGAACTGCTTCAATAAGGGATATGTTTATTTCCACCTTACTGAATAACTCGTAGAGCTCCTTATCAAGCGCTTCCTTCCTAGCCGATGGTGCCTGTACAGGGAAAGGTGCAGGTATGTTAGTACGATTCATGCTTTTGTCTTTTGATTGCGCCATACCTTGCGCCTCGCCCTGCTGGCTTGTGGCTGGCGCTTCTGGTTGCGCATCTGGGTCTGCTGGATCTGGAGCTTGCGCAACTGGTTGCGCGAGCGCCTTTGCGGTCTGCTCTGTTCCTACCGTGCGCCCAGTCCTCAGTGTCACTGCGTTGACTCCTCCCTTGGGATTCTGGATCACTTGCGAAGGCAGGTTGCCATCGCTCTTTTTCAGCTCATACACCGTGGTAGCGATCTGTGATAGCTGCTTCTCAATGGATTCAAACCTCTTGTCATACTTCTCATCATTCTTGCGCACTGTGTTTGCTAGCTGCCCCACGATATCTTCTAAGGATCGCCTCGGTTGCTAGTTGTTCTGCGCTGGTGCGTCAGTGCGGCGATGCGGTGGATTGTAGGGCGCAGCTTGTTGCGTCTGCTGTGGTGCGCGCTGGTCCGCGGACTGCCTCTGGAAATTGTTTTCCTCCTTCCATCTGAACCCATTTGCGGCTAGTCCAAAACGCGGCTGATTCTGCCTCTGTGGCCCTCTATTATCCCATCCTCCTAGAGCATTGACATCTCCTGATTCCTCGAAAAGTGTGGGACACGCATCGGTTTTGTGCTCAGTGGATGTGCAGAACTCGCACGCCTTTGGCGCAGCTGGTTGTGCTCCCTGCGCATGCATCAACTTCTGCAGCATGGCCTTCATTTCCTTTATCTCCACGCTTGTTTCTACCTGATGCACAGAACGAGCACGACTATTTTCAAGTGTTAGCTGATGTCTTACCTGTCCAGCAGAGTCTTCTATCAGCTGCCACGCGTTCTCTGGGTACATGTTGCAAATGTCGCCTCCGGCGCATGCATTCAATAATCTCAGCTCCATGGGCAACAATCCATTCAGGAAATTCTCTATCAGCACATTTTGAGGTAGGCCGTGATTGTAGCAGTTGGCCTCCAGTTTCCTGAAACGCTCATAATACTCCGATAGTGACTCTCCTACGCCATGCCTAGGTGCGGCCAGCTCCCTCCTGAGTAGTGCGATCTTTGCTGCGGGATAGAACTTGTCCAAGAACTTCTTCTGCAGCTGCTCCCATGTGTGAATTGATCCTGCTGGTAAGCTCATCAGCCAATGCCTGGTAGTGTCACACAGTGAAAATGGGAACGCTTTCATCTTTAGCGCTTCGTCGCTCTCCCCACCGGCCTTCATGTTCTCGCAAATGACTAGGAATTCTCGCACATGCTTGACTGGGTTCTCGTTGTTCATCCCGTGGAACTTGGGCATGTGATGAATGAGCGAGCTCCTTAGTTCAAAATGACCGTCTGGTGGAAGCACTATGCACCATGGCTGGTTAACCGTGATTGGGGCTGACATCTCGCGCACTGTTCTGCGTCGCGCAACTTGTCGCGCGGGTGGCGCATTATACATTTCAGCGGCCATCCTTGCTTCAACCTCGCGTTGCACCTCCTCTCTGAACCGAACTGCGCGGTTATCTGCTCCTGCATCGTCTGGGGTTCTGTCCCCTAAGTTGTCTCCAACGACACTGTTATCCTCCATAACCTGTTCTAAATCTCAAAGAAAACGAAATTAAAAGACAACTAAGCTGTCGCGTCTGTCAGTGCGCAACTAGAATTTGCGCAGCGCAACTGTTTCAAGGTTGCGCAGGCTGATGTTGATTGCGCGCTGTCAGAAACAACAACGAGAATAAAGCAAACAGAAATAAAATAACTAACTATTGTAAAAGGAAATTTAAGCTAATTAAAGCTTATCTGTGTTGCTCCCCGGCAACGGCGCCAAAATTTGATGCACGCGTCGTTGTGCGCGTCAAATTAATTCCTTCCTTCTCCACTTAGTATAGCGGCTAAGTCAGGGTCGATTCCACACGGAGCAAATAGATTAGCTCTAACTAGTAACCTACACTTACGAAAGTTGGGGTGTGAGTGATTGGGTTGCGCAAGTGCGCGAATAAACAATAGTTAACGCTGGAATTGCACTAGACGTGCGCAGGCAGTAGAGATTAAGTACTATGACTATGAAAAGTATCGGCGCAGACAATCCTCTATGAATATATTCCTTATCATCGACTCTAAATGTCTATAGTTTGGTTTACTGATGTTAGTGTCCTATCAAGGCTTCCTAACATGTGCGCATGTTCCGATCAAAGTTCATGAGCTATTAATTCTTAAAACTAGTCTAAGCAGCTACGAATCCTGTCACAGTAGCAACTGATTATCCTAGCGCGTTACTCCTAGTTGTCACCGTCAAGCTATCAACTAGTTTAACATATAACAAACAAGTAACCAGAGTAAGATTGCGGTTCAAGGCTTCCCCTACTCATGCAACTAGCTGTCAACCGTGTGCACAGAATTAATACAAGCAAACAAACTATGCATTAAGCACTAATCTCAAAGGAAATACTCATAGAATCATGCCCAACCGATACAAAGCGTTTAGCTAGACATGCTAGTAGTGAACATCATAGAAATAGTAAATAACAACTAAGGTATCCAAGAAAACAGTAACAAGCAGGTGCGTGCAGGTTGCAGTATCTCGGCTGGCGTAGTCGGCTAGCGCAGGTCCTCTCAGTAGGCTCGTGTGTTTTTCAGTTCCGCCTCTCTCTCCTGTTTCTCTGTGTGTCGTGGTGTTGTTTTTCAAACCCTAGCCTTCCTCTATTTATATACTGCTCATGAGGTCCAAGGACGGCCTTGGCAACTTCCAAATCTGATGGTGTCAAGATTTGGAAACACCAATATCCTGCGCATGGCGCACTGCACACACTGGTTAGCGCAATCAGTCTGCGCACCGTAGTCGACTCTGCCACTTCCTATCCTGTTTGTGCTGCTAGCTCCGCAGGCTGTGTGTTGCGCTCCTTAAACGCTGCCTGTTAGCGCGTATCTGACTTAAGCCCTCGTTTTGCCCTGAAATACAAAAACACCGGAAACCAGTAATCTTGTACACAAAATAATGCAAACAAGCATAGTGTTAGGATCTAAATAGTGTGTATAAGTAGGCTCTATCATCCTCCTTCCATCTGAACCCATTTGCGGCTAGTCCAAAACGCGGCTGATTCTGCCTCTGCGGCCCTCTATTATCCCATCCTCTGAGAGCATTGACATCTCCTGATTCCTCAAAAAGCGTGGGACATGCATCGGTTTTGTGCGCAGCGGATTTGCAGAATTCGCATACCTTTGGCGCAACGGGTTGTGCGCTTTGCGCACTCATCAACTTCTGCAGCATGGCCTTCATTTCCTTTATTTCAGCGCTTGTTTCTACCTGATGCACAGAACGAGCACGACTATTTTCAAGTGTTAGCTGATGTCTTACCTACCCAGCAGAGTCTTCTATCAGCTGCCACGCGTCCTCTGGGTACATGTTGCAAATGTCGCCTCCTGCGCATGCGTTCAATAATCTCAGCTCCATGGGCAGCAGTCCATTCAGGAAATTCTCTATCAGCACCTTCTGGGGCAGGCCGTGATTGTAGCAGTTGGCCTCTAGCTCCCTGAAACGCTCGTAATACTCTGACAGCGACTCCCCTGCGCTCTGCCTAAGTGCGGCCATCTCCCTCCTGAGTAGCGCGATCTTTGCTGCGGGATAAAATTTATCCAGGAACTTCTTCTGCAGCTGCTCCCATGTGTGAATTGATCCTGCTGGTAAGTTCATTAGCCAATACCTGGCCATGTCACACAGTGAAAATGGGAATGCTTTCATCTTCAGCACTTCATCGCTCTCCCCTTCGGCCTTCATGTTCTCGCAAATGACTAGGAACTCTCGCACATGTTTGACTGGATTCTCGTTGTTCATCCCGTGGAACTTGGGCATGTGATGAATGAGTGAGCTCCTTAGTTCAAAATGACCGTCTGGTGGAAGCACGATGCACCATGGCTGGTTAACTGTCAGTGGGGCTGACATCTAGCGCACTGTTCTGCGTCGCGCGGCCTGTCGCGCGGGTGGCGCATTATACACTTCAGCGGCCATCCTTGCTTCAACCTCGCGCTGCACTTCCTCTCTGAACAGGGCTGCGCGGTTATGTGCTCTCGCTTCCTCTGGGGTTCTGTCCCCTAAGTTGTCCCCAACGACACTGTTATCCTCCATGACCTGTTCTAAATCTCAAAGAAAACGAAATTAAAAGATAACTAAGCTGCTGCGTCTGTCAGTGCGCAACTAGAATCTGCGCAGCGCAACTGTTTCAAGGTTGCGCAGGCTAATGGTGATTGCGCGCTGTCAGAAACAACAACGAAAATAAAGCAAACAGAAATGACTAACTATTAAAAGAAAACCTAAGCTGGTTAAAGCTTATCTGTGTTGCCTTCCCCGGCAACGGCGCCAAAATTTGATCGCGCGTCGTTGTGCGCGTCAAATTAATTCCTTCCTCTTCCACTTAGTACAGCGGTTAAGTCGGGCTCGAATCCAGAGGGAGGCAGTAGATTAGCTTTAACTAGTAACCTGCACTTACGAAAACTGGGGGTGTGAGTGATTGGGGTTGCGCAATGCGCGAGTAAACAGTAGTAATATGCAGGAATTTCACTAGACGTGCGCAGGCAGTAGAGATTAAGTACTATGACTATGAGAAGTATCAGCGCAGACAATCCTCTATGAGTGTATTCCTTATCATCGACTCTAAACGTCTATAGCTCGGTTTACTAAAGTTAGTGTCCGGTCAAGGCTTCCTAACTTGTGCGCATGTTCCGATCAAAGTTCATGAGCTATTAATTCTTAAGACTAGTCTAAGCAGCTGCGAATCCTGTCACAGTAGCAACTGATTATCCTAGCGCGTTACTCCTAGTCGGCACCGTCAGGCTATTCAACTAGTTTAACATACAACAACAAGCAACAAGAGTAAGATTGTGGTTCAAGGCTTCCCCTACTCATGCAACTAGCTGCCAACAATGTGCACAGAATTAATATAAGCAAACAAGCTATGCATTAAGCGCAAGTCTCAAAGGAAATACTCATAGATTCATGCCTGATAATGCAAGTATGGCAGTGTTTGACAAAACCAGCTTATGTGAACAAGGAGCTGCTGCAGCTCAAACAATCAAGCAGACCAGCAGAAGTAAACCAGCAGCAGATGCAGCAGAGGATGCTGCAGCAGGTGCTGGTTCAAGTGCTGGTTCATCTGTCCGAGTAGCAGCTTTGTGCTGAGTTCGTTCTGGAGGTATGGCAGTTGTGTTCTTGCTCTTAGAAGGTTTTCTAAAATGCTGCTGAGCATTTTCCAGCAAGGTTTGCTAGTCAGAGAAGGAGATTTGCATTGAAGATATTAATCAAATCTAATCTCCTAGATTTTAGGAGATAATTGATCTTGTGGGTCAATTGCCTAAACCTGGAAATTGCTTAAAGTGGTGTGGGTATTTAAGCAGAAGGTTTGAGGGCTGAAGAGGGTGATCGAAGCTGAGTGATACACGAGAGTAGACACAGATTTCAGAGAGAGGATTTTCTGGGTGCTACGGACGTTGTTCTTCGATCAAACACACACGGGCAGAGCGTTGAGCGCAGAGCTGTGGTGTGCATTGCAGAAGAGAATCATGTCTTGCAAAGACTGATTCGTGCATTGATCTGGAAGCCAATTCAGAGCTGTGGAGCTTGTTGGTTGATCAAAGGCAGCCGCGGGAGAACTGACGGGTGGAAGGCTCGGTCGAGGTTCGTGCGGAAGAACTCACTAGTGACAGGTGGTCACTGAGTGAGGGGGAGTTACTCAGAGTGTTCAGCGCTCTTGGAGTGGTTCGATCGGCTCGGCAGAAGGCCTTGGAGCGACGCGGACAGTGTGCTTCAGCTGTGTGTTACAGCTGTTGCTGCAGCAACCCTGCTGAGTAGTGTAGGATAGAATAGGCTGAGTTCTTTGAGAGGATTGTAGCTATTCTAGACTGACATATTGTAGAGGGTGTGCTGGCACAAATCAGAGCTTGTTCTGATTGTGCTGAGTAGTCAACAAGAGGTTGAGTAGCATAGGTTGCGTGCGTTGTAACCTAGTGTACTTGGAACCTTTGGTTGAGTGGATTGAGGACTGGAGAATAGTCCTCCCCAGACGTAGGCAGATTGGCCGAACTGGGTGAACAAACTTGTGCATTGTTTGTTGCTTGCTGAGATTAATTCTAGTGAACAAGAGTGTGCTGCAGCAACTGCTTGTTCACAAATCTGCCGGATTGAGACACTGTGAAATTTCAATTGGTATCAGAGCGGGAACTCGACACACAGAGTTAAAAGATCCTACAGTGTCTCTGAAGAAGCCAAGACAATGAAGGAAGGACAGAGCACAAGTAGACCTCCACTATTGGAAGAGAGCAATTATGGTTATTGGAAAGCTAGGATGAAGGCCTTTCTCAGGGCCATTGACGAGAAGACATGGAGAGCTGTTGTGATTCAGTGGTCTCCCCCAATCACCATAGATGAGCAAGGAGTGACAAGAATAAAACCTGAAGAGCAGTGGACTGTTGAAGAAGGTGCTGCAGCAACTGGTAATTCAAAGGCTTTGAATGCAATTTTTGCTGCAGTTGATGCCAACAATTTCAGGTTGATATCAAACTGTGATTTGGCCAAGCAAGCATGGGAGATTCTGCAAACTGCCCATGAAGGAACTGATAGAGTGAAGCTATCAAGACTCCAGATTATTGCCACACAATTTGAGAATCTGAGGATGCTGGATGAAGAAACAGTCACTGAGTTTAATGCTAAACTTTGTGATCTTGCAAATGAAGCTCATGCTCTTGGAGAGCCCATCCCTGAAGAAAAGCTTATCCGAAAGGTTCTCAGATCATTGCCCACAAAATTCGACATGAAAGTGACAGCCATTGAAGAAGCACAAAATGTCAGATTCATGAGGTTGGAAGAGCTGATGGGGTCTCTCAAACAATTTGAGATGAAGCTGGTTAAAGGAGACATCACTCCTAAGGATAAGAACATTGGATTGAAAGCAGAAGCAGAAATCAAGCAGACAGGCTCAGAGGAGCAGCTGAGTATGATTGTCAAGAACCTAGGAAAACTTCTGAAAAACATGGACTCAAGAACTAGACAAAGCTCATCCTCACGAAAGTTCAGAAGAGGTGGAGAAAATCAAAGGAAAGGAAAGGAACCGGCTCAGAGTGAAGACGGAAAGAAAGAAGTGAAGAAAGGAGTCCAATGCTGGAATTGCGCAGGCTACGGTCATCGACAAATCAACTGCACCAGCAAACGGATGAAAAAGAATGCTCTCTCTGCCAGTGGAAGTGAAGATGAGAAAGAGCTGAGTGAAGATGAATGCAACATGGCCAGATACAAGTCTGCTAGAAGAGTCACAAAAACACTCAAAAGATTGAACCAGGACCTGCTTCAGCAACCTCTACATCACAGTTACAAGAGAGCTTCGAAGTTTAAAAAATGCTACAACTGTGGTGGCAAAGGGCATATTCGAAGAAACTGTTTCTCAGCTCGTGCCAGAACAGCATCACCCAGGAAATCTGTCAGGCAGAAACATGCGCAGACTCAGCTTCTCGCTCTTGTGAGCGCAGCTAGCCCCTCGGACAAGATCAGCTGGTACTTTGATAGTGGCTGTTCAGGTCATATGACAGGAGAAAGATCCTTTCTGAAGAACATTACTCCCTGTCTGGAACAACGTGTGAAGTTTGGTAATGGTCTGAAAGGAAGAGTTCTGGGAAGAGGAACTTTGGCTGTGGAAGGAATGCCAAGGTTGAGCAATGTGCTTTTGGTGGAAGGGTTAAAGGCTAATCTCATCAGCATCAGCCAGCTGTGTGATGGGACCAAACAAGTCAAGTTTACAAAAGACTCATGTCAAGTTCTTGACAAATCTGGAAAGTGCATAATGGAAGGAGCCAGATCCAAGAGCAATTGTTACCTTCTCAATGTGAGTTCAAACTCACGGATTCAGAAATGTATGCTGACAAAGGCCGAGGAAATGACCTTATGGCACAAAAGGATGGGACATGTTAACCTGAGAACCCTTAAGAGAATTGCCACAGAAGGGCTGGTCAGAGGAATTCCATTGCTGAAGGGAGAGACAGACTCCATCTGTGGAGACTGTCAGATTGGAAAACAGAAGAAGACCTCACATCCCCGAGTCAAAGATATTGGTACCACCAGGCCTCTTCAGCTGATTCACATGGATCTAATGGGACCAATGGAGGTCGAGAGCCTAGGAAAGAAGAGGTATGCATTTGTCTGTGTTGATGACTACTCTAGATTCACTTGGATCGATTTTATCAGAGAAAAATCAGATACTGTGAGTATCATTGTGTCTCTGGTATCTCGGCTAGAGCAAGAGAAGAATCTCAGAATCAGCAGCATTCGCAGTGATCATGGCAGAGAATTTGAAAACAAAGACATGGATGAATTCTGTAAGCAAAGGGGTATAACACATCAGTACTCCTCTCCCATTACGCCTCAGCAAAATGGTGTGGTGGAGCGGAAGAATCGAACAATACAAGAAATGGCTAGAGTGATGATCCATGCTAAGAGGATTCCTCTGAAATTCTGGGCAGAGGCCATGAATACTGCATGCTACATCATCAATAGAGTCACCTTGCGGAGGGGAACCAAGCAGACCTGCTATGAGCTTTGGAATCAGAAAAAACCCATGGTTAAATACTTCCATATCTTTGGAAGTGACTGCTTCATTCTGAGAGACCGGGAGTATAGAAAGAAACTTGATCCGAAGAGTGATCCTGGAATGTTCTTGGGTTACTCAACAAACAGCAGGGCATATCGTGTTTTCAACCAGCGAACAAAGACTGTCATGGAGTCCATAAATGTGGTTGTAAACGATACAGATGAAGCATCTATCTCTGATTCTGACACTGATGAAGAAGACTCCGATCCTGAAGAAATGCCTGATAGACAGTCCCGAAGTGAACAAGCCGCTGCCTCAGCAGATGCTACAACAAGTACTGAAGCAGAAATTCCAGATGACCAATCAGAAAGCCTGTCTGATGATTTTCACACTGAGGCTCCCGATCCACCTTCAAGGCAGCCCCCAAGGAAGATACAGAAGGATCATCCCTTGACTAATGTGATTGGGGATCCCTCAGACAGAAGAAGAACCAGAAGTCATGCCTACCTCAATACATGTTTCATGTCCAGCATTGAACCAAAGAATTTCAAGGAGGCCATGAGTGATGAATTCTGGGTTATGGCTATGCAGGAGGAATTGGCAGAGTTTGAAAGACACGAAGTTTGGGATCTGGTAGACAGACCAATAGGGGTGAACATTATAGGCACAAAATGGGTGTTCAAAAACAAAACTGATGAAAAGGGCAACATTACACGAAATAAAGCCAGACTGGTTGCCCAGGGATATTCTCAGATTGAGGGTCTAGACTTTGATGAAACATTTGCTCCAGTAGCTCGCCTGGAGGCTATCAGACTGCTGCTTGCAATGTCTTGTTGCCTGGGGTTCAAGTTATATCAAATGGATGTTAAGAGTGCGTTCTTGAACGGAGATCTCACTGAAGAAGTTTATGTCTCTCAACCAAAAGGCTTTGAAGATCCTTATCATCCAGAACAGGTGTACAAGTTGAAGAAAGCTTTATATGGACTAAAACAAGCTCCTCGGGCATGGTATGAGCGGTTGACAGTTTTCTTGGAAAAACATGGCTACAACCGAGGGGGAGCTGACAAAACCTTGTTTATCAAAAGAACTCAGTCTGATGTGATTATTGCTCAAATATATGTGGATGATATTGTCTTTGGATCCAAGTCCCAGCACCTGGTGAAGCAGTTTGTGAAACACATGCAGCAAGAATTTCAAATGAGCATGGTGGGAGAACTTTCATATTTTCTTGGTTTGGAGATTACTCAGAAAATGGATGGGATCTTTATTGCTCAAAGTAAATACAGCAAGTCTCTTGTGAAGAAATTCCAGCTCGACTCAGCAAGTCACAAGCGTACTCCTGCTGCCACTCATGTGAAAGCCATCAAAGACGAGCACGGTTTGGAAGTGAGTCAGACTGTCTACAGAAGCATGATTGGGAGCTTGCTTTATCTGACTGCCAGCCGCCCTGACATTTCCTATGCAGTAGGAGTCTGCGCCAGATTTCAGGCCTGTCCCAGAGACAGTCATATGCAGTTGGTTAAGCGTATCATTCGGTATGTCGGCGGGACGGTGGGCTATGGCTTGTGGTACACTAAAGACACAAAGGCTAAACTGGTCGGATACAGTGATGCAAACTGGGCAGGGTGCTCAGAGGACAGAAAGAGCACTTCGGGTGGATGTTTCTTCTTGGGGAATAACCTGGTCTCTTGGTTCAGCAGAAAACAGAATAGCATTTCTCTATCCACTGCCGAGGCTGAGTACATTGCTGCTGGGAGCTGTTGTGCACAAATGTTGTGGATGAAGCAAATGCTGAGTGAGTATGGGATTGCTCAAGATGAAATGACTCTCTACTGCGACAATATGAGTGCCATCAGCATATCCAAGAACCCGGTTCAGCACAGCAGAACTAAGCACATTGACATCCGTCATCACTTCATTCGTGATCTTGTTGAAAAGAAAGTTATCTCGCTCCAACATGTTGTGTCCGCCAAACAGCTTGCTGATATCTTCACCAAAGCTCTGGATGCAGCCCGGTTTGAAGATCTGAGAGCCTCTCTAGGGCTCTGTGTGTTGCCCCCATAAGTCCTCCCAGCCAACAAACCCCCTAGTCATTTATTCCAAAAAAGGGGGAGGAGAAAGAGCAGGCTGAGAAGTGGAGTCTAAGAAGTGGTTTTTGTCAAAATGCCAAGGGGGAGATTGATAATGCAAGTATGGCAGTGTTTGACAAAACCAGCTTATGTGAACAAGGAGCTGCTGCAGCTCAAACAATCAAGCAGACCAGCAGAAGTAAACCAGCAGCAGATGCAGCAGAGGATGCTGCAGCAGGTGCTGGTTCAAGTGCTGGTTCATCTGTCCGAGTAGCAGCTTTGTGCTGAGTTCGTTCTAGAGGTATGGCAGTTGTGTTCTTGCTCTTAGAAGGTTTTCTAAAATGCTGCTGAGCATTTTCCAGCAAGGTTTGCTAGTCAGAGAAGGAGATTTGCATTGAAGATATTAATCAAATCTAATCTCCTAGATTTTAGGAGATAATTGATCTTGTGGGTCAATTGCCTAAACCTGGAAATTGCTTAAAGTGGTGTGGGTATTTAAGCAGAAGGTTTGAGGGCTGAAGAGGGTGATCGAAGCTGAGTGATACACGAGAGTAGACACAGATTTCAGAGAGAGGATTTTCTGGGTGCTACGGACGTTGTTCTTCGATCAAACACACACGGGCAGAGCGTTGAGCGCAGAGCTGTGGTGTGCATTGCAGAAGAGAATCAGGTCTTGCAAAGACTGATTCGTGCATTGATCTGGAAGCCAATTCAGAGCTGTGGAGCTTGTTGGTTGATCAAAGGCAGCCGCGGGAGAACTGACGGGTGGAAGGCTCGGTCGAGGTTCGTGCGGAAGAACTCACTAGTGACAAGTGGTCACTGAGTGAGGGGGAGTTACTCAGAGTGTGCAGCGCTCTTGGAGTGGTTCGATCGGCTCGGCAGAAGGCCTTGGAGCGACGCGGACAGTGTGCTTCAGCTGTGTGTTACAGCTGTTGCTGCAGCAACCCTGCTGAGTAGTGTAGGATAGAATAGGCTGAGTTCTTTGAGAGGATTGTAGCTATTCTAGACTGACATATTGTAGAGGGTGTGCTGGCACAAATCAGAGCTTGTTCTGATTGTGCTGAGTAGTCAACAAGAGGTTGAGTAGCATAGGTTGCGTGCGTTGTAACCTAGTGTACTTGGAACCTTTGGTTGAGTGGATTGAGGCCTGGAGAATAGTCCTCCCCAGACGTAGGCAGATTGGCCGAACTGGGTGAACAAACTTGTGCATTGTTTGTTGCTTGCTGAGATTAATTCTAGTGAACAAGAGTGTGCTGCAGCAACTGCTTGTTCACAAATCTGCCGGATTGAGACACTGTGAAATTTCAATGCCCAACCGACACTAAGTGTTTAGCTAGACATGCTAGTAGTAAACATCATAGAAACAGTAAATAATAACTAAAGTATCCAAGAAAACAATAGCAAACAGTGCGTGCAGGTTGCAGTCTCGGTCGGCTAGCGCAGGTTCTCTCAGCAGGCTCGTGTGTTTTTCAGTTCTGCCGCTCTCTCGTGTGCCTCTCGATCCTTTGGTGCTTTGATCTGATACTCTCAAACCCTAGCCTTCCTCTCTTTATATACTGCTCATGAGGCCCAACCTTGGCAACTTCCAAATCTGGTGGTGTCAAGATTTGGAAACACCACTATCTGCGCATGGCGCACGGCATCTTGGTTACCGCAATCGGTTAGCGAACCATGGTCGACTCTGCCAACTTCTCTGTTTGCGCCGCTAGCTCCGCAGGCTGTGTGATGCGCGTCCTAAACGCTGCCTGTTAGCGCGTATCCGACTTAGGCCCTCGTTTTGCCCTGAGATACAAAAACACTGGAAACCAGTAATCTTGTACACAAAATAATGCAAACAAGCATAGGGTTAGGATCTAAATAATGTGTATAAATAGGCTCTATCAGACATGCATCAGTTTTATGCTCGGTGGACGTGCAGAATTCGCATGCCTTGGGCTCAGCTGGTTACGCCCCTTGCGCATTCATCAACTTTTGCAGCATGGCCTTCATCTCCTTTATCTCAGCGCTTGTTTCTACCTGATGCACAGAACGAGCACGACTATTCTCAAGTGTTAGCTGATGTCTTACCTGTCCAGCAGAGTATTCTATCAGCTGCCACGTGTCCTCCGGATACATGTTGCAAATGTCGCCGCCTGCGCATGCATTCAATAATCTCAGCTCCATTGGTAGCAATCCGTTCAGGAAATTCTCTATCAGTACATTCTGGGGCAGGCCGTGATTGTAGCAGTTAGCCTCCAGCTCCCTGTAACGCTCATAATACTCCGATAGTGATTCTCCTGTGCCCTGCCTAGGTGCGGCCAACTCCCTCCTGAGTAGCGCGATCTTGGCTGCGGGATAGAATTTGTCCAAGAACTTCTTCTGGAGCTGCTCCCATGTGTGAATAGATCCTGCTGGTAAGCTCATCAGCCAATGCCTGGCCGCATCACACAAAGAAAAATGGAACTCCTTCATCTTTAGCGCTTCGTCGCTCTCCCCTTCGGCCTTCATGTTCTCGCAAATAACTAGGAATTCTCGCACATGCTTGACTGGGTTCTCGTTGTTCATCCCGTGAAACTTGGGCATGTGATGAATGAGCGAGCTCCTTAGCTCAAAATGACCGTCTGGTGGAAGCACTATGCACCATGGCTGGTTAACCGTGATCGGAGCTGACATCTCGCGCACTGTTTTGCGTCGCGCCACCTCTCGCGCGGGTGGCGCATTATACACTTCCGCGGCCATCCTTGCTTCAACTTCGCGCTGCACTTCCTCTCTGAACCGAACTGCGCGGTTATCTGCTCCTGCATTATTAGGTCCCTCCGGGGTTCTCTCTCCTAAGTTATCTCCAATGACACTGTTATCCTCCATGACCTATTATAAATCTCAAAGAAAACGAAATTAAAAGCCAACTAAGCTGTCGCATCTGTCGGTGCGCAACTATAATCTGCACAGCGCTACTGTTTCAAGGTTGCGCAGGCTGATGTTGATTGCGCACTGTCAGAAACAACAACGAGGAAAATAAAGCAAACAGAAATAACTAACTACTATAACTTAAACTAGTTAAAACTTATCTGTGTTGCTCCCCGACAACGGCGCCAAAATTTGATCGCGCGTCGTTGTACGCGTCAAATTAATCCTTTCTTCTCCACTTAGTATAGCGGCTAAGTCAGGGTCGATCCCACAAGGAGCAAGCAGACTCGTTCAGCTAGTAACCTACAACTTACGAGAATTGGGTTGTGAGTGATTGGGTTGTGCAGGTGCGCGAATGAACAATAGTGAAAGCAGATTTTTGCACTATACGTGCGCAGGCAGTAGAGATTAAGTACTATGACTATGAGAAGTATCGGTAAAGACAATCCTCTATGAATATATTCCTTATCATCGACTCTAAACGTCTATAGTTCGAGTTTACTGAAGTTAGTGTCCGATCAAGGCTTCCTAACATGTGCGCATGTTCCGATCAAAGTCCATGAGCTATTAATTCCTGAAACTAGTCTAAGCAGCTACGAATCCTGTCACAGTAGCAGCTGATTATTCTAGCGCGTTACTCCTAGTTGTCACCGTCAAGCTACCAACTAGTTTAACATATAACAACAACTAGTTCAAGGCTTCCCCTACTCATACAACTAGCTGTCAACCGTGCACAGAATTAATACAAGCAAACAAACTATGCATTAAGCACAAGTCTCAAAGGAAATACTTCATAGAATCATGCCCAGCCGATACAAAGTGTTTAGCTAGACATGCTAGTAGTAAACATCATAGAAATAGTAAATAAAAGCTAAAGTGTCCAAGGAAACAGTAACAAGCAGGTGCGTGCAGGTTGTTGTGTCTCGGTTCGCGCAGTCGGTTGGCGCAGGTCCTCGGCGGTAGCTCGTGTGTTTTTCAGTTCTTCCTCTCTCTCGTGTCTTGTTGTTTCAAACCCTAGCCTTCCTCTCTTTATATACTGCTTGTGAGGCCCGAGGACAATCTTTGGCAACTTCCAAATCCTAGGAGATTTTGTAGGGATATGGTGTTCAAGATTTGGAAATACCGCTACCCTGCGCATGGCTCACTGCGCACGTTGGTTCGCGCAGTTGGTTTGCGCACCGCAGTCTGAATCTGCCACTTCCTATCCTGTCTGCGCTGCTAGCTCCGCAGGCTGTGTGTTGCGCTCCTTAAACGCGCCTATTAGCGTGTATCCGACTTAGGCCCTTGTTTTGTCCTGGAATACAAAAACACCGGAAATCAGTAATCTTGTACACAAAATAATGCAAATAAGCATAGTGTTAAGATCTAAATAGTGCGTATAAATAGGCTCTATCACCCCCCCCCCCCCCCAGACGTAGGCTATAGCCAAACTGGGTGACCAACGTGCTTGTGTGGTTTATGTTTTGATCATAGTGATAATATTCCGCAATCATCGCAATCAGTTACTATAACATTCTGATTGTCCCAGACACAAGCAACACGTCAATTTCACAAACTTTCTCTCTTGAACCAGCACAATGTAACCCTCAGGTTGGTCCATATAGGCTTCTTCTTCAAGATCTCCGTTGAGGAAATGCATTTTAACACTTATTTGATGAATTTCCAAATTGCACAAGGCGGCAATGACTATTATCATCCTAATGGATTTACTCTCGCCACTGAAGAATATGTATCAAATAACTGTCAAGTATGATTCTGCTTGATGGAGTCTATCTCACTTCTTATGACTTCTTTCTAGGTGGTATCTCTGTGTGTTTTTTACTTTTTCTCAAATGAAGATAAATACTTCTCTTTTTATAGGCAACCGAGTTGTAACGCTCATGGCGTCGCCTCACTTTGAGCCTAAGTTGACCAAGTGACACCTGATTGCTCTTAAAAGCCATTAAATAGACTCAAGCGTCATGTAATTCTGCATTAAACTTTTCCCAAGTTTTCATAAATGCACTTAAAAGTCATTTACTCAATTCTGGCATTGCCTTGACTTTATGAGTAGGTGACGCCTCGGTCCCTAAAGGAACTTCAATGTTCTTTAAGACGTTCAGTTATCGCCTCGATCTTCATGAGCCAGGTGACGCCTCGGTTCTAAATGAACTTAAAATGTTCTTAAAGACCCCTCAGACATAGCCTAAAGTTGGTCCAGGCGATGCCTCATCACGTTGCCTCCACTTGGTTCCAAGCGAAGCCTGAGTCAATAAAGGAGCTTAAATATCCTTAAAGACCTCCCAAACATTGCCTCAATTTAGCCCCACTTTCCAGGTAATGCCTCAACCTTCGTGCGTTGCTTCCAAGGTAAAATGTCACCTCCCATTGGAGCGTCGCTTTAACTTTTGGCTTAAGAACAATCATGGATCAAATACCTCTTATTTCAAGGTATATATTCATGATTATATGGCTCATATTGAGATGTAGTCGATTTCATATTTTGAGGTGTACTCCATCGAAAATATTTGGCTTAGTTAGATGTACTCCACCTCAACATTTTAGCTCACATAATCGGGGAGCAGTACCATTTGCTTCACACTTTCTTACAACTTACTGGGCTAAACTTCGATGGCAACAAAAGATGTTGTTCTACTTGACAACCTTAGGGTTAGCCAATTTTTTAATCGAGGATCCTCTTATTTGTTCGGAAGAATAGACTAACCCTCAGAAGGCTGAAAGCACCGTCAGAGAGAGCTAACGTGGTAAAGCACGATATAGGTGAATATGTAGAATCGTTGGGGAACTTTTGTGAACAACACAATTTTTTTCATGAAGTAACTCCACCGTACCTACCTCAGTCGAGTAGCGTTTTCGAATTAAAGAATCGTAGTCTGAAAGAGATGATGAATGCGATTCTGTTAGGCTTTGGGTTATCCCACGAAATGTGGAGGGGGAGGGGATGCCATCTTATCATCCAACTACCTTTTGAAAAAGGTACCTCACAAAAAGGAGGAGAAATCTCATGGTTCATCTCATCAGATACCTGAGAGTGTTGAGTAATTAAATAATCAATAACTCGAGGGAGAATCCGAAATGGAGGTGAAACTCGAAGAATTGAGGCATAACAGGCCACCTAACCTATGCAGATATAGACCGTAGAAGCTATCACCATGTGTCAAGTATCAATTTTGTTATTGATTTTCTTCATGTGGGGATTGTTGGAAAATGGTGAAAATGTGTGAAGAAAATGGCATTGCTACCCCATTTTTTTGAGCCAAAGTGTTAAGATGGAGTAGGCCTCTAATTGAGCTAAATATTTAAGGTGGAGTACACCTCAAAATATATAGATGGATTACATCTCAATATGAGCGAGATAATCATGAATACATATGTTGAAATGAGAGATGCTTGATCCACGATTGTTCTTAAGCCAAAAGGTGAGGTGACGCTTCAATGGGAGGCAAGGTTTTAACTTAAAAGCGATGACTGAAATTTGATGTGTCACCTTGGAAGTTGGGCTTAAGTGAGGCGACGCCTGAGAGGTCTTTAAGGACATTTAAGCTACTTTACTGACCCAGGTGTCGCCTGGCGTCAATTTGAGGCGACCCTTAGATTGAGGAGTTCCTTGGACCAACTTAAGGCAACGCCTGAGAGGTATTTGTGAATATTTAAGTTCCTTTAAGAACTGAGGCCGCTTGGTTCATAAGATCGAGTAAATGTCTGAGTTGAATTAATGACTTTTAAGTGCATTTAGAAGCACTTAGGGGACACTTGAAGCATAATGAGTTAACGCCTGGTTTGAGGCATCGCTTGGCTCTAAGTCGAGGAACTGCCTGAGTTTGTTTAATGGATTTTAAGAGCTTTTAAGAGCACTTAGGCGATGCCTAATCAAAGGTGATGAGGCGTTGCCTAGGCTCAATGTGAGACGATGCCTGGAGCGTTACACTTCGGCTGCCTATAAAAAGAAAAAGATTTCTCTTCGTTTGGCATATTAAAAGAAACCTGCACACCATACACTCTGGAGAGAGAGTCCAACGGTCCTCCCTTGACGGTTCGAAGCCGGTTTCAAGTGTGGGTTTTGAGTTTCAACTCTTTGCGGGTGTTTTTGGTGATAGTGGAAGGTACAAGAGGTTTGTGGAGCAAGTTCTTGGTGTACAAAGGGTAGCTCTAGAGTTGTTGGATCCTGTGAAGCGACTGGCCAAATAATCACAGCACTGAACAAAGGGCAATCATGCATTGACAAAATCATCGAACGAACCTTAACTCACCAAGAGATTTCTTTACTCTTGTTTGGTATTTATACTTCAACAAAAGTCGAGACGATACATACAACCTGTCATGCAAATAAATTAAAATTTATTCGTCAAATGATGGAAAATTATAATGAAGACAACTAGAGCTACAATAAGAAGAAACTAATCAAGGGACAATGAGTCTTACTTACAATTGTCGATCATTGCTTCGTATGATCCAAATGACCTTGCTTGAGGTTCCGGCTCACTCTAAGAACTGGATCTGAGGTGCCAAAATTGAATGATGAAAGCTGTAATTGAGTCCACCTTTTATACCGGATCTCACACGTCGTGTGCAATAATCCTGAAATCCTCTAACTTTGAACTAGGCATCGCCTGACCGAGTGAGGCGCCGTCCGAAGTCTTCTCAACATAATGAGGTGTCGCCTGAATGAGTGAGGCATCGTCTTATGAGCTTTCAGACAAGTGGGGCATCACTTAAAATGGTGAGGCATTGCCTGAAATCTTATCAACTGAATGAGGCACCACCTAATGTACTGTGGTGATGCCTGACCTTCTGCAGGCTCATTTTTAGCTATACTTTGGCTCTGTTTGCTCTGTTTACGCATTATGACCCTTGGGTCCTCCTCTGAGTGCAAATGTCCTAAAAAGCAAGAAAGATAAACTATCTAAACAACATATGTCATTCAAAAACGAGTTGAAATCACTAAGAAATAGAGTCTAAAATATCTAACAAAAACCACTCATCATCCAGGGATTGTCCAGGTCAATGAAAAAGTTAGTTTATGCAAATAAATAATAGTTAGATAATAAATCATAAATAATTGAAGTCAGAAATAAAATTGTAACTAAACTTGCACCCAATGGTCATGAACAATATCCAAGAGATTCTCATCAAGCATCGCATAAGTAGGTGCCAACTTCGGCACCTTGTCCCTCAAACAACTCCATATTTCATGCATCAACAAGCTTCTCAATTTGCTGTTGGTCGGGCCTCCATGCTTCTTCCCATGATCCATTTTGATTTTTCCCCATGGCTCTCACAAAGTTTTCCACTTTTGAACCATTGACCAAACCTCTTTTTTCTTCACTTGTTTCGTCTCATGAAATACATTATGCAAGAGAATCAAAATCACTTTTGTAACTACTAAAACTTAAATACATTCAAATGACAACTTATGGATAATGTGGTCTTATTGCGGATGCTGTGGGATCATAATCATACAGGAGAAACGAATTTAAGAGGATCAAATCCATATCAGCAAAATTAGCATACCTGATTACTGCAAAATAACGCGTACCTGAATCCATTGCTGAAAGTAACCTGCAGCACAAAAACTGGGTTGGTGCTTCCAGTCTAACCGTATGTCTCTTGGGTCAGTTTCTTTGAGAGTAAGAAACTGTAGAACGATATGATAGACCGGGACCATAACCCATATTTATATCTTCTACACGAGAAGATATAATTGAGATAATCATGGATTCCGTCTCTCAAAGATTTTCATAATTATCTCTAGGTATCTACACAATATATTCCACGACTAAAATTATACCTGATAAGCTTCCAAAATAATTAGATCACATTATTCAAGCTTATCACAATGATAGCATATATACAATTATCTAAATTACACATTCGGTCCAAATTAGATTAATCTTAATAATCTAACAATCTCCCACTAAACCGCATGTGTAACCAAATAAATGTATATACAAAAGTGTGCACAAAACTGCTATCATGCCAGAACAGGTATATCAAAAACTATCTGGTCCATTAACTATGCAAACATAGGATCAAGGCGGCCTTCGTAATCATCATCGTTAGTCGACCGTGCTTGTCACGTATGCCAACATAGCTAAATGACATGGATTCATCGTGGTGCGTAGCATGGAATTATATGAAATGTGATCTGCACATGCCTATTTTCAACTGGTCTCCTCAAAGGTGAAATCAACAGAATCATACAGAATGTATTGTGTAAACATAATTTCTGCAGAACAAAATCCAAAATGTATAGATAGAAAAACTATACATCTCATAGAGCGTCAATACAAAAATACAAACTCCCATTAATCATGAATATCCTCAAACAAGATTACACCCATGTGAGCTGCATGCTCATGAAAGACCTTGGGTGTCAATGCTTTCGTAAGAGGATCCGCTATCATGGAGTTTGTCCCAATATGCTCTATGGATATCTGTCCACTCTGTATCTTTCCTTTCACAACCAGGAACTTGATATCAACATACTTTGATTTCGTAGTGCTCCTGTTGTTGTTGGCGTACATCACTGCTGTTTTATTGTCACAATATAACTTCAGTGGTCTTTCAATAGCACTCAAAATGCGCAGTCCAGTGACAAAGTTTTACAGCCATACGCCATGATTTGATGCCTCAAAACAAGCTACAAATTTTGCCGCCATAGTCGATGGAGCAACAAGCGTCTGTTTAAAAGACCTCCAGGAAATGGCTCCCCCAGCTAACAGATAGATATAGCATGACGTGAATCTACAATCTTGGCATTCGGCAAAATCAGAGTCGGAGTACCCAATGATCTAAACATGATCCGATCTCTTATACGTGAGCCTATATTCTTTTGTTCCCTGCAAACACGTCATTCTCCACCGGAATCCCTAGCCCACCGAACTTTAGAAGCAAACCCACCGACCTCCTTTGCTTTATCATGAAACCCGCATTTCAGATATGCACCAAACTCTGATGAACCACTACGTCTAAAGAACAAATCGACCCCTCAATCCAGTCGGGCGCTGAACTCTTCAAATTATACATCATCTTTGACATGCCTACGCATGCCCGCAAAACTAACAATTCCAACTGCGTTATCCAATTTAGACACCTCAGTTAGAATGGCCTCAATACCAAGAACTCTCTTTCCCAAAACCCCCTCTACCATCCAATGAAATAAGATTACCCAATAATAATAAAGCCGAAGAATCAGAGACAACAAACCCATCAATAAGCCATGGTCAAGGTAACAAACCCATCATTGTGAGCCGAAGAACCAGAGACAACAAATCCATCAATAACTATGGCTCGCAACTAACCCTAGCCGTGGGCCCGAATCCCGAATGACCCCAACAACTGCCAACAAATCATCTCGATGACCCATCAATAAGCCGTCGTCAAGGTACCAAGTGTTGAGCATCAAATGAGGACATAACTTCCCAATCCGACGTAGCAAAGGCTACAAAGCGATGGCAAAAAGCAAGGGCCCCAAAGGATCACCTTGGTTCACCCCGCGACAAATAAGGATGGTTGACTCGTCAATAAAAAGCAACGCTTGAGATCCATAACAATACTCAACCTAAGCACTCAGTGATGGGAAATGGCACTCCACTCCCTCTATGAAAACCACTATGTTGATCGAATTAAATGCATTCGTGAGATCCACCTTCAAAATCCCCAACCCCACATCGACTAAATGCTTCACCACCAAGTGATTTAATGAATGTGTAGCTTCCGCTGCCTCTCTCACTCCCACACCCAACTGAAAAGGCAACAAATGAGCCATTGCTGAAGCTTTAAGATTGTTTCCCCTTCATATTGTTAGGATTCGCTTCAACTGAATTCTAGATCGGTTCTAACTTAAAAGTCCCAATTTTTAAGTTCACTAGAATTCAATATCAGCTTTCATCCTTTCTTCATTCTTATCGATATAGGACACTTCAACTGAATATCTCTCAACAATCTCCTACACTTGTGATTGACCGCACAAGCAGACTCACCTCCCCCTTCACTCGGGGAGGAACACTTTAGGATTGTTAGCAGGTGGGGAGGTGACATGATGCAGAGCAAATGGCGCTGGATCATCCAAAGAAGGTGCACGCGGGGGGGGGGGGGGGGGGGGGGGAGGAGGTTTTTTCTTGATAAGGGTATTTTAACCCTTTATAGTTGTCAATGTATGTTTTAGGGGTCAAGTTGCAATTAATCACAATTTATATACCTTAGTAAGCCAATGGTCGATTAAATATGCAAGATAGTGCCTTCTTTTAACTATTCTGATAATGAAAACGTTATAATTACCAAACTAAGTGATTCTGACGCAAGAACAAGATTATGCAAATAAAATCAATATTCCATAATCAAACTTCATAAGGGTATTTTAACCCTTTATAGTTGTCAATGTATGTTTTAGGGGTCAAGTTGCAATTAATCACAATTTATATACCTTAGTATAATCAATATTCCCTTATGAAGTTATAGAAATAACTTCACCCATAGTTTAACCCTTCATAGTTTAATCAATATTCCATAATCAAACTTCACCCATGCCTAACACACAAATCATGTAATCATCCAAACAATTCAATTAAACTATGAAGTTATAGAAATAACCTAATAACATCAGGTCAGCCAATCACGGATCATTGCTTGAATTAATCTAGACTGCGGAACACCGCCCAATCACGGAATTATCAATATTTTTGATTTATTAAACCCAGGATTTTCAGACAAAGAATGTCAACTTCCTTATCGATTCATGTACTAACAATGCGCTACCATGCTTCGACATCAACTCTACTTAATCCGGTTAATTACCTTAGACCTAGTCATCTTTTTGGTTCTTAACCTAATTTGGTTCTAACAAGATAGCACCCAATCAATGTTCGACGTGCAAGAATGGAAAATTAAGAGCAATAGAATTAAAGAACTCCATTAACATAATCAGAAGGTTTTATTAAGATCGCATGAATTGTTGAGTACAAGCATGAGATCCGTAAGATCCCAGAACAAGACGACTACTCGGTAATCATGGTGATAAAACCATAATACATGTATAAAAGAGAATTAAAGAAGGAGAAACAGAAAGCAAAGAAGAATCCTTCAATAGGAAACCGAATCTTCGATTTTTAATCTACTTGGAGCCTTGAGTCGTCTTTCATCTCTTCAAGAATTAGGCCTAATCTTGCCAAGTTCAGAATCCTTTTTTCTAGGTTCTAGGTCTTTATTTATACCAAAATCAATTGGCCCGATTTTAGAAATCAGTTTCGGACCGAATCAGGGTCAAACCGCCAGTTCAATTGTGCAACCGCCGGTTGGACCATGAACCGAGCTGGCTCAGTAGGTCACGAATTTTTGGCCGGTTTGACCTGAACCCAGCACTGTTCATTCCGCGCGACGATTCTGAATTTGCTTGCTTGTTTGACCCTTTAAACCTTCAAAATTGGTCTCATGTAAACTAAGAAGTTGTAGCCCTTTGAGTTAGATTTCCAACAAGATATGGCACGCCACAATTGGATAAGAATCCTGTGCTCGGCAAGCCTTTGATGACGAATAGGTCAATCTGCCTAGATTTGGTCTGTATTCGTCTGAATCTTTGTCTTTTGCCTTGTTTTGCTCAAAATGGACTATAAAGCTTCAATTAATATAATTTGACCTAAAATGAGAGTAGAATGGTAAAAATACAATGAAAAGTTCAGGAGAGGAGCGAAATTCATCATCGAATGAAGCAAATAATTGGTAAGAAATTAACCGATCACAAGTGAGCTGTTTTTGGGCAGCGGTGTAAGATGGGCAGATATAATTTTTTTTTAAACGGAACGGGCATGCGGACGGATCTCACCAGCTTTTCTCGTGACATATGGGCTTTTTGGGCCACCTAGCGTTGTTGCCTGATTTATTTTGAATTATTATGTTTTCAGGGTTTATTTTTTATTTTTCATTTTTCCTATTTAAGATCGCTTTGTTACGCTTTGTAGGGGAGTTGAGTTTGATTAATAAAAAAAATCGAGTGTTTTCCTTCCTTTAACTCTCGGTATTCTGCGGAATCAACGAGCTTTGATCTATCCCGTCACTCAAGCTGCATCATGACATCTGCTCCAACATTGGTCAACGTTATGTGATTCTATGTTTACATATTGACCACATACTTTGGAAACAAATGGTAGAATAATTAAGTCCACAAAGGCTATATTTGATTTGAAGTTCACTTTGGACTTGCTAGTGTAAGTTTGGGGATCAAAATTACTTGCATTTCTGATAGACTTGCCTTAAGTCAGTCTCACTTCTGTATTGAAAAGACCACGATGGAAGTTGGGTTTTTTGTATTGGATAAATGCGGAAAAGAGGCCGAGTGGTTGTAACATTTCGTGGAGGATATTCTAAGGTGGACAAAACTTAAGCCATCAATATGCCTAAATTATGATGATCAATCTTCAATTAGAAGATATTATGTGATGTATAATGGTTCATTAAGATATATGCGCCGACGTCCTAATACCATTTGACAACTTCTCTCATCAGGAGTCATTGGTAATGGCTATGTTAGGTCCAAAGCCATTAATGCATCGATTAAAAAGGTTAAATAGAGACCAAGTGCGTCTATAAGAATGAGACTAAAATCCTTGATGAATGAAGTCAATGCAAATGAAACTCAACCATCTTGATAGAAGATCTAAGAATTAGTTCAAAAGTTAAGCTTTAAGCTTTATGATTGTATAAGATCAAATGTTATGGTCACGAACAACTAATGCAGGATTATTTTTAGAAAAAAAATCATCTATGTGAGAAAGAAGTAAGGCCCATTCTGAAAAAATCAATATGCCATCATTCTCTAGTTACTCCCCCATGAGAACATAAGACATATATTCAAGTCCAAAATTAATCATGAATGAAGTTGTGTTAGGTATATATTTATGAGAGATATGTTTACTTGTGTCAGGGATATATCTATATGTTTTATAGTTTTCACATAACGACAAACAACTCGATTTAAAGGGATATGCACTTTGGCCATAAGTGCGGTAGTTGTTGGGAAGTCAAATGGCCTTCGGGTGTGTTCTTTTGTACTTATATTTTGTACTTAAACTTATTACTTTACTTATATTTATTTATATATACTTATATGTACTTATATTTATTTATATTTACTTATATGTACTGAACTTTACTTATATTTATTTATATGTACTGAAATAAGTACTTTATAAGTACAAAAGAACATGGCCTTGTGTGTTCTTTTGTACTTATATTTTGTACTTAAACTTATTACTTTACTTATATTTATTTATATTTACTTATATGTACTGAACTTTACTTATATTTATTTATATTTACTTATTTTTACTTATATTTATTTATATGTACTGAAATAAGTACATTATAAGTACAAAAGAACATGGCCGATTCCTACCATTTATTTTAGTCATGGTAACTGCCAGCTTGAGGGCTTTAAGGGTGGTCTTGTGCCTTAAAGCTTGGGATGTTCCGTAAGGACGAGGTTCTTCCGTAAACTGAGAAGCATTTGAGCTCATTACAAACAATGAAATATACACAACTTTTCTAGTTCTCTAGCATTTCTTGTTTTGTTTTCTTTCCTTTTGATTTTCAGTTCTGCTTGGAAGCAGTGGCGGATCCAGAGATTCGAAAGAGGGGGGTCACAAAATGAAAGTCATATAGTTTAAACATCTATCTTATGTAAAATGACATTTTTAATTCATTTCCTTTTACACAAAAAGAGGTCATCATCATTATATCTGGCTACAAAACGAAACAATTCGTTTAACCACAAAAAAAGTTATTAGTAGAACTAAAAATCATCGAGTCACTCTATCTCTGGTCGTAGCATAGGAGGTAAGCCCTGTTTGCGAGTCTTCATGCTCTGAAAATACTGCATAATAACTTCATTATCAATGCTCCTAAACACGTCCCTCTCAATATAGCAAACCAAACAATTAGTAAGAAAATCATCTCCAATTTTGTTACGTAAATCTGTCTTGACAATCTTCATTGCAGAGAAGGCTCTTTCCACAGTAGCGGTCGCAACTGGTAACACCAAAACCAACTCAATAACACGATATACTAAGGGAAACGCAGTGTGGTATCCCGCTTCAACCATCTTCTTAGCAACATCTCCAATATCTTGTAGCAAAGAAAAATCATCATTTTCTCTCATCTCATAAATCCAGCCCTTAAGTTCTTCTTCAAGCTCCATTAATGCACACTTAGAGAACTCTTGCGGATACAGCCCCGCAAGTCGAATTATCTTTGAATCGTTGAATTTGGAGAATGAGTTCTTAGGATTAAGACACCCAATACAACTGAGCAATTCTGTATTTGACTCACTAAAGCGATTCTCCATCTCTTGAAAAATTCGGTCAATCACCTAAAAAAATAGCTTATCATTAGCATTATTATTGACAAAAAATTAATTCAATAGACAATAGGAAAATTTGAAGTACCTGATAACATATGTTAAATCTAAAGTGGGCGTCATTTGTTGTAGCATGACCCAAACGAAAGCGGCTTTGAACTTTATCTTCCATGTTAAGAATGAGAATTCCATTTTTGGCACAAAAACTATTTACACTTTCTAAAAGCTCATCCCATCCATTCTCCCTCAATGCTAGCAATCTTGTCTTGGTGTTATGAATCAAACTTACGGCCTCCAAAATGTTTTGATCTTTCTTTTGCAAGAATTGTGACAAAACATTGGTCATCCCCAATACTAGCTTCATCAAGTGAGCAATGAAAACAAATTGATAACTCTCCATCTTCTCGGCCAAGCTACAAGCAACTCCTCGAGTTTTCATGTCGGTTCCATCTTTAAATATATTTCCAAGGACTTTGATGGTTGAGGGCCACAAAGATAAAAGTCGAACAATGGTCGTAAAGTGTGTACCCCAACGCGTAGTGCCCGGACGAACCAAAGTTGCTTCTTGATTTAATCCTTTCCCGGTCAAAACTTCACCATTTGCTAACATCTCCACCAAGCACTCATGTTGAGTTTGCCGGAATTCATCCTTTCTTTTGCAAGAAGCACCAACCATGTTTGTAATCATAGATAAATACTCAAAAAAATCACACACAAATTGATTACTTTGTGCAACGGCCACAACAACCAATTGGAGTTGGTGAGCAAAACAATGAATATACATTGCACATGGATTTTCATTCAAGATAAGAGTCTTCAAACCATTTAATTCACCTCGCATATTAGAAGCTCCATCATATCCTTGGCCTCTTAGCTTAGAGAGACATAACCCATACTTACCAAAGAATTCATCAATCCCCTTTTTTAAAGCTTGTGATGTGGTATCAATAACATGGATAACTCCAACGAAACGTTCTATCACCATTCCATGATTGTTTACATATCTTAAAACAATAGCCATTTGCTCTTTCACTGAACAATCCCTAGCCTCATCAACCAATAAAGAAAAGAATTTATCTCTAATATCACTAATGATGGCTTTTGTTGTCTCGAATCCACATGCCTTTACAATATCCTTTTGAATCGAATGACAAGTAAGCTTGTTATTTCCGGGTGCATTTTCATTCATCACATCTCCAACAACAGGGTTTCTTGAACTATACCAATCAAGAATTTCTAAAAAGTTTCCTCTATTAAGTGAATCATCCATTTCATCATGACCCCGAAAAGCTAACCCTTGTTGAAGTAGCAATCTAACAACATCAACAATTGCGGTCAAACGAGTGCGATATGCGGCTTCCAAAGCTCGATTTCCAGAAACTACTATTCTTGTCAAACTTTGTCTTTGATCTTTGAAAGCAAAGAATGATGCCTTAGCATTATTGTGCGTACTGCCAGCTGCGCCAACATGATCTCTAAACTTCTCGCTAGCTTTTTTCCAATTGCGAAATTCCTTTTTCACAAATACATCATTTCCAATATCTCTTTTGAAAAGATAACACCAAAAACAAAATGCTCCATCTTTAGACACACTATATTCCAACCATTCCCATTTCTTGAACCACTCAACTTGGAAGCACCTCAATTTATTTCCCATATTTGTTTTTGGAAAATCATGTGAATGCGGTTGACAAGGACCTTGAACCAAATATGCCCTCCTAACGTTATCTCTGATCATAGACTCATAATCATTGATCGGTTTCCTCAATGCCGGATCAATGACAATTTCTAAATTTCCATCACATTCGTTAGAAGTTCGAGCTCTTTTAGATGCCATCACAACTCTAAAAGACCCTTCACACCGATCTAAGTGACATCAGAAACCGATCAGAGACACATGGACAAGAATATGCATACATCAAAAGGAACCAAAATTAGAAGAAGAAAGCAGATGACATCAATTAGTGATATTTACCTGCTTTCTTCCTTCTCTGATATCTGCAGTTCTCACTCCTCTTCAAATGGCTTAAAGACCAAGTCAACTTGCTTACTCACAACCTTGTCCAAAGTAGATGGCTCCCACTGCAACGAAAGAGGAGTCAGATTGGTTTCCTTCGTACATCAAAAAAACATTTTTGAGCAAGGAGAGACACAGGCACACATTTGGAGCTTAATGAAATTTTTTCAGCCAATTCAAGCATAAGCAAAGCATGACTGATGACACATTGACACCCACTACAAAACCAAATCAAGTTTCTGGACTTCTGGTGACTTACAGATTAAAAACATCATATGTTGCTTGATGGAAACAATAGGATACAGACTACGGTTGATATAGAACAACACAACAGGGCACGCAAACAGCATTCCGAAAAATCCCCAAATTCAACCGACAATCAACAAATCTCCAACCCTAGAAATTCATATTCAAATCCAAAACAATCAAATTGGGGCATGGCCGTCACTTGTCTCACCTCAGCTTTGCTGACGCATTCTTAACTGGGGATTTAACTTGTAATCACTGAGCCGCTGGCGCTGGGCGTTTAGTGGCGGAGAAAGCTAAGGGATGAAGGCATGAAGCTGAAGATGAGACAGCAAGGGATGGAGTTGATGAAGGTGAAGTATGAGACAGCAAGAGATGGAGAATGGAGATGGAGTTGATGAAGGTGAAGGTGAAGCCGTGAAGATGATCAAGCGAGACGGGCGACAGAGAGATGGAGCTTCGGGCGACAGAGAGATGGAGCTTCGTGTTTCTCTAAATCTGATAAAAGTATTAAATATTAATAATAATAATAAATTTTTTAAAAAAATTAAAAAAAATATATTTTACAAAATTATGGGGGGGTCCCGGGACCCCCCCTGGAACCGCCTCTGCTTGGAAGTGATAGCTAAGGCACTGTTCAATTAGATTGCATTTGAACAACTGGTGCCCTATTCTTCTTTCTTTATCGTTGTATTCGTCCGGAAGCAATTGCCCGTCATCCCAAACAATCAGGTGGAAGGTAAAAGTATTTTAAGAAGATCGTCCAACGAGCCTCAACAAATTATACTTTCAGGTTACGGTTTGATTGGTTAATGGTTCAATTTCAGTATTTCAATAAAATAGTACAGTGAACTTTTATTACTACTTATCAAATCATTTTTACAATTTGTCTTGTATATTTCCCACTGAAATTTCTCGCGACTTATTCATGTATTTTTCAAACAATGTCCCCGCACATATAGCTCTTATTTGCATTGAACTGCATGTTTGTTTTGTCAAGTGGATTTACTTTATTGCTCTCTTTTTTTGCGGGCTTACAATTATCCTAAAATTTTAGTTAATTTCCATGTTAATGCCATAACAATTGAACTATACATAAATTCTAACCATTACCAAGGTGTTAGGTAACTATACTTTCATAGTATAATAGGGTCAAAATTCCTTGTTATGTATAATTTGAGCTAAATAATAAAACAAAGATAGGCATTATACTATTGGAAGATTTACAATTTCCTCCAAACTGAGAAAAATTGGGTAAAACAACTGAGCCTGGTCAAAACCTAATCTCTCCTTTCTCCAAAACTTTTCGCCAGGGAAGTTTAGTAGGGGATCTGAGAGAAGCTCCGAGACAGTTTCTCAATTGTACTATAAAATAAATAGAGGAAAAGTAAGGGCTAACTGTGATATTAAGAATATCATCACATGGTTTTTTCTAGTTTAAAAAAAGATATCATTGATGTATAATGTTGACTGATGAATCATTTACTTGTAAGCATGCTTTAATAATATTGGGGCGGCAATATGAAAGGTTGAGGCTGCCAATAGCAATGAAAGAACACTATTTATTGGGCTAGTTGGATGACCCGTGTATATTTGGCTGTCGTCCCTTTTGGACAGTTATAATCTATGCTATTGAATCTTTCCTACGAAGGAGGATAACAGAACAGATGTTATTCATGACTTATTTCCTTTCTGCAAAGGTTATTGATTTATAGTCCAAACATGATTAATACAAAAGAACAACATGAAACGGGGCCTGCAGACTAAAAAATTTCAGATGAGTAGCCAGATCACTGATTAAAATATGCTGAAGCAAAAATACCCAAATGCTTGTTAGATTTGTCGACACTAAGAGTCTGTTCTTTTTAACTGATACTGAACTAAACTGAAAATAGTTGAAACAAAATTAACATTTACAATTTAAATATATTTGGCTATACATTTGCAATTCAATAAGTAATGCCGCCAGGACTTGTACTACTTGACCCAAAATTATTTTGTTGGGCTAGACTATATGACTAAAGATTGTATGTTTAATTTCATGGTAAATAAAACCCTAGTAGTGAAGACAACTACATAGAGGTCTCTACAAGTCTATGTATTCCTTGATTTTGCTCTACTTGTAAGGTAAAAGCATCATCATGAGGGATATATTATCGCGTGAAGGTTTTGAAGACTGTCTCTCAATTTCACTCTTCACAGGTTATCTTTTGTTAATAATCAATGAAATTTACTGCACGCTGCTGGTGAAGAGTTACAATGGTTGCTATAGCACTCTCTGGATCACTTTTGTGGAACTTATTTTTCTGGCCAAACTTGACAGACACAAGGCACTTTGTTTACCCAGTTCGGCAACTGCCTTCGTCTGGGGAGGACAACTTCTGGTTCTCAAAGTTTCACTATATCTACTAAAGTATAATGGATTCCAAAACTAAATCACACTAGTTTAACCACTACTACTAACCTAGATCCATCTCATCTCAATCTGATCAGACAGATTAGATAGCAGTCTGATCCCACCAACTCGCTTCGTACTACCTACACACTTCCAGTAACAAATAGCTACAAACCTGACTCACAAACTTAGCCTATTCTATTACAATGTGCAGTAGATGGAATGTTATAGCAATCTCTGTACCAAAATTACTATAACTTTTGTAGACGACTTCTCTAGACTCTCTGCCAATCTGTCCGTCTTTCTCTGAGTTCCTTCAACTCAGAATCCGCCCCCTTGATCACTACCCGCCTGTCACTATCAAGGAGAGTCACTTAGCTCCTCAACACGTTGCAACAACACCTGTCCGCAATTGTTCTCCAAAGATGCTGATTGATCCTTCAACGAGCCACGCTCCAGTTGAGTTTGGTGGATCAATGCTAGATCGAACTCAGCCAGTTTTGAACTCTCTCTGCGCTCAACACAACTCTACAACTCAGCTTTTTGCGATTGTCTCTCGTTGTGTTTATTCTTATATATTCATCAATGATCAGATTTTGGAAATCCTAATTTCCTTAGAACTCTTAGAACAGCTCAACATCTTCGAACCTTCTCCTATATTTTTGCGAATGGTTGAGATTTTGTTTCCTAAATCGGAATTTAGAAACTTTATCTTTCTTGAATTCTTCAGACCGTGTGATGACATTTGCTGATCACTTGAGGGCGTTTGCAAAGCTCCCTGAGCTCTCACAACACCTGTAACATCTCACCGGACTCTCTCCGTTCAGCTTCAAGATGATCAGCTCTGCTCTAGCATCAAATCATCACGGGTTGCTATAGCAGTTTCTGTCATTTGTCTTTTGCCCAGCTTGCCTCAGCTTTTGTGGTCCCTAGAGTGCTATAGCGCTTTCTTGGGCTTGTCGCTGTTCTTTGTTGCTGTTTTGTCACTCTTCAGATTGTGCTCCAGCTACGATCTTCAGGGAGTGATGTAGCATCTTCTTGTGCTGTTTTGTCAAGGATGTCATACCTCAACAATCTCCCCCTTGCCATTTTTGACAAAACCACAGCAACACTACTAGAAAAATTTTAGGGACATGTCAGTCATTGTTCAACTAATACAATCTTCTCCTCTTTTTTTTCACAAATGACAGGGGCTTCTAAGATTCACGGGCTGCTGGGCTTGAGCTGCTTGCTTCAGGGTACTCCAAGTCTCAGAGGAGGCTTCTAATCTGCGTTCCCGAATTGTGTTCTTCTTGGCCTCCGCTGTCAGATATGCATGCTAAAACTTGAGGTGGCTAATCATCCGGGATGGCAGACAGCATCCAGAGCTGGAGCTTGTGCTTCAGAGAATGTTTCAGCATCCACTAGATCTTCATGTGCTGGCACCAAGACTGGTTCTCTCTCTGCCACATCCACTATATGTCTTCCTTTAAAAACCTTCTGATCTAACAAGAACAGCTGAGGGGCTTCAGATAAACCTTCAGAGATAACTTGCAACTCCTTGTGCTGGCTGATGAGTGTTACAATAATGGCATTAAAATTGACAAACCCCACTAGAGTGAACAAGGAGTTGCTACAGCTTCTCGTGTAACAGAAGAGCTGCAACACTCTGATCAATAGTTTCCGCGGGAAAAATAGGCTACCCAGAATTGTAGAGAACAGCAACGAAAGCTTTCTAAACTCAGTTTAGAATATTCCCAAAGTCGCCCTTTTGTCGCAATAAGTCAGCTACAAGATATGATGGCTTCCACAAGATAAGGATGTTTTGGAAGGTGGGTGTCCTTATCTTTAACAACCTACTTCCTATTCTATTTTCGATAGGGCCTAGAGGTCACTACATATAGAAGGTTCGGCAGAGCAGCAAAGGATCGATCAATCCAGAATCAATTGAATAAAGCAACAAGTGCAGAACGGAGAATTGAGCGAAGTTGAGAATGATCATCACTCATTGAGCAGAGCGGGAGTGATTGTGAAGCAGAGATTGATCGAGACTTCCAGAGTCTGATCACTGCTTGATTGGAGAAGACCAGTTGGATGCAGGAGACTCGCTGATTGATCAATGAGAGTTGAGGGAGCATAGTGAGTGTCTGAGGAACTCATAGACGGTAGAAGACTCACTCCCATCAGTGATAGGTGGTCACAGAGTGAGGGGGAGTATTCCGGAGTGTGCAGCGTTCGTGGAACAGTTCGATCGGCTCAGCAGAAGGCTTGGAGCGATGCGGACAGAATCGACACAAGAGTGTGCTATAGCAACCTACGGTAATCACTGGTTTATTTAGAATATGCTAAAACTGTGAGCAGTGCTGCAGCTATTTATTTATCTCGAGTGAGTAGGTGAGTGCAACTGATTTGAGTCTGTTTAGATCGGGAGTGTACTGATCAGGTGAGGCTTCATAGATTGATCTAGCGTAGGCATAGAGTCAAGTATGTGTAAGGGAAACCAAAGGATAGTAGAATTACTGAGGACTCCCTAAACGTAGGCAGTTGGCCGAACTAGATGATCAAATTCGGGTGTGCTCTCTGTCATTGCTGTACAAGCTTATTTCCGTACAGTGGTACAAGGGGTTGCTATAGCAACCTGCTAGTACAGTCTCAGCAAATGAAGGTGCTACAAATTCAAGTAGGATCTCATATATCAAGGATGGGAATCCAATGCTCAAGTTGGATTTTGGATAGTCAGCATGAGCAGCAATCTGGTGAAAGATGATCTGACTACGATGACTTCTTCCTGTTATCCTATGCTGAACAACAACTGGCCCACGGCTTTGCTCACCTTCCCTCTGTGTGAGTTGGGCATCTAATTTTCACGGCAAAGGGATAGAGGATGGAATATTTGATTGTCAGATCTGCAGCTCCCAGATTGTGAGACACCTAGCTCTTACACAAATCACCAGTGAGCGTCTCAGCCAGTGCATCTGAGCTCACTTCTGCTGGTGAACTGGCATCCTCATTTATCCCCAAAAATTTATTGATCACCGTCACAACTCTTAGCTTCATCACTAAGCTTACCCCATAGATTAAACTTCCTACTTTTCCATTATCCTCAAGAATATTTACTAGGAATTCCTTCACCAAATGTAAATTGTAACTTTTGGTAGCAGTCAAGGAAGTTAATAGGTTTAACTCTCTCAGCAAGGCAATCACCTCAGGGACTCTGAACCTCCCAGTCTAGTAGGATATGGCATCTGTGACAAAGCTGAAGCTCCCGAGTGGAAGAAGAGGCTACAATAAACTCTGGTACTAGGAGCTGGTACTTTTCAAATGAAGACTGACAAATTAGAAGAAGTAGAAGAAGCTATAGCAACCTGTAATGACCGGAGCTGGTATAGATGATCAGAAGGAATCAAGACAAGAACTAGAAGAGGCTATAGCAACCCCTGAAGATTCAAGGTTAAAGCTAAAAGAAAGTTCTTTGTAGCAGATCTATCTGGTGGTGCTCGGAGGATGTCCAAGAGATTGCTGCCGTCGAGGCAACAAGAAGTGGGCGGCTCAGATGATCAGCGTATCTTCAGTAGAGGCGCGGATGAACCAATCAAGATAAGGTTACTAAATTACAAGTTTAGGAAACCGAATCTCAACAACCTTCCTAGAATTCAGGGGAGTTCTTGGAAGGTATGATTATCTGCTGGAATAAGTTGTTGCGGTGCAGAAGCTATATGAGCAGAGGCGGAGTCCGATAAAGAGACACTTGAAGAGACCTGAAATTTCTGCTACGTTGTTGATCCGAAGAGATAGCTTCTGCTTAAGCACTCTCTGTATCTTTCTGCGGAACTACTTTACTAAAGAATTAGAAAGATTCAGTACATTTGTTCACCCAAATCGGAAACTTGCCTATGTCTGGGGAGAATGCTCCGATCCTAAAGATTTCACTATCAAAGTTCGAAGTACAAGGACTCACACCTCTACTTCTCAACTAGCCAAAATATAAAGCTCAATCTAATCTCCTAGACTAGTAAGCAGTCTGATCACACAAACTCTCTTTGTGTAGCCTACACACTCTCAGTAGTAAATAACTACAGTTCTACCTCTCAAACTTAGCCTATTATATTACAGTGTATAGCTCACGGAATGCTTTAGCACACTCTTCACCAGAGTTGCTGTATCTTTTGTCCACGACACTCCAAGCTCTCCTGCCAAGTAGTCGGACCCTCTGAGTTCTTTAAACTCAGCCTCGGCTCCCCCTCAATCAATGACACAGTCTGCCAATATTAAGTAGCCTCAATCACTGCTCCGCAGCCCGCGACAATGCCTGTTCGCGGCTGATCATTGAGCTTCAGACTATTGCACCAACGAGCAACACTCCAATTAAACTCGGAACTAGTCCAGAATCAAACTCCACGAGTTCTGATTCTTCTACGCAACACCAGCCTCTAACTCAGTGTATAAAACTCTGCTACCGTGAGTTAATTTCTCCGTGTGTTCTTCTCTTTTGCTCTGTGTTTTCTCTCTGTGATCGTCTGTCTTGCTTGTGTCCTTTGAGCTACTTTTCAAGCCATCGCACCTCCAAAAGCGCAGAGCATCAATATCAAAATCTTACTCCTAGATTCTAGCAAGTTAGTTACGATTCCATTGCCAAATATGAACCCCTTGGATCTGTATCTTTTTGAGGGGTTGCTGAAGCAGACTCTGGCTCTCTGTTGTTGTTGTTTTGTTAGTCTTCAGATTGTGCTTTAGCCACTGATATTCAGAGAGTGCTTCACCATTCTCTTGAGCAGTTTTGTCAAGGATGTCATATCCTCAACAGTCTCCCCCTTGGCATTTTGACAAAACAAAAAAACAACTACAGCTAAGCTACTGATCCAGACACTCTGGTAACAACTAACAATAATAAATGATCCCTGGCATACCTCTACCTCTACTATACAGATGTTCTACCTAGTACATTCCTTTCCCCTTTTTTGTCACAAATGATAGGGGCTGATGTCAGCTCATCCAAGAACTACACATAAACCCAAAGTAGCTTTGAGTTCCTCGAACCTAGCTCCATCTAAGGGTTTTGTGAAAATATTAGCTAGCTGCTTCTCAGTGGCTACAAGCTTGAGGATAACAGTTTGAGTCTCTACCAGGTCTCTAATGAAATGGTGTCTGATGTCAATGTGTTTAGTCCGTGTTGTACTGGATTCTTTCTAATGCTAATAGCACTCATATTGTCACAGTAAATAGTCATGGTGCCCTGTTGGATCCCATATTCACTAACCATTTGTTTCATCCATAACAATTGAGCACAACAGCTTCCATCAACTATATACTCAGCTTCAGCAGTGGATAGAGAAATTCTGTTCTGCTTCTTGCTGAACCAAGATATTAGATTGTTACTAAGGAAGAAACATCCACCCGAGGTACTCTTCCCGTCTTCTGCACATCCTGCCCAGTCAGCGTCGCAGTATTCAACAAATCCTGCACTTGTGTCCCTTGTATACCATAGCCCATAATTGGTAGTCTCTCCAACATATGATGATTCTTTTAACAAGCTGCATATGGCTCTCCTTGGGGCTGGCCTGATATCTGGCACAAACTCCTACTAAAGGAGGTTGACAGTCATACTTCGGTATAGAGTTTGATCCACAGCAATCCCAGCTTCATCTTTGATGGCCTTAGTGTAAGTTGCGGCAGGAGAGCGTTTGTGACTTGTAGTGTCCATTCCAAACCTTTTTACTAAACTCTTTCCATACTTGCTTTGTGAGATAAAAATGCCATCTTCTTTTTGCAAGATTTGCAGACCAAGAAAGTAGGTTAATTCTCCCACCATACTCATTTGAAACTCCATTTTTATTTGCTTAACAATCTGCTTCACCATTCTCTACGAACTTGACACAAATACAATATCATTACATATATTTGTGCAATAATAAAATTTGACCTCCTTTTTTGCACAAAAAGAGTCTTGTTAACCCCTCCTCGATCATAATCGTGAGTTATCAAGAACTCAGTCAATCTTTCATACTATGCTCTAGAAGCTTGCTTCAAACCGTAGAGAGCCTTTTTAGCTTGTAGACATGATTCGGATGATGAGGATCTTCAAATCCCTTGGGTTGAGAAACATAGACTTCTTCAGTAAAGTTCCCATTCAAAAATGCACTCTTAACATCCATTTGATACAGTTTGCACTTCAAGTGACAAGCCAGAGCAAGAAGAAGTCCGATTGCTTCCATGCGAGCAACATGAGCAAAGGTCTCATCAAAATCTAATCCTTCGATCTGTGTGTAACCCGGGCAACTAATCTGGTCTTGTTTCTTGTAATATTTCCCTTCTCATCAGAATTATTTTTATAAATCCATTTGGTCCCAATAACATTCACATTATCTGGCCGAGTAACTAGATCCCATACCTCATTTCATTCGAACTCACCGAGCTCTTCCTGCATGGCCGCTATCCAGTGTTCATCTCACAGGGCTTCTTTGATATTTTTAGGCTCAGATATGGACAGGAATCACGAGTTGTTAATCATCTCACAATGATTAATGTTGGAAGTACCTTGAGTTCCTCTTCCTTCAGTCAGGCTGCCAATGATGTTTGTGGTTGGATGATCTTTTTGTATTTTTCTAGGGGGAAGTCTAGCAGTGCTTGGTGTAGTCGGTGGGTTCTCAACTGATGTATTAGCATCTGATCTAGACTCTTATGAAGTCTGGGAATCGTCAGGTTCTGCTGAAGCATTCTCTGGTGCTTCTTGTTTGGCTGTTCTTCTGATTTGAGACTAATGTTGGTCTTCAGAGTCAGAATCTTCTTTATCGTCAGAGTGTTTGCACTCCTCTCCTGGGTCATTCACAACAACATCCAATTCTAGTTCCGCTGTTGAAGACTCGATATGCTCTGTTGTTCGTTGAGTAGCCCAGAAATATCCCTGGGTCACTTTTTGGATCAAGACTTGTCCAAGTACTCACGGTCTCTAAGAATGTAGCACTCACTTCTAAAAATATGGAAGTACTTCACAGCGGGTTTCTTCTCCTTCCTTAATTCATAGCAAGTTTTGTCCGTACCTCTTCTGATAGACACTCGGTTAATGATATAGCAGGATGTGTTCATAGCTTCTGCCCAGAACTTTAGAGGAACTTTTCTTGCATGGATCATAACTCGAGCCATCTCTTGTATAGTTCTATTCTTTTGCCATTTTGCTGTGGAGTAATGGGTGATGAGTATTGGTGGGTAATCCCTCGGTTTCTGCAGAATTCGTTCTTGGTTTCATTCTCAAATTCTTTTTCATGATCACTTCGAATGTCAGCTACTTTCAAGCCTTTTTCTTGCTCCGCCGTGTTAATAAGGCTACTACCACTTCCATAATTTTTGCCTTTTCAAGTAAAAATTTGATCCATGAGTAGCGAGAGTAATCATCCACACATACAAATGCGTACCTTTTTCTTCCATAGCTTTCTACCTCCATTGGTCCCATAAGATCCATATGCAACAACTGAAGCAGTCTGGTGGAGCTCGTTGTAGTGACTTTAGGATATGAAACCCTTGTCTGTTTTCCAATCTGGCATTCTCCACACACTGAGTTTATCTCTCCTTTGATCTCAGGTATACCACATACCAATTGATCAGCTACAAGTCTTTTAAAGTCCTAAGATTGAGATGTTGTCTTTGATGCCATAAATCTATTTCCTCAGTTTTGATCAGCAGGCAAGATGATGCAGAGATTTCTTCAGCATTCTCTAGTAAATAGCAGTTGTTGGCTGATCTTGCACCCTTCATAATGCACCTTCCCTCTGCATCAAACACTTGACATAATTTTTGTGAGAAAATTACAACATGAGTACCGTCACATAGTTGACTGATGCTGATGAGATTCGCCTTTAGTCCTTCCACTAGCAATACGTTTTGGAGCTTGGGTAGCCCGAAAACTTTCAGTGTTCCCTTCCCAAGGACTCTTCCTTTCAACTCATTTCCAAAGGTTACGTCTTGGTTTCAGCAGGGCTGGAGATTTGTAAGATAGGATCTATCTCCTGTCATGTGTCCAGACGATCCATTGTCAAAATACCAGTTTCCCTTCTTCAGAGATTGATCTACGGACAAATAACCTTATATTTGTCTATATTTTTACTTTACTTCTTGTTTGTTCCGTTATTTTATAAAGCGTTTGAAGCTTTCTTTGTCCATTTCAGGTTGAAAATATGCTTTAAAGAAAGTCCGGATGAATTCCAGTCAATAGAGAGCAAAAACGAGCAAAATTAAGCAAAAGGAAGACTTGATTCGCCCAAGGCAAATTTGATTCCACCAGGGGGGGTGCACGAATCACATGTGATTCGACCAACCTTAGTCGAATCAACCTCCTTGCTGCCCGAATCAGAGATGACTCTAGGAGAATTCGCCCATAGACCAAATCTGGGCAGATTGACCTATTCATCGTCGAAGGCTTTCCGAGCGCATGAATCTTATCCAATTGGGGCGTGCCATATCTTATTGGAAAGCTAACTCAAAGGGCTACAACTGCATAGTTTACAACAAGACTAATGCGAAGGTTTAAAGGGTCAAACGGGCGAGATGCGAGCACTGCAAAGTTGATTCGCCCAAGAGGAATTCAGGCTTGGGAGAATCAAAAGTGATTTGCAGCCTCAAAACACACTGAAACTTTCATTCGACCAACCCTGGTCGAATCAAGTTACTAAGCTACCCTGAATCAACTTTGATTCAGGCACGATGGGTCAACCGGCAATAATTGAAGGGTATAAATAGAAAGAGATGGAAAATTTTAGGAGTGCCTCCGGGCCTCTTGTGCCTCTCTTGGAAACGAAACCCTAGATGATATCTCTTGGAGAACTTGAAGAATTATCGAGGATTCGAAGAAGATATCAACAATTGGAGATTCCACAAAAACCTTCTACTCAATTCCTACTACTCTACTACTTTACTTTCTTTACTTTTCCTTGTTGAACTATTTCATTATGTATTGTTTCGAACTAACCATGAGTGAGTAGTCGTTTAGTAGCAGGGATCCTTATGGATCCCTTAGGTTAGATTGTAACACAAAACATGCAATTAGTTATTACGAATGAGGTTTTTGATTGAAAATTCCTATGCTTTATCTTCTTGTTAATTTTATGCACACCAAGTGTTTGAAGAAATCCATGAATGAGTATGAATTAAAGAAACACCTAAGGATGGAATGAGAATTGCTTAGCTCTATTTTCTACCAGATAATATGGATCAGTATTATTGTTGTAGGTATTTTTTTTGTCACAATGCCAAGGGGGAGTTTGTTGAGGAAGAGCATCATTGACAAAACTGCTCAAGAGACTGCTGAAGCACTCCCTGAAGATTGGTGGCTGGAGTACAATCTAAGGACTGACAAACAGCAACAAAGAACCAGAGTCTGCTACAGCACTCTATGGATCTCAAGAACTGAGGCAAACTAGGCAACCGACAGAAGACAGATTCTGCTTCCGCACTCCTTGGTGACCCAAAGCTAGAGAAGATTGCCCGATCTACATGGAGATGCATGGAGAGGCTCCGGTAGGTATCGCTAGAGCTTAAAGAGTTGTGCAAATGTCATCCAGAACATCAGCAATGGGCAAAAGCTTTCTGAAGAGACAAGGCTTCAAAAATACATATTAGCCGACGAAATCTTCAACAACCTTGCAACATTCCAGGAGAAGATTTTATGCTGCCCGGGGAATTCGTAGGCAAACGGGGTGCCAAAAGAACAGAGGGCTGATTTATACAACAGGAATGTAGAGGCAGCATTCAGAAACACACAGAAGCACATACAGATAGAGAGCGCAAGAAAAAACACAAAGAGATCAACCTACGGTAGCAGGGTATACACACTGAGTTGAAGACTTATGTTGCACGCAGAGGGAATAAGAACAATTGGAGTTTGGTTCAAAATTGATCCCTGGAATTCAACTGGATCGTTGCTCGTTGAAGGATCAATCAGAGCTTTGAGAACAACTATGGACAGGTTTGTCGCAGGCTGAGTGCGAGCTGATCAAGGCTACTCAATAGTGACAGAGTGTGTCATTGATTGAGAGGGAGTAGTGGCAGAACTCAGCGTGTCTGACTCTTTGGCAGGAGAGCTAGAATAGTTGTTGATAGAAGATACAGCAACTCTGGTTTAGAGTGTGCTGAAGCAGTCTGCGTACTACGCATCGTAATAGAATAGGTTAGGTCAGTGAGTCAGGACCGTAGCTATTTGTTACTGTAAGTGTATAGGTAGCACGAAGAGAGTCTGTGAGATCAGACTGCTAGCTAATCTACGTAGTTAGACTGAGCGGAAGATTTCGACTAGGGGAGAAGTAGTGGTGTGAGTTCTTTGTACTTTGAACCACGTACAGTGAAGTCTTGAGGATCGGAGAGTGATCCTTCCTAGACGTAGGCAAGTTGCCAAACTGGGTAAACAAACTAACTGTGTCTTTTTTATTCTTCAGTAGAATAATTTCCGCATGAAGATACAGAGAGTGCTACAGCAGAAGCTGTATCTTCAGAGGCTGCAACTCGTGATAAGCACTGCAGGAAAATTTCACATTCTAAACAAGCTTTATACTGCTTACAGAAATAAAGAAAGCATGAATATCTTACAGGATCTCTGCTGAATCTTTCAGCTCCAATTTATTCAAACTTCAAACTTTCAGAAATATTACAGATGGGAGAGAAATTTTTTGAGAGTCTAAAACCGAGCCTCCTCTCTACCTCCCCACAACCATTTACTTAAACCCTCCAGCTACCTACGCTGGGGCCACACCATGGAAAAAAAACCCAACAAACTAACAAACAAAACGAAAGCAGACATACAAGTTTCACATGATAGACGTAAAAGCAGAAAGCAATCATACAAATTTTACATGATAGACGTAAATCTTCGCAAAGACGTTGTGTCAGAGCTTTTCTTATGGGGCCAGCAAGGACAGATCACATGCCTTTCTTTGCCATCATCCAAGACATTGTCCCCTTCCGCATGTCCTCGTGCTGATATTGGTGGTGGCACGAATATCTTCGAACATTGACTTGATATCCTTGATACTTGCAGGGTCTTGAGAGTCTTGGAACAAATCTTGTTCAAGCCCTTGACTTGAAGCTGTCATAGATTCGTCAATCTTATTGGATCTGCTATCATCAAGATCAAATAAATCCTTCTTGAGAGACTCAAGATAGGCATTAATAATCTCTTCTTTGGATAAGGTTTGAGTCTTGTCCTTAATCTTATTATTAAGGCTGTCACGAGCATTGGCCTTAAGCGCCTTCTGGGTATTATAATAAGCCTCAATCTGGTCATTGATCTTGCACATAGTGTCATCTTTTGAATAAGAAACTTCTGGGTCAATCTTCACAATCTTATCCCAGAATTTCAAATAAGAAACTCTCTTCAGACATGGAATAATATCTTGAGTATTGCCAAATATTGGCGCCCATTTCAAAATTCAGGGGATCGAGAATTCCACAAAGAATAAGAGGGAATTTAATCCCTTCTAATAAATTCTTCGGAGTTTGACTCCTTTTCTTCAATTTCTTTGATTTTAAGAGAAATGTTCTCCCAACGGACAAAACTGACGTTCAAGTCTTTCGGAAGAATATCTTCCTTAGTGCCAAAGAACTGCCACCATTTGACAAACCAGACAGGTATCTCTGTCTTGAACACCTCTGAACAAACCGTAATTAACTAGGAATGTTTATACCTCTGGTTCTCATATAAAAGAACATTGTTAAAGACATCTAGATAATCCCAATAATTATACTTAATGGATGGCTTGGTCTGCCCATAACTGAATTCCTTTGTCTTAGGAGGAGAGAATCCTCAGTCATTTCCTTTGTCTTAGGAGGAGAGAATCCTTAGTCAGTAAGAGATAAAACTCTTTTGATAATAATCTTACTGAAGTTATAAACTTCTGTTTGGCCGCTAGAGAATGTTGGACTTCGCTACCATTGTTGATGAGAATATTCTCATAATAGCTCTTGGAATTATACATCCTGGCATGGAAGAATTCTTCCTTCAATATCTCGACATAAAACGCGATGGCTCATCTAGCCATCTAGCATCCTTATTATGAAGAAGAAGTATAACCTTCTGGTCATCACATAAGAGGAATCCAGTATTACTATTTTCATTCTCCTCGTTGCCTGTACTCGAGGCATAAGAGGGAGCATTTTGCTCAAGAGGCGCTTGGCCTAAGGAAGAAGATGCTTCTTTTTGTTTTTTAAAAGCCAGAAATTTCTGAAACTCCTTGTCATGGGATTTAGTCTGCAGCTTTTGCTTGCCATGTTGAGCCACAATATCTGACTGTCTTCCTTTACATCTTCCTCCTCGTGAGGAAGAATATATTCCTCCTCCTCTATAAGAAAATGGAAAATATTCCTATCGGGACATTCCTGAAAAGAGTCAAACAAAGACATTATATGGATTAGTATTGAATTTATTCCCTAGTAAGGAAATCAGGAAGATAATTTTCTTCTCCTTTTTTATATATATTTCAAAGTCAAAAGGAACTAGATGAGTCTGCCAAAGAGCAAACATCTGCTTCGAAACATCATGTTTGAACTTTGTTTGGAACACAAATTTTGTCGCTTTGCAGTCTGTCTTAATTATAAGTTTCTGGTTGTATAAATCATCCTGAAATTTCAAAATGCATTTAACCATGGATAAAATTTCTTTTGCCAGTGTAGCATAATTCCTCTGGGCATCATTTCACTTACCTGAGTGGAATCTAACAAGATATTCTTGTTTAGTATCAGGATTAACCTGTTTCAAAATCCCTCCGTAACCAACATCAGAAGCATCAGTCTCAATAATTTTTTCCAATGTGGGTTCAAAAGCATCAGGCAAGGTCAAGTCTTAACTTTGTTTTTAATTTTTTTAACAGCCTCAGTATGACGGTTTGTCCAAGGGCTAGGATTCTTCTTATGTCTATCATGCAGAATTGCATATCTTTCGCCTATAATAGGCTGAAATATAATTCAGACTCCCTAAAAATCTTTGTCATTGAGTCTTATCTGTTATTACATTAGGAAATTTATTTGTAAATTCAATGATTCGGTTAATCGGGAGAATTCGTAAATGTAATAGTAGAATTTATATGTTGTAGTTATACGTTTCTTAATTTTCTATAAATAATTTTATTAAAAATATTTATTAATAGTTAAATTAATTTAATTTTAAGTAATTAAAATGACTGAACTGAACTTATCTGAACTGAGCTAATCTAAATTGAAAGTGAAATTTGCAGCGCCTTTGAGTACTGAGGGTGTACAAGTCGTTACTATAGCAACCTCTTGTACAGTCTGATCTTGCGCAGTAAGGAAAAATAATGAACATAGATTTGTTCACCCAGTTCGGCCAACTGCCTACGTCTGGGGAAGACTAAACTCTAGTCCTCAATCCACTAGTCTCCCAGATCTTTTGGTACAACACAGGCTTGACTCTACTCAACGCTAGATCAATCTATGCTACCCAACCCTACTAGCAAAGCACACTCAACCTTGAACAACCTCTGATCAGTGTCACACACACCTACACAAAATTAACTCAGAATAGTTACAGCTCTACTCTCCAAACTTAGTAAAATTCTATGTAAACAATCTCTAGGTAGGTTGTTATAGCACACGCTTGTGCAACTAGCTTGTGTAGGTTCTTTTCGCGTCGCTCCAAGGCCTTCTGTAGAACCGTTCAAACTCTTTCGTGGGTGATCCTCACTCCGAGATTCTCCCCCTCACTCAGTGACTACCTATCACTAGCAAGAACATGCCTTCAGTAGATTCTCCGAGTTCCTCCACTCAACAACTCTCCTTCCTTGATCAGCCAACAAGCACGACCTGCTCTGAATTGGCCTTCTCCGATCAAGCTCTGATCAGATTCTACAAGTCTTCGATCAGCCTTTGCTTCAACCACTTTGCTCTGCACTGACGCTCTTCTCACGGTGGTGATCCAATTCTCCACACGACTCTCTGCAATCTCAGGTACTTCGATTCTCTCTCTCTCTCTCTCTCTCTGATTGATTACCGCTGCTCTACTCTCGACTTCCTCTGAAATAGAAACTCCGAGCTCCATCAATATCAACTTTAGGAAGTTCCTAAAAGATCTCAACAAGATCCTTATCTCCTACTTTTTTGGAGATTTGATTTCCCAATCAAAACTTCAAGCTGTGGCACGAAATTTTCTCTGGGGATATTCTGAGAATATTCGAAAGCCTCCCGTTGCACTGCTATTTCATATCTGGACAGATTTCTCTTCATGCCAAAACTGATGCTCTGTCGTTACAGCTCCTGCTGTAGCAACTGCTTGTACACTGAGCTTGTACACTCTTGCTGGTTTTGTCAATTTAATGTCATAACATTAGCAATCTCCTCCTTGGCATTTTTGACAAAACCTGATGTCCACTGATGCCTCGAGCTGGATATCCCGTGGTGGCAGATTCTCCCTTGTCTCCACATTCTCTCCCCCTTTTTGTTATAAATGGCTGAGGGGGAGTGCTTGATCTGGTTAGGTAGAGAAAACACAAATACCCAGAGAGGATCCCAGGGCTTTAAATCTTGCTGCATCTGGAGGTTTGGTGAAGATGTCGGCTAGCTGCTTGTCAGTTACAATATGCTCAAGGATGATGATCTTTTTTTCTACCAGTTCCTTGATGAAGTGGTGCCTTATGTCAATGTGTTTGGTTCTTGAGTGTTGCACTAGATTCTTGGAAATGCTGATAACACTCATGTTGTCATAATAGAGAACCATTTCACTTTGATTCATCCCATATTCAGTCAACATCTGCTTCATCCATACCATCTGAGCACAACAACTCCCTACTGCAATATACTCTGCCTCGGCTGTGGAAAGGGAGATGCTATTCTGCTTTTTGCTAAACCATGATACCAGGTTATCCCCAGGAAGAAACAACCTTGAGATGTGTTATATCTGTCTTCTATGCATCCTGCCTAGTCTGCATCACTGAATCGCACCGGGTTTGCATTTGTGTCCTTGGTGTACCATAGGCCATAGTTCAGGGTCCCTCCAAGATACCTGATGATTCTTTTGACCAGCTGCGTGCGACTCTTCTTTGGGCAGGCTTGGAACCTTGCACAGACTCTTACTGAATAGGAGATATCAGGACGACTGGTTGTAAGGTACAACAGGCTTCCAATCTTGCTTCGGTATGTAGCTTGATTCACTTCAACTCCAGTTTCATCTTTGACAGCTCTGATATGGGTGGCAGCTGGTGTACGTTTGTGGATTTCTTTATCAAGCTGGAACTTCTTTACCAGATTCTGGCTATATTTGCTTTGTGATATAAAGATTCCATCATTCTTTTGGAATACTTCCATTCCTAGGAAGTAGGTTAGTTCTCCCACCAGGCTCATCTTGAATTCATTCTTCATGTAATCCAAGAACTGCTTTAGAACAGCTGAGATCTAGAGCCAAATACAATGTCATCAACATAAATCTGTGCTATGATCAGATCTGACCTGTTTCTTTTCACAAAGAGTGTCTTGTCAGCTCCTCCTCTTTCATATACGTGCTTCTCCAGAAAAATAATCAGCCACTCATACCATGCTCTAGGGGCCTGCTTTAACCCATACAAGGCCTTCTTTTGCTTGTACACATGCTCCGGATGGTGAGGATCTTCAACACCTTTGGGTTGCGCCACATGTACCCCCTCTAATAGTTCACCATTCAAGAATGCACTCTTGACATCCATTTGGTGAATCCGACGTAGCAGGACAAAGCCAGGAGAAGTCTGATGGCTTCCAATCGGGCTACTGGTGTAAAAGTTTCGTCGAAGTCTAAGGCTTCAATATGGGTGTACCCTTGTGCATCTAGTTTGGCCTTATTTCTTATGACATTTCCTTTCTCATCAGTCTTGTTCTTGAAGATCAACTTGGTTCCTATGTGTTCACTCCTTCTGGTATGGCAACCAGATCCCATACATCATGTCTTTTGAATTCTGCTAATTCTTCCTGCATTGCCAGTATCCAATATTCGTCGCCCATAGCCTCCTTGAAGTTCTTTGGCTCTTCACAGGACAAAAAACATGAATTGCAGATAGACTCGTAGGTACTGAAGTGTGATGAACTTCGGGTTCGTCTTCCTTCTGTGGGATCTCCAAGCACATTTGACAGCTGTTGATTCCTCTTAATCTTCTTGGGAGGTTGTCTTAATGTTGTATGAGAGCCCTCACTGCTCTGTTCTGAGACACTGTTATCAATGTGTTGATCCAGGGGCTCTTCTTCAGCGTCTGCTATAGCATCCTCTTGTACCACTTCTCGTTCACCTCTGTTCTGCTTTAGAAGGCCGACTTCTGTGTCTGAGTCTTCATCTTCGTAGTTGGTGGAGGCCTCTTCTTCAACATCATTAATGACTACATTAATGGATTCCATCATTGTTTCTATTCACTTGTTGTAGACACGATATGCCCGACTGTTAATTGAGTAACCCAAAAATATCCCAGCGTCACTCTTTGATCTAGCTTCTTTCTGTACTCCTGATAACAGTCACTCCTAAATATGTGAAAATATTTGATCGTTGGCTTCTTCTGATTCCAAAGCTCATAGCAGGTCAGATTTGTTCCTTTTCGCATGGAACTCTGTTGATGTTATAGCAGGCAGTGTTCATTACTTCAGCCCAAAACTTTAGGGGAACTTTCTTGGCATGGATCATGACCCGGGCCAATTTTTGAATTGTTCGATTCTTTCGCTCCATCACACCATTTTGTTGAGGAGTAATTAGAGAAGAATACTGATGAATGATTCCACGTTTGCTGCAGAAGCTGTCCACGGCTTCATTCTCGAATTCCCTTCCATGATCGCTTCTGATGGCAGCGATTTTGAGGTTCTTTTCTTGTTCTAACCCGGATACCAGAGTAACTATCACTCTCACAGTGTCTGACTTTTCCTTGATGAAGTCAACCCATGTATATCTAGTATAATCATCAACACACACAAATGCGTACCTCTTCCTTCCACAACTTTCTACTTCCATTGGTCCCATCAGATCCATGTGTAATAATTGCAAAGGTCTGATTGTGTTGATGTTGCCAACTCTAGGGTGGGAAGCCTTTTTCTACTTAACTATTTGGCATTCACCACAAATGGTGTTCAGCTCACCTTTGATCATAGGAACTCCTCTGATTAATCCTTCAGCTGCAATCTTCTTCAAAGTTCTTAAGTTGATGTGGCCCATCCTTCTGTACCAGAGATTCATTTCTTCCGTGTTGGTCAACATGCACGTTGGTGAAGAGGTTGTTGTACCAACCTTGAGTAAGTAGCAGTTGTTCTTTGATTTGGTTCTTTGATGCAGTTGTTCTTAAGTTGTTTTTGATTAAATTTTACTTGATGTGTAAACCACAGAGCTGGCTGATGCTTATGAGATTTGCTTTCAATCCATCTACTAGCATTACATTTTGTAACTTGGGTAGCCCTTTGACTGCCAGAGTTCCTTTTCCCAAAAGTCTTCCCTTCAACCCGTTTTCGAACTTTACCAGTTATTCTGAGCAGGGTGTTATATTCTTCAAAAATGATCTTTCTCCAGTCATATGTCCTGAGCAACCGCTATCAAAATATCAGCTTTCTTTGCTTGATGACCTTGAGGTGCTGACAAGTGCATAGTGCATGGCTCTTTCTCGTCTTTGCTGTTCGGGTACTGTATCTGGTTTCAGGTATCCGACGATAGATGGGCAGACCCTCTTAATGCGTCCCTTGTGTCCACAAGCACAGCATCTTCGATTTCTATTTTTCAGAATTTTTCCAGTACTCTGATGGTGGTACAGGGGTTGCTGTTGCAACTTCTTGTTCAACTTCCCATGCACTCCTTTCCCAGTGTGATTGGCCAATTTTTTGATTGGTCTGGATCTGACAATGTTGCATTCGTTTTCGCTGTTGTCAGTATCATCATCACTCCAATTGACTGAGAAGGATTTGGTCTTCCCTTTTTGTTTATCCGGACAGTTCACCTTTCGATGACCATATTCTCTGCAGCTCCGGCACTGTAGCCCTTTCTTCCTCATTTTCTTCTCATCATCTTCTAGGGCAGGTTTCTTTCTTTCCTTTGACTGTCTCTACCTCTTTTAAGTTGATTTGATGAATCAGGTCCAAAGTTCATTTTCTTCATAAATCTTTCAAGATTTTTGACTAGCAAGCCAATCTGATCCTCCCTTGAGATCTTCTCTCCTTCTGTCTCAGCATTTAGTCCAACATTTTTTACCTTTGCTGGAGTGTCATCCTTGCTTAGTTTCATTTCAAGTTGCTTGAGAGATCCTATCAGCTCTTCCAGCCTCATAATCTTGATATTCTGAGCTTTTTCAATGGCTGTCACCTTCATGTCAAATCTGGTGGGCAATGATCTGAGAACTTTTCTTATTAGCTTCTCTTCTGGAATTGATTCTCCGAATGCATGAGCTTCATTTGACAAATCATACAGCTTAGCATTGAATTCAGTGATGGACTCCTCCTCTTGCATCTTTAAGCTCTCAAACTGAGAAGTAATTATCTGCATCCTGGATGTCTTTACTTTATCAGTGCCTTCATGAGCTGTCTGCAAAATCTCTCAGGCTTGTTTTGCAATATCGCAGTTGGAGATCAATCTGAAATTGTTAGCATCCACAACAACAAAGATAGCATTTAGAGCCTTTGAGTTACGAGTTGCTTTAGCTTCCTCTTTATCAGTCCATTCCTCTTAGGGATACTTCCTGGTGACTCTCTTCTCATCAATCGTCAAGGGAGGAGACCATTCAGCCACAACAGCTTTCCAAATCTTCTCATCAATAGCCTTCAAGAATGCTTTCATTCTAGCCTTCCAATACCCATAGTTGGTCTCTTCCAACAGAGGTGGTCGGCTCATACTCTGACCTTTCTTCATTGTTTCTTTCTCTTCTCAGCTAGACGCTTAGGATCTTCACTCTATGTGTCGAGTTCCCGCTCTGATACCATTTTAAATTTGCAGCGCCTCTGAGTTACTGAGGTATACAAGAAGTTACTATAGCAACCTCTTGTACAGTCTGATCTTTAGCAGCAAGGAAAAGCAATGACCAGAGATTTGTTCACCCAGTTTGTCCAACTGCCTACATCTAGGGAGGACTAAACTCCAGTCCTCAATCCACTAGTCTTCCAGATCTTTTGGTACAACACAAGCTTGACTCTACGCAACACTAGATCAATCTATGCTACCCAATCCTACTAGCAAAGCACACTCAATCAGAACAACCTTTGATCAGTGTCACACACACCTACACAATTGAATTAACTCAGAATAGGTACAGCTCTGCTCTCCAGACTTAGCCTATTCTAATTAAACAATCTCATGGTAGGTTGCTATAGCACACGCTTGTGCAACTAGCTTGTGTAGCTTATGTCCGCGTCACTCCAAGGCCTTTCGCCGAGCCGTTCAAACCTTATTGTGGGTGATCCTCACTCCGGGATGCTCCCCCTCACTCGGTAACCACCTTTCACTAGCAAGAACAGGCCTTCTATAGATTGTCCGAGTTCTTCCACTCGACAACTCTCCTGCCGCCTTCCTTGATTAGCCAACAAGCGCGACCTGCTCTGAATTCGCCTTCTTCGATCAAGCTCTGATCTTCAATCAGCCTTTGCTTCAACCACTCTGCTCTACGCTCACGCTTTTCTCTCGGCTTTCTCTGAAATAGGAACTCCGAGCTCTATCAATATCAACTTTAGAAAGTTCCTATAAGATCTGAACAAGATCCTTATCTCCGACTTTTTAGGAGATTTGATTTCCCAATCAAAACTTCAAGTTGTGGCACGGAATCTTCTCTGGGGATATTCTGACAATATTTGGAAGCCACTCGTTGCACTGCTACTTCATATCTAAGCAGATTTCTCTTCGCGTCAAAACTGCTGCTCTGCTGCTACAACTCCCTACTGCAGCTCCTCCTGTAGCAACTACTTGTATACTGAGTTTGTACACTCTGTCTGGTTTTGTCAATTGAATGCTAAAATGTTAAGTTCAAAAGAACAAATTCTAAAATGGGAATATGCTTTATACCAATTAAATTATAAGCTATATTACAAATTTCAATGCAAAAGTATATTCAATAATGTAAAAATATGTGAAACAGTTAGACCCATCTAACCGTAAACACAAATCTCCTTCATCAATATTGACCTATGTTAGGATGCAAGGAGAACACGGGCAACTGTTTTGCAGAATAAAGACAAAAGAGTCGAACAGTTTAGCCGGACTTTTCGGTGTTTAAGTTAATGGAATTTGTACCTTGACTAACATGTCTAGCTCATAGACCATGCGGTTGAAACCAGATGAACCGGTCAGTCCGGTCTAATTTACAAAGCATTGGCCTCTATTCTATTCAACGCAACTGGGTTTAGTTTTCTTGTTACAAAATGGTTTAAATGCATTAGAACTCAGCTCCCCTGTTGAGACCAGTTGCAGATCCCCTAAAACACCCAAATGAAAATTCAAGTACAATTGAGTGGACTGGTAATGGCGGCTAATGGATAAATCAAACCAAACTATTCTCCCTAGCTCATTACATTTCGAAAAAAAAATCTAATTTTGAATTATGTTTTCTACAGTCCCTTTCTGCTGTATTCGAGTGGATAAAACGTCGCATGATTTAGATTAGCAACCATATTTCAACGGTAAAAACTTCATCGTAAAGTTAGCCATCGGATAAAAAATTTGACAGATATACGATGGTTATTCGGCGGTATTTGCGGCACTTTTATGACAGAATTAGGGCCATCGTTAAGGAGTAGGATAGCCACCGGAACTCCACAACACAAAATACTGTGATTGTATGACGGTGGTTTGACGAAATAAAAGTGGTGGTTTTCTGACATGTATACAGAAAAATCCAGTAAATCGTGTGATAATGTAGTATGGCAGTGTTTGACAAAACCAGCACAAGTGAACAAGGAGCTGCTACAGCACAAGTGAACAAGCAGACCAGCACAAGTGAACAAGCAGCAGCTGCAGCAGGGGATGCTATAGCAGGAGCTTGTTCAAGTGGCTGCATCATCTGACCGAGTAGCAGCAGCGACCTGGGATTGTCTAGAAGGGCTGGAAACTCTATGGAGATCATCAGAAGAATTTCTAAAATGCTGTGGAGATTTTTCCAGTGAGGTTTCCTAGCCAGAGAAGGAGATTTGTATTGAAGATCAAAATCAAATCTAATCTCCTAGATTTTTGGAGATAATTGTTCTTTTTGGGACATTGCTTAAACCTGGTCTTGCTTAAAGCTGGTGCTGCTATTTAAGAGAAAGGTGTTCAGAGCAGGATGGTTGATCGAAGCTGAGGGATACACGAGTGCATACACAGAATTCAGAGAGAGCAATTTTGGTGTGCGACGGACGTTTTCTTCGATCATCACCCAAGAGCAGAGCGTGAACGCAGAGCTGTGGTGATAGAGGCAGAAGGGAATCAGGACTTGCAGAGTCTGATTCGAGCTTGATCTGGAAGCCAATTCAGAGCAGGTGTGCTTGTTGGTTGATCAAGGGCAGCCGCGGAAGAACTGACGGGTGTGTGGCTCGGTCAAGTGTCTAAGCGGTGATTCTTGCTAGTGGCAGGTGGTCACTGAGTGAGGGGGAGTATTCCAGAGTGTGCAGCGCTCGTGGAATCGTTCGAACGGCTCGGCAGAAGGCCTTGGAGCGACGCGGACAATTGTGCTTCAGCTGTGTGTTACAGCAGTTGCTACAGCAACCCTGCTGAGTGAGTGTAGTTTAGAATAGGCTGAGTCTTGAGAAGTCTGTAGCTATTCTAGATTGGCATTTGCAGAGGGTGTGCAGACACAAGTCAGAGCTTGTTCTGATTGTGTCAAGTGATCCACACAAGGTTGAGTAGCATAGGTTGCGTGGAGTTGTAACCGAGTGTACTTGGAGACCTTCGTGTTTAGTGGATTGAGGACTGGAGAATAGTCCTCCCCAGACGCAGGCAGTTGGCCGAACTGGGTGAACAAATTTTTGTCTTGTTCATTGTTTGCTGAGACAATTTCCGAGTGAACAAGAGTGTGCTGCAGCAACTGCTTGTTCACAAGTCTGCCTAATTGAGACGCTGTGAAATTTCAATTGGTATCAGAGCGGGAGCTCGACACACAGAGTAAAAGATCCTACAGTGTCTCTGAAGTTGCCACGACAATGAAGGAAGGACAGAGCACAAGCAGACCCCCATTGTTGGAAGAAAGAAACTATGGATATTGGAAGGCTAGGATGAAAGCCTTTCTCAAGGCCATTGATGAGAAGACCTGGAGAGCAATAATGGTCTAGTGGTCTCCCCCAATTACCATGGATGAACAAGGAGTCACACGGATAAAGCCTGAAGAACAATGGACTGCTGAAGAGGGAGCTGCAGCAACTGGTAATTCAAAGGCCCTGAATGCAATTTTTGCTACAGTTGATGCTAACAATTTCAAGTTGATATCGAACTGTGACATGGCCAAACAAGCGTGGGAAATTCTGCAAACTGCACATGAAGGAACTGATAGAGTGAAGCTGTCAAGACTCCAGATATTGCTACATAGTTTGAGAATCTGAGAATGTTGGAAGAGGAGACTATGACTGAGTTTAATACTAAACTCTGTGATCTTGCAAATGAAGCCCATGCTCTTGGTGAACCCATTCCTGAAGAAAAGCTGATCAAAAAGGTTCTCAGATCGCTTCCCACAAGATTTGACATGAAGGTGACAGCCATTGAAGAAGCTCAAAATGTCAGATTTATGAGGCTTGAAGAGTTGATGGGGTCTCTCAAACAATTTGAGATGAAGCTGGTTAAGGAAAACATCACTGCCAAGGACAAGGATGTTGGACTAAAAGCTGAAGCAGAATCCGAGAAGCCAGTTCCAGAAGATCAGCTGAGTATGCTTGTTAAGAACCTTGGAAAGCTCCTGAAAAACATGGAATCCAGAACCGGGAAAAGCTCTTCCTCACGAAAACAATTCAAAAGGGGCCGTGAAAATAACAGGAAAGGGAAGGAACCAGCTCAGGATGAAGATGAGAAGAAAGAAATGAAAAAGGGAGTCCAATGCTGGAACTGTGAAGGATATGGACATATTGAGGCTGACTGTCCGAGCAAAACCTTCAAAAATTCAGAGAAAAAGAACAGCAAGTCTCTGACAGCAAAACGGAGTAACTCTGAGGATAGTGATGAAGAAAACTGTGTTGTGCTAACCAGTGTGTCAGATTTCAATCTCAACCAACTAAAAATGGATGAATTTCACTATGGGATTGAAGTATCTGAAAGTGAAGATGAAGAGGACTCATCTGACAGTCTGATTGAGTATCTGGGGAAGATTCTGAAACAGTGTGAGGCAGCTCTTAAGACAAATCAAGCTTTGACTGACAGAGTCAAGGTTCTGGAAGAAGAACGTAGAAAATTTCTCCTCACATCCAACAGTCAAGTAACCATTCTGAAAAGGGAAGACACAGGAAGACAAGTTATTGACAAAGGTTCCTCACCAGCAACAGCCAAGGAAACTGACTTTCAGAAAAATATCTTGGATGAAATTTTGTCTTATCAAAGACTTGGAAAAGGGAGAACGGGGCTTGGGTATACTGGTGAAGAAAGTTCTAGAGGAACAGTTTTCATTAAAGCCTCAGATGCCATGATAGATGAAAAAATTAATACAGGAGAGCCCCCGAAACCTGCAAGGAAAGTTGGAACTAGACAGGTGAACAAGAGGATGCTGCAGCACCTGGCACATCATCCGTCTAAAACAAGGAAAAAGGGTCAGAATAAAAGGAGTTCTACCTCCAACCTGAAGCAACAGCACAGAACCACCTCAGTTGAAAAAGGGGGACCAAAATCACAGAGAAGGATTTCCAGGACTGCTGAACCAGGACACTGGATTGCTAAAGACAGGAGGAAATCACAGGTTATACAGGTGTGGAAACCCAAACATGACAAACTAAGAGATAGGAGGCTTGAGGGTCGGAAGAGGACGAACTCTCGACAAACTCAGATATGGGTGAAGAAGTCACCATCAGAACCTGTCAAGGATCCGCCGAGCAAAAACTGTCTTCCGGAATGAATAGGTGAACTAGCTCGCGTCTGCTATAGCAACCTGGTCTAAATAAGCTTGCTCACATGTTTTGGTTGCTAAAGATGGGAGAAGGCACATGAGTGGCACGTGATCCAGAAGCTTCAAATTGAAAAAGGGAATAACGGGTAAATCAATTTCTAGGGCAAAGGCAAGTTGAAGGCGCTTTCCAAAAATCAGTGCTGATCATCCCCACTGTGCGCTCCTCAAATCTTCTACAACCCTGCAACAATGGTGAAGACTCGTGGTTTGAAGAAGAATCTGGCAGCAGACCGACATGGCAGGTCTGAAAGAAGGACCAAGTCGCGCAATGAAGCCCCTGCTTAGCGACTGGATGTGGTGGTGTGGGAACCAGCACCTCTCCCCGTGTCGCACAGCGAGCCCTCTCCTCACGAAGGAACTTCGCAGAAAAGAAGGCGCCTGGTACGTGACGGAGAACCTGTTCCCAGTACCGCTGTGCTATCTAAAGAGGCTGTGGCTGAGGAAGTCCCTGGAGAAGAACAAGCTACAGAGGATGCTATAGCAGGTTCTGAAGAAGAAGGGTGCAGAACACTGGTTATGTCCCCGGGCATTGTGGGTGAAGGGGAGGAAACAGTAGCTGAGTCTCCTGAACAAGAACCTGCTGCAGCACATCCTCCTCCGCCCTCTGACAAAGGAAAAGCTCTTATCCTAATCCCAGTCTCCAGCACTGAAGAAGAAGAATCAAGTGAAGAAAATGCAGGTGCTTATGGTGAACCTTCTGTGAGAGGACCTGCATTGGTAGACACAACTGCAACCACAGTGGGAGGTATTTGGTTCAGAAATAGGAGTGCTTCTCAATCCTGGAGTGCTGTTGAGAGGAAGCATATTGTGTCAGAGAAGAGGCTGGGCCTAGACAAGTACACATCAGCAGCAATTATTCAGCTTCTCACCGAGGTAAACCTTCTCAAGTCCCTAACCTTTCATTCAGATTCAATATAGCTCTGGTTAGGGAATTTATTGTAAATATGGAAGAGAAGTTTGGTGAGGAAGGAGCGGATGAGTATGGAAGAAGTTGGGTACGGGGTAAGACAGTTATTATTACCCCAGAAAAAATTGATGAATTCCTTGAGATTCATGAGAATGCCAGAGCTCCCACTGATGTTCAGCCAGAGATGCTGGCTAAGGTTCTGACAGGGGGAGTGTGCCTGTCTTGGGGAGGTCCCAATCTGAGTGCTGCTGAACTCACCTCCAAGAATGCTTTGCTATATCATCTGGGCATTAGAAACTGGATCCCCAGCTCTCACAGGGGGAAGGTTAGCAAAGCCTTTGCTAACCTTCTCTACTCCATTGGGAAGAGGAGACGAATTAGCCTGGGCAGTGTGATGTTTCCCCAGGTGGCTACTCATGCCGGCAGTGCTTCCTCCAGCAAGCCCATTGTGCTCCCCTCCCTCATCTATGGGATGATGGTCTCACAGCATCCGGAGCTTGGTGAGATTTCTGAAGGATTATCTGAGGAACTGCAGGTCTTCACAGCTGATCACAAGCTGTTCAAAGGGAAGCATGCAGTGGACATAGCTTATGAGGATCCTCTTCTGGTTGGTGATTCAGCCCCAGCTCCCCTGGAGGATTCTCTTCCCCCTGGTGCAACAATTCAATCAGCCCTCCGTGCCAGAATTGTGAGCCATCTCAGATCTGAGCTGGTCATCCTTGAAGCTGAAGTCAAAAGGAGGGATGCTAGGCGTGGACAGATCAGAAGTCTGCTCAGAGATCTTGAGTTCCCGGCAGATGAGGAGCAGGCCCCTTGAGCATCTGTGACAAAAAGGGGGAGTATAGTTGTAGGCTGATGAACTGATGAACTGATTTTTTTTTACCCTGCGTGGTCGTGCTACGGCCGAGTGTGGTCACCTCTTACTTTCTTACTCTTTTGGAATTTCTTTCATTTAGAGTATTTTCTGGTTCATGGAAGTGTGCATAAGTGTTCTAGGGTTTTGTCAAAATGCCAAGGGGGAGATTAATAATGTAGTATGGCAGTGTTTGACAAAACCAGCACAAGTGAACAAGGAGCTGCTACAGCACAAGTGAACAAGCAGACCAGCACAAGTGAACAAGCAGCAGCTGCAGCAGGGGATGCTATAGCAGGAGCTTGTTCAAGTGGCTGCATCATCTGACGAAGAAGAAGCAGCGTCCTGGGCTTGTCCAGAAGGGCTGGGATCGCTACAAAGATCATCAGAAGAATTTCTAAAATACTGTGGAGAATTTTCAAGTGAGGTTTCCTAGCCAGAGAAGGAGATTTGCATTGAAGATAAAGATCAAATCTAATCTCCTAGATTTTAGGAGATAATTGTTCCTTTTGGGACATTGCCTAAACCTGGACATTGCTTAAAGCTGGTGCTGCTATTTAAGCGAGAGGTGTTCAGAGCTGAGAGGTTGATCGAAGCTGAGGGATACACGAGTGCATACACAGAATTCAGAGAAGAGCAATTTTGGTGTGCGACGGACGTTTTCTTCTATCATCACCCAAGAGGAGAGCGTGAACGCAGAGCTGTGGTGATAGAGGCAGAAGGGAATCAGGACTTGCAGAGTCTGATTCGAGCTTGATCTGGAAGCCAATTCAGAGCAGGTGTGCTTGTTGGTTGATCAAGGGCAGCCACGGAAGAACTGACAGGTGTGTGGCTCGGTCAAGTGTCTAAGCGGTGATTCTTGCTAGTGGCAGGTGGTCACTGAGTGAGGGGGAGTATTCCAGAGTGTGCAGCGCTCGTGGAATCGTTCGAACGGCTCGGCAGAAGGCCTTGGAGCGACGCGGACAATTGTGCTTCAGCTGTGTGTTACAGCAGTTGCTACAGCAACCCTGCTGAGTGAGTGTAGTTTAGAATAGGCTGAGTCTTGAGAAGTCTGTAGCTATTCTAGATTGACATTTGCAGAGGGTGTGCAGACACAAGTCAGAGCTTGTTCTGATTATGTCAAGTGATCCACACAAGGTTGAGTAGCATAGGTTGCGTGGAGTTGCAACCGAGTGTACTTGGAGACCTTCGTGTTTAGTGGATTGAGGACTGGAGAATAGTCCTCCCCAGACGTAGGCAGTTGGCCGAACTGGGTGAACATATTTCTGTCTTGTTCATTGTTTGCTGAGATAATTTCCGAGTGAACAAGAGTGTGCTGCAGCAACTGCTTGTTCACAAGTCTGCCTAATTGAGACGCTGTGAAATTTCATCGTGCATTGTCGTATAGTCATCGTAACAACACAACAAAGTATTCGATGCTTACCCGAAGGGAATTCGACGAAATAGGAGCGAAAATATATGTTGATATTACGACGATTGAGCGACAAAAATCAGTAACGGAGAAGAAGATATTGATGTTTAAATATTTTAGTGTGTCGTCTTCCAAAACTTTTCAAACAACCATTATCTTCTATGAGTAAGTTGAGTATAGAAACTTGCCCCTCATTACGCCTAAGTCTACAAGCATTTGTTTTGAATTCAAAATGCATGTAGTCAGATCCAAAAATTATGATCTCTTCTTGAATGTACACATTAACTATAGCAGCCTCAATTGCTTATTTGTTTTCAATCATCCTTTTTTTAGTATAGTTTCTTCCACGACATGTATTGGTTAATGCTCCATAAAATCGAAGAAGAAAGGCGGTTAAACTGCCTCTAATTTGCAAAGAGTTTCCACGATATTAGCCTTTCCAAGCGGTCAGTTTCTAATGATGAACCACAAATGTTTCGCAAAAATGTGTAACTCTGAGATGACTCCCATATAGCGGAAGGAAGCATCCCACGAAATGAAATCGATATTAACTTCTATAAGAATATGTGTGCATGGTGTCTTTTATACCCCACTAGCTTACGTCGTTGTAGATCGAATGGTTACCCAATCTGCCGAGTAACCATTTAGAAATTGGAGTCCCTTGATCCAATGACATATTCTGGTTTGTTGGTTGGGGATAAGTGTGTACTTAGCTTTTGTAGCAACTAACTTACCTTGAAGAATCTGTAATTCCAATTGTCCTCGTACGTTCCATACAATATGAACAGCCTATGCGTCCATGCGTTGATCATCCAGATAACATACCGTGGGCAAGGAAATGAGACACTTTCAACATTAGAACAATTCTTTTTTGAAGTTTTGCTTGTTGTACGCATTAAATGTATCCACTCCAACATTCCACAAAGTGAGCAAGTCATTGATAAAAAGAAGCAAATATATCAATCCATTTCTTAGGACTTTTTGGCCCAAGAATTAAGACAAGCAGTCACATGTATCTCATTTTCATGCACAACCATGGAGGCAAACTATAAGGCGTCAATATAACAAGCCAACAGGAGTATAATTTTGCTGACATACCAAAAGGGCTTATGCCATCTCAACACAAACACATTCTTACATTGCGAGACTTAGAACCACGGTTAGGATATGTTCGATCAAAATATTTCCATGACTCAATGTCTGAAGGGTGCACCACAACAGTGACATTTCTATCTCTATTTGAATGGAAACTCAGGTGTATAGTTGTTGTTTCGTTCGTAGACAACCTTTAAAGATGAGGTATGATAGGAAGGTAGAACATTTGAGATCTTGCATTCCTCTTGTAATTGCAAGAGCCTTATGATTTGCATGACTCTTTGTATTTTGGTTCTTTATAAAAATCCAGCTTAATAAATTCTCTTACTCTCCATAGTATATCATACATCAATTCGAATGTAAACCATGTCCAATCCACTTTTCTTTGTTTGACGGAACGTAGTAGACACCTGGTTGTCATAATCAGACAAATTTCCAATTATCCCATGAATTGAATCACATGTTGCTTCTAATAATTTATGGTCCGTCTTAGTTTGAAGTTAACTTCATGGAAATAGATAGTTATGTCTAGTACAATCTTCAAATATAGGTTCGCAACTCAATTTAAACATAATATACAACTGGGCTTCATTAGGTTTCTCAGGTTGTTCTAGGTACAACTGATGGGAACCATTGCTCGGCCCAATTATTTACTTAGCATTTTCTGAAACCTGCTATCAGTTCCATCAAAGGGGCTTATGCATTGAGGTAGTCGTAAGTGCAGATCATAAGAATAATTAAAACTATGCTCGTCAATCCATCCTATATATGTCACTTCTGCTATTGCCTCTCCATGAAGAGTCCACTTATATTAATTTTTAATAAATGAGTAAGTCCTCTCCATGAAGAGTCCACTTATATTAATTTTTAATAAATAAGTAAACAGATGATTTTCAGTAACACTAACTTCGCAAAATAACCTATTCTTACACAAAGACATGGAAAACGCATATTGTTTCCATCAAATACATGCACATTCGTAGAGACAGCTTCAAAAAACCTCCGGACACTGTTCTTAAACATATCATTATTATACGATTCACAAGAATTCCATTGTTTGTACATAAATAACATCCCCGAACCAATTCTACTATGGAAAACATGGTACAGAAATAACTCTTGTTTGTCAAATAAGCTACAAACTTGACAAATAAATAATCTATCATACAATGAAACACGGGTTCAAGAAATAATAAATTGGAAGTATAATACCCGATGAGTAGCATAAACTCCAAATTGATTGAGAAAAACATCATAGAAGACATCCCAAAGTAAAAAATAAATCCCAAGGAAATATGATAGTTATACGGGAATACATTCTGCCGTATATTCTAATATGCGGTGAAAAGAAAGACGTATTATAACCGTCGATTAATGCATTACATTTGTGACGTCATTACAACCGCCACATAATTATATTTATGACGAAAATACTGTTCTTCATAAAACTGTCGTAAAATATGACAAGTTTACTATGGAAAATACCATCGTAAACTGTATTATCATAACGTCATCGTAAACATGCTATTACAATTTTCGACGGAAAATATCTGTTGGAAAATTTGGTGAAGAAGTGTGAAGAAAATGTGGTGTGACCATATTTATATGAGAAAAGTATTTAATTGGATTTAAAGTCCTACAAATGAAAGGACAAAATCAATTACTTACATGTCCAAATTGAAGCCAAAATGAATGAAATGAAATGCTCAAAGTTATGGAGAGCATTTACAAAGGTCAAGTGAAAAGCCTTAGAAAACATAGAGGCTTATCTTAGTTATGACATTGTCATAATTTTTGTGGGCTATTTGTTTTCCATTAGCATGGAAAACATGAAGAGGTAGCATGATAATGGCTATGCACTTATGAAAGACCTTTTCATCTTTTCAAGAGCATTGAAAATTTGATTTTAATCTTGTGAAATGAAGGGACTTGGAACATTCATTTTGGTGCCTTTAAGAGGACCTTTGGCATTCACAAGGTCATTATGATGGGTTGCCCCATCCTCCCCTATAAAAGGAGGTGCGAATGAGGCTTGGAAATCATCAACTCACACAACAACATCTCTCATTTCCAACATCTCCTCCCTTGATAGCCGGCTGCTTTTCCCTTTGAGTTCTTCATACCCTTTGAGTATTTCTTTGGTGATAGTGGCTTGCACAAGTTTGGTTCGCCGGAGTGTTACCTTGTAGTGCAAAGAGGTACACACTCACAAGTTGTTGTATCCTGGGAAGCTCTTGCCCTTTCCTTGCACCCGGTGGGACGGCAATAAAAGCTTTAAGGAAATCGTCTAACGAGCCTCAACTGATTCTGGTTTGCTTGTATCGTTATTCCGTTCTACTTTGAATTACTTGTTTATTTGGCTTTCAATTTAATCATTCGATTTATAATCTTCGCATTGAATCAAATTGAATTGATTAAACTAAGTTGATGCACTAATTAATTAGATAATTGATAGTGTTACTTCATTTACTTTATATTGAATTAAACTAACACTTGATTCAATATAACAATAATGATGCATGCCTTCCATTAATAGTAATACTTCATTAAATATAATGTATTCACAAAGCTTTATCTACATGTTCCATCATTGATATAATTGAAATTTCATTCAATTTAATCCAACAATCTTAAAGCTTTTATTTTGTGTAGATAAAAGTGTGAGTACAATTTATATTTCAAGATTGCTAACTAGTTGGTCTTTTGTAGACATGGAAAACCAAACCACAAATCAAAGTATGGACATTGATGCCAACATCCCGGTTGCTCCTGTAGTGTTGCCAACTGTGGTTCCAACAGTGTTGCCCAGACCTGGTGTTGTGCCTAGTAACACCCCAATGATGACGGCTATGGCCGGGAATGGACCTGCGGGTTCAATTTCAAGCGGGTCAGTGGCACGAGTGCCCACCCCAGTGATGCCGGCCGAAAGGCCTGAGAAGTTCACAGGACTGAACTTTAAGAGATGGCAACAGAAGATGCACTTCTACCTGACCACCATTGGGTTGGCTCGGTTCCTAACCGAAGATCCACCTACTTACAAGGAGGATGAAACTGACTCACAAGTGTTCATGGCATATAGTGCTTGGAAAGATTCTGACTATCTGTGTCGAAACTATGTCATGAACAGCTTAAATGACGCACTGTACAATGTGTACAGTACCAAACGCTCAGCCAAGGAGCTCTGGGAGTCATTGGATAAGAAATACCGAACTGAGGATGCCGGGTCTAAGAAATACATTGTGGGTCGCTTCCTGGAGTTCATGATGGTAGATTCTAAAACGGTAGTAAGTCAAGTGCAAGAGCTGCAACTGATAATCCATGAGATTCATGCGGAGGGGATGCACATAAGTGAATCCTTCCAAGTTGCCTCAGTCATTGAGAAGTTACCTTCGGGGTGGAAAGAATTCAAAAACTATCTCAAGCACAAGCGAAAGGAGATGAGTTTTGAAGACCTTGTGGTTCGTCTTCGAATTGAGGAAGACAACCGTGGTTCTGATAAGAGGTTCAAAGCACCATCAGAGAGGGCAAACTTAGTGGAGCATGGTGCGAGCTCAAAGAGGAAGAAACCCTCTAACAAGTTAGCAGCTAAGGGTGGAGTGTTCAAGAAAAGGCAATCACCCAAGTTTCCGAGAAAATGTTTCAACTGTGACAAAGAGGGTCACCGAGCAGCTGACTGTAAGAAGCCTCCAAGGAAGCAAAAGAAGGAAGTCAACTCAGCCGAAGCTGAAGAAGACTTTCTGGTAGCTGTTATCTCTGAGCTGAACTTGGTGGATTCTAATCCCAAGGAGTGGTGGCTGGACACAGGAGCAACCCGCCACATTTGCTCGGATAAGAATGCGTTCTCCACATTAGAGCTGAGTGAGGCTGGAGAGAAGTTGTACATGGGCAATTCTGCCACTTCTGAGATCAAGGGGAAGGGTATAGTAGTCCTGAAGCTGACATCAGGCAAGGAGCTGAAGCTTACAGAGGTTCTCTATGTGCCCGATGTAAGGAAGAATTTGATCTCTGGGACACTGCTGGATAACCATGGATTTAAGATGGTATTTGAGTCCCAGAAAATTGTTCTCACAAAGAACGGTATGTATTTGGGAAGAGGTTATGTAAAGGATGGCATGTGGAAGATGAATGTAATAGCTATCAAACCCAAAAATATCAATAAAAATAATTCTTCCGTTATTTGCTTGAGTCCTCTAATTTATGGCATAAAAGATTAGGCCACGTAAATTATGACCCAATAAGAAAACTAATGAATTTGGAGTGTATACCCAAATCTCATATAGATTCGAAACACAAGTGTGAATCTTGTGTTGAAGCAAAATTAACGAGAACCTCATTTCACAGTGTTGAAAGAAAAACCGAACCCCTTGAATTAATCCATAGTGACCTATGCGACTTAAAATTCATGCCAACTAGAGGTGGTAACAAATATTTTGTGACATTCATTGATGATAGTACAAAATATTGTTACGTATATTTGCTTAAAAGCAAAGATGAGGCAATTGAAAAGTTTTCCATGTACAAATTAGAAGTTGAGAACCAACTCAACAAAAAGATAAAGAGGTTGAGAAGTGACCGTGGAGGTGAATATGTAGAACCGTTTGGGGCCTTCTGTGCACAATACGGAATTATTCATGAAGTAACTCCACCATACTCGCCTCAATCAAACGGCATTGCAGAACGAAAGAACCGTACTCTAAAAGAGATGATGAATGCAATGTTGTTAAGCTCTGGGTTACCCCATGGAATGTGGGGGGAAGCCATCTTATCAGCGAATTATCTTTTAAATAAGGTACCTCGCAAACAGGAAGAGAAGTCTCCATATGAGCTATTTAAAGGAAGCAAGCCTTCCTATAAATACTTGCGAGTGTGGGGGTGTCTTGCTAAGGTAATGGCTCCCGGTCCTAAGCGAATGAGGATAGGACCAAAAACCGTTGATTGTATATTCATTGGTTATGCGCAAAACAGTAATGCGTATAGATTCCTTGTGTATGAATCAAAAAATCCTGATATACACAAAAATTCCATCTTGGAATCAAAGAATGCTTCGTTCTTTGAACAAGTATTTCCTTATAAGTCTAAGGAAGATGAATTGGGTTCATCTCATCAGTTACTTGAAGATATTGAGGAAATAACTCAAGAACGAGATGATATCTCTGGAAATGATGTAGAATCAGTAGAACCTAGACGAAGCAAACGAACAAGGATAGAAAAATCATTTGGTACTGATTTTCTAACATATATGCTCGAAGCTGAACCTCGAACTTACAAAGAGGCTACAAACTCAGTTGAGGGTCACTTATGGAAAGAAGCCATAAGGAGTGAAATTGATTCTATCTTGCAAAATCATACATGGGAATTGGTTGATCTTCCTCCTGGAAGTAAAACACTAGGTTCTAAGTGGGTCTTCACCAGGAAGATGAAAGTGGATGGCACTATCGATAAATACAAGGCAAGACTTGTAATCAAAGGTTATAGACAAAAGGAAGGTCTTGACTATTTTGATACATATTCTCCTGTGACGAGAATCACTTCCATAAGGATGATAATAGCAATTGCGGCTTTACGTAATTTAGAAATACATCAAATGGATGTGAAAACAGCTTTTCTCAATGGCGATCTTGAGGAAGAAATCTATATGGAACAACCCGAGGGTTGTATAGAGCCTGGTCAAGAGAGGAAAGTTTGTAGACTTGTAAAATCTCTCTATGGCCTAAAACAAGCCCCAAAGCAGTGGCATGAGAAGTTTGACTCTGTGATGATGTCAAATGGGTTTAAGATCAACGAGTGTGATAAATGTGTTTATATTAAAAACACAGAACATGGTTATGTGATTCTGTGTTTATATGTTGACGACATGCTCATTGTGGGAGCAATGATGACCTGATTAAGTCCACAAAGGCTATATTAAACTCTAAGTTTGATATGAAAGATTTGGGACTAGCTGATGTAATTCTAGGTATCAAGATTACACGGACTAATGATGGACTTGTCTTAAGTCAATCACATTACGTCGAGAAGATCCTAGATAAGTTCGGAAATGACAGTTTGGGAATATCCAGAACTCCAATTGACATCAGTCAACACTTGTCTAAAAACAAAGGACAAAGTATCTCCCAAGTGGAATATGCGAGAGTCATAGGTAGTCTAATGTACTTAATGAACTGTACTAGACCTGACATTGCCTATACTGTAAGTAGACTTGCTAGATATACGAGTAATCCAGGATCGGAACACTGGAAAGCAATCGTGAGAGTACTAAGGTACTTACGATTTACTCGTGATTATGGTCTACATTATACCAGATATCTGGAAGTCATTGAAGGTTTCACTGATGCAAGTTGGATATCTGATATACAAGATTCAAAAGCGACAAGTGGATATGTATTCACTCTGGGAGGTGCTGCAGTGACTTGGAAGTCCTCTAAACAGACTGTGATAACTAGATCCACTATGGAAGCTGAATTCGTTGCATTAGATAAATGTGGCGAAGAAGCTGAGTGGCTAAGAAATTTTGTAGAGGATATTCCAAAATGGACAACACCTGTGCCATCAATATGTTTATATTGTGACAACCAATCTGCAATTGGAAGGGCACAAAGTGTGATGTATAATGGTAAGTCACGACATATACGTCGACGACATAATACCATTAGACAACTTCTCTCTTCAGGAGTCATTAGTATTGACTATGTAAGGTCCAAAGACAATATTGCAGATCCATTAACCAAAGGGTTAAGTAGGGACCAAGTAGAGAAGACGTCTAGAGGGATGGGACTTAAGCCCTTGGATAAATAAAGTCAAGGCAAAGGAAACCCAACCATGCTGACTGGAGATCCCAAGATCTTGGTTCAAAGGGACAACCTAACTGCTGAGACTATGTGCGGTCACTGAGGGGGTTAACCCCCGTTCCCATTCTTTGTTTAAATTGGTGACTCCCGCACGAGGTTAAGCTTGAAGCTTTTAATGATTTTTAGACTTCGGATGTTGAGATTCCGACAAGTAATGCGGGACTACTTGAAATAAAGAATCACCTATGTGAGATAGAAGTGAGGCCGCTTCTAAGAAGAATTAATGGGGCCCAATTTTTTCAAAACTCTCACAGAACCAGGCAGGGGTTTCATGGCCAGAAAAGAACCCAACCATGAGAACTGAACTTGTGTCAGGAATATATTTGTGGAAGATATGTGTTTCGTTTACATTATACGACGAACAGTTCAAGGACATCGCGTCTACTGAATAGTCAGTAAAGAAGATATGTCTTTCGAGGGAAGGTTCAAAGGCTTTGCCCACCTATCCTATACAAATATTGACCGAAGAAACTATCACCATATCGAGTCGAGTCTTGATTTTATTCTCACCCCATGATTTTCTTCATGTGGGGGATTGTTGGAAAATTTGGTGAAGAAGTGTGAAGAAAATGTGGTGTGACCATATTTATATGAGAAAAGTATTTAATTGGATTTAAAGTCCTACAAATGAAAGGACAAAATCAATTACTTACATGTCCAAATTGAAGCCAAAATGAATGAAATGAAATGCTCAAAGTTATGGAGAGCATTTACAAAGGTCAAGTGAAAAGCCTTAGAAAACATAGAGGCTTATCTTAGTTATGACATTGTCATAATTTTTGTGGGCTATTTGTTTTCCATTAGCATGGAAAACATGAAGAGGTAGCATGATAATGGCTATGCACTTATGAAAGACCTTTTCATCTTTTCAAGAGCATTGAAAATTTGATTTTAATCTTGTGAAATGAAGGGACTTGGAACATTCATTTTGGTGCCTTTAAGAGGACCTTTGGCATTCACAAGGTCATTATGATGGGTTGCCCCATCCTCCCCTATAAAAGGAGGTGCGAATGAGGCTTGGAAATCATCAACTCACACAACAACATCTCTCATTTCCAACATCTCCTCCCTTGATAGCCGGCTGCTTTTCCCTTTGAGTTCTTCATACCCTTTGAGTATTTCTTTGGTGATAGTGGCTTGCACAAGTTTGGTTCGCCGGAGTGTTACCTTGTAGTGCAAAGAGGTACACACTCACAAGTTGTTGTATCCTGGGAAGCTCTTGCCCTTTCCTTGCACCCGGTGGGACGGCAATAAAAGCTTTAAGGAAATCGTCTAACGAGCCTCAACTGATTCTGGTTTGCTTGTATCGTTATTCCGTTCTACTTTGAATTACTTGTTTATTTGGCTTTCAATTTAATCATTCGATTTATAATCTTCGCATTGAATCAAATTGAATTGATTAAACTAAGTTGATGCACTAATTAATTAGATAATTGATAGTGTTACTTCATTTACTTTATATTGAATTAAACTAACACTTGATTCAATATAACAATAATGATGCATGCCTTCCATTAATAGTAATACTTCATTAAATATAATGTATTCACAAAGCTTTATCTACATGTTCCATCATTGATATAATTGAAATTTCATTCAATTTAATCCAACAATATCATCGTAAAACTGTATTATCATAAACCGTCGAAACTTAAATAACATTGATTAAACCGTCGTATAAGTGCGGCAAACCCACCAAATGACTATGCGCGGTTTTAAAAGTGTCAGAAACTTCGGCCGAAAAATAATTTGAAATTTGTAGTGCCATATCACAGTGAGGGTATAGAGATGTTTGAAGTTGATGGTCTTTGTTTGGTCGCCCATCAAATGCTCCATTGTAATTTGTTGAAGTTACTAACCAATAATTTGGCTGTTATTCATATGCATACATTGGCTTTGCTGCACTATACCTGGAAGATGACCCAGCTGCTCCCGCAACCTCCTCCTCCAATCAATAGAAGTTAGCATTGGAATTTAGTTAAGTACTAAAAATATATTTCATCATTATCTGCCCACCTCAATAATTCATGCTGTGCTACCTAGTTGACAAAACAAAACATTTGATGCCATGACTTGAGCACTTCTACCTTTGTATGTTGGGCATTGGAATATCAATCATAATACTCGCTTTTTTGTATACATAAGATGATAATCTTCTTAGTCAACTAGTAATTTATGTTCGGCTTGTGTTACTTTTAGTTGAATTAAACCAAATAGAATTGAGTTAATCAATATTAATTTAATTTCGAAAGAACACACCAAAATTTTCATATTCCAGTTTTGAAGTAACTTTTTTTATAAGAAAGAAAAGAAACAGGAAACTTTATATTCCAACAGGTTTTCCGAACTAAGACACGACTGATCATGTTTTGAACGCATCATGCTTCTTTTCTTTATTAATGCCCATTACTCCAGCACAATACAAGAGAGAAATATAATGCAAACTAACTAACAACACTCGAAAACACATTTCCATGGCAACAAAGGCTTGATCCCGAGCATTACTCTCTTATTGAGGGGTAACGTTACTACTGTCATCAACTTGCTCGGCATTGTTAGTTCAGTAGGCGCATTTGAAATTGAGACGATAACCCACGGTTTGCTTCAACAACTTCTTCCACTAAGTTGCTGACGCTCTGCTTTTGCCAAAACTATAGAACATAAACAAGTTTGTTCACCCAGTTCGACAACAACATACGTCTGGGGAGGACTACTCTCGGTCGTCAAGGCTTCACTACCTCAGTTAGAGTATAATGGTTTTCAACAACTCAGCCACCGCTAGTTTAACCACTACTCCTAACCTAGTCGAAGTCTCCGTGCAATCTATTAGACAGGGTAAACTACTTTTAACAGATAGCTAGCAGTTCTACAACTCTCAGCCTATTCTATTAAAGAGTATACCCAGGTTATGCTGCAACAACTTCTTCCACCAAGTTGCTGACGCTTCTGTCGGAGACTTCTCCAAGCTCTCTCTGCTAAGTAGTCGGACACTCTGCGTTGCTCCCCCTCAATCAATGACCTTCCGTCAGTACCAATGAGCACGCTAGGACAGTCCGCGCAAGCTGCACTCCGCGACTATCAATCGTTCGGTCTGTCAACGAGACTAAGCTCCAGTCGACTCCCTCGAATCAAATGTAGTAATCAGACTACTCCAGTCCAGATTACTCCTCAGCTCTCTCACAACTCAACGCTCTATCACTCTCTACTTCCGCGGATTCTGACCTCTACTCAGTGTCTGTGTGTGTGTGTGTTCATAGATTCTCGATTCGATCTACATGTTTTTTGCTACGGGCTTTGTCTGCTCATATAGCTTTTGCACATCAGCAACTTTAGTCTCACACTATAATGCTACCTTCCGAATCCTCCCCTGGATTCCTGAAAATTGTTGAGATTTGTTTCTTAATTGGAATTTAGAAACCTTATCTTGTTGGCCTTCATCTGCGCCGCTGCTGAAGATTCTCTGATCATCTGGGCCTTCCTCTGCTGTTGCCACACCGGCCGCAATCACCCGGACAACCTCCGTGCACCTCCAGATTGATTTGCTACAAATATTCTCTCTTTAGCTTTAGCCTTGAATCTCAGAAGATGCTATAGCCTCTTCCGGTTCTTGTGTTGATCCCTCCTGATCATCTGTATCAGCTCCAATCGTCAGGGGATGCTATTGCTTCTTCTGTCTCTTTTGTTTTGTCAGTCTTCATTTGCAAGTACCAGCTCCAGGTACCACAGTTTGTTTTAGCCTCTTCTTCCGCTCGGGTTCTTCCGCTTTGTCACATATGACATATCTGTAACAATGTTAAATTCTCAAGTCTGATCTCAAACTCAATGTCCGCTGATTTGAGTTTACGCTCAATACTTTTTTTGTTTGTATGATGATGTCTGATGAGTGGATTTTGTTACATGTTTTAGGCTCCATTTTGTTTTTTTTAGATTTTGGCTCACGTCATCATATGACTTGTAGAACTTAAATTCATTATATATCAAGTTTGTTTTCCTTATTCTATATCTTGTGCTCTACTTGCATGATAGGTTTTGTGAATTTTTGACTTGCTAAAAGTTGATCCACTTTTTATTGATCTTCCTTACTCAGAATTGAAGCTAAACTCTAGAACCTAAATCAGTCAGGATAGATCAGCGAAAACCATATCAGAACTTGTGTGTATGTTGAAATTCCACTGCGCTGCTGATGCTTAGTTACAGCCTCTGGAGTTACAGCTTCTGTTGAAGCACTCTCTGTATCTTTCTGCGGAATTTACTCTACTAACAAAATCAGAAAGACATAGAAGTTTGTTCACCCAGTTCAGAAACTTGCCTACATCTAGAGAGGATACATCGATCCTCAAGATTCCACTATCTCAGTTTGAAGTACAAAGAACTCACACCTCTACTTCTCAACTAGCCGAAATCTTTTGCTTAGTCTAATCTCCTAGATTAGCTAGCAGTCAGATCACACACACTCTCTTCATGCAACCTACACATTCTCAGTAATAAATAGCTACAGATCTGACTCATAGACTTAGCCTATTCTATCACATGTGCAGTCTCACGAAATTCTTAAGCACACTCTTCACCAAAGTTGTTGTGTCTCTAGTTAACAACCATTCTAGCTCTTCCGCTAAATAGTCGGACACTCTAAGTTCTTCAAACTCAGTCTCTGCTCCCCCTCAATCAATGACTCACTGTGTCACTCTTGGGTAGCCTCGATCAATGCTTCACAGCCCGCAACAATGTCTGTCCGCGGCTGATCACCGAGCTCCTACTGTTCCTTCAACGAGCAGCGCTCTAGTTAAACTCCGAATCAATCTTGAATCAAACTCTACTAGTTCTGATTCCTTCTGCACAGAACACCAGTCTTCAACCCAATGTGTATACCTTGCTACCTTTGGTTGATCTTTGAGTGCTCAAACGTTCTGTTGATCGCTCTGTGCTCTTGTATGTGTCGCTCTCTATCTCGCGTCTTCAAAAGCTGCGCCCAGCCTTCCTTTTTCAAGCTCTCCAAAAACGCCAAGGATCATTATCAGAATCTCCTCCTCGATTTTCAGAAGGTTGTTGAAGATTTTGTTGCTTGGAATTTAGGCACCCAATCTTTTTTGACCACGTGCTGGCATTTGCGAAGCTCTTGATGACGTCTGCATAACTCTCTGAACTTCTGGGATGCCAGACGGATCACTCCGGAGCCTCACCATGCAACTCCTGGTTGATCGAGCATTCTGCTCTAGCTCTGGATCATTACGGAGTGCTGAAGCAGACTCTGTCTCTTCATAGCTGTCTCTTGCCCATTCTTCAGATGGTGTCTTAGATTCAAATCTTCAGGGATTGCTGAAGCAGACTCTAGTTCTTTGTTGTTGTTGTTAATTTGTCAGTCTTCAGATTGTGCTTCAACCACCAATCTTCAGGGAGTGCTTCAGCAGTCTCTTGAGCAGTTTTGTCAAGGACGTCATATCCTCAACATATGTATGCATCAGTTCCTGACTACACTTCTTTGATTGGTATAGAGGTTAAAAATACCAATGATCAAAATGGTGCAGTTGTAGGGGAACCTGAATTTTTACATGCCATTTGCTTTGCTTTGGTTTGCTTTTTTTCTAAACCTATCCATTATCTATTTGAATTGTCTACTTTAAGCTCCTAGATTAGCTAGCAGTCAGATCACACACACTCTCTTCATGCAACCTACACACTCTCAGTAATAAATAGCTACAGATCTAACTCGCAAACTTAGCCTATTCTATCACAATGTGCAGTCTCAAGGAATTCTTAAGCACACTCTTCACCAAAGTTATTGTGTCTCCAGTTAACAACTATTCTAGCTGTTCCGCTAAATAGTCGGACACTCTAAGTTCTTCAAACTCAGTGTCTGCTCCCCCTCAATCAATGACTCACTGTGTCACTCTTGGGTAGTTTCGATCAATGCTTCACAGCCCGCAACAATGTCTGTTCGCGGCTGATCACCGAGCTCCTACTGTTCCTTCAACGAGCAGCGCTCTAGTTAAACTCCGAATCAATCTTGAATCAAACTCTACGAGTTCTGATTCCTTCTGCACACAACACCAGTCTTCAACCCAATGTGTATACCTTGCTACCTTTGGTTGATCTTTGAGTGCTCAAACATTCTGTTGATCGCTCTGTGCTCTTATATGTGTCGCTCTCTATCTCGCGTCTTCAAAAGCTGCGTCCAGCCTTCCTTTTTCAAGCTCTCCAAAAACGCCAAGGATCATTATCAGAATCTCCTCCTCGATTTTCGGAAGGTTGTTGAAGATTTTGTTGCTTGGAATTTAGGAACCCAATCTTTTTGACCACGTGCTGGCATTTGCGAAGCTCTTGATGACGTCTGCATAACTCTCTGAACTTCCGAGATGCCAGACGGATCACTCCGGAGCCTCATCATGCAACTCCTGGTTGATCGAGCATTCTGCTCTAGGTCTGGAGCATTACGGAGTGCTGAAGCAGACTCTGTCTCTTCATAGCTGTCTCTTGCCCATTCTTCAGATAGTGTCTCAGCTTCAAATCTTCAGGGATTGCTGAAGGAGACTCTGTTCTATGTTGTTATTGTTGTTTTGTCAGTCTTCAGATGGTGCTCCAGCCACCAACTCTGTCTCTTCATAGTTGTCTCTCGCCCATTCTTCATATAGTGTCTCAGCTTCAAATCTTCAGGGATTGCTGAAGCAGACTCTAGTTCTTTGTTGTTGTTGTTAATTTGTCAGTCTTCAGATTGTGCTCCAGCCACCAATCTTCAGGGAGTGCTTCAGCAGTCTCTTGAGCAGTTTTATCAAGGATGTCATATCCTCAACATATGTATGCATCAGTTCCTGACTACACTTCTTTGATTGGTATAGAGGTTAAAAATACTAATGATCAAAATGGTGCAGTTGTAGGGGAACCTGAATTTTTACATGCCATTTGCTTTGCTTTGGTTTGCTTTTTTTCTAAACCTATCCATTATCTATTTGAATTGTCTACTTTAAGCACGATTTTTTATTCTCTTCTCACAGGACTCTTCTTCGTTTGAGAAGAGTCGATTGAACAAGCAGCCTGGTAGGAAATTTATCATTGGAATTGATGGCATACCAAAGAAAAATTATGGTGCCTACAAGAGAGGAATCTCACATAAAGCGAGATTCCTCAAGTTAAGTTCATTTTTATGTTTTTGTAGAATAGAAATAGCATGACAAAAGCTTAGGAGAGAAAGTGAAAATTACACCCTGGGATTCCAGGCGTTGCCCATCACATTTGACAAATTCAGGCGACGCCTCGAGTGAGGAGGCGCCTCGACCGTTACCAATGACTAGTCGAGGTGACGCCTCGATCTGGCACACCAAATTTAATTGTCACTATGACAGGATCGTGATTAGTTCAAAAACTAAGTAAAGGAACTGTTAGGGACCTGAACTCAGTTTGCAGGTACGTGTACCTCAGAGTTTTAGTGCGCAGCGGAATTCGTCTAAAGATTATTTTTATTAATCTATAGACTGTACAAATACTTACACTATTCGTACACAAGCAATAGTATAGCCAACTATTACCAAAGCAAGTCACCTACGTCCGATGATTCCAAATCACCAACCGTGACTTCCAGAGACAAGTCCCTCCAACGATTCCCCGAATCGTCCACTCGCCTCCAACTCTCCGAAGGTCAGCTCTTGATGCACGGATGTCTCACTCAAGCTTCAGCGCTGCTCCTCCTTCTCTGAACAATCTCAGTTCAACCGTTTGAGAGATGCCCCAAGCACTTGTGTCTCTTCCCGCACTTAAAGACAAGCACTTAATGTCAAGCATTTAATGATTTCATTTACTCCGTTTACTAATTGCGTTCAAAACCTTTTGTGCTTCAACTTATCTAATTAGTCCACGTAATAAGTGTTGAATCCATGGAGCTTCGACTTCCTCCAAAGTGCTCGTCCAGCTGCCAACCCAGGTTCATGTCCCTCGCGTGACTCTCTGAGGTGAAGCACTCTGACCATCCTGGTACATGACCCTGCACACTCATTTAAAGTGTTAACCGGGTATTGTCATCATCAAAAACACACGAGGTACAGGATCCAACACACTATTTAGATTCAATTTTCAAGCCTAACAAACTTCTGTTTTTCTTTGAGATGTTGATTCTTTGTTCCTTGGATCACACAGTCATTTGTTTCCTAGTGTAAAAAAGATTATGAGTTATCTACTTCAAAATCTGAGAACAAAAAAAAAAAAAAAAATGGATACGGGGCATATTATTAAACCAAATTTTATTTTAAGGAACAGCTACTTTACGTGCTTCAAAACGAATAAACCGAACTAAATGACTCCTTCATTCATCACGCGGCTGTCAGATTTTGCATATCTGATTGACTACCTCCCACGTCCTGTCCCACTAGCTGGTCATCAAAGCTGTTTCAGTATTTGTTTCTCTTTTGTTTTGGTACTTTAGAGTTTGTTTAAGACATAAACATATGGATGACAGTGTTGGACTATTTTGTAATGGCTATACATACAACAGAAGGGTTGAGGACTCGTGTGTTTTTTAAGTTCATCAACTTTTTCCAGGTGATTCTACAACAAGCCATCCCCACAAATTCTCCCCTTTGGCAAGCAAGGCCGGTGCTAGTATGGGGTTCTTGTCGTTCTTGGAGGTGGCATCAATGCCAATCATCGAGGTACTCATCATCAGTACATTAGGAGCCTATATGGGAACTGGATACAGCAATCTCCTGCCAGCTGATGCTCGAAAATCCTTAAACAAGGTAATATCTGATTTACAGCTCTTTATCAGTGAAGCTAAAAGCTTTGGCATTTTAACTAAAACTTAATCATTTCAAACTGATGATCATCTTTTTGTTTTGGATCAAATCAGATTGTGTTCATGGTGTTTACTCCAGCACTCATGTTTGCTAGTCTTGTCAGGACTGTCACACTGGAAGACATAATTTCTTGGTTAGCCGACTTTATTTAAGTCCTCCAATCTTCGTTTGCTGCACATCCTTCAAATATTCACATCTTATTATTCTTCACAGGTGGTTCATGCCTGTAAACATCGGGCTGACATTCTTATTTGGTGGGATCCTTGGGTGGATTTTGGTCAAAATTTTGAAACCAGAACCTTATTTGGAGGGTTTAATTATTTCCATGAGTTCCTCAGGTAATTTTGTCTGCTCAAAAGGCTGCAGTATTTATATGTTAGTTCCTGCAAGTTTTTCACAATATTTGAAATGCAGGGAATTTGGGAAATCTTCTCCTCATAATTGTGCATGCAATCTGTCGCGAGAAAGGAAGTCCATTTGGCGATGGAGGAGTTTGTAGTACCATTGGACTTTCTTACGCATCATTCTCCATGGCGGTAAGGCCATTCATGCATTTGTTTCAACCATTTCAGAAGCTGGACCAATTCATTTTTCACATTTTCTGAATCAGGTGGGTGGATTCTACATTTGGACATACGCCTATCATCTGATAAAAAAATCAGCGATCGAGTACGAAATATATAAAGAGTCACTACAAAAGTTGCCCAGCAATGACTTTGATGACAATCAACAAGCCCCACTTTTAAGAACAGAAAAAAAAGATCAAGTTGCCATAAATTTCTCAACCTCCAGATCCTTTAAGCAAGAACAAGAAAAACTAGTAGTGAGTCTTTTGAAGTTTCGATTTCTCATTAAAATTTGACATGTGCTGGGTCCATACTCATTACGTGGAAACTGTCATAAATTTCAGATCCGGTCCCCACGATCAATCCCAGCTGAACAGAGACTAAAATTCTGGGAAAAAGTAAAGCTAGTCTTACATGATATTGTTGAAGAAGTGAAGGCTCCTCCAACTGTCGCGGCAGTAAGTGTTCAGAAATAGTCACATATATGAGTCCTGATGGGTAATTAAGCATTTGAAAGGTTAAGCTAACGAATGCGGCGACATCTGGATTAAGTTTGCAGGTTTGGTATTTGGGGCGATTGGTTGGCTAAAGAAGCTTCTTGTTGGTAATGAGGCACCTCTTCGAGTAATCCAAAGTTCTATAGAGTTGCTAGGGTATAGACAGCAACACTTTAAGAATGCTACACATTGTATGGACTATCTACAACCTGCCTGCATGCTAAATATTGTCCTTTCAGGGAGGGAACGATTCCTTGTATCACGCTTATTCTCGGAGGCAATCTGGTGCAAGGTACTTTGGAAAAAAAAAAAAAATTCATTGGCTGAATGTTACTTAGCAATTTAACAATGAGTTGAGGTTTATTCTTGCTTTGAGCAGGCTTACGTTCATCAAAGTTGAAGGTACCGGTGATCATTGGGGTAATAATCATCCGTTACGTCATCCTTCCAGTCATTGGCATTGGCGTTGTTCGAGCAGCAAACTCATTTGGCTTCCTGCCTTCAGACCCCTTATATCAGTACATTCTGTTAGTGCAGTTTACTCTGCCTCCTGCGATGACCGTTGGTAAGCTACCAAGTACAGTTGATATTTATACAATTTTGTTTTTTTAGAAATGAAGTAATTTGGTTGATGATGCAGGTACCATGACACAACTTGTGGATGTGGGACAAGCCGAGTGTTCAGTGCTATTCCTGTGGACGTATGTAGTGGCAGCATTTGCACTTACTGGTTGGTCAACTCTGTATATGTGGCTTTTGTCCTAGCGAATGGACATTGTTCCTAGAAAGTCTTCAAAATTTCTGTGTCCAAGGGAAGGAAGGCACCAGCTGCTGAAGTATAAAAGGTATTTCAGCCTATTGTGTCATTTATACAAGATATGACTTGTTTGAATTAATTAGATAGAGAGAAAATGTAACTCAATGGCTTCATGTTTTTTTGCCTTTCTAATAAATGGAATGTCTAAGTTGTACTAGTTATTTTTCAAAAATTCCTTTCGTTTTCCTTGCATGGTTTCTGTTATCATCAATTCCACTTTTTTGGCCAGTGAGAACTCAGAACCGGAAAGAGAAAGAAGTTTCTCAATTTTGAATATTCTTTAACTCTATTGATTGATAATGTAAAGAGATATTGGTTGGTGGAATTTCCAATCGATTATGTGCTCTATTCTTAATGGATTTGTATAGCTTTCCAAATATCATTTTTTATGATTTTAAGCCTAAACTTTGATAAATTGAGGCTTTAGGACATGATTATAACGGAAAAAAAAAACGTCAACTCGAGTGGAAAACAAGCAATATAGTGTTATGAATATGAAGATTTAAGTTGGATGACTCTTAGCATTTGAAGTGTCCAATTCGTTCCTATATATTATGACACCGCCTTAAAATCTATTTATTTGTGTCTTTTGATATTCCTTATGTAAGCCTACAAATAGAGGCTATTTTAAATGATGATTAGAACTTTAAAAAAAAGGCAAGAAATACAAGAAGCTCATTCTCCTCCATTATTTTGTTCTACTTTAGCGAAATCTCCTCGTACATTTTATAACATGTTATGAAATTTGACTGTGCTGCTGATTGCGAGTTACAACTTCTGCTATAGCACTCGCTGTATCTTTCTGCGGAATTTGTTCTTCTGGCCGAATAAGAAAGACACAAATAATTTGTTCACCCAGTTCGGCCACTTGCCTACGTCTAGGGAGGATCACACTCCGATCCTCAAGATTTCACTATCCGGTTTAAAGTACAAAGGACTCTAACCTCTACTTCTCACCTAGTTGAAATCTCTATTGGCAATCTAATCACACAAATTCGCTTCGTGCTACCTACACACTTCTAGTAACAAATAGCTACAGACCTGATTCATAGACTTAACCTATTCTATTACAATGTGTAGTAGACAGAATGTGATAGCACACTCTACAACAGAGTTGCTGTAACTTTGGTCGACAATTATTCTAGCACACTCTAACAATCAGTAGGACTCAACCTGAGTTCTTCAAACTCAGACCTTGCTCCCCTTTGATCAATGACCGTCTGTCACTATCGGGTAGCAATGATCAGTTCTTCACAGCTTGCGACAATACATGTCCGCAACTGTTCTCCGAAGCACTAATTGACCCTTCAACGAGCTGTGCTCTAGTTAAATTCTGTGGATCAATGCTAGATCAAGCTCCACGAGTTTTGATCTCCTCTGCGCACTACACAATTCTGTAACTCGGTGTGTATTCTCTGCTCCCGTTCTCTTGCTTGATCAATCCGCCTTTTTTAAGCTACCTCTGCACTCCTTTATATAGGAATTATCAATCAGCTTTTGGAATCCCAATTGCCTTCGAATTCCTCGGGCGGCACAGCACCTGTAGAATCTTTTCCTGGATTCTTGCGGAGTTGTTTGAGATTCGGTTTCCTAATCGGAATTTAGAAATCTTATCTTTCATAAAAGCTTCCATCCGCGTGATGAGGTTTGCTGACCTCTTGATGACGTTTGCGGCGCACCCTGAACTTCCACGACCAAGCAGCACCTCGCCGAAGTCTCTCCTTGCAGCTTCAAGTTGATTTGTCGGTCTGCTCTAGCTTCAAATCAACACGGTTTGATGTAACAGATTCTATCCTCTGTCTGTTGCCTAGTTTGCCTCAGCTTTTGTGGTTCTTGTAGTGTTACAACAAATTCTAGTTCTTTACCGCATAATTGTGTTGCTGTTTTGTCAGTCTCCAGATTGTGCTTCAGCTCCAAATCGTCAGGGATTGTTGTAGCAGAATCTTGTGGTTTTTTGTCAAGGGATGTCATACGTCAACAATCTGCCCCTTGGCATTTTGACAAAACTACAACAACACTACTTATGATAACCTGACATAACTATCTATCTAGCAATCTATGCCTATCAATACCATCTTCTCCCCTTTTTTGTCACAAATGACAGGGGCTGCTGTAAAACAACTCATTTAGAAACTACACACAATCCCAGGGCAGCTTTGAGTTTTTCGAACCGAGCTCCATCCAAAGGTTTTGTAAAGATGTCAGCCAGCTGCTTCTTCGTAGCTACATGTTTTAGCACAATAGTCTGTTTTTCTACCAGGTCCCTGATGAAGTGGTGTCTAATGTCAATGTGTTTAGTTCGTGAATGCTGCACTGGATTCTTGCTAATACTTATGGCACTCATGTTGTCATAGAAAATGGTCATAGTGCCCTATTGAACCCCATATTCACTTAACATTTGCTTCATCCATATTAATTGCACGTAACAGCTTCAGCAGCAATATACTCAGCTTCGGTAGTGGATAGGGAGATACTGTTCTACTTTTTGCTGAACCAGGACACTGGGTTGTTTCCAAGAAAGAAACATTCTCCAGTTGTACTCTTCCTATCTTCTACACAGCCTGCCTAGTCAGCATCACAATATCTACCAATTCTGCACTTGTGTCCCTCGTGTACCATAGCCCATAGTTGGTTGTGCCTCCAACATATCTGATGATTCTCTTCACAAGCTGCATGTGACTCTCCTTTGGGCAGGATTGATATCTGGCACACACTCCTACTATAAAGGATATATCTGGTCGGCTAGCAGTAAGATAAAAAAGGCTTCCAATCATGCTTTTGTATAATGTCTGATCAACTGCAATTCTAGCTTCATCCTTGATTGCTTTTGTATAGGTTGTTGCAGGAGTACGTTTGTGAGTGGCCGTGTCCATGCCAAACTTTTGACCAGGTTTCTTGAGTACTTACTTTGATAAATGAAGTACCATCTTCCTTTTGGTAGATTTGTAGACTGAGAAACTAAGTTAATTCTCCCATCATACTCATTTGGAACTCCATTTGCATATGCTCTACGAACTGCTTCACCATTCTCTGTGAACTAGAGCCAAACACAATATCATCCATATATATCTGAGCTATAATAAAGTCTGACCTGGTTCTGTAATCGAAGAGTGTCTTGTCCACCCCTCCTCGATCATATCCATGCTTGGTCAGAAATTCAGCCAGCCTTTCGTACCAGGCTCTGGGGACTTGCTTCAAATCGTAGAGGGCCTTCTTTAGTTTGTAGTGGTGGTTTGGAAGATGAGGATCCTCAAATCCCTTGGGCTGGGCAACATAAACTTCTTCAGTCAGGATTCCATTCAGAAATGCACTCTTGACATCCATTTGATACAGCTTGAACTTTAGGTGATAGGCCAGGGCGAGGAGAAGTCGGATGGCTTCCATGCGAGCAACTAGAGAGAAGGTTTCATCAAAGTCTACTCCCTCAATATGTGTATACCCTTGAGCTACTAATCTGGCTTTATTCCTTGTGATATTCTTGACGCGCGTCGTTGTGCGCGCCAAACTTGTATTTATAATTCCAAGCTCTAGCTAGTGTAGCGGCAAGCAAGGGTCGAACCCAACAGAGCTGACTGTGAAGCGGTTTCCTGTAAATACTGAACTAAAGGGGGTTTGAGTAAATGGTTGCAAGAACAAATGTAAGGAGAGTGTGAATGTCAATCGAGAGAAATATTCAGCTCAGGGAATTCAATAGTGACTGTTATCATCGACTTCTAAATATACGATTCTAATCAAATGCGTGGTCACTCCGACAAAGGTAATGACCTAAAGTATCCCGACAAAGGTGATACTAAGTCTAGATTGTGCTACTTGTTTCCACGACAAAGCTTCGACAAGAGTTAATAATCAGAATTGATGAGCGGATAGTTTCACGACAAAGTATACGCTAACCGTGCAATACAATTCAGGCAAATTAAGATCCAGAACTTACGAATGAATAGAAATATGCATTAAATCCAAGTCTCAAACATGAATGTCACTAATTGAAAACCCTAAACTGAAATAGAAGTTTAGCTACTCATATTCATAACTGCAAAATACATTAAACTGAAAGGAATAACAAAAACTGTTCGGAATTACTATTCACCGCCGGAAAATACTGTTCACTGCCGGAAAGTACTGTTCACAACGGAATCAATGTTCACGCAATCTCCAAAATTCCGTCCGTCGTCTCTTCCAAACCTCCGTCGTCCCCAAAACTTTTTGTGTCGTCAAAACTGCCGTCCCAAACTTCCGAAACCCTAATTGAGATCGAGCTCTAAAATTGATTTCGGGCCGCGGGCCCGATTGCTGACGTCATCATAAACCTAGCGCGTCCCATGAAGACATTATTTCGCGCGTTCGGAGAATACATTAACGTTCGGCGCGCGACACTAATGTTGTCTTCTGGCGCGGACTCACTGCATTGCACACCCATTTCCCTCAACGCCGATTTCCTCCCTAAAAATACCGTTTTGAGCCGCAAGTCTCTTCTCATGTATTCCGAACACCTGAAATGCAAACGACATTAAGAGGTAACTGTTCACATCAAAACATGTCGAAATAGTTGGGTTTAAATGGTTTAGCGAGTCGTATAAATACTCCCCATCAATTCCCCTTTTCATCAGACTTGTTTTTGTACATCCATTTGGTCCTAATGATGTTCAAGAATGATGTTCAAATTGTCTGGACGAGTGACCAAGTCTCATACCTCGTTTCTTTCGAACTCACCAAGTTCTTCTTGCATTGCAACTATCCAGAATTCATCTGCCAGAGCCTCTTTAATGTTCTTTGGATCGGTACTGGACAGAAAATACGAGTTATTGATCATATCAAATTTTGGTGTTCATCAGGTTCTGCTGAAGCATTCTCTGGTGCGTTCTCTGGTCAACTTCATTATTGGTTTGTGGTAGAGACTGATTTTGATCTTCTGTATCAGAATCCTCTTAATTGTTAGAGTGTTGCCACTTCTCTTCTGGGTCTTTCACAACTACGTTGATGGATTCGATCACAGTTCTGGTTCTGTTGCTGAAGACACGATATGCTCCGCTGTTTGTTGAGTATCCCAGAAATATCCCTGAATCACTCTTTGGATCAAACTTTGTTCTGTACTCGCGGTCTCTCAAGATGTAACATTCACTTCTGAAAATGTGGAAGTACCTCACGTGGTTTTCTTCTCCTTCCAGAGTTCATAACATGTTTTATCCATCCCTCTTCTAATTGACACCCGATTAATGATATAGCATGAGGTGTTCATAGCTTCTGCCCAGATTAATAATCCCATTTTGCTGTGGAGTAATAGGTGATGAGTACTGATGGATGATTCCTCGGTTTGTGCAGAATTCATTCATAACTTCGTTCTCGAACTCTTTCCCATGATCACTTCTTATGGCGGCTACTTCAATCCTTTCTCTTGCTCTAGCCGAGACAGTAAAGCCACCACCACCTTCACTATATCTGATTATTCACGCAGAAACTCGATCCATGAGTAGCGAGAGTAATCATCCACACATATAAAGACATACCTTTTTCTGCCATAGCTTTCTACCTCCATTGATCTCATCCGATCCATATGTAGTAATTGGAGAGGTCTAGTGGAGCTCATCTCAGTGACCTTTGGGTGAGGGACCCTTGTTTGTTTTCCGATTTGGCATTTCCCACACAGTGCGTTTATCTAAAAATATATTAAATAGTTTATGTTTTTTAAAGTTAAATGTACGAAAAGCATCTACTCGAATAGTTTTTCTTGGAACGCCCTTAAAATATCGTTGTGAACAATTTTTAATAAAACTAATAAACTTTTGATCATCACCCATTGAAAAAAGTTATTCGACCTCTATTATATATATAGCTAGATCAATACGAACTTTAGCGTCTAAGTAAGCCATGTGGGTCCCAATTGTTCATAAGGTTGTTCACTACCAGCTCCGGTTGTCTCACCAACTAAAATAATTTGATTGAAATCAACAACCCAGTCCGGAGGCTTTTTAGCAATATGCCTTGAAAACATACACGTACCCCCTCCTACTCAAATTTTATACTCTTGTCCACATTATCCTTCCAAATGATTTCATAATAAACTTAAACAGAAGATCATTATCCACACGTTCACTGTTTTCCACCGCATTCTCATCATTGGTAAAAAAATATTCAAAATTATATATATTAAAATTTTTCATGGTAAACTAATGCAACAATACAACAAAAATTAATAATTAAATAACAAAATAAAATATATCGAAATGAAGATTTGAACTTGAGATTTGATTTCCCCGTTACTTGCAAAATTAAAATTTGAACACTTGAGAACTATAGAAGTTTGAGAGAGTTGTTGGTGAGTAAAATATGATACAAAGATGAGCTTTTATAGAATTTGTGAATGAGATCAAAATTTTAAAGTTTTGATACTTTTAAACTTCCAACACTATTTTTTTGAATTTTAGCCCGTGGATCGGACGGACTGAATCAGGATTGGGCTGAGTCAAAACTTTTTTATGACCGACCAGCCCAACCCGCAAGCTACAACCAACTTAACTCCGACCTACAGATTGTTTATCCCACTTCCATCTCATAGTTTCAGCCAGAGAAAGGCATTATATCTGCTCCATTATAAAAGATAAATGAAAACAAAGAGGTTTAAATCTTTCCTTCACTTGTTTGAAGGGATGGTCACTAAAAAAATATTGACCTCCACTAACTTTTATTATAAGCGTGATATATTTAGGGTTACGGACTTAATTATTACGGACTTAATTATTACGCAAAAATTGGATCACCGACTAATAAAACAAATATGACCTCCGAATAGAAGACTGGTAGCCATGTTGGCGACTGGGCATGATGTGATTAGATTTTATGACTTGATTCCAGTGCTCCTATAACAGCATCAACAACTTCTTGTGTGGTGCTATCTCCGCCAAGGTCCTTTGTTCGATGCTTGCCTTCTGCAATTACTTGTTTCACAGCACTTTCTAATTGGTCAGCAAATGAAGGAAATTGGAGATGTCTAAGCATCATGGCAGATGACAGGAGAAGGGCAACCGGATTTGCTTTCTTGGACTGAATTATTCTATCATTTCCTACATTCCCTGCCGAAGCCCCTTGCTCAAACACAGCATGATCATCTCCAACATTTCCTATAATTATACCAACATTGGGTTAGCAGTAACCTTTTACCAAAATAAGTTGTACATACTGATGAAAAACTACAGATCATATGAAACTCCCTTCAGGTGCCATCAGATAAGATTACTAGACTGATGATGAAAGCATACCACGAAATATTAATTAAATCAGATATGCCTCATCTGCAAAAGTTCATTAAGAAAGAAAGGCAGGAATGAAACCCAAAGCAAATAAGTATTAAGGATGCTGGTCTGAGTTTGCAATCTTTATAGATCTTTGATTAAAATGTGTGTGGCAGACTGCCATTTCGATGTACTAATGAGGTTGTGTCGTTTATGACTGTTGCTTTCTTCCCCAGTATATTGTTTATTTAAAGAAGCCAAAATTGAGCATAAATGAATTTGCCATTGTATATAGCTTTCTATTTAGCTAAAATATTTAAGTACAAATTATATCCAATATAATATTGGGGCCATCTACTGCCTCGTCACGTAAATCAATACACTGGACCATTGAGCACATATATTTGCCATACAGTCCGTGTAATTAATACTTTCGAGTTTTGGCGAAACAATAACGAAGTCAAAATTTTGATATAAAAACAGTTTTATTTGTTTATTTGGAACACATTCCTCAGACACATGATGAATTTGGAGAAGTGTCCAATGGAACTGAATACATAAAAGCAAACTGGAAACGTATACTATGTGTGTTAGTCATTACCTCCAGGCATAACTCCAGTACCACCAGCAATACCAGCTGCTGTATTGGCAACAAGATTTCCATACAGGTTGGGAGTTACCTGCAAAACCAAAGCAGAAACCCAAAATATTAGAACAAAAATAATTAGTCGTAAGGCAAGCTTTGAGATATAAATATACTGTGGCTTTTAGAACTAGCTACACATCTATGTTAGTGATCATACATGAATTAAAAATGTCATTCCTAAACTATGTTGTCATTGAACCTTATGCATTTATTTTAAGAACTTGGATAGTGGCTTCCCGTGTAGTGATGCAAACCAGAGTAGTTCTGCAACAGATCTGAAAGTAAAGGCTGAGAAATTTATGAGGAGAAGAAAAATAGATGAGCAGAAGGGTTTAAACTACTTCACCACAGAGATGTCAGACAGAAAACCAAAAACCATGAGATAAATAGGAATGCCAAGTTTTTTCAGAATGTTGAAATTCCATCAATACGGCATGAGAAGAATATTTTCCTAACAAAGTCGAGTAATATTATTTATTGAGGGAAAATTACTCATGAATCATAAAAGGTAGACACACCAACATATATACTGGAGCTTCTTATGTAACATGTAGCTTTAAAACATACCATAACATCAAACTGCTCAGGCTTTGATACAAGCTGCATGCAGCAGTTGTCAACAATTATCTCATTGTAAGCTATTCCGGGATATTTTTCTGCCACCTCCCGGCATGATTCGAGAAACAGACCATCTGCAAGCTTCATAATGTTTGCTTTGTGGACAGCAGTCACCTTCTTTCTATTGTTTAGGTAAGCATATTCAAAGGCATATTTCGCAATTCGCTCAGAGCAGAACTTTGTTATCACCTAGAAAAGAAACATCAGACACCATAAGAAACAAAATGTTGCACATAAAACTCACAATACGACTCACCTCTTCAGTACCGTAGCAGTCTTAGAGGCTGCAGATAGCTAAATAATAATAATCATAAAAAAAGACGTACAACTAGATGGCAGCCCCACATACAATTTTATCCTTTAATCCCACTACCTAATCATTTGCAGTTCCACATTGGATCGAAATATGTGAGGGAGCTGTCAACTGTTCCCACAAAATGCTGCTGCAGTTGCAACTAAACTTCATACAAAATGCAATTAGTCCTCTAATTCCTCTTTATCACATACCCCACAAAAATAACTAACTGATCCAAAAAGTTGAGATAGTAACAAAAGTTGCTATGATAATCTTGAAAAACAAGAGAAGAAACGAATCAGGGAACAACTGACAGTGACAATCCAAGATAGAAACAGCTAGGAATGAAAGAAAAATAATAATGAAACCTTTAGGCTCTCAACGACACCAGGCACAACCTCGTGCTCCAGCCCAGCATACTCCCCCTCAGTATTCTCCCTAATCACCACAATATCCACATTTTGATGTCTGGTAGGTAACCCAGGCAGATTGAAACAATTGACCAGCGAAGCGTATAAATCGAGCTGTTTCCTGAGCTGGACATTTAAGGAACTGACACCACCGCCCATCGGAGTCGCCAACCCGCCTTTGAGACAGACCTTGTTCTTCTTGATGGAGTCCATCACCTCGACGGGAAAGCTCTTCATATCTCCATGAACGTCGAATTTCTCAAAGTAGAGGGGTGCATGCATAGCCTCCATGACCTGCTCGACGGCGCCGGTGACAAGTGGGCCGATCCCGTCTCCTGGGATTAGGGTTACGGGTCGGGGAGCGACATCGCCTGGACGGGGCATGTAGGTGATGGATCTGGAGTGAAGGTGATGGGCTTTGATGAGTTGGTGGAGGGATTGAAGAGCTCCTCGCCTCGCCATCGGATGGAACCTTGGGTGAAGGAACGGATTAGGGATGACCAAAAAGAACACCTTTAAGCGCTGTGATTGAAAACGTCTCTATCTTTCTTTCTAAATTAAATTTTTTTGAAACATGAAGTACAGAGAAGGGTGGAATTGGAAAATGAGGTTAGTTGATCGTGTCTAAATGGAGTCTGAGTACATAAGGATACGTAGCAGACCCTACATACGCATAATCTTTTACTCTGATCACACTTGAAATCAGCGATAACTCGGGATCGTAGTAGAAACTCTTTGTTTCCCCACGAGAGTCGACCACCAGAATACCACCATGTCTTTTCGACTTCGGCCCTCCTCCGCACTTCTTCCCGGCAGGTGCACATTCACAGCCTAAAACATCCTACCATTATTCAAAAAAATAACTTCATTTTAGCATAAACATTGGCTCTCACAACTGCTGAGATGAATGAATTAGAAAGAAATCTATGACAACAGTCTAAACTAAAAATTTTACCATTGATAATGCGATCCAGTAGAGGCCTTCCGCTTTTTCGTAGTGAATACTGTCAGGTAATCCAGGTAAATCCTCGACGAATTTCTCCACTTTCCCCTTCTTCTCCCCTTTAAGGTAATACTTTCTGCACCTAGCCCTGTCGAACCAAACATCATTTTATGCAACAAGTGGAACCTGCAGAACAATGTAGAGCTATACATGGATGTTTCGCAGAAAATGAGGGATCTTTGATCTGGCATTACAGTGACGCCATTAGCAAAGTAGAGGTCATGCAGCAAGATTGTGGTTAGTTTTGTCTTGGGATTGTAGCTCATGAGTCTACCATAAGGCTTTCTTTCTAGAATGTCCAAAAGGTACTCGCGTAAGTTGTACTTATATGACGCGTCCGTAAAGTAAATCATCCCGTTGTTTGCAATGTCCACGCCATCTAATAGTTTGAATTCTTTGCCTCCTGCTCCTGTGGCCAGCACTTTAATCGTCCCGTTAAAACTCACATCCAGCAGTCCCTGCACTGCACTTGCTCTCTTACAATTTAATCTTGAAGAAACAAGAGAAAGGGGCGTGGATTGGCTCACCTTTTCAGCATCAGCTACGATCAAGTTCCGTTGTTTTCCCAAAGCAAGTCCTAGAGGGCGTCCGCAAGTTTGAGCCACGCTCTGGACAACCGTCTCAGACGTCACATTACTTAAAGTGAATTGTTTGATCTCCCCACCAGAACACCCTGTGTAGATAACATTTTTTTTGGGGTCATGCACTAAATCCTCTGGCCCCAGCAGCTCCAACACCCCAATGGCCTCCGTGTAGACCAGCCGGGAGGAGTGCTTGCTTGGGTTTGAATGGACCGGGATGTGCAGCATTGGCTCCTTTGAGCTCAAACGGTAAAACAGGATGGCGGTTGAAATGGGAAGCAGAAAAACAGACATGGAACGACACCATGTCAACGCGGCGGCTGCTCTAGTGGAGGGTAGAGGAGCATGCATTTTGAAGAAAAGGCTTTGATTTTGAGAGCAAAACTGTGAATTTCATGGAATGTTTGTGATTAAGGATGCGTATAAAGTAGGAGTAAGTGGGTACCTGTATGTATACTGTGAAGCTCTCAGGTTGGTATTTAACATGAAACAGAAGTTTCCTCTACTTTTTGCAGCTCATGCTTCTACAGAATAAGCATTGCATTGCGTCTCTCCTTCAATTACGAAACACGCCATTCATATTGCCTCAAATTTCAGTTTTTGTTTTTAATTCTAACCTGAATTTCAGATTGTGCCAGCCAGTTACATTTTTCCCTTGCATTCTTTAAGTCTGGCATCACCCACCCCAAAAGGCTGCCATGGCCAATTTGGTTAAAAACGATGCTCCAGTCTTTTCCCTCGTAATTTCAGATACATTTCTTCAAAGCATCAATTGGTAGTTGGTGAACGTGGCCTCAATGACTTACCATTTTTACTTTATTTATTTTTCTTTTACTTAGTTACTGAATGTTCTATTTTTTAAGGTCTGAATATCTTACATTGAGAGGACGTAGTTGTGTATAGGATACGCTACAAATCAGAGAAGTGCACCTACCCACTCTCTTCAGAAATATCATCTGGGATCATAGACTTTGTTGCTTCTTTTTCATATGATTACTGATTCCACGTGTTTTAATTCTCTTAATCGCCTAGAATCTCCTTTATAAGTTAAAATTGCAAATGGTACTACCATTTCTGATGCCGAACGAGGAACTCTCTCAAATTCTTCATTTCATGTTCCTGGGATCTCTCTTGTTCAAATGTACCTTGCAACTTATTTATGCTGGTCAACTCACTCATGATGCATATTATCCTTGATTTAGGTTCTTGCTCTATTCAGGATCATCGCACAGAGACTCTGGTTAGTATTGGCCCTTGGCGTCGTGACTCACAACGTCTCACAAAGCTTGATGACTTCATCTTCCTTCCGGTCTTTCTCCAATAGCTTTTGTTGCTACTTCCACCACGTTCTTCTTTAGTTCATTGTGGTCTCTTAAGATCCGTGTCTGGTGACGCTTTGTTAGATTGTCATGGTTGTAAGCTAGGCAAACAACTTCAACATTCCTATTCCACTAGTGAGTCTGTGTCTTAGCGATTATTCATTTGGATTTATGGATCCGACTCCTTTTGTCTGGAAAGGGGGTCATCGGTACTACATATTTTTAGAGGATTATTCTCGGTATACTTAGCTTTATTTCATGTCATCTCGTATTGAGATCTTATTTATCTATAAAAAATTTATCACCATGAACCGCAATCAGTTTGATTCCCCCATTAGTATCCTTCGTGCTTATTCAACTAGAGAGTATTTATCCTGTTCTCTTCGACATTTCTTTGCTAAGCAATGCACCTTATATTAGTTTTCGTGTTCGGGCACACTCCTCGGAATGGAGTTGTTGAGCGCAAGCATCGACATCTCCTTGAGCCTGCTCGAGCACTTATTCTTGCTTCAGGAGTCCCATCACACTTTTGTGTTAAGACTATTTCGACTGTCGCTTATCTCATTACCGTTCAGGCATCTTCTGCCCTGCAGGGAGGTATCATTCTGGTCAAGCGCCTATATGACAAGACTCTCAATTATTCACCTTCACTTGGAACCTCATTAACGTCTAATGCTGACCGCTCAATCTGTTGGTGTTTCTTTCTATGGTATGGAGTTGAATACAAGGAATATCATTATTGGGATCCTATTGGTCAGCGGATACGGGTTTCTCGGGATGTGACTTTTGATGAGTTTCGCCTCTTCTACCCTCCGCTTGTTCGACTCCGGCGTCTTTAGTCAAACTTCTCTCATTTCTAACATTCCCTAATACTTCCTATTTGCACTTCCCTACGACCACATTCGTCTTCTTCTTCTTCAGGGACTTCCTCATGGTCTCCTCCTTTTTCTATAGTGCCTTTTCAAACTATTTCCTCTGGCTGTAATTCTCCGTATCCACTTCATTACACCCGTCATCCGCTTGTTGTACCTTCTTTTTCTTTCTCCTCTAATCTTTCCTCTTAGTTTATTTTGTCACCTTATCCTGATGTGTCATCCTCTCTGATGCCCTCTCTCATGATGCCCTTCATTATTGTGAGTTTATTCAGCCTCTTATAGGCTTTGGCATTGCTATAGCCGCTCTTTCCAAACCCATCTCATATTGTGAGGTTGTCGTTCATTAGAAGTGACATCATGCACCCAGTAGTACTTGGGAACGTGTGCCTTTTCATGCGCTTTTTCGTCTTATCACCTGCATTGTAGTCTATAAGATTAAGATCCGCTTGAATGGTTCACTTGAGTAGTACAAGATGCCTTTTGTAGCTCGTGGTTTTCAGTAGGAGGATGGCCGTAACTATGATGAGCATTTGCTGATGTATCCAATATGACTATTGTTCGTACACTCCTTGATGTAACCTCTGCTCGATATTAAGAATACCGTTTTAATTACGAGCTGCGTGAAAATGTCTATATGCGACTTCCACCTGGGTAATTCTGCTCAGTAGGGCATGGTTTGTCGTCTTTGGCGCTCATTCTATGTCCTTAAGCAGGCCCCTCGTACCTGGTTTGAGTGTTTCTTAACTATTATCACTGCTACTCATTTCTCTGCCCATGATCATGATCCTGCTGTGTTTGTTCACATGTCATCCCGCTGTTGGATGCTTCTCCTTCTTTATGTTCCAAAATCACAACAACCCACCACCATAAAAATAACACATCACCAATAAAAAATAATAATTTAATTTAATTTAATTTAACTTAACTTAAAATAATGAAAGAGATGATGAATAGTGCTGGTGATGATGGTGGTGATGAATAGTGGTGGTGTGTTGATGAAAGAGATGAAGAATAATTATATTTACTTATATGTACTTATATAAGTACTTTATAAGTATAAAAGAACATAGCCTAGTCAAATTTCTAACATTCCCTGATACTCCCTATTTGCACTTCCCTACCACCACATTCGTCTCCTTCTTTAGGGACTTCCTCATCGTCTCCCCCTTTCTATAGTGCCTTTTCAACCTATTTCCCTGGCGGTGCTTCTCCGTATCCACTTAATTACACCCATCATCCGCCTGTTATACCTTCTTCTTTTCTCTCCTCTAATCTTTCCTCTTAGTTTATTTCGTCACCTTATCTTGATGTGTCATTCTCTTCAATGCCATCTCTCGTGATGCCCATCGTTATTGTGAGTTTATTCAGCCTCTTATATAGGCTTTGGCATCGCTGTAGCCGCTCTTTCCAAACCCATCTCATATCGTGAGGTTATCGTTCATTAGGAGTGACATTTTGCACCCACTAATACTTTGGAACGTGAGCCTCTTCATGAGATTTTTCATCTTATCGCCTGTAAGTGAGCCCGCGGAGCTGCATGAAGGGTTGATGATGGTATGTCCTCTGTTGCTTCAGCCTCTTCATTTGCTTGACTAGCCGCCTCCAGGATGGGTTCTCCTTCAGACACATCAACAATGTGTCTTCTCTTGAATAATTTGTGGTCCACCAAGAACTTTTGTGGAGCCTTAGACAGTCCTTCTGCAGGCCTTATGAGCTCGGGGTGCTGCTTGGTGATTATTTCATATATGAGGGAGGGGAAAACTATGTTTAATCTTGATCTTGTTGAACCAGCATGGGCTGCAATCTGCGGGAAGATGATTTGTCCCAAGTCTACCTTCTTCTTTTGGCCAATGCTGTATTGCAATTGAGCCATTTCCTTGCTCACTTTTCCTTTGTGGGAGTTGGGAATCCAGTTTTTCACCGCAATATTGTACAATAAGATGTACTTGGTCGTAAGCTCAACAACTGCGAGATTGTGAGTGACCCGTCCCGTGCACAATCCTCCAGTGAGGGTGACTGCCAATTCATTCGGGCTCACCTCGGACGGGCGTCATACATCGTCACCAATCTCCAAGATCTCATTTATCACCGAATGAGTGATCATTACCTGCGTCCCCCTTAGTAGACCCTCATTGGTCTCCAAGATCTTAGTGAGGGTGATCATTACGAATTCATTTGAGGAGATGGATGATCTTTGGCACCTTGTACCGCTCAACTTCCAATAGCTTTCGTGGATAATTGTTCACCTGGCCACCACCTCCCATGAGCAGGACACGTTCTTGTTGCGAAACAAGATTCCTTTTTGCTCGAATCTGGACAATATGCTGCTGGGTTGCTTGGTTATCGGTTCCCCTTGTAAGGATTCAATGATCCTTTTTACTTGTCTAGCGTGGCAACTCTGAAGTCATCGTCATCTGATTCTTCACTGGAAGAATAAATGATTATTGGCCGCTTGCCTTTCATAGCTTCCGTTGTATGACTAGGCAACTCTCCTCCTTCTTCACTGTCCTCAGTACTGTCTTCTGGTACATCTTCTTCAATTGTTGGACTAGGATGCTCCGTCCCTTTTGTTGCTTTCAACTTAGCAGCCTTCTTAGACATGATTTCACGGGTTGCTTCAGCATCCTCCATCTCGGGCTTGCTCTCGCCTTCATGGCTGAATTCTTCTTCATCAACTTCAGCTGACAGGTAGGTACTAACTATCGAATGCTAATCTCTTTTCCTTTGATGGACCGACAGGTACTCACTAACAAAAGCTAATCTCCATCTCGGGTAAAGTTCTATCATCCGTACTAGAACTACAAATGTATCAGAGCAAGCATCCAACACACAAGGTGAGATAGGAGGAAACTCAGAATGAGTGGAAGAGACATCGGGAGACCTCCCAGTTTGGAGGAAGATGAGTTTGGCTACTGGAAGTCAAAGATGAAAGCTTGGAAAGCATGGAAAGCTGTTGCTGAAGGTTGGGTTGTGCCACTAGGTGCTGCAGATGCTATTGGAGTATGAAATTCGCAGTGTCTTAGTTCGACAGATTCGTGAACAAGCAGTTGCTGCAGCACACTCTTGTTCACTCGGAAATTGTCTCAGCAAACAATGAATAAGACAAAGTTTGTTCACCCAGTTCGGCCAACTGCCTACGTCTGGGGAGGACTATTCTCCAGTCCTCAATCCACTCAAACCAAAGGTCTCCAAGTACACTCGGTTACAACTCACGCAACCTATGCTACTCAACCTTGTGTGGATCACTTGACACAATCAGAACAAGCTCTGATTTGTGTCTGCACACCCTCTAAAATATGTCAATCTAGAATAGCTACAGTCTTCTCAAAGAACTCAGCCTATTCTAAACTACACCTACTCAGCAGGGTTGCTGTAGCAACTGCTGTAACACACAGCTGAAGCACAAATTGTCCGCGTCGCTCCAAAGCCTTCTGCCGAGCCGATCGAACGATTCCACGAGCGCTGCACACTCTGGAATACTCCCCCTCACTCAGTGACCACCTGCCACTAGTGAGTACTGCCGCTTAGACACTCGACCGAGCCACACACCCGTCAGTTCTTCCGCGGCTGCCCTTGATCAACCAACAAGCTCCGCAGCTCTGAATTGGCTTCCAGATCAAGCTTGAATCAGACTCTGCAAGTCCTGATTCCCTTCTGCTATAATCACCACAGCTCTGCGCTCACGCTCTGCTCTCGGGTGATGATCGAAGAATTCGTCCGTCGCACACCAAAGATAGCTCTCTCTGAAATCTGTGTATGCACTCGTGTATCCCTCAGCTTCGATCAACCATTCTGCTCTCCATCCTTTTCACTTAAATAGCGCACCAACTTTAAGCAATGCCAGTTTTAAGCAATGTCCCAATAAGATCAATTATCTCCTAAAATCTAGGAGATAGATTTGATTTTGATCCTCAACCCAAGACTCCTTCTCTGGCTAGGAAACCCACTGGAAAAATCTTGACAGCAATTTTAGAAGTACCTCTGAACTGCTCCGCAGAGCTGCCAAGCTTTCTAACCCAACCAAGGACACTGCTGCTATTTGGACAGTTGATACAGCCACTTGAACAAGCTCCTGCTACGGCATCCCCTGCTGAAGCTGCTCCTTGTACACTTGAGATGGTTTTGTCAAACACTGCCAACCGACATCATCAATCTCCCCCTTGGCATTTTGACAAAACCCACCAGAGATTTTGTTTGAAGAATTTTTCTTCACCTCCACTCCTTAGCTTCACCTCCACTTCTTAGCCTGCTCTTCTCCTCCCCCATTTTGGAATAAATGACAAGGGGGTGCTCCTGGCTGAACTATGGAGGCAACACGCAGAGCCCCAGAGAGGCTCTCAGGTCTTCGAACCGGACTGCGTCCAAAGCTTTTGTGAAGATATCAGCAAGTTGTTTGGCAGACACAACATGTTGAAGTGCAATGGTCTTCTTTTCAACAAGATCACGGATGAAGTGATGACGAATGTCAATGTGCTTGGTTCTGCTGTGCTGCACCGGATTCTTAGATATGCTGATGGCACTCATATTGTCACAGTAGAGAGTCATTTCATCCTGATGAAGACCATACTCACTCAGCATTTGCTTCATCCACAGCATTTGAGCACAGCAGCTCCCAGCAGCAATGTATTCAGCCTCGGCAGTGGATAGCGAAATGTTGTTTTGCTTCCTGCTGAACCAGGACACCAGATTATTTCCTAAGAAGAAGCATCCTTCTGAAGTGCTCTTCCTGTCCTCTGAGCATCCAGCCCAGTCGGCATCACTGTATCCTACCAGATTAGCATTTGTGTCCTTAGTATACCAAAGGCCATAATTCACAGTTCCTCCCACATACCGAATGATTCGCTTGACCAACTGTAGGTGACTATCTTTGGGAGAGGCTTGAAATCTGGCACAGACTCCTACTGCGAAGAAAATGTCAGGGCGGCTGGCAGTCAGGTACAATAAGCTCCCAATCATGCTTCTGTAGATTGTCTGACTCACTTCCATGCCATGTTCATCTTTGATTGCCTTGACATGAGTGGCAGCAGGAGTTCGTTTGTGACTGGCCTTATCTAGCTGGAATTTCTGCACAAGGTTCTTGCTGTATTTGCTTTGAGCAATAAAAATGCCATCTTCTTTCTGGGTAATCTCCAGACCAAGAAAGTATGACAGCTCTCCAACCATACTCATTTGAAATTCCTGCTGCATGTGATTCACAAACTGCTTCACCAGGTGCTGAGACTTTGAACCGAAAACAATATCATCCACATAGATTTGTGCAATGATCACATCTGACTTGGTTCTCTTGACAAAAAGAGTTTTGTCAGCTCCCCCTCGTTTGTAGCCATGTTTTTCCAAGAACACTGTCAACCTCTCATACCATGCCCGAGGAGCCTGTTTCAGTTCGTATAGGGCTTTCTTCAACTTGTACACATGCTCTGGGAAATGAGGATCTTCAAAACCTTTTGGCTGAGTGACATAAACTTCTTCAGACAGGTCTCCGTTCAGGAATGCGCTTTTGACATCCATTTGATACAGTTTAAACCCAAAAAACATGACATGGCTAGAAGAAGTCTAATGGCCTCCAGGCGAGCAACTGGAGCAAAAGTTTCTTCAAAATCCAGACCCTCAATCTGAGTAAATCCCTGAGCAACCAGACGGGCCTTATTTCTTGTGATGTTTCCCTTCTCATCAGTTTTGTTTTTGAAGATCCACTTTGTGCCTATGATATTCACTCCATTTGGTCTGTCCACCAGATCCCAGACATCGTGTCTTTCGAACTCTGCCAGTTCCTCTTGCATAGCCATCATCCAGAATTCATCACTCATGGCTTCCTTGAAATTCTTGGGTTCAATGCTGGACATAAAACATGTATTGAGGTAAGCATGGCTTCTGGTCCTTCTTCTGTCTGCGGGATCCCCATTCACATTTGTCAGGGGATGATTCTTCTGAATCTTCTTTGGGGGCTGCCTTGAAGGTGGATCGGGAGCCTCAGTGTACAGATCATCAGACAGGCTTTCTAATTGAACATCTGGAATTTCTGCTTCAGCACTTGCTGTAGCATCTGCTGGAACCGTAGCTTGTTCACTTCTGGTCTGTCTGTCAGACACTTCTTCAAGATCAGAGTCTTCATCACCAGTGTCAGTATCAGGGGTAGAAACTTCTTCTGCATCATTGACAACAACATTTATGGATTCCATGACTGTATTTGTCCGCTGGTTATATACTCGATAAGCCCTGCTGTTTGTTGAATAACCCAAGAACAATCCAGGATCACTCTTAGGGTCGAGTTTCTTTCTATACTCCCGATCTCTCAGAATGAAACACTCACTTCCAAAGATGTGGAAGTATTTAACAGTGGGCTTCTTCTGATTCCAGAGCTCATAGCAGGTCTGATTGGTTCCTCTCCGTAAGGTGACTCTATTGATGATATAACATGCGGTATTCATAGCCTCTGCCCAAATTCTCAGGGGAACTCTCTTAGCATGAATCATGACTCTGGCCATTTCTTGAATTGTTCGATTCTTTCGTTCCACTACACCATTCTGCTGTGGAGTGATGGGAGAAGAGTACTGATGAGAGATACCCCTTTGACGACAGAAATCATCCATAGCTTCGTTTTCAAATTCCCTACCATGATCACTGCGGATGCTGGTGATTCTGAGGTCTTTCTCTTGCTCTAGGCGAGACACCAGGGACACTATAACTTTCACAGTATCTGATTTTTCTCTGATAAAATCAATCCAGGTGAATCTAGAGTAGTCATCAACACAAACAAAAGCATACCTCTTTCTGCCCAGACTTTCAACCTCCATTGGTCCCATTAGGTCCATGTGAAGTACCTACATCTTTGACTCTTGGGTGTGACGCATTCTTTTGTTTTCCAATCTGACAATCTCCGCAGATGGAATTTGTCTCCCCTTTAAGGTGTGGTATTCCTCTGACTAGCCCATCTGCTGCAATTCTCTTCAGAGTTCTCAGGTTAACATGCCCCATTCTTCGGTGCCATAGAGTCATTTCCTCGGCCTTTGTCAACATACATTTCTGAAGAGGTGAGTTTGAACTCACATTGAGAAGATAACAGTTGCTCTTTGATCTGGCTCCTTCCATTATACATTTTCTAGATTTGTCGAGGACTTTGCATGAGTCTTTCGTAAATTTTACCTGTTTAGTCCCGTCACACAGCTGGCTAATGCTTATGAGATTTGCCTTTAGCCCTTCCACTAAAAGAACATTGCTCAGGCTCGGCATTCCTTCCACTGCCAAAGTTCCTCTTCCCATAACTCTTCCTTTTAGGCCGTTACCAAACTTCACACGTTGTTCCAAACAGGGTGTAATGTTTTTCAAGAAGGATCTTTCTCCTGTCATGTGTCCTGAACATCCACTGTCAAAGTGCCAGCTTATCCTGTCCGAGGAGCTAGCTGTGCTGACAAAAGCAAGGAGCTGAGTCTGCGCATGATTCTGCCTGACAGATTCCCTGACTAAAGCTACTCCAGCATGAGCTGAGGAACAGTTTCTTTTTATGTGACCTTTGCGACCGCAGCTGTAACATTTTCTGTACTTTGAAGCTCTCTTGTTACGGTGATACAGAGGTTGCTGAAGCAGGTCCTGGTTCAATCTTCCTTGTGTTTTTCTGCCTCTTCTGAACGACCTGTATCTGGCCAAGTTGCATTCATCTTCACTCAGCTCTTTCTCATCTTCACTTCCACTGGCAGAGAGAGCCCTCTTTTTCATCGGTTTGCTGGTGCAGTTGATTTGTCAATGACCGTAGCCTGCACAGTTCCAGCATTGGACTCCCTTCTTTATTTCTTTCTTTTCATCTTCATTCTGAGCCGGTTCCTTCCCTTTTCTGTTATTTTCACGGCCCCTTCTGAGTTGTCTTTGCGAGGACGAGCCTTTCCCGGTTCTGGATTCCATGTTCTTCAGCAGTTTCCCAAGGTTCTTAACAAGCATACTCAGCTGATCTTCTGGAACTGCCTTCATGGATTCTGCTTCAGCTTTTAGTCCAACATTCTTGTCCTTGGGAGTGGTGTCCTCTTTAACCAGTTTCATCTCAAATTGTTTGAGAGACCCCATCAATTCTTCCAACCTCATGAATCTGACATTTTGAGCTTCTTCAATGGCCGTCACTTTCATGTCAAATTTTATGGGCAGCGATCTGAGAACCTTCCTGATCAGCTTCTCTTCTGGGATGGGTTCACCAAGAGCATGGGCTTCATTTGCAAGATCACAGAGTTTAGCATTAAACTCAGTGACAGTCTCTTCTTCCAGCATTCTCAGATTCTCAAACTGAGTGGCAATGATCTGGAGTCTTGACAGCTTCACTCTATCAGTTCCTTCATGTGCAGTTTGCAGAATATCCCACGCTTGTTTGGCCATGTCACAATTTGAAATCAGCCTGAAGTTGTTGGCATCAACTGCAGCAAAAATTGCATTCAGGGCCTTTGAATTTCTAGTTGCTGCAGCACCCTCTTCAGCAGTCCATTGTTCTTCAGGCTTTATCCTTGTGACTCCTTGTTTATCCATGGTGATTGGGGGAGACCACTGGATTACGACAGCTCTTCATGTCTTCTCATCAATAGCCTTGAGAAAGGCTTTCATTCTAGCTTTCCAATATCCATAGTTGCTCTCTTCCAACAATGGAGGTCTGCTTGTACTCTGTCCTTCCTTCATTGTCTTGGCTTCTTCAGAGATACTGTAGGATCTTTTATTCTGTGTGTTGAGCTCCCGCTCTGATACCAATTGAAATTCGCAGTGTCTCAGTTCGACAGATTCGTGAACAAGCAGTTGCTGCAGCACACTCTTGTTCACTCGGAAATTGTCTCAGCAAACAATGAACAAGACAAAGTTTGTTCACCCAGTTCGGCCAACTGCCTACGTCTGGGGAGGACTATTCTCCAGTCCTCAATCCACTCAAACCAAAGGTCTCCAAGTACACTCGGTTACAACTCACGCAACCTATGCTACTCAACCTTGTGTGGATCACTTGACACAATCAGAACAAGCTCTGATTTGTGTCTGCACACCCTCTAAAATATGTCAATCTAGAATAGCTACAGTCTTCTCAAAGAACTCAGCCTATTCTAAATTACACCTACTCAGCAGGGTTGCTGTAGCAACTGCTGTAACACACAGCTGAAGCACAAATTGTCCGCGTCGCTCCAAAGCCTTCTGCCGAGCCGATCGAACGATTCCACGAGCGCTGCACACTCTGGAATACTCCCCCTCACTCAGTGACCACCTGCCACTAGTGAGTACTGCCGCTTAGACACTCGACCGAGCCACACACCCGTCAGTTCTTCCGCGGCTGCCCTTGATCAACCAACAAGCTCCGCAGCTCTGAATTGGCTTCCAGATCAAGCTTGAATCAGACTCTGCAAGTCCTGATTCCCTTCTGCTATAATCACCACAGCTCTGCGCTCACGCTCTGCTCTCGGGTGATGATCGAAGAATTCGTCCGTCGCACACCAAAGATAGCTCTCTCTGAAATCTGTGTATGCACTCGTGTATCCCTCAGCTTCGATCAACCATTCTGCTCTCCATCCTTTTCACTTAAATAGCGCACCAACTTTAAGCAATGCCAGTTTTAAGCAATGTCCCAATAAGATCAATTATCTCCTAAAATCTAGGAGATAGATTTGATTTTGATCCTCAACCCAAGACTCCTTCTCTGGCTAGGAAACCCACTGGAAAAATCTTGACAGCAATTTTAGAAGTACCTCTGAACTGCTCCGCAGAGCTGCCAAGCTTTCTAACCCAGCCAAGGACACTGCTGCTATTTGGACAGTTGATACAGCCACTTGAACAACTCCTGCTACGGCATCCCCTGCTGAAGCTGCTCCTTGTACACTTGAGATGGTTTTGTCAAACACTGCCAACCGACATCATCTGAGTAAAAGCACCAAGCCAGAAAAAGACTGGACTGAGGACGAGAAGAAATTGTTCCAAGAGAATAGTCAAGCTTTGTATGTTATTATCTCTGTCGTGGATAAGATGAACTATAAGTTGATAGTTGGTGTTGAGATAGCAAAGGTCGCGTGGACCATTCTGGAAACAAAAAGGAGATGCTAAGGTAAAGAAGACCATAATGCAGATGTTGAGGCTTAGCTATGAGTAGCTGATGATGAGACCATAGCTGACTTCAACAACCGTCTGATGGATATAGTGAATGAAATGGGCATACTTGGGAAGCATGTGTCAGAGGCTGAGCAGATTGAAAAGGTTCTCAGGTCACTTCCTCAAATGTTTGATGTCAAGGTGACAGCCATTGAGGAAACTGTTGATCTGGAGAACATGAAGATGGACTCTCTCATAAGATCTCTCAGAGTCTATGAGATGAACAACAGAAAGACAGCAGAGAAGAAGACTAGAGGAATTTCTCTAAAGTCCGCTATAACAAACGCTGAAGCATAGTCTTATGATGAGATGGAGGATGGTCAAGTAGCTATGATGGCAAAACAGTTTGGAAGGTTCATGAAAAAGATGGACAAGAGAAGATCAAATTACAAAGCTCATGGTGATCATGGATACCAAGGGAAGAAGGAGGAGCGTGGTGACCAAAGATATCCTGTGAGGAAAGATGATGAATTTCAAAAAGGCAAGCGTAGGGAGAATGATCAAAATCCAAATGAAGAGATTCAGTGCAGAGCCTATCAAGGATACAATCACATATAAAGGCACTGTGCTAACACACTGATGAAAAAAAAAGCCATGGTAGCCACATACAGTGATGATGAGTCCGAGAGCAGTGATACTAGAGAAGATCAGAATAACTTTGTTGCACTAACAACTGTAGCAAACGCTTACCCTGATGCTGAGGATGTCACGGAGGTTGTCGTACTAACTGCTAAGGAAGGAGCCGAGAAAACAGACCCTGATAGCGACACTGACTCTAATGATGGTGAGAAGATCAATGAGGAGACTCTGAGGAGAAACCTGAGAGGTATGTACGCCAAGTGGAAGCTAGTTGTGAAGACGAATGGAAAACTCAGTGTCACTATCACACAGTTAAAGGAGTAAAAGAAAGGACTGGATAAGGAGCTTGCTATGAAAAAGACCAGACTCAATAAGGAGATTCGTGATCATGGCGAGACTAAGCAGGAGCTGGATAATCTGAGAAAGAGAATTTGAATGATGAATTCTGGAACGAAAGATTTGAATGAGATCCTTGGTACTCAGAGGTATGGTGCAGGACGATCTGATATTGGAAACAATCTGGAAATAGCAAAGGCAAGACATAGTTTGTCAGAGGAGAGACGTTTATGGGGAATTTCCAGCGTTGTCTACAACAATCGCTAGAACACTCCTTGGACTAGAGATACCGGGATATTATATTATTGCCATACTCAAGGACACATACATAGAAAGTGCAGGAAGTTTCTAGCTGAGTATGGATGTACCGAGACACGTATGATGCAAGAATGGAGACCAAAAAGACATGGAAAGGAGGTATGCCTTGTTACCTATAGTTCAACTATCAACTTGAACAAAGATATGTACTACTTTGATAGCGGTTCTTCAGCACATATGACAGGTAATTCAGCTTTTCTTAAGCATCTACACATCTGGATGGGAGATCAGTAACTTTTGGAGATGGTGGAAAAGGAAAATTTGTTAGAGCAGGAGTCCTGGAACTACTTGGATTACCAGTCTAACAAACGTACTTTATGTTGAGGGTATACATGCAAATCTCATCAGTATCAGCCAGATATGTGATGACTTTTGTGATGTAAAGTTTACCAGAAATTCATGCAGAGTTCTCAATGCTGATGGTAATTGTGTGATGTGTGGCAGTCGTTCTACTAACAACTGCTATTTATTAGATGTTGCAGGAGCTGTTTTGGATGCAAACTGTCTACTTACTAAGACATATGAGATGAATCTGTGGCACAGGAGATTGAGGCACTTGAATCTGAAAGCTCTGAAGAAGTTGTCAAGCAAGAAGCTGGTGAGAGGGCTTCCTATTATCAAAGGAGAGGAGAACAAAGTTTACAGAGGATGTCAGGTTGGGAAACAGGCTAGAGCCAATCACTCAGCAACCACTCAGATAAACACGAAGCGTATCTTTGAGCTTCTCCATGTGGATCTTGTTGGACCATTCCAAGTAGAGTGGATTGGTGGAAAAAGGTATGCTCCGGTAAGTGTTGATGATTTTTCTAGATATGCTTGGATTGAATTTCTTAGAGAAAAATCAGAGACTGTTGAGCATCTTGTTGAGCTGATTACAGATTACAGCGTGAGAAAGGATTAACTCTTGTGTTTATCCGAAGTAATCATGGCAGAGAATTTCAAAATCAGTCATTTGAGGAGTTCTGCCAGGAAGGAAGGCGTCGCACATCAGTTCTCTTCACCACTGACCCGGCAATAGAATGGAGTCGTTGAAAGGAAAGATAGATCAATTGCGTAAATGGGAAGAACGATGTTACGGGCCAAAGATGTAGCACTGCACTTCTGGCCAGAGGCTCTTAGCACAGCTTGTCACATACTTAACCGTGTAATACTGCGGGGGAGTACTGATAAAACGTGCTACGAGATCTGGAATGGTAAGAAGGCCATTGTAAAATATTTTCATATATTTGGTATACGTGTTATATTTAGATGACATAGAGTATAAGTAGAAGCTGGATGCCAGAAGTGATGAAGGAATTTTCCTAGGATACTCCAATAACAGTCGTGCCTACAGAGTCTACAATCGGAGGACAAAGACTATTATGGAGTCGACTGTAGTGATAGATGATGGAGAACTGAATATCACTAACAATGCAGAAGGTTGGATTCCACAGGTTGCTGATGAAGATCCAGTAAGTGATGCTGAGGTCCCAGTAGAGGATGCAGTAACAGATGTTGATTCACAGACACCTATTGTAGCGGAATATGCTAAGGAAAGTGCTGATGCGGAAGAGGAGATCGAGATGATTCCTTCACGTCATGTTCAGAAACACCATCCTTTGACCAATGTCATTGGCAGTCCAAGGGGGAGTATGGTCACTCAGGGATTAAGAAGAATTACAGAGAGATGGTTCGCTTCGCTTGCTTTGTATCTACCATCGAACCCAAACGAGTACAGGATGCCATAGCAGATGAGTACTGGGTTGTGGCTATGCAAGAGGAACTTGGAGAGTTTGTCAGGAATGATGTCTGGGAACTGGTTCCACGACCAGCTGATGTGAACGTGATTGGCACAAAATGGGTGTTCAAAAATAAGACTGATGAAAAGGGGAACATCATCAAGAACTAAGCTAGATTGGTGGCACAAGGTTACTCACAGATTGATGGGGTTGACTTTGAGGAAACTTTCGCACCAGTGGCTCCCTTAGAAGCTGTTAGAATCCTGATGGCCTTAGCTTGCTTCTTCGATTTCACATTGCATCGGATCGATGTGAAGTGTGCCTTTTTAAAACGAAGTGTTACAGGAAGAAGTATATATAGCATAGCCTAAAGGCTTCGTTGATACACATCAGCCAGATCACGTGTACCGTTTAAAGAAAGGATTGTATGGACTCAAGCAGGCGCCCAGAGCCTGGTATGAGAGGTTGACACAGTTTCTACTCAAACAAGGCTATGAGCAAGGGGGAGTTGACACAACGTTGTTCATCAAACGAACTAGCTCTAACTTTATAGTGGCTCAGATATATGTCGATGACATAGTGTTTGGGTCTACATCTACGAAGATGGTGAAGCAGTTCGTGGACCAGATGCACAACGAGTTTCAGATGAGCTTGGTTGGAGAACTAACCTAATATTTGGGTTTTCAGGTATACCAAAAGAAAGATGGCATTTTATCACACAGAGCAAGTACGCAAGGAATCTGGTGACAAATTCAATATGGAGAAGGCAAGTCACAAGCGTACCCCTGCTGCCACAAATCAGAAGGTGACTAGAGATGATGCTGGAGCAAATGCTGACCAGACGTTGTACATAAGTACGATTGGGAGTCTTCTTTACCTGACACCTACCAGACCAGACATTGCCTATGCTGCAGGAGTTTGTGCCCGTTACCAAGCTAATCCCAAGGAGAGTCATGTATCCCACGTGAAAAGGATAATACAATATGTTGCAGGTACTGCTGAACTTGGTCTTTGGTACACTAAAGACACAACATCCAGCATTGTAAAATATTGTGATGCTTAGGCAGGCAATGCAGATGATAGGAAAAGCATTTTTTGAGGATGCTTTTATGTTGGAAATAATATTGTTTCTTGGTTTAGTAAAAAACAGAATAGCATCTCCTTACTAGTGGATTGTTGAAGTTAGGAGAAACCCCCCCCCCCCATTACGGACATATTATCCCGAAGTGGGTTACCAAATCTCTGTGTCTCGTATTTACGTTTCATTATTTACTTTCACTCGAAACAGTCGAAACACTCCTAACGAGTTTCCTCATGAGTTGTCATAACAACCGGTGGGACAAGTTCTATTCATCCGTACTTAAACTACAAACCTTGTTGGTCTGTGTCGACATCCCTGATACATATTATACGCTTTTGACTGATACAGATTCCGTTTGCCAAAATCATGTCATACACATCCATGAGACACATGAATTTAACAAGTATCATAAAGTATACTTTTTGGAATCTCAGTCTGCAAGCTTTTTTGTATCTATGTAGCTAAGGAACTCGGATTTTATACTACTAAAATATAAATTCATAAAAGACTTCTTAAATTCTATTTTCGTTTGGCTTAATATTATCATTGCTTTGTCCAACTTTCACCATGTTATTAACGTATAAAAGAAGTATGATAAACTCAGCATCTAGGAATCTTTTGACAAAGACATAATGATCATAAGTCATCCTTTTGTATACATTCTCAGTCATGAAGAAATCAAACTTTTTGTGCAATTGTTGTGGTGTCTCTTTTAAGTCAATATAAACTCTTCTTCATTTGACACACTTGACCTTCTTTTCCTTTGATATTGAATCCGTTAGATATCACTATAAAGAAATATAGTTTTCACATCTACTTGCTCGATTTAAACTTTATAAGCAAAACACCAATTAGATGGATGCATCTTTACCACTAGTGAGAAGATTTCTTCAAGTCAATGAAATTCTTTTCATAAAAATTCTTCATCACTAACCAGGTCATGTATTTGGGTCATTTACAGCTCATATGCCATGGTTCTCATTCAACAATTGGATTTATAGCTTCCAGCGGCCCGTTCTTATGGCCATCCATCAAAGCTTCTCCATACAGCTCTAGTTCTCCCTCATCAGTGAGTAATATATTTGCAACATGACAACCTAATCCCTAGCATTTTGCTAGCGTATTGAATCATTTGCAAGCAACACAATCCCTAGTAGCTAGCCTTAATATTGTATCAATTGAATGCGACATTTATATGCACGATGTTCGTTGAACGATTTTATTCATAGTAAACATATATACTTGCTCTTTAACACTCGGACTTACCAAGTTTATAAAACTTGTTCGACACAGCAGTAACCATATAGCATAATCTTGATGTTATAATGGATAAAAATACAACATATAAAAATATACCATGACATGATCCCTAGTATTTTGCTAGCTAACCTTAGTAATGCAACATCTATGACGGTTACATTAAGCTAGCTAGCGTATGAGAGCTGAGATGGTTTCAATGTTACTTTGAATTTTGACGAGACAAAACTCCCATGTATAAATTATGGTATAGTTATAAATGGGCACATATAGATGACATTTCGTAAAATTTCAATGCTGCACACTCATACATAAATGTCGTTGATACCTGATAGTACTCCTACTCCATTGCCACAGTAATAGGATGATGCCGCTTTAGGATTAATTAATATAGATCATTGTTTAGCTTTTAAAGACTTGATTCGTACAATGTTAATAAAAATTCATATTAATAATGTTCTCATGTTCAGTATTGTATTGAGATATGTCCTTCTAATACTCTTTTCATTACTTCCAGTAAAATTATCGAGCTCACAGACATAAATGTAATTTTACCAAAGTACTGACAGCCTAAGTATTGAGATGCACATGTATTATAGCTTTGATGTGATCAATTAAATTAATATTATCGCCTTCAAAAAAACAGCTACTTATTACATTGTTGTGATTGTGGACAAACATTTTATAAGTTACGAGACAAATCTCCCCCACTGTCGCATAGTGAACATATTGTGTTTGCAATGAGAATATGAAGATGGTAAGGAAAACTTCAACATAAGTAACATAAGTAAAATAATGGCTTCCTTGGTGGCCTTAGGGCATATGCAGCGGTCAGATTTCTCCAGGAGCATTCAGCAAGTAATTGTTTCAATTTGTGCGTAGCGGCGATTTGCTCCTGAGGAGGAATGTTCCAGGAGAATGTGTTGTGAATGTGGTGTGAATGTGTAGTGGTGGTGGTGGTGGTGGTAGTGGAGTGGTAATGAGGTGATAGTAGTATGGTGGTGGACCCCCCCAAAATTTTACAAAAAAAAATTTTTTATTTAAATATTTATTAAATACTAATTAAATATTAATAAATCCCCCATCAATCTTCGATCGTAAAAGCTCCACAGCCTTCGCATCCCCAAATCACAATGCTACCGGTCACCTCCCCTAATCCCCTTCTGGTTTCATTCCTTCTATTCATCTCAGAAGTCGACAGATCCCCAAATTGTGTTTTCATTTTGCGCAGCAGAGCAGCCCCCTTCGATCCAATTCGTAGGTTCGATTTTATCCTCCCTCTCCTTGCTATATATAGCCTGTATGTGTGTCCTCATCTTGCGGACACCAATGCTTCTGGAGTTCTGGTTCTGCGTTCTTGGGCTTTCATTTGAGTCCTTGAGTCATGGAAGATAAAGTTCAAAGCCGCTTTCGTTTGAGTCATGCTACAATAAATGAAGCCCACTTTAGATTTGATATATGTTATCAGGTAATTCAATTTTTTTCTATTGTCTATTGAATTAATTTGTTGTCAATAAATTGCTAATGATAAGCTACTTGTCTAGGTAATTGACTGAATTTATCAAGAGATGGAGAATCACTTTGGTGAGTCAAATACATAATTGCTCACTTGTATTGGGTGTCTTAATACGAAAAACTCATTCTCCAAATTCAATAGTTTAAAGATAATTCGACTTGCAGGGTTGTATCCGCAAGAGTTCTCTAAGTGTGCTTTAATGGAGCTTGAATAAGAAGTTAAGGGTTGGATTTATGAGAAGAGAGAAAATGATATCTTTTCTTTACTACAAGATATTGGAGATGTTTCTAAAAAGATGGTGGAGGCGGGATACCACACTGCATTTCCTTTAGTATATCGTGTTATTGAGTTGATTTTGGTGTTACCAGTTGCGACCGTTATTGTGGAAAGATCCTTCTCTGCAATGAAGATTGTCAAGACAGATTTGCGTAACAAAATTGGAGATGATTTTCTCACTAATTATTTGGTTTGCTATATTGAGAGGGACGTGTTTAAGAGCATTGATAATGAAGTTATTATGCAATATTTTCAGAGCATGAAGACTCGCAAACAAGGCTTACCTCCTATACTACGGCCAGAGATAGAGTGACACAATGGTTTTTAGTTCTAGTATTGGCTTCTTTTGTGGTTAAACCGATTGTTTCATTTTGTAGCCATACATAATGAGTCGGCCAGAGATGAATGTTTAAATTATGTCATGACTTTTTTTGTGACCCCCCCCCCCTCCCCTCCTGTCGAAGCTCTGGATCCGCCACTGATTGTGGAGGTGGTGGGTTATTGTGGTGGTGGTGATATTGTGGTTGTGTGGTGGTGGTGGTGGTGATGAGCTATGTAGTGGTTGTGATGTTAAGGTAGTGAGGTGGTGGTAATGGTAGTTGTAGTGGAGTGGTGGTGTTGTGGTTGTGGTGGGTTGTTGTTGTGTTGTGATGATGTGGTGTTTTAGTGGTGTTGGGTTGTTGTTGTTGTGTTGTGGTGGTGGTAGTGTTTTTGTTGTGGTGGTGATACTGTAATGTTGATGTTAAGGTAGTGTGTTGGTGGTGGTGGTGTGAATGTGTTGTGGTGGTGGTGGTGTGGTGTTGTGGTGATGAATATTAATTTAATTACTTAAGTTTAGGGCTCCAAACGAGACGAGTCGAGCTGAGTATCATAGTGTTCAAGCTCGGCTTGTTAAATTTTTTTTTTTTACGAGTTCGAGCTCGAGCCGAGTAGTCACGAGCTTAAAAAAATATGTTCGAGCTTGACTCGTTTACTTTTCACGAGTTCGAGCCAAGCTCGAGCTTTAAACGAGTAGTTTACTTCATTATAGCTGAAGTATATTTTTCTAGCAACGAACTTTAAAACGGGACAATAACTAGGAGACGAATCGTTTGGATGACTCGTTTTTGGCATCATCTTCAACCTTCGTCATCATAGCAACAAACATGACTAGAAGACGAATTGTTTGAATGGCTAAAAAAGTAGCCATTCTTCAACTTAGAACTCAATTGGATGACTAATCGAGTTTAAATGAATAAATAAACGTATACATACGAGCTTTAATTGAGTTTATAAACGGGCTTTAATCGACAAATAAACGAGTTGTTCACGAGTCTATACGAGCCGAGTACCACTTTGTTCAAGCTTGGCTCGTTTAATAAACGAGCATAAGTATCATATTCGTACTTGGCTCGTTTAAATCGAGCCGAGTTTTGACCGAGCTTGTTCGCGAGTTGTTCACGAGTGTATTGACTCGCTTGCAGCCCTACTAAAGTTAAAATAAAGTTAAATTAAATTAAATAATTAAGTAAATAACTTCAACTCAAAAAAATATGCTTTAAAAATTGATGGTCCTATACCGTCTTGTTTATGCCGCATTACTGGAGAAAATATGGAATTGTAGCGGTAATGCGACCGTAAATGCTAAGATGACATAATTGCTGCAGAAACTATGGAATTGTAGCGGTAACTCAACTGAGAGCCAGCATACTTCACTCGAACGCACCGTTTCATTGAAGCGTCAACTTCTAATCACAACCGTTCAAGCTTATCCAATGGACGAGATAATTTCCCTCCATTCAGGTTAATGTAGCTTTCCTATTTAAAGGGAAAGATACTGTAGCTTTACTTTTCTTGAATACACAGATCTTATTAAATTCTCACTTTAATCAGCTCAAATGAACCCATGACCAAGCCAAAAAACTTCAGCAAGAGCAAACATCACAAGACAGCTCAAAATATATTTGTCTACCAAATCTTACAGCAAATCTCCACCTAAAATTTAGTGACAGCGCTAAATAGTCAGACCGTAAAGAATTTAAAAAAAAAAGAAGATAGTACGATCACCGCTCATGATAAGTCACTCATAATTACTCAATATGAAGCAAGCTCAAACAATGTTTGAACTTACCAATAGAGACAATTTTAGTTCCCATATCAAATGGGTTCTTTGCAGTACCAATCTTTACAAGCTTAATCACACCAGATGTTATCGAGTCCCTCACAAAATAATGTCTGATATCAATGTGCTTAGACCTCTCATGGTACACTTGATTTTTGCACAAATGCAAAAGCTAAACGACTATCACAAAATACAGTGGCAACATTCATACAGATCAAGGTTTTCCTTAAAAAACCTTGTATCCACACTGCCCCTTAGGTAGCCTCACATAAACCCATGTACTTTGCCTGAGTGGTCGATGGAGTAGCAATGGATTTGAATCCGGATTTTCATGAAACACAATATGCCCAAAGATAAAATAATAAGACGTGATGAACTTCCTATTATCCTTGTTCCCATCAAAGTGACCATCTGCATATCCACATAAATCAGACTCATGAGATCTTTCTCATAACATAATCCCAAGTCCAGAGTATTTTCAATGTAAGCTAAATTCATGTTCTTTATACCTTAAATTTTCAACACTTAAATTAAATTAAATTAAATTCAGTTAAATAAAATTAAATTAAGCTAAGTTAAATTAAGTAACTTAAGTACTGAAAAAGTAAACTCACCACCCATCACCCCAACCACCACACCTCCACCCAACCCACCACCACCACTCTAACCACATCACAACCACCACCTCAACCACACCCCACCACCACCCCAACCACACTACCACCAACACCCCCACCACCACAACCCCAACCCACCACCACCAACCCACCACCCCAACCACATCACCACTACAACCACCCCCACACCACCACCACCACCACCCCAACAACACCACCACACCACCACCCCCACACCACCACCCCAACCACACCACCACCACCACCCCAACAACAACACCACCACACCACCACCACAACCCCACCCCCACCAACACCCTCCACCACAAACCCAACACACCACCACCAACCCACCACCCCAACCACACCACCACCACCACACCACCACCCCCACACAACCACCCCAACAACGCCACCACCACCACCACAACCCCAACACACCACCACCAACCCACCACCCCAACCACACCACCAATACCACCACCCCCACACCACCACACCCACACCACCACCCCAACCACACCACCACCACAACCCCCACCCCCACCAACACCCCCACCACCACAACCTCAACACACCACCACGAACCCACCACCCCAACCACACCACCACCCCCACACAACCACCCCAACCACACCACCACCACCACCACAACCCCCACCACCACAACCCCAACCCAGCACCACCAACCCACCACCCCAACCACACCACCACCCCCACACCACCGCCACCAACCCAACAACACCACCACCCCAACCCACCACCACCATCCCAACCCACCACCACCACCCTAACCACATCACCACCACCACCCCAACCACCATATACTTGTTTAATTCTCAGATACTTAAGGTTAAAAATATGTTTGTAAAATTATTTAAGTTAAGTTCAGTTAAGTTTCGTTAAGTTAAGTTAAATTCAGTTAAATTAAGTTAAGCTAAGTTAAGTACTGAAAAAGTAAGCCCACCACACCATCACCCCACCACCACACCATTACCCCAACCACCACCACCCTAACCACATCACCACCACCACCCCAACACCACCACCACCACAACCCCCACCCCCACCAACACCCTCACCACCACAACCCGAACACACCACCACCAACCCACCACCCCAACCACACAACCACCACCCCCACACAACCACCCCAACGACACCACCACCACCACCCCAACAACACCACCACTCCCACCACCACAACCACCATCCCAACCCACCACCACAACCCCAACCACACCACCACCGCCCCAACCCACAACCACCATCCTAACCACATCACCACCACCACCCCAACCACCATATACTTGTTTAATTCTCAGATACTTAAGGTTAAAAATATGTTGTAAAAGCACTTAAGTTAAGTTAAATTAAGTTAAGTTAAGTTAAGGTAAGTTAAGTTAAGTTAAGTTAGGTGAAGTTAAGTTAAGTTAAATATAAGTTCAGCTCTAAAGAACAGACCCTAACACATCCTTGAGGCCTGCCCAATGTTTAACCTTCGGATTTGACTTGAAACGACTCAACAAAGATATATAGAAGGCCAAATTAGATCGAGTACTAGTCATGACATGTATAACAGATCCTATTGCATTTGTATAAGGAAAATTTTCCATTTTAAGCTTCTTAGAATTACTCCTATGACAGTTAGATTTACTTAACACAAAATGTGCAGTCAATTGAACAGAAACAACTTTGCATGATAAAACACCAAACTTAGAAATAATTTTTTCTAAGTATGGTTTCTGATGCTTTGCTTCTCGTTGACGATGATGGAACATTCACTCCAACTTTGGTTCGTAGTTAAATTCCTCGTTCGGTCACCATTCACATTGCCAGCAGACATTGTCAAAGATAACACAAAGATAAACTAGGAAACAAAGAATGAGAAGTCTAAGAGTAAAGAAAGTTACTAAATAAAACTAAGAAACAAAAATCAGAAAATTAGTAAAAAAGTAAGAAAGAGAAGAAATAACTACTGATTACAGCTCCCCGACCTAAAATTTGATACGCCGTGCCGAATTACTTTTCAATTTATAACTCAACAGTAGTGCAGTGGCAAGCATGGTCGATCTCACGAGGAACTGATTTCGTAAAGTTATTCCTAATGAAAAAAGGAGGTTGTGAGTGATTTTCGAACACAAGAAGCAAAGAAGAAATCTTCTAACTATGAGAAGATAATTCAAAACAATTACTTATGACTAACGTTTATCACAGGCACTAAATATCATATGTCACAAATTGTGTAGTGAATACATCCTGGAAAATGTGATTTATTCTAGTTCTCCTAAGCATGCATATTCTTAAATAGGTAATATTCAACATAGTAGTTACTACTTACCTTTTCGACAAGGTTTCCAATAAGTGTTAACGGTAACAATAAAACAAGTAGAAAAAGCTTTACGAAAAAGTTTCCACTTAACCTACCAATTTAATTCATAGTAATAAGTATACAAAACTAGTAAACGAAAAGATAATATACACATTAAGTACAAGCTTCAAAACTTCTTGTCACAACACTGAATTGAAACAAGTGATTTAGTTACATCATTAATAAGAGAAAGGAGTAGAAGATGAATGGTAATGTTACTAGAAGCACGCGAAGACTTTGCTTTCTCTTTAGCCCTTTAGGCCTCTAGCCTTAGGACTAGGCTTTCTTCCCTTGATTTCTTGATGTTGGATACTATTATAGGGGCATTCTTTATATAGTTACAAGGTTTGCCAAAACCTAGAGATAGTAGGATTCCTATTCTAAATATTCAGTAACTCTTTTGGAATTATCTTATTCTTGGAAATATCAAAGGTATTTGAGTATTGAATTATTGGCAAATTTGGAAGATTGTTATAACTTGAACGGACAAAAATAGTTATCTCGAATCTACTGACATCATCGTGGACGTTAGCATTCTTGGCTGCAAAAAAAATTAGCGCGCAACGTTGATGTTAAACCCGCACTCATTGTTTTTCTTAACTTTCTTGTGCGCTGCACTTAATGTCTTCCTTACCCACGGTTACTACTGTTTTTGTTGGTCCATTATGTGCAGTAGCTCTGTCTTTGACTGCCATTTCGGCATTCTATACATCAGAATCTCATCTTAATATAAACTAGATAGTTGTAGAGGATCAAGTTAGCTTCACAACAATGTGTAGTTCATCTTCGTCAGATCAACCATGAATGTGCAGTGAGCTCTGGAAGCGCCAGAGGTCGTTCTGTCTTGTGGTGAAATATTGCCGATAATTGGTCATTTTAGAATGTATCCTCTTCTAGCATATCAAAATACACAGAAGATAAAAAAAAAACTCCACAGAACGAGTAATATTGTATATATAAATGTATAAAATGCTTGTTTTGAGATAGCTAGACAAAACAGTAACAAAGTACATCAACAAGCACAAGAAAATGCTATAGCACTCTGTGGATCAAAGAAGCTGAGGTAGCTGGGCAAAGACAAATGACAGAATTTTCTATAGCAATCTGTGATGATTTGAAGCTATAGCAGAATGGGCGATCATCTTGAAGCTGCAAGGAGAAAGTCCGAAGAGGTACTGCAGATGTCGCAAAAGCTTAGAGAGCCTTACAGTCGTTCTCAAGTGATCAGCAGACGTCATCACACGGTCGGAAGAGGTCAAGAAATATAAGGTTTCTAAATGCCGATTTAGGAAACCAAAT